>CM051237.1:30248997-31448997 GCA_027917425.1 Gastrophryne carolinensis | reverse complement strand
CAGGAAGTACAGGAGAAAAGGGCCCAGAGAGTAATGATAATAGATACATCTGGGAAATCCCAAGGAAAACAATTCCGAGGGAATAGAGGAGGACCCCGAAAATTCAATTGCTACAATTGTGGGAAGCCAGGGCATTTTGCCCGAAGCTGCTCAGCCCCCAAGAGGGAGGGACAGGAGAGTAACTGACGGGGAGGGCTTCCAGTATTACCAGTAATCTCTGAGAGCAGGGGGGGTGATGCCTTTATCCACTTGACCCTCTCTGAAATGCCCTATCACTCTCTTGAGTGTCTGGTGGATACTGGAGCAGCCCGCAGTGTTCTCAAGAGATCAGAAGCCCCAACCTTAAAAATTTCAGGTCTCATAGATACAGTGGGTTTAGGGGGTAACACCTTCACACTGGGGGAGACTGAGGAAACACCTGTAACAATAGGTCCTATAGACACCACGCTTTCTTTTGTCCTCAGTGACACTGTTCCTTGCAATCTGCTGGGAAGGGATGCACTGATGAAATTAAAAGCGAACATTCGTTACACAGAAGATGGACCTATAGTGACTACATCAGTGGGATCAGAGGACCACAATACTATGGAAAGCCTGGTCCCACTGATGGCAGTCCGTACTCCACCAGATCAGGATATTCCTCCTGATTTGAGAGGGGTTCCTAAAAATGTTTGGGCTGTGAAAGGTGGTCCAGTGGGCCTAATAACTCAAGCAGACCCAGTGGTCATCAAGCTCAAACCTGGAGCCAAATTACCTAGGGTCCCTCAGTATCCTCTTAGTGTGAAACAAATGAATGGTGTAAGAGACCAAATAAAAAAAATTTTGAGTCAGGGGATCCTGACTCCGATAAAATCGCCCGTTAACACACCCCTATATCCTGTTGCAAAGCCAGGAAAGCCTGGACAATACCGTCTGGTCCATGACCTACGAGCGGTGAACAAAATTATCTAGGAAGATTTTCACTTGGTGCCTAATCCGCATACAATTCTGGGAGAGATTCCCCCTGAGGCCATTTGGTTCAGTGTAATAGATTTAGTAGACGCCTTCTTTACTGTCCCTGTTCATCCCGACTCCCAGTACCTGTTCACTTTTAATTTTGAAGGCCGGCAATACGGCTGGGCCCGATTGCCACAAGGAATGGTTTCCTCGCCCTCTGAATTTGGACAGGTCATGAAACAAGTCCTAGACAGATGGAGGGCACCAGCCGGGGTCACTATTGTTAATTATGTTGATGACCTTCTTCTGGGGGCCACCTCAGAGGAACTATGCATCAAAGCAACTGCTTCACTACTGTCCCACTTAGGTGCTGAGGGATGCAAAGTATCCCCCAGTAAGCTACAGTTTTGTCAGAAGAAAGCGACATTTTTAGGCCACTGCATATCACAGGGCTCTAAACATATTACTTCGGATAGAGTCTCAGTGATACAGAATGCGCCATACCCACAGAATGCCAAACAAATCAGAGCCTTTTTGGGACTAGTTGGGTACTGCAGACAATGGATACCAAACATGTCTCAACTCGCTACTCCCCTATATGCTCTGACTACTCAAACTGGGCTGTGGACAAACTGAAGGCTGCCATACTTAGTGCACCTTCGCTGGCACTCCCAAATTACAGCAAGCCATTCTTTCTGTTCTGTCATGAGCAAGAGGAACAGGCTTCAAGAGTGCTAACCCAAAAATATGGTGGGAAACAGAAGCCAGTGGGGTACTTCAGTGCCAAACTGGATTCTGTGATCTCAGCAGGAGCTACTTGTGTGAAATCAGTAGCTGCAGCAGCAATGTTGGTTGATAAAACAGCTGACATTGTCCTTGGGAATCAACTTTTCCTTATGGTTCCCCACGCTGTACAAGCAGTTCTCCACAGCTTGACCACTAGACACCTCTCTGCTGCCAGGTTGACAAAATACGAGATTTCTTTGCTTGCACCATCTAACATCACAATACTTAGGTGCAATGTATTAAACCTTGGCTTCCTGTGGGAACACAGAGGTTTCCTGACATCCAGTGGAACAGTGGTGAAACATGCAGATCTAATCCGAGATTTGCTGAAAAAGGTGAAATTACCAAAAGGTATAGCTATAATTAAATGCCAAGCACACCAAAGGACCAAAGATCCTATCACCATGGGCAACAACAGGGCAGATGAAGCAGCCAAAAAGGCAGCTTTAATGATTTTACAAGAATCATCAAAAGACATGCAGACCTTAACAATAGATATTTTAAAATCCCTCCAAAATCAGGTCGGCCCACAAACAAGCCGCAAATGGGAGAATGCTGGCTGCAAACCAGAAAATGATATGTGGAAACATGAAGATGGTCGATTGTGTGCACCCCCAGTCCTATACCCGATGCTAGCCAATTTATCTCATCTCCCTTCTCATGTTTCCAAAGGGGGAATGACTGCTAGCATAAATAAATTTTGGGTTGCACCAGGGTTTTCACAGTTTGCTGCAGAATGGTGTAAAAAGTGCATGATCTGTGCTAAGCACAATCCAGGCAAAATGACAAAAGTAGAAATGAAACACCTTGTAAAACCTGACTACCCATTCCAAGTTCTACAAATTGACTACATCCAGTTGCCCAAATCCGGAGTTTATGAATATGTCCTGGTCTGTGTGGACATGTTCTCTTCATGGGTAGAGGCCTGGCCTGTCGCCAAGGCAACAGCAAGCGTGACAGCTAAAAAACTGATATCTGAAATCGTGTGCAGGTATGGCCTACCTGAGACCGTGGAATCCGATCGCGGGACGCACTTCACAGGACAGGTGTTTGCAGAAATGTTAAAAGGTTTACAAATTAATCAGCACCTCCACACTCCCTACCACCCACAATCATCTGGGAAAGTTGAGAGAGCAAATGGTACCTTGAAAAACAAAATAGCCAAGATCTGTGAGCAAACAAAACTTACTTGGGTACAAGCCCTACCACTCGCACTTTTTGCAATGAGACATACCCCAAAAGGAAAGCATGGACTATCACCCTATGAGATATTGTTTGGCAGGCCAGCAGTCACAGGTGTTTTCTTTCCTCAGGAACTTCATGGGCAGTATGCTTCTTTAATGGACTATGTTATACAGCTTCACAGGCAACTGACTAATCTGCATGGAAAAGTTTTTTCTTCTTTACCAGATCCACAAGAGACTGTTGGAACTCATCACCTACAACCTGGAGATTGGGTGGTGATAAGAAGATACGTAAGGAGACATCTGGAACCCCGATTTGATGGCCCATACCAAGTGCTGCTGACTACGCCCACATCTGTCAAGGTGGAAGGCAAGCCGAACTGGATTCACGCGTCCCACTGTAAGAAAGTGGATTTTAAGATCGGCGATGAGCATAAGCACCAAAAGGGTGAGGCCACTCGGGGAGAAGAGGACTAACCAAGTCAGGATGCATGGGCTGTGTGGCTTGTTTCTCTGCGTCTTATATCCTCAGGCAAAAGCGGGGGAGCAGAAGAACTCCATCTGGCTTCTACATCAGCAAACTGCCAAGCAACTGAATACGACCGACTGCTGGATCTGTTCCCATGTTCCTGCCACTCATAAGGGTATTCCGCTAATAGGTGTCCCAATATCCATGAATGACCTAAATCTCACAGATTATAGTTATGATGTCCAAATAGATGTAGACCACACAACTCATAATGCTCTCTCAGAACAAGGAATATCATTGGAGATTGTTGGTATATACTCTACACCCACCTTATGCTTAGGGCCTATGTATGTAAATCACATAGGCATAATAAAGGGTCGCTTTGTCAATTTACCAAAGGTTTACGTAGGAGAAACAGATTGTAAAAATGCTACCATAACATTCACTATGCAATATACCAATATGTCCTGTGGGACATTTTTAAGACACTTGGCATCTATGTGTATATTCCACATGGAGGGAAACGCTGCAGGTATGCATGGTGATTAAGGCTTTAGGCCTAATCTAAGTATTAATGCTAACCAGTAAGACAGATTTCTTCTGAATAGTACCAGTACTGCATGCCTTCGCGGAATGACTATTGTCTCCTTACCTCAAGTTCTTAGGAATTTGGGCTAACGAAATGTACGCCAAGGCCTGTGAAGTATTTCACTCCCGTTAAAGCAAGACACTTTGATCCTGCTTTGACCTTCTTAAAAGTGATTTAGAGGTGGTTAGAAATAATCTTTGCTATGATAATATAAGATCATATTAGTAATGCTTTGTGTTTCTTGTTGCAGCAAAGGGATGGACTCACCCGATCCCTAAGGAGAGTTTCAGCAACCTCAGGGATGATCGACCATCTGACCATCAGTCCTGTTGACCATCTGCTTCACCACGTTGACCCTTCTGGTGATTCTGGAACCAGGTGGAGGACATCATCCCTGATAAAGGATCCCACAGTTGCGCCTGAGCAGTTGGTGACCGCCTGTGATCTCCAGGGAAGAAACATCCCAAACCTGCGATCAACGTGCACAGAGTCCATAGGCCTTGTGTCTCGCAAGACCATGGGCGGGGACCGGTGCTGGGGTGCACCTGTTGGATGCTGTTGCTGAGATTCTCTGAATAAAGATATGTGTGATAATAAAATTATAAAAAGGGTGAAAATGTTAAAGAATTAATGGAATTAATATGGATTGCTGTATTTTTGATATTCATAGAATGATGTAGCTTTTTGTGTAAGGTATATTTTGCTGCGCTCAGAATCTTTTCTGCTTTCTAAAGTTACAAGTTATCTGATCAATATGTTCTTTACGTGCTTGGAGTACAGACCTCCGCCCTGCTCATCAAGATATGAATTTGGGACTTTTTCTATTCTGTCAGCTAAAGATTTTTACACTGTCAGCTGTTGAACTTGGACTTGCTATTGAATGAAACTGCATCCTCCACCCTATTCAAGCAGCATAAAGAAATGTGGCTGGGGCCGCCATTTTGAGCGCGCTCCCAGAATTGCATGAGAGTGAATTGCTGTCTGTCACTCTGTTGTAATCTCTTGTAAATCATCTAATAATAATACTTTTAATTTGGACCAGCTGTTATCACGTTGTTTTTCTTCCTCAACACTTCCCACCCTACTCTCTCCCTGCTGCCCTCTGTGCCCATTGCCATTGTCCACCATGCTCTCTCCCTGCTGCCCTCTGTGCCCGTTGCCACTGTCCATCCTGCTCTCTCCCTGCTGCCCTCTGTGTCCATTGCCATTGTCCACCCTGCTCTTTCCCTGCTGCCCTCTGTGCCCATTGCCATTGTCCACCCTGCTCTATCCCTGCTGCCCTCTGTGCCCATTGCCATTGTCCACCCTGCTCTATCCCTGCTGCCCTCTGTGCCCATTGCCATTGTCCACCCTGCTCTCGCCCTGCTGCCCTCCGTGCACATTGCCATTGTCCACCCTGCTCTCGCCCTGCTGCCCTCATTGCACATTGCCATTGTCATGCCACTGTCTTTTATTTCCAAGGCATGTTTAAATACGTTAACATTAAAATGATTGAATCAAACCAATATAAACAATCAATGCCCCCAGTCAGCCCCCCCAGTGCCCCACCGGGCCGCGGTAAAATGACCAAATCCTGAACCGGTCCACGGTGAAAAAGAGGTTGGGGACCACTGCTCTAGATCACTGAAACGCTCTTCCAGTTTGGTTAACCTGCTATTGTGGTTGGCTAACCACCTCCTCCAAAAACCTGTTCCAATTTTTTTTTCTCAAAGTATGGCATAGCCCTGGCTATGTCAGGTCCAAATAGGTGAGACAGTACTACAGAACAATGTTCAAGACAATCAATGCATTAAGCAGATGTGTGGGCATGGCTGTCCACACACCTATGTTAAAATAACATAAACACCTGAGATAAAAATAGAGAAAAGAAAAGATAGAGAAAGAACAAAGCTCTGTAGGTCCAATCAAAGTCTCTGTATAAACACCCAGCTCCCCATAAAACGTAACTTTTACTACAACAATTAAAAGAATATTCAATTCCTTTGCTGAAGAATGTGCAAATGATGCCCCCTTCAGTTGGTTACGCATTTCGGGACATGACCCCCTTAATCATACCTGATTGGGGAGAGGCAGGAGCTCCAATATAAAGGGTGTCATCCTCGCAGTGGCCGGCGCCATTGTGCTGGTGCGCGAGAGCGCCCGTGCACGAGCGTGCAGCGGCCACTGCCATTGGGTGAACTGCGGCCAATCTCTGACTCCATTGGGCTGAAATCCGTGGCTGCCATTGGTTAAGGAGTCACTAGAGAACCCACCCCCTTTCCCCACTGATTGGCTGGTGGTAGATGACAATTACAGTAGCAGCCGACGCTGTTACCTGGATACATACAGCTGAAAACTAGCATCCGCTAAATAGCGATGCCTGCATAAATGAAATCACAACCTGTATACGGCTATCATATGCTGTGTACATGACAGAAAGCACGTGCTGTTTATTCTCTCCGGCGGCGCTGCTCTCTGCGCGGCCGCCGGAGGGGAGCTGTTAAAGGGCCTATGAGCCCGGCTAGTGGGGGGCGTTTCCTGCAGGGACAGGGCCAATGAGCCCTATGGGATATGAGGGCATCGCCCTCCTCAGCTGTGTGGGCCAATCAGCCCCATTGGAAACTTTTGGGCAAATTGCCCTTCTATGTGTTCAGCCAATAAGTTGTTTAATCCTACGTGCACCAATCACACTCACCTTCCCTTCATGTCTGTCCCTATATAAGGTTTTCCCCCTCAGTTGCCCAGTGCCTGTGATAGCGCCTTGTACCTTGCTTTGACTCGTGATATACCTTGATCTGATCTCCGTTGCCGACCCCTGCCTGAACCGACTATCCTGATCTCCGTTGCCGACCTCTGCCTGAACCGACTATCCTGATCTCCGTTGCCGACCCCTGCCTGAACCGACCATTCTCGATCTGATCTCCGTTGCCGACCTCTGCCTTGTACCTTGACCTCGAGCTGTCTCTCCCCTCTGTACCGCTGCGAACCCTGACTCCCCGTGTCAACCTCTGGCCTGTCTCTGGACTTCTGCTACTCTCGCTCTTAGCCATTGGTTCTTCAGACCTCTATACCTGTAAGCTCTCATCCTTTGAGCCATTGAAGTCCTGGGGGCAACCGATCCTGGGCAGGCGTATTCTGCTCCCTGTAGGAGCGGGGGCTCCTACACGTGAAGCTGGCTACGGAGATTGGGGGTTGAGGGCTTACCTAGAGGGCTGGAGTTACCAGAGCGTGACAGGAGGTTTCAACAGCCAGGCCGTCAAAGCCAGCCTCTGTAAATTCGGGTGCCGAAGCGACCCCTGTGTGAGAAGCTCCAGATCGTCGGACATGAGGCAGTGATCTGTTGACATCCTTACTATGTCCGAAAACCAACTCCTCCGTGTCCAACGAGGAGCCACCAGGATGGTTGGTACCCCCTCCTGGATTATCTTGCATAGTACTCGGTTCAGGAGCGGAAACAGAGGGAAAGCATACAGAAGATTGAACCCTGTCCAGGAGATTGTCACGCGTCTGTAGCTATGGCCAGAGGGTCTCTTGAGAGAGATACAAACCTTGGAAGTTTGTGATTGTGTCTGGATGCAAAAAGATCCATGTCCGGTCGACCCCAGCGGAGGCACAGAGCTTTAAAGGCCTTCCTGCTGAGAGCCCATTCCTCCAGATGCAAGGACCTCCTGCTCAGGGAGTCTGCCTTCTTGTTCTCCCCCTGGGATGTAAACTGCCCAGATGCAGGGAACGTTCTCCTCTGCCTAACTCAGAATCCGGCTTACTTCCTTGAGGGATCTCCTGCTCCGAGTACCCCCCTGGTGGTTGATGTAGGCTACCGCCGTCCGATTGTCCAAGCAGACCTGAACCGCATGGCCCCTTAAATTGGGGGTCAGATTTAGGAGAACAAGCCAAATTGCCCTCAGCTCCAAGAGATTGATGGGCAACCGGTTCTCTCTCGGACCACACTGACCCTGGATCTTCTGGGTCTGCCAGAGGCCTCCCCAGCCTGTCAGACTGGTATCCGTGGTAACTATCTCCCAATGAGGAGTCCGAAAGGACATGCCCACCAGCAGATGTCTAGGATCCAACCACCACAAGAGGGATTGCCTGGCCGGAGACACAAGACCTTCTGCTATGGCAGAAAGAATTTGACTTGAGCAGTGTCTAGGGTCATCCCCAGGAAGGATCTCACCGTTGACGGAGTGATATGCCACTTGGGGTAGTTGATCACCCAACCGAAAGCTTCCAGAGTTGACAGGACGCTCCGGGTGTCGCTCTCCGCCTCCTGAAGGGACGTGGCTGAGATCAGAAGGTCGTCCAAATAGGGTAAGACAAGAATACCCTGAACCCTCAGGATAGCCATTAGGCCCGCCAGCACCTTGGTGAACACCCTGGGAGCTGAGGATATGCCGAAAGGGAGTGCCACAAACTGGAAATGCTGACCCTCCAATGCAAACCTCAAAAATGCCTTGGAAAAATAGGAATGTGTATATACGCCCCCCTGATGTCCACCGTAGTCATAAAGTCGCCGGGCCGAAGCGACCTCACAACCGACTGCAATGTTTCCATGCGGAAATGCCTCACCCTTATAAACTTGTTGAGGCCCTTTAGGTCCAAGATCGGCTGCATGATCCATCCTTCTTGGGAACCGCGAATAGGTTACAGTAAAAACCTTGACCCTCCTCCTGCCGGGACACGTGAGAAATCACCCCTGTCTGCAGGAGGTGCAGAACAGCGGCTCTCAAATCCTCCGCCTTTAGCCGGTTTCGGGATGCCCTTGACCATAGAAATCTTGTGGGTGGTCTGGCTGCCAGCTCGATTTTGTAACCTGACGACACCACCTCCTGAATCCAAAGATCCGAGACGTCTCCAGATTGAAGCAAACAGCAGTAGCCGTCCCCCCACCCGTACGGGGTGCCCCCTCATGCCTGTGTAGATTTGGCTGGAGGTTTGGGCTTAGGTCCCCAAGCGGGATTGGGCTGACTGCGGGACCTACCTCTGCCCCAAGAATCCTTGCGGGCACTGGAAAAGGAAAATCCTTTTTCCCTCCCGAAAGGATCGGTAAGAAGAGGAGTGTCAAAAGGGCCGAGTAGGTTTCCTTCTGTGAGGGAACTTCCTTGACCAAAAGGTCCAGCCGCTCCCCAAACAGCCGCCCCCCCCCCCCCACAAAGGGTAAATTTGTGAGGGCCTTTTTGGCGGCCGCATCGGCCGCCCACTGCTTCAACCACAACGAACGGCGTAATGCTACAAGCAAAGCCGAAGTCTTGGCACCTAGCCTGACTACATCATCCATGGCAGTAACAACAAAGCCGAAGAAATACAAACAGGTTCTGAGTTCCTTGGAATCCTGCGCCCGTTTGCGAGACAGCTTTAGCCACAAGCTGCTTAACCTTTTTCCTTGTGGCTAGGGAAACAATTGACGTGGCACACGCAGGGCGTAGAAGCGAACCCACCAAGGCAAAAGCATGGCAAGCCAACTGATCCATGCGTTTGTCCACAGGGTCTCTTAAAGAAGCATTATCAGGTGACGGCATAATAGTGGTGTTGGGCAGACCTGAAATGGGAGGGTCCACCTCGGGAGGATGCAACCATAATTTAATCAACTCAGCAGGACTCAGCAGGAAAGGGATACCATCTCTCTAGGTCCTTAGGAACTGACGGCAGCTTGTTAGGCCTTTCCCACTCCTTAAGCACCATCTTAGAAAAATGCGGCTGTTCAGGAAAAACCCGCCGCTGCCTCTCAGGCCAAAACAAATCTACCTTCCTTCTCTTGGCCACTTTTGGAGGAACAATGTGTAAAGTGTCAAAAACAGATGAAAGCAAGCTTTCAGTATCATCTGGGAGGAAGGAATCCTCATCCAAGGAATAACCAGAGTTGCTGTCTTCTGCACTGGAAAGCAACTCACCTTCCAAAAGTGGCTCATCCGCCGACTCTTTCCTCCTCGGAACCAAAAGAAGCATACAAATCTTCGTCTGAGTAAGCAGGCTCCAAGTGCCGCTTCTTACTCGAGGCCTTTTTAGGGGCTACCAATGAGAGCTGTTTCTCGATGCTAGCCAGCCTCTGCACCAAATCTGAGTGTGTCCCCCTTCCGTCTCCCCCTTCTCTAGGGGCTAACTGCAGCAGCGGGTGATCTGGAGAGGCTGGAACTGATGCAGGACTAGGGGCGGAAGTGACAGCCCTCTCATGGTCCGAAACAATGCCTCTGGCGCAAATGGAACAATTGTGCTGAATCCGTCCAGGGGATTCCGTCAGCACAAGGGGCAGAGCCTGTGTTGCCCAAGTGGGGTGCCCATCTCACTATCCCCTGATGCCTCCATCTTGGTGATTTTGGAAATATTAAATATTACAGAAAAGGCAAAATAGACTGTAATGTCCTAAGCCTATAGCCTACAACGGGGACCGGGAGAAACCAAAAACCTACAACCTTCTTCCCACAATCTAAAAAGAGAAAAGACAGTAATCAAAACATGGCCTACACTGCCATAATATATATACAGACACATATATTTATATATTAAAGTTAATCATCTTTTTTTTTTTTTGTTAAACAACATGAAGCCATAAATAACAGAGAAAATTTATAACTCACGGTTACCCCGCGAGTCCCTGTGTGCTCCACAGTCTGGGCCCCGACGCAACACGGGTCCAGATCTAGAAGTTTCTGGCCAGGGGAGCGTGGCAGCTAACAGCCAGGCCACATAGCCAGGCCGCATGCGCTGCTCGTCGCGACTCCGCCCCCCCCCCGGCCAGCACTGATGTTGCGGCCTAGCCGCGCCAGGCCTGTCAGCGATCCACTGCTCAGCCCCCCCCTCACCCGCGAGGAGCCCACGGGGCGCGTCGGCTCGCACCCCCGAGCAAGAAAGCCTCCCATTGGCGAGGGAACGGGGGTGGTAAGTATAGAGGAGGAAGAGGCAGCAGACCGCTCCTCGCTGTAGATGTCCTATGGCGACGGAGCTCTCGCTGCCGCTCCCCCACGCCAGTAGTAATCACAAGCACATTACATAACAATAAAAATAAAAATACATGTGGGAAGAAGGGAGGGAGATATATAAAAATATATCTGATTTCTCTGCAGGTTCACCATATAAACCTGCGGCTGACTTGCTTGTTATAGAGAAGCCTGCAGCCCAGAGCATAGAGGCCCTGCCAAAATGCCCCAGACCCCGGCGTTTCACCCTACCGTCCCGGATCCCTGAAGCAGCCAAAGCTGGTGGATGCATCAGATGGGTCAGAGGAATCCGTGGAAATAGAGTCATGCAGCAAGCCGACAGGTTAGAGGCCCCGCTTTGCTGCTAAAATCCTTGAGAGAGAATTAGCGATCTTCACAGTTCGACTGCAAAAAGTAGACTGGGCTTGGTTAAGCGGCAGCTGGTATTTATAGGGGGCCGGAAGGAGCCACACCTGTGATCTTGCAGTCCACGCCCCTCCGGGCGGAGAAGTCCCAGATGTAAAGAATAAAGGACGGCCTGGAATGGATTGGAAGAAAAAGCCTCAAACTTCTGTAAGTGAATCAACTTATAACAGTTAGTACATTTACAAGTATTTGTGTGATAGCAGAATACCTTGCAGGATAATAAAACCATGAAAAGGAAATAGGAAAAACTTTTTCTCAGCCTACACCATAGCAGCCCGGTGCTTCAGAACCTGTGTTGTCTCTGTCATGCGCACCATTCACTCAGGTCTCAACTAGGCTCCCCACCATTAGGTATTCTAATCTCCATTAAAATCGGGGGTCCCCCTTCGCCACCCTCGACAAGTACCATTCAGTCTGACCGAAGCAGGCGACAAGTCCATTTCTAGGGTCTTGCAGGAAAGTGTCGAAATAACTTTCCCACGAAAAATCCACCTACCATCCTTTCTGTTTCTGTCTGAGCCTCAATGCGAAATAAATGCTGTAATTTGGCTTGGAACATGTTTAAAGCGGGGGGGGGGGGGGGGCTAAAGATCCACTGGTGCAAGATACACTTCTTCCCCACTGCTGACAGGATTTAAGTCAGTTGCTTCCCATCCTTGGTAGCTCTTTAAATTTTGGGTGGCCATATACCCAGTATGGACCACTCAGTTGTGTAAGGTAGGTAGTTTAGGAACAATTTCAAACCAAAAGCCACCGCCCTTCTCCAGGATGAATTAATAGAAGGACATTCCCAAAAAAGGTGATATAGATCAGCTGGACCATGACTGCAATAAATAGATATAAGCACAGCGCTAATCAAAAAAGTGAATCAACATTTACAAAGGTATCTTAAAATTGCTCAAACGTGTATATGTGTTGTTCTATTCCAACAACCAATAAGTCCAAAGTAGAAGAAGACCACAGAGCAAAAAGGGAAAAATTTGAATAGTCTCTTTGAAAAAAAGTTAACAAAACCGGAAACAAGCGATCCCACGGTGCATGCACTCTCACAGATTTGTGATGTGATATCCTCCACCTTATAAGGGAACTGCTTACCAGAAAATTGGAAGATGAAAAGCCTTAATCATAATAATCCATGCAATCCTTATTTGTCATGCAATCCTCTTGTGATGCTCTCAGCAGCAAAAAGGCTCTTTAAATAAACACCAAGTGACCGACCTTGTTCTCAGGTAGTGGGTCAGCATATATATAATACAGGGAAGAAAAAGACCTAGTGCCTACCCCGTAAAGTAAAGGTTCTCAATATTTAATAAAGGTAATGCAATTACAAACAGAGATGTACAAAAAACTTTTAAAATCCAATTCTTGAGTAGTGCGAGTGAATTGCTTCTCTCTCATTCAATCTCCAATATAAGTCAGGGATTTTGGATCCAAAAGGTCTCAAACAAATAATCCATTAATGCAATGCCATATCCCGCCTGACGCGTTTCGTTGCTGTAGCAACTTTCACGAAGGCTGGGGATTATGGCAAAACAAAAGAAATTTATACTCACGTGTGGAGACTTCACTTCTGTTCCCAGCTTCCGTCCGTGACAAGACCCCGCCCCACCGCCAATCATTAGTGGGGGGAGAAGGCATCATCTCACACGTATCTAGCTCTGCCACCTGCTATTGGTGCAGCAAGAACATGATATTGCGAGCTCGTCGCTATGTGGGCGGGGCCAGGGCATCAGAGGCTCCTGTAGGCTATTAGAGATAAACTATAATTGATGCTGACAAGAAATGTCAGCGTGATGGGCTGTCATTAACGCAGACAGGAAACACTGACAGGGAATGTTTAATCCTGTCAGTTACTCAACTGTCTAACGGTGCTCCAACTATTGATCAAGCTGAACAAAAGCACATCCAAACCCAGTGACTTGTCAGGATTTCCCAGGCCATATTGCAATCAAACAATTACGTTAATGGGGGGACTTCTTGTCCCTAGCAAAAAAGGGGAAGGTTTTTAATTCTTATTCTTAATACTGGGAGCCTCAAAAGACAAGGACCGGCCAGAGCGGGGGGCATCGGCTAAAAGACTAATAAAAAACTATTAAAAAGGAAAAGAATACCCCAAGATCTATCCAAAAAATCAACAAATCTCAACAAATTAGCCTTAATGCCCCAGAGGACCAATTTTCTTAAATTGCCAATCTATTTGAAGATAGGGAGGGGAGTTGGTTTAAGAGGAGAAGCAATTCACCACTTACAAGAATAAAACATATAAAAAATACAAAAATATAAAACATGCAAGAAAGCAATAAAAAATTAAGAATTATCGATAAAACAATTAAGGTCAAAATCGATGTTAAGTCCATTTGGCGTCAAGGTATCCAATTCATAGATCCACTTCCCCTCACGTTTAGATATTTCTCGTGTGAGATGGGAACCCACCCAATGATTATCAATCTTATCTAAACCAATAAAAGTCATCAGGGATGGATCACTGCAATGAAATGCTTTAAAATGAGC
Organism: Gastrophryne carolinensis; assembly: GCA_027917425.1. NCBI lineage: Eukaryota > Metazoa > Chordata > Amphibia > Anura > Microhylidae > Gastrophryne > Gastrophryne carolinensis. The sequence goes on along the minus strand of CM051237.1, from coordinate 31,435,206 downwards.
AGATAAACTGTGGGATTCAAGGCCACGTCTAACATTGTAGACGTGTTCCCTTATTCTCACTTTCAGCTCACGCGTGGTCCTTCCCACGTAGAACAGCTGACAAGGACACCAAATTAAATAGACCACATGAGTGGAGTTACAAGAGATGCAAGCAGGTATTTTAACCTCATGACCAGTCTTAAAATTAAGAAAGGTCTTTTTCGGTTTAGTGACCTGCATACATGTCCTGCAGCCCATGCATGTGCCACATTGATAAAAACCAGATAAGGTAGTGTCAAACAATGAGACCTTCCAAGGTGGATCTATAAAGCTGCCTGTTAGTAGCTGCCTTTTTGAAAATAACTTTAGGATGATCTGGTAAAAGAGGACCTAAAACGGAATCCGTAAAAAAACGTAAAGTCAGGAAATTCCAAAGAGATCAGAGGGATTATGCTGCAAATAAGGTTTTTAAGTGGCAGATGGATACCACCGACCAAGGGGAGGGAAAATCTACTGTAGCCCAGGCTGCTAATACAATCATTTGGGAATCTGATTGGTTTGATCGAAACAGTAGACCAAACCGTCAGGCCCAGGAAACTCCAAAGAGAATGTCTGGGAAATTCTTCTCAAAACTTGGACAGTCTAGATGTCATGAATGACTTGCCTTCTACCCGTGCCCGTGGTGTCCCTAGGCAACGGGTTCGGGTTCCTCCTGCCCAGCAGCCGCTTCTGCCTCGGGTGCCATCCCCAGCGGCGCGTGTGCCGCCGAGTAAGTCCTCCCCCCTTGCCCATTGTCACTCAGCTTGTGCTTGCTGGCCTATACAATCAGCTCATGTCCTCCGGTGGTGCAATACTCAGAATGGCCACCGGAGGCTGTTTAAAAGAACGAAGTCTAGAAGGTGCAGCTCTGAGCAGTTTGCCTGGGAAGCTCAGCTGGAGCAATCAGCCCAGAGCTCACCAATCAGACCACAGGGCCAGTGCTCCAATCTGCCGCCAGATCCTAAGTGCACCAATCCCAGCCACTGTCTCCCTGTCCAATCCTGCCGGTTTTCCCACTATAAAGGGATTTCCACTGCAGTGTGTCATTGCCTGTTATAGCGCCTTGTACCTTGCTTTGACTCGTGTTATTCATTGATCTGATCACCGTTGCCGACCTCTGCCTGAACCGACTATTCTGATCTCCGTTGCCGACCTCTGCTTGAACCGACCAATCTCGATCTGATCTCTGTTGCCGATCTCTGCTTGAACCGACCAATCTCGATCTGATCTCTGTTGCCGACCTCTGCCTTGTACCTAGACCTTGAGCTGTCTCACCCCTCTGTACCGCTGCGAACTCTGACTCCCCGTGTTAACCTCCGGCCTGTCTCTGGACTTCCGCTACACTCGCTCTTAGCCATTGGTTCTTCAGACCTCTATACCTGTAAGCTCTCATCCTTTGAGCCATTGAAGTCCTGGGGGCAACCGATCCCGGGCAGGCGTATTCTGCGTCCCGGCAAGCGGGGGCTCCTACAGGTGAAGCTGGCTGCGGAGATTGGGGGTTGAGGGCTTACCTAGAGGGCTGGAGTTACCAGAGCGTGACACTAGATCTTTACAGGAACAGTATGAACACTCTAAATCCCCTAAACAGTGGAGATCAAATCACCAGCAGCTGTTGAGATCCGATCCTGTATTCAGATTCAATACTAATCAATATCCAGGTAGATGTGAGAGACACCCTAATCCTGTTTCTTCACCCACACCTGCCCCTTTTCATATAGACCGTCCTTATCCAGTCCGAGAACAGACAATGACCCTCAGGGACAGAGGGAGGGTATCGACTGGGTTAAGACACACGCCCCTCAAACAAAAAGAAAGATCAAGCGAGGCAGAAGAGGGGGCACAAGACATAAGAAAACGCAGGTGGATTTAGGTAAAGGAATCTTTAATTTGAGTTCAGTTAGCCTTTCAGCTGACAAACTGCGCCTGTTAGATCAAGGTTTAAAATACGCTCCCCCAGTAATCTGAACAAATTCGGTATGTATGTTGATGTACAGAAGTTTGTTTGGAAACTAAATATAAAAAAATATTTTATAAATAAATCGGAATTTGCACAAGACAGTACAGCCAATACATTGGACACACTTAAAGATGATTTTCAACACTCATCTTTGAAAAATCGATTGCTATTCAACCCAGCCAATGGTACCAACCATCATCTTCAATCCTTTAAGGCTGTGATGGTAAGGGACATCAAACAGATGAATGTAAAGAAAAAACGTTGGCCTGCCCCCCTGTTTAAGGACTTGAAGGAATTGGAAGAAAAACATGAGATAGTTATCAAGCCAGCTGACAAAGGGGGGTTGGTAGTTCTAAATAAAAGTGGCTATATAGGTGAGCTCCAACGATTGCTGTCTGACACCGACACGTATGTCAAGTTAAAAGGGGACCCTACTCAGGAATATAAAAAAGCCCTTCTGGTCCTTTTGACTGATGGTTTAAACTCAGGTATTCTAACGAAAAAAGAATTTGAGTACCTTTACCCTAAGGCACCACGTATTCCAACTATTTACCAACTCCCCAAGGTACATAATAATCCATCTAAACTACCGGGACGTCCCATTGTCAGCGGGATTGACTCGTGACATGTAGGCTTGGGGAGTACGTGGACTCTTTCCTTCAAAATTTGGTAGTCCGATTGCCATCTTACCTCAGAGATTCTACACAGGTATTAGAATTATGCGATGCACAAATTGCTATGGAAGATTGGCTGTTAGCGACGGCGGACGTTACTTCACTTTATACTGTCATTCCGCATGACCAAGGGGTGGCGGCAGTCCGCCACTTTTTATCTAAATCTAATCTCCCTCTCTCCCAAATTGAGTTTATCATAGGATGCTTAAACTTTGCGTTAAACCATAATTATTTTTGTTTTTCCAATGAATTCTATCTCCAAAAGAAAAAGGTTGCCATGGGTGCGAAGTTCGCGCCCAGCATGGCAAATTTATACGTAGGCTTCTGGGAAGCACAATTTATTGAAGGGGGAAGTTGGCCCAATCTAGTACTATGGCGGAGGTATATTGACAACGTCATTTGTATATGGAATGGGGCCCAGTCAGATTTAGAACTATTTTTCAAACAGGTGAATGAAAATACCTTCAATCTAGAATTTACCATGGAGTGTAGCTCAGATTCCATACATTTTCTAGATTTGACTATCACTAAAGAAAATACCTGTCTCACTATACATCTACATATTTTAAACCGATGGATAGGAACGGTTATGTACCAATGACCAGCTGTCACCACCCGAAATGGTTAGAAGCGATTCCTAAAGGTCAGTTTACACAACTTAGACGTAATTGTTCATCCATCACTAGCTATGAGGTACAATCTCAGACTGGCCGAACGCTTCATTGAAAAAGGTTACAGTCCGAACCAGATCCAAACACAAAGAGAAACCATTAAGAGACTGGACCGGACATCGGTCCTACAAAAATCCTCCAACAGGGCTTTACCCTCCGGATTTGACTTCTCTTTCCTGACTAGTTTTAATATCCAACATAGAGAGGTCAGGAGGTTGATATCCAAACATTGGCATATCTTGAAGGAAGATTCCATTTTAGGTCCTCTTTTACCAGATCATCCTAAAGTTATTTTCAAAAAGGCCCCGAATTTGAGGCAGCTACTAACAGGCAGCTTTATACATCCACCTCGGAAGGTCTCATTGTTTGACACTACCTTATCTGGTTTTTATCAATGTGCCACATGCATGGGCTGCAGGACATGTATGCAGGTCACTAAACCTAAAAAGACCTTTCTTAATTTTAAGACTGGTCATGGGGTTAAAATACCTGCTTTCATCTCTTTCAACTCCACTCATGTGGTCTATTTAAGTTGGTGTCCTTGTCAGCTGTTCTACGTGGGAAGGACCACACGTGAGCTAAAAGTGAGGATAAGGGAACACGTCTACAATGTTAGACGTGGCCTCGAATCCCACAGTTTAACTGCTCATTTTAAAGCATTTCATTCCAGTGATCCATACCTTATTGGTTTAGATAAGATTGATAAGCATTGGCGGGATTCCCATCTCACACGAGAAATATCTAAACATGAGGGGAAGTGGATCTACGAATTGGATACCTTGACGCCAAATGGACTTAACATCGATTTTGACCTTAATTGTTTTATCGATAATTCTTCATTTTTATTGCTTTCTTGCATGTTTTATATTTTTGCATTTTATATATGTTTTATTTGTAAGTGGTGAATTGCTTCTCCTCTTTTAAACCAACTCCCCTCCCTATCGTCAAATAGATTGGCAATTTAAGAAAATTGGGCTGCTGGGGCATTAAAGGGGAACAAAACCTTCACATCTCAGCCTTTCATTTGCCCAAGTACTGAGAGGTTGAAGACTTCAAGTGAAGCATTGTGCTTCAACGAAGCAGGGAGAAAGGGCGGACTGTTGGTGCTTGGATGTTCAGTGCTCAGCTATTCTGCCAGCAGACGCTGTGGAGTGCTCCGCGGAAGTCTGGTGCGGGGGCAGATGCCATGCCCCTGCCTTCTGCCCAGGGCCATCCTTTGGGGTGTGTGCGAGGTGTGCCATTGCACAGAGTGCCATAGTCTGAAGCACCACCCAGCTGCACCTGCACGTCTGATGCCCCAACTCGCACTTTGACCACCCCTTTAGTTGACTAGTTTGACAATCGCTCCACCCCGACTGCCCACTTGCTTGCCCCCACTCAGCTTACTGGTTAGCCAGTTGCTGGCTCCCTCACCCCCACCGGTTTTCTCGCTTTGGGCACAGGTGCCACATGGAGCTGCTGGGATGCATGGTTGCTTCTATTCTGCCCTTTAAAGTGGACCAACCCAACTGATTTCCTATCCCCAGAGCATCCCAAAGCGGGATGTCCTACAATAGGCCGGTAGTGAGAAAGCGCAGTACAGGGCACCTTCCATTCTAAGGCCGGCCCTGCTTCTGCTGATCACTTCCGATTGTCAGAAGCAGCGGTGGTGATTGGTGCTAGACTTCAGGATCGTGATGGATCAGAGGAAAGTAGAAACTCTGCATCAGTGTTGTTTTTACGTTTAACTCTTTGTGAACTGGTAATTATAGCAGTTCACAGGGCAGGAGGTGCAGGCAAGTCACCCCCCACCTATCAGTGACTTTCCATTACCCCTAACCCCATTACCTGCATCCTCAAAGCCCACAGGGGTGCAGAAGAGGCTATGGCCCATATGGGCTGGAAGCATTCAGGTCCAGCCACTTGGCCTCAGCCCAGCCCAGGTCCTACCAGCTCTCATAGCTGGAGCACGGTCTGGTTTTGCTGGAGAGGAGGGACCCATGACATTTTTCAAACTTTTTAAGTGTTTAACCCTAGATAGTACACATAGTAGTTGTATTTCATTTGAAATGCCCATTCATTTGAGTGGCAAGCACTCTTTTCAGTTTGGGGAGTCTCCTGGGCAGGAAAGGGTATCTACCGATACATATGTGGTACCTTTGTAATCAGGGAGGAATATGGCTTTCACATGCAATATGTTTTTTAAATTTTTAAAACGCTACAAAGTTTAAAAAATATACATTTTTAAAAACATTTTTTACCCCCCAGAAATATTTCATGTTAAAGCACAAACTCTGCCAAAAAATACAATATATAATGTTTATAGGGGGGTTGTCCCCTTTTGTTACCTAGGAGGTACCACCGGTTCACGTCTGTCACCTACAGTGGTGGTGGAGGTGCAGCTGTAGAACTGCTGGTACTCCCGGGCACACGAGGGGAGAGGGCCTCTAAGTCACCTACCGGGAGGAGCAATTTCAAAGACATAAAAAAGTTACATAAATATGTGCTTTGTTCTTTCATCAAAACATTCCACATTTATTTTACTTTAGGTTGTACAATAAGTATTCATTTCATACTTGTTCAGGAAAAAGAGGCGTCGCCTCTGCATTAGGTACAGTTCTTAAGTACGGTGACACTTTTGGTGTACCCTTATTGGGTTGTGTATGGTCTTGACAATTCTGGGGCCTAATGTGCCCTCAGTCTGTAGTAAGTTCTGTTCTATTTAGTCGGTGCGGACCTCTTGCACAGACGCGTTTCGCTTTTTGCTTCTTCAGTGTGTGGGTCCTTGTGATCTAATTGTGATGTCCCTCTTATTAGTTTTACAATTCTAATAGTTTTTCAATGATACATATTGTTGAATACATTAATAAAAACTTACATCTTTTGTAGTCAAACTATCCACAACTGTTCGCCGCTATATGCAATTGACTACAAAAGATGTAAGTTTTTATTAATGTATTCAACAATATGTATCATTGAAAAACTATTAGAATTGTAAAACTAATAAGAGTGACATCACAATTAGATCACAAGGACCCACACACTGAAGAAGCAAAAAGCGAAACGCGTCTGTGCAAGAGGTCCGCACCGACTAAATAGAACAGAACTTACTACAGACTGAGGGCACATTAGGCCCCAGAATTGTCAAGACCATACACAACCCAATAAGGGTACACCAAAAGTGTCACCGTACTTAAGAACTGTACCTAATGCAGAGGCGACGCCTCTTTTTCCTGAACAAGTATGAAATGAATACTTATTGTACAACCTAAAGTAAAATAAATGTGGAATGTTTTGATGAAAGAACAAAGCACATATTTATGTAACTTTTTTATGTCTTTGAAATTGCTCCTCCCGGTAGGTGACTTAGAGGCCCCCTCCCCTCGTGTGCCCGGGAGTACCAGCAGTTCTACAGCTGCACCTCCACCACCACTGTAGGTGACAGACGTGAACCGGTGGTACCTCCTAGGTAACAAAAGGGGACAACCCCCCTATAAACTTAGTCTATAGTGCCCAAGAGGCCTAACCTCTACACCACTGGGACTGAAAAACACAGCAGGAGTACCCACTCCACTACAGCTCCCCCCTGTCCTCCCCCCCCCCCCGTATCAATATATAATGTTCCTGGACATTTCTGCAAAAATCAATTAAAACATATATGGGGCAAAATGGTGAAAACTGGCCTAGCAACAGAGTATGGCAATTTCTCTAGGTAGGCTGGCTAAGGGTTAAAGGTGGCTTAGTAGAGAGTCATAAGATTTAGCACTCTTGGAGCGGTGATATTACAGAGTGCGGGAGAGGTGTGCAGCAAACAACTACATGGGTAGGAACTTTTTAGCGTTTAGGTATTACTGAATGGTCCATTTCATTTGCTTATCACTTTTATATATGCTGTGACTTACGTCTTCCACTCTTAATGTTACACATGCTAGGCTGTAGGCCTAATAGATTGCTCATGTAATCTATTAAGCTTATACAAAAATATTCCATAGTTGTCTTACATTATAATATAATATACATCGCAGATTTACTTGACCACCTAGTATCATTGGTTGCCTGAAACACCCAAATAAACATATCTAACAGCCACCTCAAATCTGAATAACAAGTTCTTTCTCCTGAGCACTGGAGCACATCTGGAGTCATTTCCAATAATGTATTTTTTCTCTATATACATTTATTCATTTATTTAGATATCACCCTTCTCTGATTTTTTTTCTTCCTCTCTCTGAACTTTCATTTAGATTTCATATTTTGTTGTCTTGTTTCTTATTAATTCTCTGTTTGAGACTTGCGGTGCCCTATTTCAGACTCCTGACATGACTGTTTGACATGTACGTGTTTATTCACAGCATTTGCCTTGGAGAAATCAGAAGCGATCATTGTAGATAATAGTAACACCTGCCTATATGAATTACAGGGATGTATACTGCATACACTAGAACTAGCTTTCTTCCATGATAAAAAGGTCTCATTCCACGACATGGTTGACAGCTAATTTTCCCTTTCTGTATGGTCACTCTTTTAAAAACCTAAATAAAAAAATCAATATATGTAACTGGCACAAAATATATACCCTGTACTATACCCTTGAGTAGCTGCTAGTTAAAAAACAAATTAAAAAAACTCACCTGACCCCTCTATCTGTCCGGGTCTCCTCTTTAATTTGGTTCCATCCGATCCCCCCTGGGGGCTCGGATGGCTCCAGGAAAACCCCTGGAATAGTAACCCCCCCTCTCTGCAGCAGCTGCTGCTGCTGTCAGAAAAAAAAAGACATTTACTCACCTGCGGACGCAATGCCTCCCACCGGGTCTCCTCTTCACTGGGGGGGCCTCCGATCGCCCCCCCCAGGCTCTTCCGTGGTGAGGAGAGGGCGAGAAATCGCCCTCCCCCTCACTTCCTGGATCGCAACTGATAGCCCCGCCCCCACTATGACGTCACCCGGCTTCTCTCACCCGAAATGATCAGTCTTGCCAGGTGCTGGAGGAGAGAGGTTGGAGGTGGGCTCTCCACCAAGCACCCGGCAGCTGTCATCGGAGATCGCCGGGGGAGGTAAAGAAAAAAAAAAGTAAATGTTTTTTTTTTATTGTGTCTGAGTGTTTATTTTTAATGTTAACCCCTTGTAGACTGGTAAGGGGTCCATGAGATCCCTATACCAGTTCACAAGGCTGGGGATGACTTGCCATTAACCCCTGACTTGCCATTAATCCCCCCGGGAGGGCAGAAGAGCCTGGGCCCACAGAGGGTATGTGGGCTTGTAGGCTGCAGGGTGGGGGGCCACCAAAGATTGCCCCTACACCCTGTTCTACAAGCCCCCATAGCTGGTCCCGGGCTGGTTATGATGGGTAGGGGGGACCCCATGTCTCTTATTTGGGGGATTTTTAAGGGGTTTTAACCCTTAAAATTCCCAAAAAATGGGGTCCCCCCCTGGGAGGGGGGACCATATGTCATTTTTTTAAAAATTAACCCCTTATACTCTGTAGCCCAGCAGCTATAAAAGGCTTCCAGCAGCAGCAGGAGAGCAGTATACAGAGTGATCAGCGTGGGACACAGTGGCCGAGGATGGATGAGAGGTAAGTAATAAAAATAATATATATATATATATAATAAATAGTTTTTCTCCTTGTGTCTGTTTTACACTTAACCCTTTGTGAACTAGTAAGGGATCCATGAGACCCCTATACCAGTTCACAAGGCTGGGGGACTGGCAAGTCACCTGCGGCTAGTGGGCGACTTGCCATTAACCCCTGGAACCCCAATTACCTGCCTCCCCAAATGCCAGGGGGAGGCAGAAGAGCCGGGCCACAGAAGCTATGTGGCCCCTGCACCATGTTCTACAAGCCCTACATAGCTGGTCCCAGGCTGGATATGCTGGGTAGGGGGGACCCCATGTCATTTTTGTTTTTTTTTAAGGGTTTTTAACCCTTAAAATTCCAAAAATAATGCCCCCCCCCCCCCCCATGTCATTTTTTCCTTGTGTTTATAGTGTGGATAGTAGTTGTATTTTAATTGTAAATGTTATAAAGTGCTCTTTTCAGTTTGGGGGGTCTCCTGTTCAAGAATAAGGGGGCTACCGATACATATGTGGTACCGTTGTAATTGGCATAAATGGGGTTTTCACATGCAATATGGTTTTCTCTAATACATGTTAAATGTTTTATTTAAAATAAAGGAGACAATTTTCTAAAAAGTAATTTTTATTTAGATTTTACGCAAAAATATTTAAAAAAAACTGTAGAAAAATTACAAACAAGACATTTCATGTTAGACTCTGCTGAAATAAAAAAACAATATATAACTTTCCAGAGAAATCCCTTCAAAAATCACAGTTGAACATGTGGAGCGCAAAATAGTGCAAAAGGGTCTGGCAACAGAGAATGAAGAATGCTCCAGGTAGGCTGGCACATAAAGGGTTAAAAATCAAATTTCCTTCAGGGGTGTAAGGTAAAAGGGAGCATGGGCTGCAGGCCCTGAGAAAATGCACATTGTGTGTTTGTTTGGACATACATTGGCCTTGTACAGCCCCTGCTTGCTCTTAAAGACTATTGTCCATCAGTTTCCAAATAATCTAATATGCTTCATACAAACGCAGGTCTGTTAAATAACCTGGTCTGGCTGTGGAAATAATTCATATCTGAACAACAAACAATTTTCAGCTACTGGAAAACATTTCCCATATTAAGAGCATGATCACAGCATCCCCACTGTACGAACGCTTTCATGTTTGAAAACATTTCCCACATTCCAAACAAGACTATGGCATTGCTCCTGTGTGTTCTCTTTCATGTGTGGCAAGCTGTGATTTCCTAGAAAAACACTTCTCACATTTAGAACAGGAATATGGCTTTTCCCCTGTATGGGCTCTTTCATGTCTAATAAGGTGTGATTTGTAAGAGAAACTTTTCCTACATTCAGAACATGAATATGGTTTCTCCCCTGTATGAACTTTTTCATGTGTGATAAGAACTGATTTCTTAGAAAAACACTTCCCACATTCCGAACATGAAAATGGTTTCTCCCCTGTATGAACAAGTTCATGTGTGATAAGGGCTGATTTCTGAGAGAAACATTTTCCACATTCAGCACATGAATATGGCTTTTCTCCTGTATGAACTCTTCCATGTCTGATAAGAGCTGATTTGTGAGAAAAACATTTCCCACATTCAGAACATGAATATGGTGTCTCCCCTGTATGAACGGTTTCATGTGTGATAAGGTGTGCTTTGCGAGAGAAACATTTTCCACATTCAGAACATGAATAAGGCTTCTCCTCTGTATGAATGCTTTCATGTCTATTAAGGTGTGATTTTTGAGAAAAACATTTCCCACATTCCGAACATGAATATGGCTTTTCTCCTGTATGACCATTTTCATGACCAATAAGGGCTGATTTATCAGAGAAACACTTCCCACATTTAGAACATGAATATGGCTTCTCCCCTGTATGAACTCTTTCATGCGTGAAAAGTTCTGATTTACGAGAGAAACATTTCCCACATTCAGAGCATGAATATGGCTTCACCCCTGTATGAACTCTTTCATGACTGATAAGGGCTGATTTCTTGGGAAAGCATTTCCCACACTCAGAACATGAATATGGCTTTTCTCCTATATGAACCCTTTCATGTGTGATAAGAGACGATTTGTGAGAGAAACATTTCCCACATTCAGAACATGAATATGGCCTTGCTCCAGTATGAACTCTTTCATGTGTGATAAAAGCTGATTTGTGAGAGAAAAATTTCCCACATTCAGAACATATATACGGCATCTCTCCTGTATGAACTTTTTCATGCGTGATAAGGTTTGATTTGTCGGAGAAGCCTTTTCCACATTCAGAACATGAATATGGTTTCTCCCGTGTATGAACTTTTTCATGTCTGAGAAGGTGTGTTTTGCGAGGGAAACACTTCCCACATTTAGAACATGAATAAGGTTTCTCCCCTGTATGAACTGTTTCATGTCTGATAAGGTTTGATTTCTGAGAAAAACATTTCCCACATTCAGAACATGAATATGGCTTTTCCACTGAGTGGACTCTTTCATGTCTGTTAAGGTGTGATTTCTGAGAAGAATTTGCTGTGGTGTCATCTTTTCTTTTAGCATCTGGAGAAACAGCAGCAGGTTCGGCCAGATTATTTTGATTGGATCTTATACCTGGAGAAAAAAGAAAATAGAGAGAAAAACAGAAGGCTGAATTGCAACTATTGCTTTATTTCATAAGTGGGCCTTAGCACAGTGTCTACTGAAATCACAAAAAAAAAAATTATTTAAAGATGGACAAGAAAGATTTTCACTTTCCCTGTCTGGCACAACCTGATAAGGTATACTCCACTGTGTGCATCTTCCAGGATCACCCATAATCTCACCAGCACCCCAACTCACCTCTAGGTGTCAAGTCTCCAGTCTTATAGATTTGAGGGGGGTGTTGCTCTTTAAGATTAAGCTTATGGTTAGAATAGAAATGGTTTATGCTGCAGCTGAGCAAAAGTTACTTTGGTGTAATATAACTACCTACAATTATAATTAATAGACAATGCCAGTCAGATTAGCTAGGACCTTGCAGGCGACCCCACTGATTCTTTAAGGATCAGATAAGATCTAATAAAATTAAGGAAAGTCGGAGGGCTAATGTAGGGCAATATTCTGATGCTAAGTGCCACTGATAGATTTCAAATGACAAAAGTACAAGCATAAAAGAATAACAATATAACAAAGTTGGAAAGCAGGACATGCTGCCCTGGAGAATCCCTCCGGGGGAGAACTCTGCTATTTCTGTTGGAGAACACTGTCCAAAACCAATTCCCTTCTCCTTTCAAAACCCTGCGTGAACATATGATCGCTGTGTAATCTAAACTTTTTACACAAGAACAATTCGGTTTTGAGTACACTCCAACTGTGGTTACACAGAAGCCACTGCCTCTTAAAGTGGACCAACACCCAGGATTTTGACTATCCTGGGTCTTGGTCCACTTCGGTGGGGCACCCCCGATCGGGGTGCCCCGCTGTGTGAAACCCCCCCGATCACCCAAAAAACTCACCTCTCCCCGCTCCCAGCGCCGACGGACAAGCAGTTTGACAGCCGCGGACAAGCGGCTCCTCCGACGCCGCCTCCCGCGCGTCACTCTTGACGCGTGCGCGCCGGCCGTCTGTGAATGGCCGGCGCGGGCATGCACACGTCTAGAGGGGCGCGAGGGAGGCGGTGGCGGCCGGCCGCCGAAGACAAGGTAAGGGGATTTGGGGTGTTTGGGGGGGGAGGTGATCGGCCCGGGAATCTTATAGATTCCCGGGCCGATCACCAGAGGGTGATGGTCCACTTTAAGCACATGGGACAGGACAGACAAGTATCTGACTATTCATGGTTCTGGAGCCAGAAAAATTAATTCACATATAAACGCACACTAAACCAATACATTGCATGCATACACAGAATTTTTAAAGTTAGATGGGCTATATAAATTAATCTGTAGAAAGAGGACAAACAGAATCAGCATAACGTTTAGGGCCGCCCTGGGTGGACTAGGTGATTTAAGAGTATGGCGCCAGAAAAAAAAAGGAATTCCTCTTCAACAGAGGAGAGTAGAGGGGGCTGTCAGAAAGTGATAGTCCCAAGTGCTACACGTCAAAGCAGCCACCACTTGGAGGAGTCTTCGCAATGGGGTACATATAAAATACAAGAGATCATGTGCAGATCACAAAAGGGTAGAAAAAAACAATTAATCGGTGTATGGTTTAATGCTGCAAACAAAAAAAATAACTCTGCAAAACCATAGGGGGAACAACCCCATTTTAAAAATAGGATATATATATATATATATATATATACGCGAGAAGCTTACAGAGGATCACCAAGTGTGATCTATTACCTTATTGCAACTACTCATTGCATTTCAGATTTTGCCCAAATAGCTGCACCTTCTTCATTTATGTAGCCCCTAATCACAGGATCTATTGTGTCATTTCCTGTGGGGAGAAGTTTAGGGTGACAGTGGATGCATATGAACATTAGACCTTTTCTGAAGTTCCTAAGCAGTTCTAAACATCCCTCCCCATCCCTCACTGCCTTTTGTATGTCGGCCTTATCTAAAACGCCGACATCTGAAAGTATTCCTGGCCCCTTTTCACCCACCTCCCCTCCATAGCTCCTCGTGTACCGCTCCTCAGATCTCACGCTCTTCTGCGTCGAGTGCCATTGCAGCCTATACAGTGACACTGCGCATGCGTGAGATCTGAAAGGCGGCGCAGTGGATGCCGGGACAGCAAGATGGCGCTGCCTGGTGGAGTGTGCCCGGCTATTCGTCTGCTTTGACAGACATTTTGTGTGGCTTTTCTGCAAACTGTGAAGAATTGAACTGGTCGCTCTAGAGCTCTTTGAACCTTTCCCCCCAGTGGTTTCCTGTAGGGCCTCGTCTATACAGAGGATAGCCATCTTCACTGCCATAAGCACTTAAAGCGGACCTTCACTCTGAATAATAGTCTATCTTATATGTTTCCCACACCCTGCACATACAGATTGCTCACATTAAAAAGCATCCTACCTGCACCTACTGCATTTTATGAGCCTTTAAACATCCAAGATGATGGCTCATGGAACAACAGGCAGCCTGCAAACAGGAAGTGCCTTCTGACTGTGCTGCTCTGCATTCTGGGATTGCTGACCTCTTCCTGACCCCAGCTCTGCTCTGTCTGAGCAAAGCACAGCTATAACCCCACCCCCTGTACTTTACCCCACTCTCCTCTCCTCAGTAAGTGTGGTGCTTCTAAATCAAGATGGTGGCGCCCGTATCCTAGAGTCCTGAACAGAGTTGCAGGCCAGTGGGGGAAAGAATAATAAGTAAGTGACTAAAAACTTAAAACACATTAATTTTAGATGCTGGGGAATCATTTTTAAGGGTTTGGGCTTTTCAATAAATCATGGTGAAGGTCCGGATTAAGTTGGATGATTTTCTTGACTTGCTCTGGACCAAAACCCCTAAAACTGTCGACCCAAGCATTGAGCCCCCCCATCCGAATGCACTTGCATCTGTGGTGATTATAATGGGATCCTTCTGGTACCATGGCTGGCCCCCACCAAGTTTTGAATCTGGGTCCACCAAGACTTTGTCTGACCTGCTCGGAGAGCGTCAGAGAGAGTATTGAACTCGTGTCCCAGGTAAGAGCATCTGCAACGTGGAATTAGATTTGATGTTTCTAAGTTCAGACCGCATCCAAGCGTTTGCAGGAACTGCATGGCCATATGCAGTCTAGCTAGAAGGGAAGATATGTCCACGATGAACAACAGCAGATCGTCTAAATAAGCAATTATGTTTATCTACTTCAAACTGAAATAAGCCATTGCCTCTGCAAGAATCTTTGTGAAGAGCCGAACAGAATCCGAAGGGTATTGCTCGGAACTGCCAACGAGAGATGTCGTCACCGCGACACGGAAGTCTTAACTCTGCCTACTGGGTCCGACCAAGCCGAAGCCTCTGTCTTTCCGATGGGCCAGAGGCCGCCCTAATCACCTGTGTTCTCACCGGACACGGCCGATACCCGACCTGTCCGCGTCCGTGAGCACCAAACATACCCCACAGTCTCCTGTGCAGCTCCTGCAGTGCCACAGGCCTCACCACAGCATTCCCTAGAGCCTGGCACCTGACGAGGACAGGAAAATAGGCCTGGAGAACCTTGGCATTTCAAACAGGACACCTCCCCAGGTAACCAAGTCAGAAAACCTGCTGTGGTCCTGGTCTTCCACTGTCTCGTTCCCGAGTTCAGGTGGAAGACCTCTGGGAAGGAAGGGAATCCGGACCCGATATCATCCCCTGGGTGGTGGCTAAGCCGTCCTGGAGGACACTGGGGGAAAAGTGGCTTGTGCATAGTGACAGATGGTGAAAGAGACTGGAGAGGGTGTGAGGGGGAATACTTTAAGAGTAACAAGGAACACTCTGCCAGAGGAGGTAGTCATTAGAAATACACAAAGGAGATCTAAAGTAGCCTGGATGCCTTCCCTGCATGTAATATTACCTGCTTTGGCTAGTAGACCACTGGAAGATATTCTCTTACACACAGGACTGGATGGACTGAGGTTTTATTTCAGCCTTACATACTAGGTTACCATGTAAGCGGGCATGGACTGAATAAGACAAGGAAGGGGCTCACTGGTCAAACTATTACAGGAATTTCCCCCCCTGGCCAGTGCACTGTTGGATATAAACAGCATTTACACACCATACCTCAGGATGTGGCCCCCAGACCACATAGCTGGTGAGTCACAAGGAGTGAGCAGCCTCTGGAGCAATGACGCGGGAGCCAGGGAGGTAAGTAAATGTAAAACATACTGGTAGGCCAAGATTAAAGCAGACCAACACCCCTGCGGATATGAGACAGGCTGGGGCGGTGGCACCCAGAATGCCCCCCGCACATAACCCCCCCCCCCCCCAGAACGCCCATCATTTTTACATTAGACTCAATCCATCGCCGGAATACATAGCCGCAATTTGCTGCCCACACTCACGTGGGTAGTGATGTTCCGGCGGTCGGAAAGCCCCATCCACCTGAGCACCGGCGGCCAATCTTGGTGCTGTATTCCCGGGAGAGCGTCGAGGCTAAGGTAGGACACAAAAGAGAAGGAATACTCACCTGGACTGACCTGTAGACCCAAATGCTCCTCTTTATTCTTCATATAGCCTTCTAACGCCTCCTCGGTTTTCCTATTTCTCATGTCTCTGGAGTCTGTGAATAATGATGAGAGTGTGAGAACATTAGCATGTCCTGTAACAGGGCAGTGTATGCTCAGTGATACTCTTAATTAGGAGACCAGTGAAGGCCCCTGTAATCAGATGGCGCCCCCTCTTACCCTTTGATGGGAGGAGCTGCTGAGCCTTCATCACGGTGTCCCTGTAGAGATCTTGGTATCTTTCTGCACCAATGCTCACCCTGTCCACTCTGTAGGCGTCACTCTGGAACAATTGAAATGCGATGTGAGATTAGCCAGGTGGTGAGATATCCCAGCAGAAAAAACATGCACAGCTGAAGGATCTGAGAAGGGGACCAGTTGATGCAAAGGGGTGGGATGGGAAGAAAGAGAGGCAGGAGGGGTCCCCCTGATCAGCAAGGCGGTGTAAGAGTAGCAGGAGGGGTCCTCTGGCGAGCACTGGGTGTGAGGGGCGGGAGGGGTCCTCTGGCGAGCACTGGGTGTGAGGGGCGGGAGGGGTCCTCTGCCGAGCAGTGGGCGGGAGGGGTCCTCTGCCGAGCAGTGGGCGGGAGGGGTCCTCTGCCGAGCAGTGGGCGGGAGGGGTCCTCTGCGAGCAGTGGGCGGGAGGGGTCCTCTGCCGAGCAGTGGGCGGGAGGGGTCCTCTGCCGAGCAGTGGGCGGGAGGGGTCCTCTGCCGAGCAGTGGGCGGGAGGGGTCCTCTGCCGAGCAGTGGGCGGGAGGGGTCCTCTGCCGAGCAGTGGGCGGGAGGGGGTCCTCTGCCGAGCAGTGGGCGGGAGGGGTCCTCTGCCGAGCAGTGGGCGGGAGGGGTCCTCTGCCGAGCAGTGGGCGGGAGGGGTCCTCTGCCGAGCAGTGGGCGGGGAGGGGTCCTCTGCCGAGCAGTGGGCGGGAGGGGTCCTCTGCCGAGCAGTGGGCGGGAGGGGTCCTCTGCCGAGCAGTGGGCGGGAGGGGTCCTCTGCCGAGCAGTGGGCGGGAGGGGTCCTCTGCCGAGCAGTGGGGGCGGGAGGGGTCCTCTGCCGAGCAGTGGGCGGGAGGGGTCCTCTGCCGAGCAGTGGGCGGGAGGGGTCCTCTGCCGAGCAGTGGGCTGTGAGGGGCGGGAGGGGTCCTCTGCCGAGCAGTGGGCGTGAGGGGCGGGAGGGGTCCTCTGCCGAGCAGTGGGCGTGAGGGGCGGGAGGGGTCCTCTGCCGAGCAGTGGGCGTGAGGGGCGGGAGGGGGTCCTCTGCCGAGCAGTGGGCGTGAGGGGGTCCTCTGCCGAGCAGTGGGCGTGAGGGGTCCTCTGCCGAGCAGTGGGCGTGAGGGGTCCTCTGCCGAGCAGTGGGCGTGAGGGGTCCTCTGCCGAGCAGTGGGCGTGAGGGGTCCTCTGCCGAGCAGTGGGCGTGAGGGGTCCTCTGCCGGAGCAAGTGGGCGTGAGGGGTCCTCTGCCGAGCAGTGGGCGTGAGGGGTCCTCTGCCGAGCAGTGGGCGTGAGGGGCGGGAGGGGTCCTCTGCCGAGCAGGGGGCGTGAGGGGCGGGAGGGGTCCTCTGCCGAGCAGGGGGATGTGAGGGGGCGGGAGGGGTCCTCTGCCGAGCAGGGGGATGTGAGGGGCGGGAGGGGTCCTCTGCCGAGCAGGGGGATGTGAGGGGCGGGAGGGGTCCTCTGCCGAGCAGTGGGCGTGAGGGGCGGGAGGGGTCCTCTGCCGAGCAGTGGGCGTGAGGGGCGGGAGGGGTCCTCTGCCGAGCAGTGGGCGTGAGGGGCGGGAGGGGTCCTCTGCCGAGCAGGGGGATGTGAGGGGCGGGAGGGGTCCTCTGCCGAGCAGGGGGATGTGAGGGGCGGGAGGGGTCCTCAGCCGAGCAGGGGGATGTGAGGGGCGGGAGGGGTCCTCAGCCGAGCAGGGGGATGTGAGGGGCGGGAGGGGTCCTCTGCCGAGCAGGGGAGGGGTGAGGGGCGGGAGGGGTCCTCTGCCGAGCAGGGGGGTGTGAGAGGCGGGAGGGGTTCTCTGGCGAGCAGGGGGTGTGAGGGGCGGGAGGGGTCCTCTGGCGAGCAGGGGGTGTGAGGGGCGGGGAGGGTTCCTCTGGCGAGCAGGGGGTGTGAGGGGTCCTCTGCTGAGCAGGGGAGGGGGGAGGGGTCCTCTGCTGAGCAGTGGGGTGTGAGAGGGGCAGGAGGGGTCCTCTGCTGAGCAGGGGGTGTGAAGAGGGGGCAGGAGGGGTCCTCTGCTGAGCAGGGGGTGTGAGAGGGGCAGGAGGGGTCCTCTGCTGAGCAGGGGGTGTGAGAGGGGCAGGAGGGGTCCTCTGCTGAGCAGGGGGTGTGAGAGGGGCAGGAGGGGTCCTCTGCTGAGCAGGGGGTGTGAGAGGGGCAGGAGGGGTCCTCTGCTGAGCAGGGGGTGTGAGAGGGGCAGGAGGGTCCTCTGCTGAGCAGGGGGTGTGAGAGGGGCAGGAGGGGGTCCTCTGCTGAGCAGGGGGTGTGAGAGGGGCAGGAGGGGTCCTCTGCTGAGCAGGGGGTGTGAGAGGGGCAGGAGGGGTCCTCTGCTGAGCAGGGGGTGTGAGAGGGGCAGGAGGGGTCCTCTGCTGAGCAGGGGGTGTGAGAGGGGCAGGAGGGGTCCTCTGCTGAGCAGGGGGTGTGAGAGGGGCAGGAGGGGTCCTCTGCTGAGCAGGGGGTGTGAGAGGGGCAGGAGGGGTCCTCTGCTGAGCAGGGGGGTGTGAGAGGGGGCAGGAGGGGTCCTCTGCTGAGCAGGGGGTGTGAGAGGGGCAGGAGGGGTCCTCTGCTGAGCAGGGGGGTGTGAGAGGGGCAGGAGGGGGTCCTCTGCTGAGCAGGGGGTGTGAGAGGGGCAGGAGGGGTCCTCTGCTGAGCAGGGGGTGTGAGAGGGGCAGGAGGGGTCCTCTGCTGAGCAGGGGGTGTGAGAGGGGCAGGAGGGGTCCTCTGCTGAGCAGGGGGTGTGAGAGGGGCAGGAGGGGTCCTCTGCTGAGCAGGGGGTGTGAGAGGGGCAGGAGGGGTCCTCTGCTGAGCAGGGGGTGTGAGAGGGGCAGGAGGGGTCCTCTGCTGAGCAGGGGGTGTGAGAGGGGCAGGAGGGGTCCTCTGCTGAGCAGGGGGTGTGAGAGGGGCAGGAGGGGTCCTCTGCTGAGCAGGGGGTGTGAGAGGGGCAGGAGGGGTCCTCTGCTGAGCAGGGGGTGTGAGAGGGGCAGGAGGGGTCCTCTGCTGAGCAGGGGGTGTGAGAGGGGCAGGAGGGGTCCTCTGCTGAGCAGGGGGTGTGAGAGGGGCAGGAGGGGTCCTCTGCTGAGCAGGGGGTGTGAGAGGGGCAGGAGGGGTCCTCTGCTGAGCAGGGGGTGTGAGAGGGGCAGGAGGGGTCCTCTGCTGAGCAGGGGGTTGTGAGAGGGGCAGGAGGGGGTCCTCTGCCGAGCAGGGGGTGTGAGAGGGGCAGGAGGGGTCCTCTGCCGAGCAGGGGGTGTGAGAGGGGCAGGAGGGGTCCTCTGCCGAGCAGGGGGTGTGAGAGGGGCAGGAGGGGTCCTCTGCCGAGCAGGGGGTGTGAGAGGGGCAGGAGGGGTCCTCTGCCGAGCAGGGGGTGTGAGAGGGGCAGGAGGGGTCCTCTGCCGAGCAGGGGGTGTGAGAGGGGCAGGAGGGGTCCTCTGCCGAGCAAGGGGGGGTGTGAGAGGGGCAGGAGGGGTCCTCTGCCGAGCAGGGGGTGTGAGAGGGGCAGGAGGGGTCCTCTGCCGAGCAGGGGTGTGAGAGGGGCAGGAGGGGTCCTCTGCCGAGCAGGGGGTGTGAGAGGGGCAGGAGGGGTCCTCTGCCGAGCAGGGGGTGTGAGAGGGGCAGGAGGGGTCCTCTGCCGAGCAGGGGGGTGTGAGAGGGGCAGGAGGGGTCCTCTGCCGAGCAGGGGGTGTGAGAGGGGCAGGAGGGGTCCTCTGCCGAGCAGGGGGTGTGAGAGGGGCAGGAGGGGTCCTCTGCCGAGCAGGGGGTGTGAGAGGGGCAGGAGGGGTCCTCTGCCGAGCAGGGGTGTGTGAGAGGGGCAGGAGGGGTCCTCTGCCGAGCAGGGGGGTGTGAGAGGGGCAGGAGGGGTCCTCTGCCGAGCAGGGGGTGTGAGAGGGGCAGGAGGGGTCCTCTGCCGAGCAGGGGGTGTGAGAGGGGCAGGAGGGGTCCTCTGCCGAGCAGGGGGTGTGAGAGGGGCAGGAGGGGTCCTCTGCCGAGCAGGGGGTGTGAGAGGGGCAGGAGGGGTCCTCTGCCGAGCAGGGGGTGTGAGAGGGGCAGGAGGGGTCCTCTGCCGAGCAGGGGGTGTGAGAGGGGCAGGAGGGGTCCTCTGCCGAGCAGGGGGTGTGAGAGGGGCAGGAGGGGTCCTCTGCCGAGCAGGGGGGGTGTGAGAGGGGCAGGAGGGGTCCTCTGCCGAGCAGGGGGGTGTGAGAGGGGCAGGAGGGGTCCTCTGCCGAGCAGGGGGTGTGAGGAGGGGCAGGAGGGGTCCTCTGCCGAGCAGGGGGGTGTGAGAGGGGCAGGAGGGGGTCCTCTGCCGAGCAGGGGGGTGTGAGAGGGGCAGGAGGGGTCCTCTGCCGAGCAGGGGGTGTGAGAGGGGCAGGAGGGGTCCTCTGCCGAGCAGGGGGTGTGAGAGGGGCAGGAGGGGTCCTCTGCGAGCAGGGGGTGTGAGAGGGGCAGGAGGGGTCCTCTGCCGAGCAGGGGGTGTGAGAGGGGCAGGAGGGGGTCCTCTGCCGAGCAGGGGGGTGTGAGAGGGGCAGGAGGGGTCCTCTGCCGAGCAGGGGGTGTGAGAGGGGCAGGAGGGGTCCTCTGCCGAGCAGGGGGGTGTGAGAGGGCAGGAGGGGTCCTCTGCCGAGCAGGGGGTGTGAGAGGGGCAGGAGGGGTCCTCTGCCGAGCAGGGGGTGTGAGAGGGGCAGGAGGGGTCCTCTGCCGAGCAGGGGGTGTGAGAGGGGCAGGAGGGGTCCTCTGCCGAGCAGGGGGTGTGAGAGGGGCAGGAGGGGTCCTCTGCCGAGCAGGGGGTGTGAGAGGGGGCAGGAGGGGTCCCTCTGCCGAGCAGGGGGTGTGAGAGGGGCAGGAGGGGTCCTCTGCCGAGCAGGGGGGTGTGAGAGGGGCAGGAGGGGTCCTCTGCCGAGCAGGGGGTGTGAGAGGGGCAGGAGGGGTCCTCTGCTGAGCAGGGGGGTGTGAGAGGGACAGGAGGGGTCCTCTGCTGAGCAGGGGTGTGAGAGGGACAGGAGGGGGCCTGTGCTGAGCAGGGGGGCGTTGATAGGGGCAGGAGGGGTCCTCTGGTGAGCAGGGGGTGTGAGAGGGGCAGGAGGGGTCCTGTGCTGAGCAGGGGGGGGGGGGGTGAGAGGTCCTCTGGTGAGCAGGGAAGTGAGAGGGGCAGGAGGGGTCTACTGCTGAGCAGGGGGGGGGGGTGAGAGGGGCAGGAGGGGTTCTCTGGTGAGCAGGGGGGTGTGAGGGGCAGGAAGGGTCCTCTGGTGAGCAGGGGGTGTGAGAGGGGCAGGAGGGGTCCTGTGCTGAGCAGGGGGGGTGATAGGGGCAGGAGGGGGCCCTCTGGTGAGCAGGGGGGGTGATAGGGGCAGGAGGGGGCCCTCTGGTGAGCAGGGGGGGTGAGAGAGCAGGAGGGGGCCTGTGCTGAGCAGGGGGGCGTTGATAGGGGCAGGAGGGGTCCTCTGGTGAGCAGGGGGGGTGAGAGGGGCAGGAGGGGGCCTGTGCTGAGCAGGGGGGGGGGGTGAGAGGGGCAGGAGGGGTCCTCTGGTGAGCTGGGGGGGTGAAAGGGGCAGGATTAGGAAGGATGAGGCAGTTGTAGTCAGTGAAGGAAGCAAAGCCGCCCCTCGTCCAGCACAAAACTATATGAGGGAGAGTTTAGATGAAGGGTTAATATCTTCCAGTCCCGCGCTTACCAGAGGCCTGCCGCCAGCACCGGAAATACTTTCTTACTTCTTCCGCATCTGCTCGGTATAGCAATATCGGGCCGCCATTTTGTTGTAGCCCGGGAGCAGACAGTGGGCGGGGCCAGTGAGTGGACGAGCGGAGGAAGAGTGAGTCTGGAGGCGAGGCGTGTGTCCCCTCAGAGAATGCAGTGGACGTTGTCCTTAGCGCTGGCGGCCGCCATGTTGGTGTAGGCCGGAGCCGCGCACAGGGCAGTACAGGTCAGGTAGGCCGCGTTGTTGTCTCTTCTGTGATTGGCTGCTCACAATGCCCCCATCATGTCGCTGCTTTGCCTCTATTCTTATCAGCGGCCTTTCCAGGCTTTCCCTGCCCCTCCTAGCTGACTCACACCTCTTCCGGCCTAAAGGGCCACTCCAGACCCGGGTTTACCAGTGTCAGGTATACCCACCTTTCCCATACTGCTAAAGCCATACCTCCCAAGTGTCCCTGATTTGGAGGGACTGTCCCTCTTTTGAGTCCATGTCCCTCATTGGTCTAACATTGGTTAACATGCAGATCTGCAGCAATAAATGATTAATTTGCCTATTCATAGTTTTCAATATTGTTTTAACTGTTACATCCTATGTCCTATCCATCCCTCAATGGGGGGGGGGGGGGGCATGGTCTAATTTAACGAATGTCCCTCTTTCCCACCCTGAAAAGTTGGTAGGTATGCTAAAGCATGGCTGATAAGTTAAACTGGACCTTCACCATGATATATTGAAAAGCCCAACCCCTTAAAAAACGATTCCCCACTGGGCTGCAACTCTGTTCAGGACTTTAGGATACGGGCGCCGCCATCTTGACTCAAAAGCATCACACTAACTGAGGAGAGTGGGATAAAGTACAAGGGGCGGGTTATTGCTGTGTTTTGCTCAGACAGAGCAGAGCTGGGGTCAGGAAAAGGACAGCAATCCCAGAATCCCAGAATCCCAGAATGCAGAGCAGCACAGTCAGAAGGCACTTCCTGTTTGCAGGCTGCCTGATGCTCCATGAGCCGCCATCTTGGATGTTTAAAGGCTCAGAAAATGCAATAGATGCAGGTAGGATGATTTTTAATGTGAGCAAACTGTATGTTCAGAGTGAAGAACCGCTTTAAATAAGAAGAGACACCTGCATCTGGAATCCAGCGGCAAAGTCGTGTGATGCCACAAGATTCTGCCCCGATCTTCCGCCGCCATCTTGCTGAATTCCAGGCCGGCCACTGGTGCTCCCGGGGGTTGAGTGGCCCTCCACCCAACTATTCAAGTTAATGGGCGGGAGTGTGTCGCGCACCTTGCTGTCTTTATTGACTTCGATAAGATGGCGGCGGACGATCAGGCAGAATCTGCAGCATTGCTAGACTTCGCCGCTGGATTCCAGGTGCAGGTGTCTTAGAGAAGGGGCACAGGGCAGAAGAGGACCAGGGGAAGATAGAAGAGGGGCAGAAAAGGACCACGGGAAGATAGAAGAGGGACAGAAAAGGACCACGGGAACATAGAAGAGGGACAGAAAAGGACCACGGGAAGATAGAAGAGGGGCAGAAAAGGACCACGGGAAGATAGAAGGGCAGGGGGCAGAAGAGGACCAGGGGAAGATAGAAGAGGGACAGAAAAGGACCACGGGAAGAGAGAAGAGGGACAGAAAAGGACCACGGGAAGATAGAAGGGCAGGGGGCAGAAGAGGACCAGGGGAAGATAGAAGAGGGACAGAAAAGGACCACGGGAAGATAGAAGAGGGACAGAAAAGGACCACGGGAAGATAGAAGGGCATGGGGCAGAAGAGGACCAGGGGAAGATAGAAGAGGGGCAGAAAAGGACCACGGGAACATAGAAGAGGGACAGAAAAGGACCACGGGAACATAGAAGAGGGACAGAAAAGGACCACGGGAAGATAGAAGAGGGACAGAAAAGGACCACGGGAAGATAGAAGAAGGGCAGAAAAGGACCACGGGAAGATAGAAGGGCAGGGGGCAGAAGAGGACCAGGGGAAGATAGAAGAGGGGCAGAAAAGGACCACGGGAAGAGAGAAGAGGGGCATGGGGCAGAAGAGGACCAGGGGAAGATAGAAAAGGGACACAGGGCAGAAGAGGACCACGGGAAGATAGAAGAGGAGCACGGGGCAGAATAGGACCAGGGGAAGATAGAAGAGAAGCACGAGACAGAAGAGGACCAGGGGAAGATAGAAGAGGACCAGAAGAAGACAGAAGAGAGACACAGAGCAGAAGAGGGCCACGGGAAGATAGAAGAGGGGCATGGGGCAGAGAAGGACCACGGGAAGATAGAAGAGAAGAACGGGGCAGAAAAGGACCAGGGAAAGATAGAGAAGGTCCACAGGGCAGAGGAGAACCAGGGAAAGATAGAAGAGGGGCACGGGGCAGAAGAGGACCATGCCTCTGCGTTATAGGAAGGTTGGTAGGGCGGGGCTGGAGTGGCCCTTTAAAGTGGACTAATGGCCAGCCGACTAGGTGCCCCCCACCCCCCGGCATGTCCATTTGGCATGCCCCACTGTGTAAGCCCCCTGAGACCACATGCAAGAGCCTTACCTTTACCCGGGCCCTCACTGCCATCCTTGGCACCACACTCCTGACACCACATCCCCGAAACTGCTGCAGCCGTGCGCTTCTCGTCCATAGCTCCCCTGTGAAGTGCGCGTCCAGCCTATTTGAATGGCTGGACGTGCACTTCACAGGGGGAGCTATGGATGCACCTGCCGTTGCTCCATATGCTGACGTGCCACTCCTCTTCTATCTTCCCCTCGTCCTCTTCTGCCCCATTCTCCTCTTCTATCTTCCCCTGGTTCTCTACTGTCCTGTGCTCCTCTTCTGTCTTCCCCAAGATAGAAGAGGGGCACAAGGCAGACGCCAACCGAATACAACTAACACAGCTGCAGTCTCACAGGATTCGCGGGGATAGGTGCAAATATACAAACTGCCATAATGAAAACAAGAAGGGTCAAATGCTGAGTCTGGGGTCCCCCTATCCAATTAAACCCAGCTGGTCTACCAGCTATGGAGGCCGAGCAGCTGTTCCTGAAGGCTACCAGCCCGCATAGCCCTCACAGGCCATTGACTCTTCTGCACCCCCTGGCCTTTGGGGATGCAGGTAATGGGGCGTAGGGTTATAGCAAGGGGGTTATGCTTGCTGGAACGTGACTTGCCAGCCCCTACTGTCCTGTGAACTGGACCCCTTACCAGTTCACAAAGATTTAAATGTAATGTAACACAGGTACACAGTAAAAAAAAAATATCCCCCCATACTTACCTCCCATCCATTGCCGATCCCTGTGTCCTGCGCCATCTGCCGCTGTTGTCAATGACTGCCAAAGAAATTGTTTTATGAGCGCTTTCGTTAAAGAGGAACATCAGGCCTAAAATAAAAAGGGGCCTATTCCCCCCCCCCCCCCCCCCCCATCGGCCCCTACTTACCTTTTGAATGTCATCGCTGCCTGTTGCTTCGGTGCCCAATCCTCACACCACCGCCCGCTTAGCCGTCACTGACTGACAAGCTTAGCCGTCACTGACTGACAAGCATGGCTTTAGTCATGCTTGGCAATGTCCCACGCCAAGTCTCGAGGGATTTAGAGCGGCACCATTGCATCCCATTCATGGGCTCTGCACAGGTGGGAAATCAGGGACCGTGCGCAGTGCCTAATGGGATGCATAATGGCGGCGCCCGTCGGGAGGTCACACGGAATCCGAGGAACCCAGAAGATGGATCCCCAGGCAGGATGAGTGAATAGTGCCCAATTGTGAAACTGGAGTGGGGGGGGGGAGTCTGGTAAGGTTTGAGGGAGGTTTTAACCTCCCCCGATGTTCCTTGATACAGGCAAACCCACATTTCTTGGGGAAATTTGGCGAATCGCCTGAATTGAATTTTTATAAAGTTTGCCCATCTCTAGTTGTTACTGACATCTGGTGAGAATTTGATGTCAATAGCATTAGAAATAACTGTTCAATACTTATTTTACCCGCTGTTTATTTTGGCTGACAGGAAGTGGGGTGGATGGAGATTTTTTACATTTGTCTGCATTTCCTGTCCCTAGATGTGGGAGGAGCAATTTGAGGCTTCCATCGTAGAGTAGTCATGTGAAACTGGTTTGCAGTAAGAGTATTTTTGATGTTTTTTCCAAAACTAAATTTGGAATCTGAGCGCGCAGACCCTTTCGCTGTGTGTGTGTGCTGCTGGGATATCTCACCACCTGGCTTCTTATATATCATTAAAGGGCCAGTCCAGTCTAACTAGCTCTTATTGTTCATGGGAGCAGCCATGATGATATTACTTCATAATGCTGCACCATTGTCTTCTACATTAGAAGACAATAGTGCAGCATTATGCAGTAATTCCATCATGGCTGCTCCCACGAACAATAAGAGTTAGTTAGACTGGCCTGGCTCCAGAGAGTGACATCACATCTCATTTCATGTCTTCCAGAGTGACACCCACAGAACGGAAAAGAACTGAGCAAAAAGCACTCTACAGGGACACCATGATGGAGGGTCAGCAGCTCCTCCCATCACAGGGTAAGACCGGGTTTCAGCTGATTACACAGGGCTTCACTGTTATTCTTACTCAGAGAATCCAATCACTGAGCACCCTCCTCCGTCCACTAACTACACACACGCCCACTCTAATGTTATCTCCCATCTTTCTTCACAGACCCCAGAGAAACCATAGTGAGAAATGCAAAAATGGAGGGGGAGGAAGGATTTGTGAGGAATACAGTGGAGGAAATTCCTCTACATATCAACCCAGGTGAGTAATAAACATTTTACACTAAATATTCACTATCCCCAATCTCATTCACTCCACACACACTCTGGTGTTTATCATACTCCTTAAAGCAAAACAACAGGCAAACGGGTTGGGCTTTTTTGCCATTAGCAAAACCAGCCCAGAGCCCCAAATAGCAACACAAACATACTGTCAGAATTCGCTTACCTAGGCCCCGTTCCAACGCCGTCTCCAGGCGGCCGGCCACAGCAGTCCGTGCTCCGCCGAGCACGGGCGCCCTCCTCCCTCGCGTCCCCGCTTCTTGTGCTCGCTCGCGCGCGCGAGCACGTAGTCTATATGCCCTCCGGCGACGCTGCTCTCAGCACTCCCGCCGGAGGATGGGTTAAGGGCCAATGAGCCCTAGGGATTGGGGGCAAAAACGCCCCTAGGTTGGAGTTGGGCCAATGAGCCCAGGTAAAGGATTTTGGGCTATACGCCCCTTTGGTTCTGGGCCAATCTTACTAAGGTTCTAAGTTGCACCAATCACGCTCTCTCCAATCATGTCTGGTCCCTATAAAGCTTTACCCCATCATTCACTCAGTGCTGTGTTAGCGCCTTGTACCTAGTTTGTCTTGTATTATACTCCATTTTGATCTTCTTTGCTGACCCCTGCCTGAACCGACTATTCTCTGTCTGATCTCCGTTGCCGACCCTTTCCTGAAACCGACCATTCACTGTCTGTCTCTGTAGCCGACCCTTGCCTGAAACCGACCATTCGCTGCCAGATCTCTGTTGCCGACCCCCTGCTTCGTACCCGGACCTCGAGCTGCCTCATCCTTCTGTACCGCTGCGATCTCTGATTACCCGGTGTCCACCTCTGGCCTGTCTTTGAACTTCCTACTAAACTCGCTCCATCCTTGGACTCGCTCTGATTCCGCTCCTAGCTATTGGTTCTTCAGACCTCCAAACAGTAAGCTCCCATCCTTTGAGCCATTGAAGTCCTGGGGGCAACCAATACCAGGCAGGCGTGTACTGCGTCCCGGCAAGCGGGGGCTCCTACAGGTGAAGCTGGCTGTGGAGATTGGGGGTTGAGGGCTTACCTGGAGGGCTGGAGTTACCTGAGCGTGACATTAGAGTACCCTGAGCGTGACACATACCTGCAACCATTTGAATATTGCTGAATAGTCGCTCCCCACCGGCATTCTGGTCCCCCTGGAATGTGGTGCTAATCGCCACATTCGCCCTTGCGTCTGAGAGAATCAGTTGTATCAATGCAGTCGCTGTGCTTTAGCTTGGGTACACACCTGTGCCTGTGGCGTGCGTGCCGCTGACAGCAGGAGGGGCAGAAGCACCTACCTTAGGCTCAGGCCCAAAACAGAATGAAAAAGCTGACAAGAGCTGAAGCTCTGGCCTCATAGAAAAGAAGTGGAAATCAATTGAACCCTATGGCGGTGGTGGCCACAGGACACATGAAGCCAGAGGACTAGGCTGAGGGGGGAGGGGGCAATCCGAGGAACAGTGAGTTCTTTTCAACTCTGGGGGCTACTAGGAGGAGGAAGAAGCATCTGTGAACAATAAAGATGACAAAGTTCTACAAATCGGTCTGGGTAAGTATACGTATAGCTATTACACAATAGTCAACATTGGAAAAGTCTCTTCTACATCAGCATCCAAAAGAAATACTACAACCAAAACAAATAATGCAACCAAAAAAAAGATTCTTTAGCATGTGTACTGTACAATTGAACTATTACATAACGACAATATAAAGATTGAAACAGGTTATCTGTATTCTTTCTGTCCAGTCACCCTGCACACTCTGGTGTGTCTTATATCTCATCTCAGTACAGGGGTGTCACTCTCTGATCTTCTATTCACAGACTCTGGAGTCACTATAGTAACAAATGTGAAAACTTATGGGGAGGGAGAAGAAGGGAAGGAGACCAAGGAGGAAGAAGTTCCTCTGCAGATCAGCCCAGGTGAGTAATAAACCTTTTTTGGCAAACATTTCCCATTTCAGTCAGTACAGGGGCGTCACTCTCCTCTTTATTCTCAGACCCCGGGGACATTACAGTGACTAATGTGTCAACTGAGAAGAAGGGAGATGAAATATCTGTGAAGAATGAGGAGGAGGACATTTCTCTGCAGATCAGACCAGGTGAGTAATATTATTTTCCCTCTACTGGGCCTCTCCACATGCGCTGTACATACATTTCCACTTGAGGTATTGGCTCTCTCTACCAGGATGCTGGACAATCACCTCGATCTGCCTCACCATGTTATTCCTCGGCTGCTGGCACCACTCAAATGGCTGCTTAGCATTGGGCATTTCTCTCCTTTACAGCTAAGCACTGTGCTGGACACTACCTGTTTATTACCCCGAGTGACTCTTTGAATTAAGTAAAACAGTGAGGTAATGGTTGGCAAGATGATAATTTGGCCAATGAGCCTCTTCGCTGACCTCTTCCCCTCATGGCTGGTTGGCCAGAGGCCAAAGAAAACTGCCCCAGACCACCTCTCCTGGCATAGTAGGAGAATTGTGTTAGCTGCTGAAGGGGGGGTTGCTGATAGTGTTGTAAAGACAGGTATTTTGGGGAGTAGCCATCTAAGCTATGACTGGGTTAGTTGAGAACTCCATGAAGGTGAAGCCCTTATTGCATGGACTAAAAGAACTCACCACTTGACCTAAAGCACACAATCTAAGGTAATCACAGTCTTTGGATCCCTCACAAGAGAGGACAGGCTGGGCTGCACAAAAAAACCCAGGTCAGGGGACAGGAAATGGGTTTTGCAATATGGCAGTGGACTGACCAGGATCAGAGATCTGTAGATAGGAGACGTGATACGAAATCCGTATCGATATGGCAAGAGCCGCAGATTAGACATAGTCTTCAAGCAAGCAGGGTTGTACACAGGAGCAACTAATAAGACCTAGTCAGGAAGCAGTCGGTTCATACACAGGATCGGTGGATGAGACGTAGTCAGGAAATCATTCAGTTGGTACACGGGAGCACCAGATGAGACCTGCTCAGGAAGCAGCCAGGCCATACATAGAAACAGTGGATCAGACATAGAAAGCAAGTCAGGTTGTACATGTGAGCAGTGGATGATACCTAGTGATGAAGCAATCTGGGTCGTATACAGGAGCAGCAGAAGAGACGTTAAACGGCAGCCACATCAGACACACTAGCAGTGGTTGAGACATGGTCAGGAAGCAAACTGGGTCATACTGGGTTTTTTTTCTCGTGATTTTTTCCCTCTGTGCAATTCAGCACCATATTTATCTGTTCATATTTTTTTGTTCAATATGTTTTTATTGAAAAAGGTAAGAATGAGAAGCACAACAGCAAAATATTACAGCAATTTTCTCATATACCACAATCCAGTAAAAGTCAATTAACGACATTCTCCAGAGACTCCCCTTCATACGACAGGCAGGGGGACACCTTCAATAAGCAATCTTGAAACAACAACAAATTACTCTTAGCATGTGTCCCTTCCACCTCTGTGTCGTACACTGTTACAAGACCACCAAGAGAGAGCCACCAAAGGGCCGTGTAAAACCAGCCTGTCCTGGAATTCTAGGAGGAGAAATGCACCCAACTGGAAGGATTGTGGCTCCATAGGTGTGCTTAAAGAGAAAGGAAAGGAAAAAAAAGGGGGTAGGGCGGGAAGAAGGCGTTAGGGAAGGAAAAAAAAAGCAATGGAAGGGTAGATGGAAAAGAGGAAAACGGTGAAAGTGGAAAGGTGAAGGGGCCTGGCAGCCATGATCTCCCTAAATAGATCCACATGCGCCATCTCGTCAATCAATTTCTCCTGTTCACATTTTTTAATAAATTGCACAACGAACTAAAAAAAAAACTAAAAATATCAGGATATCAGGAGTCAAAACAAGGATGACCAGCGTTAAGAAAAAATAGCAAATTCGTTCTCTGCCATCCTGCCATTGTAAGCCAAAGAATACAGTCTGGCCTTAGGAGTGCAGACAAAGGTCAGATGTAGCTGGGCCTTTTAGAGGCTCATGTAGAGCTGAGGATTTAGAGTAATCGCCTTTTAATAATGAAGTATGTAGTGTAGTGTAAGTAATGAACTCTACACTATCAAGGACAATATAATTCATTCCTGTCCTTGCTTCCATCTTACTTTCTGTTGCCATGCCGTGAAATCTCCTAACTTTTAGTTTCAATATTTTTATTGATATTAATTAAGAACATGACAGTCAACATGGTTAAAGCAGGAACTCATACACCGGTAAATAAGTGAGAAATAGCCAGCTACGTGAGACTCACGAATAATAATATTCTCTCTCATCTTTATTCACAGACCCCAGAGAAACTATAGCAAAAACTGAGGAGGAGGAAGGATTTGTGAAGAATAAAATGGAGAAAAATCATCTACATATCAGCCCAGGTGAGTAATAATTTTTGCAATAAAGATTTCACTATCCCCCATCTCATTCACTCCACACACACTCATACATGTTAGTACAGGGGCTTCACTCTCCTCCTTTTTTACAGACCCCGGAGATACTATAGTGACGAATGTGTCAACTGAGGAGGAGGGAATTTCTTTGCAGATCCGGCCAGGTGAGTAATATTGTTTTTCTCTTTCTATTGTATTTCCTCTCCACACGTACTTTGTCTCTAATATATATCTGCACTTGAGGTATTAATGCTCTCTACCAGGATGTTGGCCAATCACTTAGCTCTATCTCCCCATTAAAGGAGCACTATCGCGGAATTGTGTATCCATATAAACCTGTCGGCTAATGAGAGGAGGTGGTCACTTATACACCCGAAGTGAATAAAGCTCCCGCCAAGCTTTTGGCTTTCTTCTCTTGGTAGACTAAAACTGTTACTCCTGGATTTTATTCCTATCATGGGTGACAGAGTCTGTCACCCCTGATTTCCTCTTCCTCCCATTAAAATAAAAAGAACCAGCCTGGCTGGATATTACTTGATGCTGGGTGTATAAGTGACCTCTGCTCCCGCCATCCAATATATTTATATGGATTTTTATCATTGGGCCATTTTTCACGATAATGAGCCTTTAAATCAATAGGGCAGTCATATGGTCGATGAAGTGGTAAATGATTGGCAGCTTGTTTATCAAAAACATCCACAAATTCATGGTAGGTGACAGGCAAACACTTCAGTACTTTGTCAGAAATCAGAGCAAGGCTGGAACCCAAGATAGTGACAAGACGGCATGACTTACAGTAAGTAGAAATGGACCTGTGGACCAATTGATTGCTGGGTTATGTATCTTAATCCAAGGAATACCCAGGGTAGAGGGGTGAAGGCATGATGTCAAAGTTGAGGGTGTCAGAATGTCCATCAGGGGTCATGGTGAGTTGGCCATGAGTGCACCAGGATATTGGGCCCAAACTGACAGATGTACCAACTGCAAGGCACAGTGCGAGAGTAGTTGGTCAT
Source organism: Gastrophryne carolinensis (assembly GCA_027917425.1). Lineage (NCBI taxonomy): Eukaryota > Metazoa > Chordata > Amphibia > Anura > Microhylidae > Gastrophryne > Gastrophryne carolinensis. The sequence goes on along the minus strand of CM051237.1, from coordinate 31,403,223 downwards.
TCTTCAGATGGGATGCAATGTAGTCGTGCAAATTCAAGGTCCATGAAGCAACTGCATGCTTCTGAATCAATAGTCTGGATCTTAATCATTCTTCCAGGAAGCTGGAATGAAATGTGTAAAGAGATATGCGAACCATGGATCAGGACTCAGATCGATCAGAGGGTATCTTAACCTGAGTGCAAACAGGGCATTTAGATTGATAATGTGCCACAGTAGAAGCAACGATAGGATTGTTTCCAGCGTTGTCTCTCTTCAGGTGTCGGGCAGGTTGGGAGACTGCTATTTGCATTTGCTCAAGTGCATTCGTTTAAGGAGTGGAGGTAGGAGTGGACCCAGCATAGAGCCGAAAAGCAGGCCGTTGAGAGAAACTGGCTTGTTCCCCTCAATGGTCACGGAGACATTGGTCAATCTGGGAAGCCAAAGACCCCACTTGAGTCTTACGTGTACCCACTCTCGCCTTAAATTACTCCCATAATCCCAGGCAAAATTGATGTTTCAAGGCAGGATTGTTCCACAGACTAGCAGTACTCCTCCACTGGACAGCGGGCATGGCAGAGTTTATAGGGAGCAGCCTCAGCAGAAGAGGGACGATCCGGATTGTCATACATTGACTCAGTTCCTTAAACAAGTAGTCCAAAGAAGCCAAGATGGGCCTGTTAATTTCCGACTAACAATGGGCCCGGGTCTAGGAAGGCCCAAAGAGCAAAGCAAGTTAGCTGAATGTCACGGGAGGTGTAGGTTCTGGGCTTGAGGGAACAGCTATTGTGAAAAGCTGGGAACTTCTGTCAGTCACTCAAAACGTCCTCTAGGACGGCTTAGCTGAGTAGCTCCTCCCACCTAAATTGGAAATTCGGACCTCTGTGTTTTTGTGTTTTCTTCCAGAAAACAAGCTGGAAACTATGTCCCTATTTTTAGTTTTTTCCACAGAGAAGATGGCTCGTCTGTACTCCCCAGAGTCAGGTGGCTCCCCTCTCTTTTTCCACTCCCACTGCAAATTTCCTCCCCTGGAGCTAGTCCCGGTGGCAGTCTCCAGGGCAGGATCCAGGATGCAGTCTGGGCTTGGATCCCACCATTTTCCCCTACGGGCTATGCGGTAGTGAAAGGGTCGGTGGGAGCATCAAGAGCCCCCCCAACCCCGGGCAGGTAAGTTCAATGCTCACCTTTGGGGCACATTGAGCCCTCACTTTCGGGTTTTCTGGCCTATCCGAGATTCTGATGCTGTTGCACGCTCTGGTTCCGACACGGTGTAGATTCGAGCCAACCTGCGGCGTTCGGGACATCAGTGTTGATAGCAAAAGCAGGAGGCTCAGACTGGCCCAGGGTTACTGTATGGGTACAGATGACACTTCACTGGATGGGGTAAGCCACCCCCCCCCTCTTGCAGACTGTCTTAGGGAACAGGGGAACAGATATTCTTCTATTTTTCCTTTGTTTCCCTTACAGGGCAAAGAATCCAAGTCCAGAGATTCTAAGCCCACCAAGGAGTCCAGAAAGGATTCCAGAGAGATTAAGAGGCCAAAGGAGCCCAGAGAGCAGAAACCTAGGTTATGTGTAAACTGTCAGGCCACCTTGCCATAGGGCTTTTCCAAGCTTCTATGTAAGATTTGCTTGGAGGAGGTAACTGCAGGCAACTTTCAATGCATGATAAAGAGTTTCTTCAAAAATTTCGACTCTAGAGTGGCCGATACATTTGATTTCTATAAAAAACATATGGCCCAGGAGACAGGTGCAAGTTCAAAGGCTGGGCCTTCCTTCGAGCTGGAACCCCAATCACTTCTTACTCCTGACCTGAGACTAGGGGGCAGCCAAGGCAGTCTGATTTCCTCAGACGAGGAAGAGGTATGTGCCTCTTTTGACGAGTCTGGCCCCTAGTAGGTTTAATTTCCCCCCCCCCCGAGGATACGTCAGACCTGATTAGGGGCATTTTATCTTCCCTTACGGTTGAATCAGAAGACAAGCCCCTCTCTATTCATGATTCCCTCTAACTTATTAGAAAAAAGGATCCCTGATTTCCGATCCACCAGTCACTAAAGGACATCATTGCTCGGAGTCCCAGTTCTTCCTTCGTAAGTCTCTCAAGCAGAGATTCCCCTTTGAAGAGTCAGAGATAAAGGGTGGTCTAAGTGCCCTAAGGTGTGGTTCAGGTATCTCGGAAATCGAATCTCTCCTTCGAAGACACGGGTTCCCTTGGAGATTATCTAATTATTCTCTAGGTCAGATATTCTGCACAAATGGGTATGGCATACTGATACCTTTAAGTTTAGACCCCTGCTTGCTACAAAATGCGTAAATAGAGTACTGGAACTTTGGGTAGGCAAGGTCAGGAATGGGATAACCAATGATGCCCCGAAGGAGGTATTGGACACCCTGCTCTTTATTTCCAAAGCAGTAAATGTTATTTCCTATGCTGCTTCAGAGGCAATTAGGGCGCTAAGAGTATGGCCTTAATTAATTTTGCACGTTGAGCTCTCTGGCTCAAGACTTGGACCAGTCATCTAAGTCACACCTGTGTAGCGTACCATTTGCGGGTAAGCTTATGTTCGGGTCAGAACTCGTGAAAGTCCTAACCTCTTCTTCTAAGGTGGGGACAAAGTTTCCGGCTAGGTGGAAACATCCTCCCACACCTAGTTCAGAGCCAAGAAACCTAAAATTCCTCAGCGGCATTTCCGAAGCTCGGTTTCCCAGAAGTCTTGACGCACACAAGTCTGCAAGGATGGGGGCCCTTACCCTTCACTGCCAGGTTCAAGGAACCTGGTCCGCCACCATCACCCAAAGATCTTTGAACTTTTGGGAGCTAAAGGCAGTTCAGTTAGCCCTAAACCATTTCAAGCACATAATAAGGAATTGAGATGTTCTTATTGTCTCAGACAATGCCGCAGTCATGGCTTATCTCAACCATCAGGGGGACACAAGATCAATCAAGTTAATGTCTCTCTCCAAGACAATCTGTATCAAGATGGAAAAATCAGTAGCCTCTTTGCGAGCAGCCTACATCAAGGGGGAACTAAATGTTCTGGCAGACCTCCTCACTCAAGTTCAGCTCAGACGATCAGAGTTTGAGTTTAGCCAGAGTGTCTATAGGCACTGGGAGACCTCTGGGGCTCCCCCAAGGTGGTTATCTTTGCCACAAGAGAAAATTCCAAATGCCAACTCTTTCTCTCTTCGCTGAAACCAGGGAGCTCTGGGGGGGGGGGGGCATGGTCAGAATTTGGGGGCGTTCATGTATGTTATGTCTTCCCCCATTTCAGAATTTCTCTCCGGTCATAGGAAAGCTCAGGTTAGACCAGACAAGGGTGATCCTGATCACTCCCTGGTGACCCAGGAGACTGTGGTTCTCCCTGCTAAGGCAGCTGCCAGTAGTGCCTGACTCTTCCTCAGACCCCAGATCTGCTGCATCAAGGATCAATGTTCCACCCTCAGGTTCAGAGTCTCAATTTGACGACATGGATTCTGAATGGGAGTAAAGGACTTTCCAGTCAGGTCATTAAGACCCTTCTCCAGAGCAGGTTACCTGCAAGATCTGTGGTAAGGTCTGGAAGAAGTTTTCTTCAATTTGGTCTGTCCATAACCTGATTCGTTCAGGCCTGGTGTCAGTTTTGGAGTTTTTACAGGAGGGGGCAGAAATTAGCCTAGCCACCAGTACCTTAAAAGTTCAGGTGGTAGCACTATCGGTATTCTTAGACCGTAGGCTTAGACAGGAGGATCTGATCAAAACATTTTGTTTCTCTGTCTAGAGGAAGACCAGTGAATCCTAAGACCTTCTGTTAGAACCCCGGGTTCGGCTGATGCCCGGCTGGTGGCTGGGCTTAATTACCCCATCTGTGGTACCGGTAGCCACCAGCTGGTGTCACCAGAGCTCTGGCTGAAGACCCCATCTGCAGTTCCATTTGCCACCAGCGGGTGTCACCAGAGCTCTGGCGGCTCACCCTACCTGCAGTCCCATCAGCCACCAGCGGGTGTCAGCAGAGCCCTGGATACTCTCTCCCCATCATCTGCTGCACCTGGTGTGTGGGCTATTTAAGGAAGATCGGCCCTCCACCTGGTGCAGCAGGATTTTGTTTGCTTGTCGTTTGCATTGGTGATGTTTGTAGCTTTTGGAATCGGAATCTGTATCTGTATCTATCCCTGAGTTATCATCTGCATATGCCTTCAGGTGAGCGCGCCAGCACCTCGGGGCTCCAGTTTTTCCTTGTTTGTTATCTTTGTTAGCTTGTTTTTGTCCCTTTTTCTGAATATAATATATTTTTGTTATGTTCCTTTTGATTTAATAAACCCCCCTGTTCACTGCACTTCTTGTCGTGTCATTGCTCTGGCCAGACTTTCTGCTCCATGGCGGAGAGTTCGTATTAGAGATCTCCCGGCCTGACACCTTCCCTTTCTGGGACCTTTCCATTGTCCTGAACATGGCCACCTTTTGAGTCCATGAAGGAGACAGCAAGTAAGTTTCTGACTCTCAAAGTGGCTTTTATTTTAGCCATTACTTCAACATTACCATTACCAACAGGGGATGGATCTGTTGGATGTCAGAATCATTCTGTAGACATACTTGGATCGCACATCAAAGTGGAGGAGATCCGACCATTTGTTGCTTTTGTTTGCAGGGAAAAAGTCTGTAAGCCTCCATGTCCAGGTGGATTAGAGAAGCTATTCAGTTACCTTACAATGATTCTGGGGGACAGAATATTACCAGTGAAGTTTCTGCTTTCTGGGCAAATTGGTCAGGTGTCTCTCTGGAGGAGATTTGCAGAGCAGCAACTTGGGCTTCCCTGCACATATCTTTGAAGCACTACAGTGGATCTTCGACAATAAACAGGAATTTGGCAAGGAGATTCTAAGGTTATTTCCCCTTTTCTAAGGCAGGACGCTATTAGCATTTCTCGCTTGTCATTGGCTAAGCAATCCTGAAGGACGTTTGGGGAAAACCACAATTAGCTTACCAGTAATGGCATTTCCAGTAGTCCTCCAGAATGGCATCCTACATCCCGCACAGGCTGCTCTACTGGCAGGCCTTGTTTTCACTGTCGCCCGCCGCAAGGAGGTGGGCACACCAGGGTTGTTCTCTAAGAGAAATAAAGTCACAATAGTGGGGTACCATAGGATCAGAAGAAGCCTTAGTCAGGAGTGCCGAGGTTGGGGTCACAGGTGAGATAGCAGAGTCAATGGAACCCGGGATGTGTGCATGTGGATCAGAAGTTTAGTCAGGGTTCAAGCTGGGTCGCGACAGGTAAGCAGATCACATGAAGAGCACAAGGTTGCAGGTCAGAGATATTAAGGAACCTGAAACACAGCAGAGTATAGCTGAGAGAGTAGGGCTTCCATTAAATAGTCTGAGCATGCGTGAATGTGATCAGCGTTCATATGGGAAGACTCATGAGCAGACTGTCTGCAAGACTGGGATCTGTGCTTCTAAATGGTGTTATGCAAAAGTGAAATCCCGGAGGTGGGTTGTCTGAAAAAAGTGCAGGTTTCCGCATGGATGTACGCATGTGTGTAAACATGCACATGGGCAAGGATTCTAAATCCTGGAGGAATCCTTCCATGTCCTTAAAACATTTTCTTTGTTGATGATTTGTTGTGATTTCAGCCGACCTTATTTAATGTCCAGCTTGTGAAATAGAGCAGAGCTGTAAATTAACCTTTTATATTTCCATCTATTTCCTGTCTTCTGTAGGTAGAAGATCCAACCAAAATAATCTGCCCAAAGATCCTGCTATCTCTTCATATGTTGAAAGAGAAGATGATACCACAGCAAAGTCTACAGGAGAACCAACAACCTCAAACCACCGTGTGGTTGTGGATGTCCTCACCCATCATATAGCTCATAATTCTAAGAAGACAAATTTATGTTCAGAATGTGGGAAATGTTTTACTCGGAAATCACACCTTATCACACATAAAAGAATCCATACAGGGGAGAAGCCATATTCTTGTTCAGAATGTGGGAAATGTTTTACTCGGAAATCATACCTTATCACACATGAAAGAACCCATACAGGGGAGAAGCCTTATTCCTGTTCTGATTGTGGGAAATTTTTTTCTCGGAAATCACACCTTATCACACATGAAAGGGTTCATACAGGAGAGAAGCCATATTCATGTTCTGAGTGTGGAAAATATTTTTCTCAGAAATCATTACTTATCACACATGAAAGAGCCCACACAGGGGAGAAGCCCTATCCCTGTTCTGAATGTGGGAAATGTTTCTCTCAGAAAATAGGCCTTATCACCCATGAAAAAGTTCATACAGGAGTGAAGCCATATTCATGTTCTGAATGTGGGAAATGTTTTGCTCAGAAACCAGAACTTATGCGTCATGAAAGAGTTCATACAGGGGAGAAGCCATATTCATGTTCTGAATGTGGGAAGTGTTTTCCTCTGAAAGCAGCCCTTAACCGACATAAAAGAGTTCATACTGGAGAAAAGCCATATTCATGTTCTGAATGTGGTAAATGTTTCTCTGGGATAACAGCCCTGAACACACATAAAAGAGTTCATACAGGAGAGAAGCCTTATGCCTGTTGTGAATGTGGAAAATGTTTCTCTCAGAAAGCAGCCCTTATCAGACATGAAAAAGTTCATACAGGAGTGAAGCCATATTCATGTTCCGATTGTGGGAAATGTTTCTATCGAAGACCAGACCTTATCAGTCATGAAAGTTTTCATACAGGGGAGATGCCATATTCATGTTCTGAATGTGGCAAATGTTTTCCTCAGAAAATAACTCTTAACCGACATAAAAGGGTTCATACAGGGGAGAAGCCATATTCATGTTCTGAATGTGGAAAACGTTTTTATGGGATAACAGCGCTGAACACACATAAAAGAGTTCATACAGGGGAGAAGCCATATTCCTGTTCTGAGTGTGGGAAATGTTTTTCTCAGAAATCAGCCCTTATCAGACATGAAAAAGTTCATACAGGAGAGAAGCCATATTCATGTTCTGAATGTGGGAAATGTTTCTCTCACAAACCAGCCCTTATCACACATGAAAGAGTTCACACAAGAGCGAGGCCATAGTTTTGCTCTAAATGTGGGAAATGTTTTTCTTAGAAATCACACATGAAAGAGTTCATACAGTGGGGAAGCTGTGATCATGTTCTGAATATGGGAAATGTTTTGCAGTAGCTGCTAACTTAAGTTGTATATGGATATGAATTATTTCAGGTATTTCATCAGATTTGGGTTCTAATGAATGATAGATTATATGGAATCTGAAGTACAGTTGTCTAAAGAGCAGGCAGGGGCTGTACAAAACCAATCTATGTCAGAAGTAAAAACAGGAACACAGGGAGCACAGTCTTGCGGTTCCTCAGGACCTGTGGCCCATGCTCCTTTTTACCTCAAATCCACAAGATAAAGTTTTTTTTGTTAAAAAAAAAGAAAATAAGGGTATAGTACAGGAGATGCATTTTGTGTCAGTTAATCATTTTAACACACATATTCTTTAAAATAAATTATGAATTTAATATTGTAGGATTGTTTCTTCATATTTTTTATATCCGTTTTGCAAATAATATCAGGAAGGAAAACAAATGTGCCATCAACTTTACATAGAATGAGTTTTGCTGAGCAAGCTCGGCTTGATTCAGAGCTGTCTGTAAAAACCTCGGCTCTATGCCAGAGACAAATCACAAGCGCAAATTTTCACTTTCTCGGCTGATTCATGGACACCCGCGAGATCATTCTGCATATTCGAGAATCATACGAGAAATTTGGGAGAGAATTTTCACATCCATTTTAGAATTTTAAAATTGCATGACAGTTTACTGAATCACTGTCAATGAGTTTTAAAATATTTAATTGATAAAAACCATGCAGGTATGGCTAGCAAAATATGTGCTAGAAAAATGCGAGAGAAGCTCGTAGGACAGGTTAAAAATTTGGCGACTGATGGGGTTTCACAGTGTGGCATCCCGAACCGGGATCCACAGGGGTGGTTGTTAAACCAGACCTAGCAACCTAGACCTCTAGACCTAGAGTTTCACTCTCCAGTGTTTAGTTCCTCATAACGGAGGCATCCCAATTTGAGATACCCTGCTGTGTGTGTAAGCCTGAGGAGAGCCCAGTATTTGATCAACATTCTATACCAAAGCAGCATAAAAAGCTGGATAGGATGGGGAAGGCATCGCTTCAGCTGCTTACCTCTGGTGGTTCTAACCCGCTGTGGCAATTCTGATGCAAGAGAGAACATTAGCCGGAGGAATGCTGCCGTGTCAGGAGCATGTGTCTTGGATCCACTGCAAAGGTAAGATTTACGATGATCCCATGGGTTTCACACATTTTTACAGTGGGGTAAAGTGGTGGATTTAGTGTTTATTTCACCATCTCTAGACACCCAGTGTGTTAACAGCAGATAATGCGTATCTCTCTGCTCTATGTTTTTGAGTAAAAAGACTTATAAGGGTCTAGTGTGCCAAAGTTGAATTGGAAAAGGGTGGGCATCCAACTCCATCCATCACATTGCTGGCAGCCGAGGTTTTGGGTTAACAATTTTTCAGGCTGCAGCTGTGGAAGCCTTGAAAAGGTCTGGAGTTCAGACAATCGGAGCTCAATCTGAAGAACAGACGCATGTGATGTGATTAGTCAGTGGAGACTGCTCGAACTTTGCAATAAGTTCGGTTAACTGTGAACCTAAATCCTGTGCGGAACTTGGCAGGATGTTGCTGGCACCATGTCCTATACTTGCTCAACTTTCATATTCTTAGTATACAGTACGTCCTGCTCCATATATAATACTTACACTTGGGTTATCCTCCGCCAGATGGCGCTGCACTGCAGAGACATGCAAAAACAGGCTCCTCCCGGCCCCTCAAATACCCAGGGACCTCCCACAAATCCCCAGATTTCTCTGCAGTGCCGAGAAGTATCACTCTCTCGCAGGTGAGCGGGGCTATTAAAGCCTGCGGCCCTGTTGGACTATTCCCACCCGTCCTCCCTGTGATGTGCCTCCCAGCCTGGGCTGCGCTGGTTGGGTGAAGGTAGGCAGCACCATGCGTGCTTATGGAGCCATGCTCCACCGCAGTCCCCCCCTAGGGGATGCCCCTCCCGCACTATTGCCCCATGCCCCATGTAGCGGTGGGCCCTGTACATAGGGTCGCCATCCTCCCTCGTTCCCCCTGTAGCTCGGGGGGGAAAGAAAGGGGGGGATGTGTGTGGTGGTCTCAGTGTATTGTGAGTACACGCTTATGACCTGAGTATTGTCCTTTGACTGGTATTCCGGGTGTCAGAGCTGCGCTGTTTGCATTTTTATTGTGTATCTGTCGCCGCCGCGCGCGCCTCTTTCCTTTACAGGTTGTGCTGCGCCGGGCGGCAGCGTCGCCTTAGACGCTGCGGCGTCTTCATTGGCAAATCATTTTTCTAAGTGTGTCATACACTTCGCTCCTTATGACATCTTTGAAACTATCTCAGAGCTTCGCGCTCTTCAGGGGGGTGGGGACCTGGCTTGGCGTGCTCCGTGTCACCGCCCGCTCTGGCCCGCCCTTCGAGGTTCGCTTGGTGCCATTTTGATGATAGTCGCACACATGTGTGGTAGCGGTCCTCCTCCTCTGTAAGTGCCTTCGTGGGCGATTTTCATGATCCTTGATTACTGCGCAGACTGGTGAACACCATTGGCTTCTCCCGGCCCGGTGTAATTATAGCGGGCCTTGTAAATCTACTCCCACTTTCCTAGCGGGTCTTGGGGCATCCAGGGTTGCCTATTGCGTAAATCCCTGCTGGCATTTTGTGTCTAAATAATCACCATATGGAGGCATCTCAGAATTATGTGACCGGGGGCCCTCTGGGACAAGACCGGCTGTGTATAGCATGTGGACAACCCCACGCTGCTGCGGACAGGGCACGGGTATGCGGACCCTGTGCCGAGCAAGCACTGGCCCTGCAATCAGGCTTGCCAGTGGCTGCACCTCGTTTCAATTCACCTATTTCCCCATGCTTAAATCTCACTCCTGCTGAGTCGCATACAAGTGGGGAATTGCAGCCTGCTGGGCCTTCCAGACTGCCTACGGCTGAACAGATTATTGCGAGGTTGTCAGAGCGCATGGGCCCTGGTAAGAAGCGGCACCTGTCGCCTCATGTTTCTGTATTTTCTATGGAAACCGAGGAGTTTACTACTCCGTTTGACTATACCCCTTCTGATGAAGGGGGGTTGTTCTCTGACTCAGGCTCATCTGATGAGAGTCCGAGGAGTCATGACGATTCTGGCCCTGAATACTGGGGCCAGTGTGACACTGACGATTTGTTGATTAAGGTCTTTAAGGTACTGTCCATCTCTCTCCCTGGTGAGGCCCCCAAGCCTAGAGGGGAGCGTTTCCATACAGCGACAGCGCGCTTGGAATTTCTAGAGCAGGCTCATTTCCACGCTCTTGTGCTCAAAGAATGGGAATGCCCCAGTAAACTTTCAGGGGTGCCAGGGGACTGGGATAGGAAATACCCTTTTCCCCCTGAGGTGGTTAATTGTTGGTCATCACCCCCTGTGGTGGATGCGCTGATCATAGGGGTGCCTAATCCCCCCTTTTTTACAGCCCCTGCCTATGGTACCCTTCGGGATGCTGAGGACCGGCGCATTGATACGCTGGCCTCCCATGCCTTTTCTTGTGCAGGGATGGTGCTGCGCCCGGTCTGTGCCGCGGCTATTACTGCAGTGGCCGCTAGAACCCTCATCAGAAAGATGCTTGATCATCACCCTGAGGATCTCCCCTGGGAAGTGTTTAATGCACTCTCCAGTTGTGATGTGTTTGTAAAATGTATCCTATTAGCACTGGATGACACCATTAGAATGTGTGCAAGAACTTCTGCCCTTGTGGTGGCTATACGTCGCTTGCTCTGGCTGCGACAGTGGGGTGCTGACAATGCTACTAAAAAGATTCTTACTGGCCTTCCCTTTAGAGGGCAACGCCTATTTGGGGCCCGTCTGGACCTGTTTGGTAAAAAGGGCAAATCATCCCAACACAGACGGCCGTCTCGGCCCCCTCGGGGCAGGGGCACCCCCCCCCCCCCCTACCTTAGTGTTAAACAGGAACCTGGGGTGTCCTTCCTGGCATTTCGTGCAGACTCCTGCCCTAGGAGCAGCAGTCAACGCCCTGGGCCCTCCGGCAGGGCTAAGCCCAAGCCTTCCACCAAACCCCCTCAAGCATGATGGGGCGCCCTCGCCCGTCTGGGTGAGGGGATGGCTGCAGCACCTTGCTCTTATCAGGAGGCATCTCGCCTCGTTCTGGTGGTTTCTGGAGGTAGTGTCCTCCGGATACAGCATAGAGTCTGCTGCGTGGCCTCCCCCACTTTTATCAGGGTACTCCTGGTCCCTGCCTCTGTTCAGGTGTTGGTGCAGGGCCTATGAGGTCTTGGGGTCACTTGCAGATTGCCCCTAACAGGCAGAGGCAGGGGCAGCTACACCAACTTTTTCCACAGTTCCCCGAAAGGAAGGGTCAGTCTGGTCCATCCTGGATTCACAAGTTTGCGGCAATTCACCAGTTACAGCAGTTCTGCATGGATACTCTGGGTTGGGCCATCTGTGCCTTGCGCTCAAGGGGCTTCTCGCCGTCTGTGGAGCTCAAAAGATGCTTCTGTTCACTTCCCTGTGTCTTCTGGACACCGAGGCTCCTCAGGTTCGTGTTGGAGGTCCAACACTGCTAATTGTGGCCTTGTTATCTGGCCTCTCCTCAGCCCCCAGAGTGCCCACCAAGGTGCTGACGGGGGTGATGTCTCTGGTGAGACCAAGGGGCGTCCGCGCTATGACCTACCTGGACGTCCTTTTTGGGCTTCCCTGTCTCTACGTCAGGCTAAGTTGAATACTCGGCTGGTGGTGTCCACTGGGAGTCAGTTGGATGGGTGATCATTCACCCCAAGTCCTCATTGTCCTCTTGATTGGTAACTCATTCCTAGGAATGAATCTGGATACGGTTCAGGCGAGAATCTTCCTTCCTCAGCAATAAAGTGGACAATCTGGTTGCATGGGCTCAGTCCCTCATTGCTGTCTCCGTCCCTTTACCAGGCAGGGATGCAGCTGGTGGCCCGTTGGTGGCTTGCTTGGAAAAGTTTCCTTATGCTCAGTTCCCCCTGGGCCCTTCTGCTACTTCTATTGTTAGTACAGGACAGGGATCCAGCATCCCTGGAGCAGGGCCTGTGTGCCTCCCCCCCCCCCCCCCCCGGTGAGGAGGTCCCTCTTGGAGTGGATAAACTCAAGGAACCTGTCTGGGGGCAGTTCCCTTCTTGCCCCGTCCTGGAGACAGTCACACTGGATGCCAATCTATCAGGTTGAAGAGTGGTTTTCTTCTGAAAACTCCCTGTGGTTCTTGGGGAGGCGGGGTCCTTAGAAGGTCCATACTCCTATTGTTTTGGAAACAGTGAGAGTTCAGGTTAGTTCCTTTTCGCTTGACTATTCCTCTTCAGGGCCGGCCCGTTCGGGGGCGCTCGGTCTGTCTGGCGACAGTGGCCTACATTAATCATCTGAGCAGGACCTGGAGCAGGAGGGTCCTCCAGGAAGTTCCTATGATCCTATTCTGGGTGGAGGACAATGTCTCCTGTACATTGGTGGTATTCGCTCCGGTGGGAGTTCCTCTGCGGCAGGATGTGCTAATCCCTGTGTCACTATGGGGTCCAACCAGTTGTGGATCCTTTTGTGTCCCGACACTATCACAGACTCTCGGCCTTGTTTCCCTGTCCCAGGACCCTCTGGCCGTGGTCATGATGCCTTGGAAATGACATGGCTGGACATTCTGTTCCTTATGCCTTTTCTCCATTCCCCTGCTAGGCAGGTTTCTGAGCAAGTTACCCTGGAACGGGGGACCAGTGATTCTGGTGGTCCCCGGGTGGCCTAGTGGAGTGTGGTTCACAGACGTGGTATTGAGGGCAGTAGATCCGTACGTTCTGCCTGGAGTGCCAGCTCTGCTCGCTCAGGGCCTCCCTTACGTCACCCCAATCTATTGACTCTGGCCTAGTCGGCCTGACTGCTGAAGCATCCATCTTGATGGAGACGGACTTGCCTGCCTCGGTGATTGAGACTATGGGAAGACTAGGAGCAAGCTTCTTCTTCTTCTTCCGTCTATTATAGGGTACGGTGTATCCATATTGATTGGTGTGAGTCTAGGTCTCTTCCCTGCCAGGCTTCTCTGTTCCCAGGGTTCTAGAGTTATTACAGCATGGTTTGGAGTTGATTCTCCAATTCAGTCTTCTGAGAGGTCAGGTTCTGCCCTGTCGGCCTTCCTCAGAAGTCTTTTGCTCAGTTTTTCCTTGGTTGAGACTTCTTTTAGGGGGTTACTCATTTGCGTCCCCCCTGGAATTCTATGGTCCCTGCTGGGATTTGAATTTAGTTCTGTCTGCCTTGCGGGGTGTTCCCTTGGGACCTATTCAGGATGCTGCCTGACTGTTTTTACCTTTAAGGTTGCCCTGCTGGTGGCTGTTGCTTAGGTCAGACGTGTGTCTGAGTGGGTGGCTTTGTCTATCTAGCCCCCATTCTTGAGATACACCAGGATAAGGTGGTGTTCTGCTTTCAGCCGGACTTTTTTGCTTAAGGTGGTGTCTTATATCCTTAGTTGGGATATTGTTCTTCCTTCCGTGCGTTACTCCTAGCAACGCTGTGGAAGGGGTTCTGCATTACTTGAACTGGTGTTAAAAAATGTTTTCCTTGGTAGTCCCTGGGTCCTTAGGGAACCTGATGCTCCTTGGGCCTACGGCCACTCCATCTCGTTTGTGCCCGATCTCGCTTGATCTCGGGGGGCTAGACGGCTTTGCCTGGTCTTTACTTGGATGGGATGGTTCCTTCTGGTCCATGGATAGGTTCTTTGGCTTCTGCCAAGTCTACTGTTAATGGTTGGATTGTCAGGCTGTTGTTCAGACCTGTTCCACTAAGGGGAAGAATATTCCCTTTTCCCTTTACTTCTTATTCCTTGTGGTGCCTCTTGGGCTTTTCAGCTCCAGGCTTCTATTGAGCAAGTTTGCTAGGCCGCTATTCGGTCTTCTGTTAATACCTTTTCATATTTTTACAAGGTTGTTGTTAGGGCCTTCAGCTCACGCTGTCTTGGCCGCAAGGCTATGCACGTGACAGTGCCTTCAACTGTCTGCTGTTGCCTTTTTTGTTGGGGATCCCACCCTACTTATGGACACTGCTATTGGATGCCCCAAGTGTAAGTATTATATATGGAGCAGGACGTACTGTATACTAAGAATAATACAATTCTGTGAAGAACTCACCTGTAGAATTGGTATTATTTGTATACAGTACGTCCTGCTCCACCCCACCCTGGTTTTTGCATTCTTCTGGATCCCCTGTATGGTGATTTTTATCATTGTTATAGTTACCAGTCTTGGTGGTTAAATTCTCCCGGCTTCTTATTCACTGCTTTTCAATGCTGGGGATTTGTGGGAGGTCCCTGGGTATTTGAGGGGCCGGGAGGAGCCTGTTTTTGCATGTCTCTGCAGTGCAGCACCATCTGGCAGAGGATAACCCAAGTGTAAGTATTATATATGGAGCAGGACGTACTGTATACCTATAATATCAATTCTACAGGTGAGTACGTCACAGAATTGTATTTTTTGTCTCTGGCAAGCATCTATTCTGCTGCCACATTGCACCCGCCTCCTCCCAGCATTGTATGCTGAGGGTGTTTTATTGATGGCTGTTGGCTTGATAGCACTGGATGGCGCTCCTTCACTACTCCCCTTGAAGCAGGTTTCTGGCCGTGACACGCGGAGTGATGGCGGCCTGCCAGGCAACAACAGAGTTTATTACATCTAAGTGTCCATCCATTTATTTTTAATTTGATTTCTTTTTTTTTTTGTCTTACACTGTTTGTCTTTTTTTTGTCTTACACATGTTTGATTATGTATTGTATGTATTTCATTGTTAGTGATTATTTTATGAGTTGTATTCATTTAGGACACATTTTTCAGTTCCCTTTGTCATTGTTTTGTGCAATATGGAGGGGGAACTTTAATCTAATAGTACTGTATATTTTGGGGATTCACTTTTAGTGTATATAATATCATACAGTACCCCCCTTTTCCCTGTTGTGCCCCTATCGAGGGGTCCCCTTGGACCTTTTTTAAGTGGTTTTATCTATTTGTGTGCGTTTTGTCCATCTTATTATATTAGAATCCATTAATAAAGATTTTCTCAGTTTATGAGTTTATAATATTCTTTTTGGGTGCATCTGAAAGTTCTCGTTTGTTTAGGGTGCCAGCCACATGTCACCCAAGGAGAAGGAGAGAGAGGGTCAGATGGGGACTCCATATCACAAGAGTGTAGCCCCAGAAAGTCAGGAGGTGCTTTAAGATGAGATGGGAGGTGTCAGAAGGAGAAGGTAATGCGCTAGGTATGCTACCCACCATTTTGGAGCTGGCTGTTGAACAGGGAGCTGGAGCTGTTAGGATTTGGAACTAACAGGGACAGTTTACTATTTGTGTGGAAAATAATAGCACAGGACAGCAGAACGTTTGTCAATGTGTTTTCTTTTTTGAAGGGACACAGATAAATGCAGTCTAATCTGCCTTTTCTGTGCAATTCTGTCAATTGGTAGGTGCACTGCTATGAATATTCAATTTAAAACAAAAATCACTTGTCTCTTTAGCACCAGCCAAGTTTTTGGGGGACATCTTATTCTTCTGGGGGACATCTTATTAAGGCACAAATCTAGGCTAACTATGGCTTTACTTAGCCACCTAGAGTGGCATCACAAGTCTACTTCAAACAATCAAAATGCCCTTCTTCACTTTCCAGGAATCCAATCCTATTGCTACCCCAAGAAAAATCAGATAATTTTTTGGAAGGCCTGTAAACCGCCATCGCTTCTTCAATTTCCAGGATGCTAATCCTGTTGCTACCCCCATAAAAATGGGATAATTTCTTGATGGCTTGTAATCTGCCATCGGCTTTTCTTCAGTTTTCATGAGGCCAATCCTGCTGTTACTACCTCCATAAAAATGGCATAATTTTTGAGTGCTTGTAAATTTCATTGCTTCTTCTTCACTTTCCAGGAAAGCCGATCCTGTTGCTACCCCCCATAAAAATTGGAAAATTTTTGAGGCCTTGTAAACTGTCAGCGCTTCTTCACTTTCCAGGAAAGCCAATCCTGTTGCTTCTCCTCATTTATTTTACATTTTTTTAATGTGTGCTTTAGCCTATCACACAAAGATGGCCACTGGCTATTCCTCTGCTAATTTGCCCACTAAAACATATTTTGATACAGTCCTAGGTGACCTCGGGAGTGTTATACATGCCTCTTAGGGCCATCAGACAGTGCTTTTCATGTGTTTTAGGCTAAAGTTTGGTCAGAACTAATTAGGTCTAAACCAAACATTTTAGGAAAAGATTGGCGAACCTGCGAACTGAGTTTTTGAAAAGTTTGCTCATCTCTAGTCTCTCTTTATAACTTTATACTGCCATCCTTAGGGCTGAAGAACTTCTACACCAGCACCACCAAGAGCATCTTGCCATGGAACATAATGACCTAGTTCAGGAACAGCCCCAAGCATGACAGACGCACTAGAGTTGTAAAAATGATTTATGTAGATACAGCTGTCTGACCTGCCTTACACTGTAGGGCCACTTAGGGCCAAGTGCAAAGTGGAATACCAGCTGTACTAAAAGCAGACCAAAATCCTGGGTGACTGGACCTGCAGTCTAATAGACTCCAGGGCCAGCTGCTGGCTTTTCACTGGGGCAGCCCAAATTAGGATGTGCAGCTGTGTGAAACCTCTTCTGAGTTGGCTCCCATGGCAATTGCCAAAAACAATGCCAGATACATCCCCACTATCTCTGGGCTTAGGTGCACCCCCCGTCTAAAGGGAAACTGGGTATGAGGCCACTCTCACTCCCTATTGCTGAGCTCTGTGTCTAACCAGAGCAGTATGCTGGGCATTATTATGCATGGCGGCTGATTGGACAATAGCCCACACATGTGCCATTTTATTGGGGAAAAGTAGGTTTTTATGAGTAATTTGGGGGTTTCACTTAGCAGGGCAACCTAAATCGTCAAGGATCCATACAGAGGATAGTAAAAATCCTGGGATTTGGTCCACTTTAACCCTTTAATAGCCGACTATGTCGAATCTTAAGCTGCCTCTCCGACCATTAAGTGGCAGCTACCTAAAATCCACAAGAAAAGAAATGCTCACCTCCACCTGAGGTCCAGTGCCAGGGCTCTTCTCTTCCTCAAGGTTCCTCCAATAGCCCCTGGGGTCTTCAGCGTGGCAGAGAACGCCTATCCCCTGCACTGCGCAGCAGCTTCTGACAGCTCGCTGCTGCAGGGAGGGGCCATTTTATACCGGGGGTTGAGATGATGTATAAAAGGCCACTCCCCACAGCGGGAAGGAGCCCTGAAATAACTGCTGCAGGCGGTAGGGAGGAATCTAAGATGACGCTGGGGCAGAGAGCAGATTGTGACCTCACACAGACTCCATAGTTCTTGCAAATTCCACAGACGCAGATGCTGGGATGTTCAGATTCTGAGCTTCTGGCAGTAACCCCCCAGCTCAGGATCATTAAGAACCCCCCCCCCCTCTAACCAGCCTCGTCAGACATGCCCTAGAGTTAGTTAGACACACATGCTTACCTTTCCCAGCCTGAATCCAGCAGGCTCAGTCAGCACATGGTCCCTCAAGCTCAAGTGCAATACACTATGGCTTTAGAGCAGGCACTAAATAAACACCTTACTGAAGAATTTAGAGCTGGACTGAGACCTAGAAACAGGTCAAGTAGGACCAATTTCCGAATTAGAGGGCTGTCTGAAACAATAAGAGACCTACCTTCAGTAGTGAGGGAACTTATACCACTGGATGGCCTAGATTGTAAACTGGGCAGATGCCACAGACCCATAAGATCCCATGGTCCACCATAGGACGTAGTGAAACCACTCATCTAAGGAACTGATTATACAGGCATACAGAGATAAAGCTAAAATCAAATAGTGAGGCCATCCAGTCCTAATATTTCTGGACATATCACCAGTAACCATTCAAAAAAGACACTTCCTAAAACCTCTGCTAATAAAGTGGCTTCCTCAAAGGACCAAAGCAAATGGCAGGTGTCACATATGAGCTGCCACTGGTTTACATTGAAGTTACACAGGGTAGTCCCCTATCCGCTTAAATCATCAATAAATCCGTGATGGCTTTTCTCTCTTCGTATAGTCGGTCCAACATATGGAGGGTGGAATTCCAAAGGATGGAAACGCCAAAAATCAGACTATGTTTGGGTATACCGTTCGGACGCTGCAGCTCAAGATGGGTGTGCTTTGTGGTGTAGGAGTGGCTGAAGTGCATGCAAAGTTTCCTTCCAATTTTTAGGATGTCTTGCAGATGGGGGGAAGACTTCAGGAAATGCTTGACAACTAGATTGAACACGTATGTACAGGGTGCATGGCTCAGGCTTCCTTGTCACAGCACAGACAAGATGTTCTTCCCGTTATCCGTCACCATGGTTCCCATTTGCAGCTTCTGTGCAGTAAGCCATGATGAGTCCCCTGTGTGACTCAGTTTGCCAAGGCAAACAATGCGAAGATTACCACTGTGCCCTGCACACATGGTAGGCTGGAAGGGCACCGAGACTTGTCCAGGCAATGGAGGCTGAGGAGACAGTAGAGGATGAGGAGGCGGAGACGCACACAGCCATAGGCACAACGGACAAGAGTGTAAAGGCAGAAGCGGCGTGATCTGTCCAAGCTGCTGTTGTGGCTGTGCAGGAACCACATTCACCCAGTGGGCCGTAAAGGACATATATTGGCCCTGATCGTAGTTACAGCTTCACTTGTCGGTGCTGTCATGCACTTTGGTACACACCGAAAGGCTCAAGGACTGGCACACCTTCTGCTCAACAAAAGGGCAGGGCTGGTACTGCCTTCTTTGCAAAGAAATGACGGCTTGGGACATTCCACCTCAGCTTGGCACAAGCCATGAGTTCTCTTAAAGGTGCATAGTCCACCACCTAAAAAGGGAGGTACTGCAGCACCAGCAACTTGGACTTGGACTAATTCATTGCTACTGCTGTCAACTCCAGGGTTCCACTACCTCCAGGCAAAGTAGCCTGCCGCGCAGCAGGTGGTCTACCCTGGACCGACCACGTTTGGCTCCAGACTTTCCAATTCTGCCACCATGCTGACTGGCAACCATGCTACCACCTTGCTGCCTCAGCTTTCTCAGCTGCTGATTCACAGGCAACCTGCGACTCTCTTCTCCTGATGATGATGAAGCCCCTTCTGCACCTGAATCCCAAGTACGATCAGCTTCATCATCGAGTTGTTTCTTAACGTCACTCAGGTTCCTGTTGCTCTCCTTGCCTTTCTCGCTCTATCGTCGCGGCCGCGCAGTCAGATCTCCATTGCTGTCTGTGCGCAGCCGCGGACCTGCACGCTTGCGTGTTTGTACACGATCTGGCTCTTTATCCATTGCACTGCTCAACAGCGCCACCTGGTGTTCACAAGTGCACAAAGCCTAGAGCATAAGCTCTTGGGCTTGCTTTCCACTTCCAGGTTTCCCTTGGTCTCAGTGGGCAGGAAGTGACCTCACTCATACTCTGAGACATTCCTCCCAGCTTAATTGACAGCACTATTTAAATTGACAGCTGGCGTGTTTTCATTGCTGTGTAATCAGCTAAGTTCCTGGATTCAAGTTTCCTGCATTTCCTGGATTGACCTGGCCTGCTCTTGGATTAACACTCGGATGGACTACATGGTTTGAACTCGGATTTATTCTTTGGACTTTGCCTGTTTGTTGCTAGCCCTTGAACTCGGATTTATTCATTGGACCTTGCCTGTCTGCCGCCAACCCCTGAATTCTGATTTGTTCATTTGGACTTACTTCGCTGCGCCCCCACAACTGGAGATCCGCTCAGCCCTATCTACTTGTCAGAAGTCAACCTCTCCATGATTTTAGCCAGGAGGCTTGACAGTTCCGCAACAGTGTCTGCTTCAGGAACCTGAACACTTGCACCACCTCCCACTCCACTCTCCTCATCACTACTTGCCCGCCTAGTGGAGGAAGCAGCGGGTGTCTCCTCCACCTCTTGGCTGGGCAGTAGCTGCTGACTGTCCTCTATCAGATTGTCCTCACTGAATAGTGGAGCTGAACCCAAAGAATAAGATACTTTGCGGGGAGAGGAAACAGCATAGGACAGAGGCAATGGGAGGACAGGGACTGCTCCCGGGCCATGCCAACTGAGGGTTGTGTCTGAGGAAGCCACCGACAGTTGATTGGGGGTGTCAGATGTCACTAGTGATGAAGTGGATGACCGTGTTAACCATGACGGCAGATGGGTTGCTGATCGAGACACGCTAGCTTATACTGGGAGATCAGGCCTCTCATTGCAACTCCTGCTGTCACTTGCCCCTAGTATGCTGCAACCTTTGCCTGATGAATTTAGGCCTCTGCCACTCCTCTGTGCCCATCCTGGCACTTCTCTGCCTGACATACGTAGTGCGTAAATGAGGGGAGGAGACAATACGCTACACTACACTAAAAAAACACTATTCTTCGACAACAACAGCAGGTGTGTAACTATGTCTGGCCTTTCACACTAACTAGCCCATCAGCATTTGCACATAAAACGCAGAAACTGTCAGATGCACTTAACCCTTTTAGCGCCAGCTATGTTAAATTCACGTAGCTGCCTCTCCTGTCGTTAAACGCCAGCTACGTAAATTTTACGTACCTGGCTTTCCCCCCTGCTAGCCGGTAAAAAAAAAAAAAAAGCCACTCATCTGACCCCTCTATCGAACTGTCAGGGTCTCCTATTCATCAGGGGGGCTTCGATCCCCCACCGAGGCCCCCCCGGCTGCAGGGGAGTGCCCGGAATAGGTGCCCCCCCGCTTTACATTTACTAACCTCGGTTCCCGATCGCTCCCGCCGGCGCTCCTCTTCTTAGGGGGGGGGGGGGGCCCCGATCACCTGCCCTGGCTCTTCAGTCTTGAGAAGGCCCCATTCCCCTGCCCTCCCGACGGGCGCCGCCATCTTGCCAATTAACCCCGCTCCTTTGGGGCGTCATCATGCTGGTGTCGTCCCGACTCTTGGCATCTCAGCTGTCAGATGCCCGGAGACAGGTGGGCAGAGGAGAGGGGCAGGAGATCTCCGATTTCCGGCATCTGTCATCTCGGCGAGGGACACAGGAGCTGACAATCGGAGGTAAAGTAAAACTTTTTTTTTTTTAATGTTTTTACTGTGTTGTGTGTTTTTTTTTTTTTTTTTACTGTTAACCCATTGTGAACTGGTAAGGGGTCCATGCGACCCCTTTACCAGTTCACAAATCTCTGGGTCTGGCAAGTCACCTGCGGCTAGCAGGTTAGGGTTAGCCTAACCCTAACCCTTAAAATTCCCCCCCCGGGAGGGGGGACCCTACGTAATTTTTTTTTAATTTTAAGGGTTAGGGTTAGCCTAACCCTTAAAACTCCCCAAAAAATGGGGTCCCCCCCTGGGAGGGGGGACCCTGTCATTTTTTTTAAATTAACCCCTTATGGTCTGTCGCCCAGCAGCTATAAAAGGCTTCCAGCAGAAGCAGGAGAGCAGGAAGCCAGATTGATCACCGTGGGACACATTGCCCAGGGATGGATGGGAGGTAAGTATAAAAAAAATAAAATAATTTTTTCTCCATGTGTCTGTTTTTTTTTACATTTAACCCCTTGTGAACTGGTAAGGGGTCCATATCTTGTTTCCCACACCCTGTTCATACAGATTGCTCACATTAAAAATCATCCCACCTGCATCTACTGCTTGTTATGAGCCTTTAAACATTCAAGATGGCGGCTCATGGGACATCAGGCAGCCTGCAAACAGGAAGTGCCTTCTGACTGTGCTGCTCTGCATTCTGGGATTGCTGACCTTTACCTGACCCCAGCTCTGCTTTGTCTGAGCAAAGCACAGCTATAACCCGCCCCCCTGTATCACTCTCCTCTCCTCAGTAAGTGTGATGCTTCTGAGTCAAGATGGCGGCACCCGCATCCTAAAAACTTAAAATATATTAATTTTATATGATGGGGAATTGTTTTTTAAGGATTTGGGATTTTCAATAAGTCATGGTGAAGGTCCGGTTTAATAGAGCACAATACACTTTTAGTGCTCTGCTCACCCTACTGGCTGGCTACTATTAGATTTTGTGAAGAAAAGACAGACACCACTGCTGCAGCACACGGTGTCCCAAGCCCTCTCCCTTCCCTGTCACTGCTTTTATGCTTGAATTCTGACACGTGAATTTCTCCTCTCTGTGGAGAATCTCTCTCTCTCCCTGCCTGTCTCTCCCTCTCTGTCTCTCACCGCAATGAACCACTGAAATGAGGGGCCGCAAGATGGCCGCCAATTATATAGGGCTGTGTCATTACAGGGGTGGCTGGCTGCTGACAGGCTGCATGCTTTATGTGATTCAGGGTCATCTTGCCTTGCCACCTTCCCAGGATTCCTTGCCCTATGTCCTGACAGGTGGATCCACCATATTAGATGCCCTGCACCGCAGTAAATGGAGTTTAGGGAAGAGACTAGTGCGATTGAATCGTGGCAATATTCAGATTCGTTGTAAATTTTTTAATGAAATTTGTAAGAATTTGATTTGTCCGTTTTGATTCGCCCATCCCTAATTACTACCCAAATCATCAACATGATACCAATCAGACAATGGACTGTAGACAAAATGGGAATCACATTAACCTCTTAACTTTTAACATTATAATTATAACATTAATTGACTTATAACATTAGTATAAATGAGATTGAATAAAGGTATAAATATTTATTGATTAGAAACCAATTACACGTGCACTATAAAAAATTATTTTATTTTTTTTGCTATTTTAGAATATTCAAGAATAAACAGAACATACAATTATATTTTTGTTTTTAAAATTTTATTGTCAAAATTATGGCCAAAAATGCTGAATTGACAAGGGCATCTCCTATGCCCTTGAGTCAACCTTTATTTCTCTCAGTAAACAGAACATTTCTTACATGTATATTACCTTGATTAGACTACTGCCCTATACAATCTTTAATATGTAAGCAAAGCTGGGTACTGCTGGAAAAACATTTCCCACATTCAGATATGTATGGCTTCTCTCGTATGTGAACTCTTTGATGTGTTATAAGATCTGACTTCTGAGAAAAACATTTCCCACATTCAGAACATGAATACGGCTTCTCTCCTGTATGAACTCTTTCATGACTGATAAGGTGCGATTTCTGAGAAAAACATTTCCCACATTCGGAACATGAATACGGCTTCTCCCCGGTATGAAATCTTTCATGCATGATATGGTGTGTTTTATGAGAAAAACATTTCCCACATTCAGAACAAGAATACGGCTTCTCTCCTGTATGAACTCTATTATGACTGATAAGGTTTGATTTCTGAGAAAAACATTTCCCGCATTCAGAACAGGAATATGGCTTCTCCCCCGTATGAACTCTTTCATGTCTGAGAAGCTTTGATTTCTGAGAAAAACATTTTCCACAATCAGAGCAAGAATATGGCTTCTCCCCTGTATGAACCTTTTTATGATAGTTAAGGCGTGATAAATCAGCAAAACATTTCCCACATTCAGAACAGGAATATGGCTTCTCCCCTGTATGTCCTTTTTTATGACAGCTAAGGTTTGATAAATCAGCAAAACTTTTTCCACATTCAGAACAGGAATATGGCTTCTCCCCTGTATGAAATCTTTCATGTGTGATCAGGTGTGATTTATGAGAAAAACATTTCCCACATTCAGAACAAGAATACGGCTTCTCCCCTGTATGAACTTTTTTATGACTAATAAGGTTTGATTTCTGAGAAAAACATTTCCCACATTCAGAACAGGAATATGGCTTCTCCCCTGTATGAAGCCTTTTATGTCGGATAAGTTTTGATTTCTGAGAAAAACATTTACCACATTCAGAACAAGAATATGACTTCTGCTCCGTATGAACTTTTTTATGACAGTTAAGGCTTGATAAATCAGAAAAACACTTCTCACATTCAGAACATGAATTTAGCTTTTTCCTTGTATGAACTCTTTCGTGTTTGATAAGGTATGGTTTCTGAGAAAAACATTTTCCACATTCAGAACATGAATATGGCTTCTCCCCTGAATGAACCTTTTTATGTCTGATAAAGTGTGATTTTCGAGAAAAACATTTTCCACATTGAGAACATAAGAATGGCCCCTTGGCTCTATGAACAGTATGCTGGGTAAGGTAAACATTCTGATTCTGCTCATGGGTAGAGGAGTGAGAGGAAAGATGTAGTGCTTGGTATGTTTTTAAGGTAGTTATATCTCCTGTCACATTTGCTGTGAAATAATCTTCTTTTACTTTTGTTTCTGCAAGAACAACAGCATTTGCGATGTATCTTCTACCTGGAGAAAATACAAAAAATTAAGTAGGGTAAGAAAGAAGGTTAAAGAACAAAAAGTTAAATAACACAAGCTGGGTATCAATAGAGGCTGCTAAAATCACATGTAAAGAAGCTTTTTTAGAAACAGTCTATATTTGAAGGAAAAATGTTTAAATGGCAGGTCTACTTTCGATATTTTTGTGTGACAAAACAATACTTATACAAAACAGTGGGCACAGCTAAAAATCCCGCAAAAGGAGTGTGCCACCCGACCTGTCAAGTCACTAGAACTACAGCCAAACCAAATTGACAAGGATCTCTAAATGGGGCACAGCTCCAAGAATTAAGTAAAAATAATCATATTTTATTAATGTTGCAAAAGGAAGAATAAAAACACACAAAACACGACAACACAATAAAATCAGCCCATCCACTATTCCTGGTCCTTTAGAAGTCTGTTGCTACACTTTCTGTTTCTTGGCTCCCAGCAGGGCGGCCATCCTCCATGTGGCCAAAAATTAATCTACAAACACTGGGCAGTTTCTGTATGATTACTGATAGCTGCAAGATGAGTGGACAGTGTAGCCAGGCAGTGGGAAAAGCAAGCAGGATGCTCAGCTGCATAGCTCGAGGAATCACCAGTAGGAAGAGGGAGGTTGTGATGCGGCTGTATAGAGCCCTGGTAAGGCCACAGCTAGAATACTGTGTGCAGTTCTGGAGACCTTACCTGCAAAAAGACATTATTCAAATAGAACGGGTCCAAAGGCCGGCAAACAAAAATGGTGGGAGGACTTAAACTTAAAACTTATCAGGAGAGACTTAAATAACTTAATTTGTACAGTCTGGAGGAAAGAAGGGAGAGGGGGGACATGATGGAGACCTTTATATATGTGAAAGGATTGAATAAGGTTCAGGAGGGAAGTGTTTTTAAGAAGAAGCTTAATGATAGAACAAGGGGGCACAACCTGAAGCTGGTCGGGGGGAAGATCAGGAGCAATGTTAGAAAATATTATTTTACAGAAAGAGTAGTAGATGCTTGGAACAAACTTCCAGCAGAGGTAGTTGAAAAATCAACAGTCACTGAATGTAAACATGCCTGGGATAAGCACACATCTATCCTAAGATAAAGAGAACATACAGTATACACATAAGGGCAGACTAGATGGAACGTATGGTCTCCTTCTGCCGTCAACCTTCTATGTTTCTATGTCTGCGGTTACATTTTACTTTCATTTTAGAACATAGTAATTTGAATGATTAATGTTTCAGTTTCAACCAATTGGACGGTTGGTAGGAGGGAGGGAAGGGGGTCACATTGTGTTTTTAAATCATTTCCGAGATACAGCCTCATGTCATGAGTAAGAACCAGGTGGTTTGAAACGCGTTGACAGAGGCTTTTATCCCCTTTTCTTTATGAGATGCCTGTTTTGAGAAAAGGCATTTTAATGATTTATAAATAAAGGATTGCATTTTATTTCTGCAGCTGGATCAATCATAGTACTATCTGGGGTGGGGACTGTTTTAGTTTTGTTCACACTTTCTCATCCCATAGTGCGATGCACACATAACTGTAAGCTATCTAACAGTGAATTCTAACAAAAGGCTCATGACTGTTTTGAAAAGTATCACAGCTGATTACCATAGAAACTATTAAGATAAATTAATTGCTATTTGGCTTCAACAATGTAACACATTGGATTCTGGCAGGCTTTCCAGAATAAAGCTAGTATAGTACTCAGCTTATCCTTAAAATAACTTATATTGAGTCCGATTAAAAATAGCTCAAAGCTAAAAATGTCTGTCTATAGCGGGAACCATAGAATTTCCAGCTGCAGGCTTTTCAGAATGACTCATCTTGTTTGTTACAGTCACAGCAGCAGGAGGAGGATTTCATGTATCCCAAGGTTTTACCTCCCATCCCAATGTGTGGCTCTCTGAGCTTTGTCATCTCTGTGTTTAACATCCTTGTGTAAAGTGCAAATGCATGAGACGAAAATAAGCGCGTGCAAACAGACCAAGGAGGGGGAATAGGAAAATAATATTACTTACTTGGGATAATTTGTAGACTAATTTCCTCATTTTTTACAAATATTTCCTCCTCTGCTTTCACATTTCTCACTAGAGGATGTCCGAAGCCTGTGAATAAAGATGAGAATTTGGTGTGGCGTGACAGGGGGAAAAAGGGATAACTCTTCTGTAGAAGCTTTGTTACTCACCTGAGCTGACCTGCAGGGGAACGTTCTCCTCTTTATTCTTCACAAAGTCTTCTCCCTCCTCATCAGTCTTCACATTTCTCATGTCAGTGACTCCCAGTTCTGTGAATGAAGAGGAGTGTATGGAGATGTATGATATGTGGGGTGACAGACGGGGGAGGGGTAATTCCTATAACAGGTTTATTACTGACCTGGGCAGATCTGTAGAAGAACTTCCTCCACTTTTATCTTCACGGCTTCCCCATCCTCCTTCTCAGTTGTCACTTTAGTGTTTTCAAGAGCTAAGAATTTTATCAGATGTATGAGACACACCAGAGTGTGTGCGGTGACCAAACATAAGGACTAGGAGGGATATTTTCATCATCAGGTTTATTACTCACCTGGGTTCATCTTATTCTTCACAAAGTCTTCTTCCTCCTCCTCAGACTTCACACCTCTCATGTTAGTGTCTCCGGGGTCTGTGAATAAATATCAGATAGTGACGCTCTTGTATGGATATGTATGAGACACGAAGGGGGGGAGGGGTTTGGGGAGTTAGTTTGGGGACTGGGATTCCTCCTAGTGTGGTGGTGGGGTACCTTATAAGAGAGAGAAAAAAGGGGGGCAGAGAGCCACTACCCTCCTTGGGCTTCGGGATGCCCCAGGGGGGGTTCTGTGGCTCTATAGTACCGTATTCCCCACATTCCTATAAGTGATGTCTTAAATGTTTATTCCTATATAATATACATTCAGTAAAAAGTAACAGAATTTTTAGCACATGAGCTATTATTAATCGTGAATAGTAACCCAGGTGGATTAAAGTATAACTTATGAGTTCACAGCTTAATGTGGTTTCCGGATGGTAAGCCGTCTTATGTGTATCCAGATATATAGTACTGTCTCTTGGGTTATCTCAGTTTGTAGCAGGCTTGTATTGAACCGCTGACCTTGTTTGTAGCAGGAATTATCAGACGCGTTTCGCCCTAAAGCGGCTTCTTCAGTGTTTAAACCTGATTGATTAGCGGGCTTCCAATGTGCCTTTCTGCTGCTAACCAGGTATCCTCCCTGATCTGAATCTCAGTTAGGGTCTGCTTTAGGGTCCTCAGTTAAGGCCTGCTTTAGGATCTTGTAACCAAGAAGAGCTTGTGCGCTCTTGGTAGTTGATCAACACGCCCTTGTAAACGTGCTGCTAGATAATGTCCCCCTCGTGGCTCCCGTAAACCGGACCTTCAGCATAATTTAATGAAAAGCCCAAACCCTTAAAAAACTATTCCCCAGCATCTGAAATTAATATATTTTAAGTTTTTAGTCACTTATTATTCTTTCCCCCACTGAGCTGCAACTCTGTTCAGGACTCTAGGATACGGGCGCCGCCATCTTGACTTACTGAGGAGAGCGGGATAAAGTACAGGGGGCAGGGTTATAGCTGTGCTTTGCACAGACAGAGCAGAGCTGGCGTCAGGGAAAGGACAGCAATCTCAGAATGCAGAAAGGCACAGTCAGAAGACACTTCCTGTTTGCATCAGGCTGCCTGATGCTCCATGAGCTGCCATCTTGGATGTTTAAAGGCTCATATCATGCAGTAGATGCAAGTAGGATGATTTTTAATGTGAACAATCTGTAGGGGTGTAGGGTGGGGGAAACATATAAGATAGGCTCTTATTCAGGGTGAGGGTCTGGATTAATGTGAGCAATCTGTATGTACAGGGGGGAAACATATAAGATATGTTCTTATTCAGTGTAAAGGTCCGGATTAATGTGGGCAATCTGTATGTACAGGGTGGGGGAAACATATAAGATAGGCTCTTATTCAGGATGAAGGTCCGGATTAATGTGAGCAATCTGTATGTACAGGGGGGAAACATATAAGATATGTTCTTATTCAGGGTGAAGGTCCGGATTAATGTGAGCAATCTGTATGTACAGGGGGGGAAACATATAAGATAGGCTCTTATTCAGGATGAAGGTCCGGATTAATGTGAGCAATCTGTATGTACAGGGGGGGAAACATATAAGATAGGCTCTTATTCAGGATGAAGGTCCGGATTAATGTGAGCAATCTGTATGTACAGGGGGGGGGAAACATATAAGATAGGCTCTTATTCAGGATGAAGGTCTGGATTAATGTGAGCAATCTGTATGTACAGGGGGGGAAACATATAAGATAGGCTCTTATTCAGGATGAAGGTCCGGATTAATGTGAGCAATCTGTATGTACGGGGGGAAACATATAAGATATGTTCTTATTCAGGGTGAAGGTCCGGATTAATGTGAGCAATCTGTATGTACAGGGGGGGAAACATATAAGATAGGCTCTTATTCAGGATGAAGGTCTGGATTAATGTGCGCCCTCCGGGTGTGTTGCTTGCCGTGTATAAGACACACCAGAGTGTGTGCAGAGTGGCTGAACAGGAGGATATTTTCTATATCGGTTTTATTACCTGGGTTTATTTGTAAAGGAACTTCGTCCTCTTTATTCTTCCCACCTATTTCTTCCACGGTCTTCACATTTCTCATGTTAGTGTCTGCAGGGTCTGTGAATAAAGATGAGAGAGGGGGGAACATTATAATGTCTATGTGGTAATATGCAGGGGCGCAGCCAGGATTTCGCTCTGGGGAGAGGGGGTCCGATGTGCGCCAGGAAGGGGGTGTGGCATGGCCTGGAGGAGGTGTGTCCCAAAACACCTGATTAGAAGGGTTACCACATGAGGTGGGATGCATACTACTAGCGACTACAGGCCAGCTTTAACCTACAGCATTTTATTTTAACAAAGTACAAATAGCACAGTCCAGAATAAGCACATATCCTCTTAAATGCACATCACACAGATAAATACCAAAGCTCAATGGGGGACCTGGGTTTGTTATTTTCATTTTTAACAGTTAAACCGGACCTTTACCCTGATCTTATATGTTCCCCCCCCCCCTCGTACATACAGATTGCCCACATTAACCCAGACCTTCACCCTGAATAAGAGCCTATCTTATATGTTTCCCGCACCCTGTACATACAGATTGCTCACATTAATCCAGACCTTCACTCTGAATAAGAGCCTATCTTATATGTTTCCCGCACCCTGTACATACAGATTGCTCACATTAATCCAGACCTTCACTCTGAATAAGAGCCTATCTTATATCCCGCACCCTGTACATACAGATTGCTCGCATTACTCCAGACCTTCACCCTGAATAAGAGCCTATCTTATATGTTTCCCACACCCTGTACATA
The DNA here is from genome assembly GCA_027917425.1 of Gastrophryne carolinensis. Classification (NCBI taxonomy): domain Eukaryota; kingdom Metazoa; phylum Chordata; class Amphibia; order Anura; family Microhylidae; genus Gastrophryne; species Gastrophryne carolinensis. The sequence goes on along the minus strand of CM051237.1, from coordinate 31,373,519 downwards.
CAGATTGCTCACATTAATCCAGACCTTCACTCTGAATAAGAGCCTATCTTATATCCCGCACCCTGTACATACAGATTGCTCGCATTACTCCAGACCTTCACCCTGAATAAGAGCCTATCTTATATGTTTCCCACACCCTGTACATACAGATTGCCCACATTAACCCAGATCTTCGCCCTGAATAAGAGCCTATCTTATATGTTTCCCGCACCCTGTACATACAGATTGCTCACATTAATCCAGACCTTCACTCTGAATAAGAGCCTATCTTACATGTTTCCCCCACCCTGTACATACAGATTGCCCACATTAATCCGGACCTTCACCCTGAATAAAAGCCTATCTTATATGTTTCCCACACCCTGTACATACAGATTGCTCACATTAATCCAGACCTTCACCCTGAATAAGAGTCTATCTTATATGTTTCCCACACCCTGTACATACAGATTGCCCACATTAACAATCATCCTACCGGAATCTACTGCATTTTCTGAGCCTTTAAACATCCAAGATGGTGGCCCATGGAGTGTCAGGCTGCCTGCAGACAGGAAGTGTCTTCTGACTCTGCTGCTCTGCATTCTGGGATTGCTGTCCTTTTCCTGACCTCTGCTCTGTCTGAGCAAAGCACAGCTATAACCCCACCCCCTCGTCAGTATGTGATGCTTCTGAGGCAAGATGGCAGCGCCCGTATCCTAGAGTCCTAGAGTTGCAGAGTTGCCCAGTGGGGGAAAGAATAAAGAGTGACCTAAAACATAAAATATATTCGTTTTAGATGCTGGGGAATAGTGATTTAAAGGTTTGGGCTTTTCATTAAATGATGCTGAAGGTCCGGTTTAAAATCGGGCACCAGATATGGGGGCTGGTAGACCAGGGCGGAGGTCGAATGGCGGGCCACAGGCTTGAAGGCTACCAGACCCCATAGCCCACACCTGCCACGGCACAGGCTCTTCTGCACCCCCTGGAGCTTTTTTGGATGCAGGTAATTAGGCGAGGGGTAATGGCAAGGCATCCAATTGCCAGCCCCTCCTGCCCTGCGAATTAGTTTAGGGGTCTCATGCACCCCTTACCACTTCACAAAGAGTTAAAGTGGACCAAAACCCAGGATTTCGACTATCCTGGTTTTAGCATTTGCCCCGGGGGCACCCCGATTGGGGATACCCCGCTGTGTGAACCCCCCCCCCCAGGTCGCCCGATCTCACTCACCCTTCCTCGGTCCTATGGCTCATGCGTAGCCTCTGATCCAGTCAGCGCGTTTGGATCCACTCAAGCTACGTTGTCTGAGAGCTTGTCTAAAGTGAGCAGATCTGAGTGCGTTGGTGGCCACATCCTCCTCTACCCTTTAAACAGGGAGCGCGCCGGCCATTCACAAATGCCTGGCACAGGCACACACCCCGCTAAAGCTTTAGCGGGGATGCGGCCGCTGCTCGCACATGTGCTGTTGGACCGGGAAAGAAGGTGAGTTTTCGGGCGACCTGGCGGGTTTGACACAGCAGGCTGAATCTGGATGCCCGGGAAGGGGGGGGGGATTATGCCTGCCCTGGTGTTGTATAGACTCCAAGTTGGATTTTGGTCCACTTCAAAGTCTATAAGATTCCTGGGCCGATCCATTCCCTCCCCGCGGGGCAACCAAAATCGGGATGCCCCGCTGTGTGGAACCCCCAGGTCGCCCGCTACACTTACCTTAATCCTGGTCCAACGGCGCATGCGTGGGCCATGGCCGCATCCCCGCTATCCCTCTAGCAGGGCGCTGGCCAGGTCAGGTTAGACGTCCATAGCTCAGCGGCTCCGAGGGCGCTGTTTTGACGAGCAGCCGTGCATGCGTCGTAGGACCACGGTGAGATGAGTTGATTCCGGAGATCTAGGAGGGTTCACATAGCCCCCGGGGGAAGTGGACCAAAACCCAGGATAGTCAAAATCCTAGGTTTTGGTCCACTTGCACACAGATAAAAATATATTTTATATATATCTACTTCCCTCGATTCCTTCCCTGATCACCGTCACTAAACAGACAGATGAGAGTGAAGGCAGAAGGCGGATGCGGGGGGCAGGGGGTCAGAGTCCCCTGTCCACGCTTCCACCGATTACTCCCGGCTTCTGCTTTGCTCAAGAGGACTTTGAAAGCTGTCACAAAATCGCTTCCTTACCACTAGGCCACAAAAAGAATTGGGATGCCTTGCTGTGTGAAACCCCCCAGATCGGCAGCAGCAACGACTGTCCCTTTAACATATTAATACACGGCATACAGCGCTGATTGGATGAGAGCCTTGTGGGGGAGACGGAAATGTTTTTTTCCGTGCCCCAGGGGTGATCCGAATTGCGATGCCCCGCTGTGTGAAACACCCCAGAATCCCAGTACACACTCACCTCTTTCTGGTCCAATGGCACATGCACGGGCTCTCATCCAATCAGAGCCGTTTTCCATGTGTATATCATTTGCCAAACAGCTGTAATAGACTTCAATGGAGAGCGAGAGCGGCCGCACCCTCCTGCCCCAACCTATCTAAATGGCTGGTGCGGGAGCGTGCGCACAGCCTGAGGATGCAGGGGATGCGGCTGCCTTCGATCCTCATCGTAAACAATCAGAGCCACTTGCCGAATAACATAAGTATGGCAAACGGCTCTGATTGGACTAAAGTCAGCACGTTGACCGGGAAAAGAGTAAGCTGCTACTGCCAATCTGGGGGGGTTCGGACAGCAAGGCATCCCAATTCTTTTGGAATCCGCTTGGGCATCCCAAACTGGACTAAAACATGAGGTGGTCAAATATTATGTTCCCATCACGTTCCTGCCAGGGTGTCCACTTGTTCGAGAAAGTTTGGGGAGGATAATGAAAGGACCCAGATTGGGGGTGCCCCGCTGTGTGAAACCTCCCAAATCGCCCAAAGAAACTCACCTCTTCCCATTCCTACTGGGCAAGCACGGCCGCACATCAGATCTGCACACTGGCATCACACCATCTAAGACGGCGTCTAAGTCAAGCAGCTCAGAACGCGCTGCCGACCACATCCCCTGCTTCCCTCTAACAGGGAGTGTGCCTGCGCTGGCCATTCACAAATACCTGGTGCCCAATTTTGTTACCTTTCCCCTGAGCGGACAGCACATAAGCAGCCAGCCCCGAAAAATAGAACAAAAACTGGAGGAGTAAAGAGGGGGATAAACCGGTGGCCAGCCCTGGAATCTTTTAGGCTCCAAGGTCGGCCCTATAGGGTTTTGTTCCGCTTTAATAATCACCTGAGCGCAGAGAAGCCGCTGTTAACCCGAATCTGAGCGAGCTGTGTCCCTCCAGCTTATACGCCACTGCCTTTCCTGTGGTACGGGCTACAACAAAATGGCCGCCAGCCACCCAGCTCAGGGGACACCTTCCCGCCCAACAGAGAGAGAAGTATCTACAATTCCCTGCACACGCGTTATATACAATCGCTTTGCTGTTAACTATACACAAACGCTTTGCGGTTATATGTTCCCCTCACGTCTGAGCCAGGGTGTCTGCGCTACAACAAAATGGCCGCCAGCCACGCAGCTCAGGGGACACCTTCCCGCCCACAACAGAGAGAGAAGTACCCAGAATTCCCTGCCCACACTTTGTACACAACCGCTTTGCGGTTAATTATACACAATCGCTTTACGGTTATATGTTCCTCTCATGTCTGTGCTACAACAACATGGCCGCTCGAGACAGTTTAGGCGGGATAACAAGGGGCGCGGCGTGGGGGCTGTTTGTCGCCAGCTGAGAATGGGAGGCAGTTATAGGTTCAAGCTAAAATAGCGACATTTTATCCCCCGCCTTCATATGCATGAAGACCCGTAAGAAGCCTATAGAATGTGTCAGGCAGTTACTTATCTATCGGTGACGACCAGAAATAACATGAATTACATAAATGTGTTTGAGCTATATATAAAGGGGGCGGGGCCATGCTACACTAACCCGCGCATCCTATTGGACGCGGTCTCTTCTTCTTTCCGCGCATGCCTGGAGCCTCTGTATGGCGTTATCCTGCATGTATGGAGGTGAGGAGAGGGCTCTGCAGGTGCAATGTGTTACCATGGAGACCACATATCCCTCTGTACTGATCCCGCACTGTATCTGTGTCCGGGAAACTCTCCTCATGACCCCACTCCTGTGACTCTGACTCTTACCCTTCTTGTCACCCTTTTGCCCCTCAGGTTGCCCTGGGTTATAGCCAGTGATCGGCCTGGAATCTTTTAAAGCGGACTTTTACCCTGAATAAGAGTCTATCTTATATGTTTCCCCCCCTGTACATACAGATTGCTCACATTAATCCGGACCTTCACCCTGAATAAGAGCCTATCATATATTTCCCACACCCTGTACATACAGATTGCTCACCTTAATCCAGACCTTCACCCTGAATAAGAGCCTATCTTATATGTTTCCCACACCCTGTACATACAGATTGCTCACATTAAATATCATCCTACCTACATCTACTGCATGTTATGAGCCATTAAACATACAAGATGGTGGCTCATGGAACATCAGGCAGCCTGCAAACAGGAAGTTTCTTCTGACTGTGCTGCTCTGCATTCTGGGATTGCTGACCTTTTCCTGACCCCAGCTCTGCTCTGTCTGAGCAAAGCACAGCTATAACCCATCCCCCTGTACTTTATCCCACTCTCCTCTCCTCAATAAGTGTGATGCTTTTGAGTCAAGATGGCGGCGCCCGTATCCTAAAGTCCTGAACAGAGTTGCAGCCCAGTGGGGGAAAGAATAATAAGTAAGTGACTAAAAACTATAAACTAAAAAATATATTCACTTTAGATGCTGGGGAATCTTTATTTTAGGTTTTGGGCTATTCAATCAATCATGGTGAAGGTCCGGTTTAAATTCCAGGCTGGACGCTTCTGGGGGTTTTTCTGCTTTAAAACTATTCTATGACTATTCTGAGTCTTGGTCCTTGCGCCCCGATTGGGGATGCCCCGCTGTGTGAGACCCCCCAGGTTGCCCAATCTCCCTCACCCTTCCTGGGTCCTATGGTGTATGCACAGTCTCTCATCCAATCAGCGCGCTCAGATGCGCTCACATCAGCTCGTCTAACAGGAGCGGATCTGAGCGTGCAGGCGGCCGCATCCCCCGCTACCCTCTAACAGGCCATTCACAAATGCCTGGCGCGGGCACACGCCCTGCTAGAGAGATAGCGGGAATGCGCCTGCTACTCACCATGCCTCCCAACTGTCCCGATTTTCCCGGGATTGTCCCGATTTGCGCAAAGAATCCCGCGGTCCCGGAACGTTAACAAATGTCCCGGGACGCCCTGCTCCGTGGCAGTGTGCCCAGGGCCGCAACGACGCCGGCGCGAAGATACTAACTTCCTGGCGTGTGGGGTGAGAGAGTCGGGCGGGCGCACGGGGGTGGGTGGGCGGTATGCTGGGTTGGGGATAAAAGAAAGTATGCATGCAGGGGTGAAGGCAGCCGACATTGCTGGAGCTGGAGGGCGTGACGGGGTGTGGCCGGGGCGTGACGGGGGTGTGGCCGGGGCGTGACGGGGGTGTGGCCGGGGCGTGACGGGGATGTGGCCGGTGAATGACGGGGGGGGGTGGTCGGGGGCATGGCTTGTCCCGCTTTCACATTTTTAGAAGTTGGGAGGTATGTACTCACGCATGCGCCGTTGGACTGGGAATGAAGGTAAGTTTATGGGGAAACTGGGGGGTTTCACACAGCGGGACATCCTGATTATGGACGCCCCCGGGGGGGGGGGGGGGGGAATCTTATAGATTCCTGAGCCAATCTCTGTGGGTTTTGGTGGACCAACACCCTCCTTGATCGGCCCGGGAATCTATAAGATTGCCAGGCCGAACCGATCCCTCCCTGCGGAACATCCAAAATTGGGCTGTGTGAAACCCCCCCCCAGGACGCCCTCTAACTTTACCTTACTCCCGGTCCAACGGCGCATGCATGAGCCACGGCCGCATATCGCGCTTTTGTCTAGCAGGGCCCGTGCCAGCCATCTGTGAATGGCCGGCGCAGGCGCGCTCCCTGTTAGAGAGAAGTGCGAGATGCAGCCGCTGTGCTTGGACGCACATACCACAGTGGCTCTGAGCACGCTGATTGGACGAGCGGCCGCACATGCGCCGTAGGAGCGGGGTGAGGTGAGTTTTATCGGCGATCTGGGAGGTTTCACGCAGCGGAAGTGGACCAAAACCCAGGATAGTGACTATCCTAGGTGTTGGTCCACTTTAAAGATGTTTTTCGGGCAAAATAAAAATGCTATACTCACCTTTTGTCCCATGCAGGTCCTGGTCCGGGCTGCAGCTCTTACCTGAAGGCTGGATCCATGACTTCTAGGCCCAATCGCATGTTTCTTCCTGGTTCTCTGACGTGGGGACACACCCCTCGATGTCAGCCGGCACGCCCCACCTCCATTCACTGCGATGGAAAGCGGCGTATTAGGTCTTCACACGCTCCTTTCCGTTGCAGTGAATGGAGGGGCAGTCAGCTCACAGTGACTGATGGCAGGTGATCTCCGAGAACCAGAAAGTGACGAGGGACTGGATCCCACCTTCAGGTGAGAGCTGCAGCCCGGACCAGGAGCGAAGACCTGTGTGGGAGAAAAGGTAAGTGTGACAGACTCTGCCATTGGATTTTAAAGGCACTGTTTTTGCATAGACCCATTACTTTCATTTTCTTGAGCATGTCCCAGACAGACTGTCATTGTATTGATTGATTGTGTTACAGACTGCTATTGTTATACTGATTGTGCTACAGACTGCTATTGTTCTACTGATTGTGCTACAGACTGCTATTGTTCTACTGATTGTGCTACAGACTGCTATTGTTCTACTGATTGTGCTACAGACTGCTATTGTTCTACTGATTGTGCTACAGACTGCTATTGTTCTACTGATTGTGCTACAGACTGCTATTGTTCTACTGATTGTGCTACAGACTGCTATTGTTCTACTGATTGTGCTACAGACTGCTATTGTTCTACTGATTGTGCTACAGACTGCTATTGTTATACTGATTGTGCTACAGACTGCTATTGTTCTACTGATTGTGCTACAGACTGCTATTGTTCTACTGATTGTGCTACAGACTGCTATTGTTCTACTGATTGTGCTACAGACTGCTATTGTTCTACTGATTGTGCTACAGACTGCTATTGTTCTACTGATTGTGCTACAGACTGCTATTGTTCTACTGATTGTGCTACAGACTGCTATTGTTATACTGATTGTGCTACAGACTGCTATTGTTCTACTGATTGTGCTACAGACTGCTATTGTTCTACTGATTGTGCTACAGACTGCTATTGTTCTACTGATTGTGCTACAGACTGCTATTGTTATACTGATTGTGCTACAGACTGCTATTGTTCTACTGATTGTGCTACAGACTGCTATTGTTCTACTGATTGTGCTACAGACTGCTATTGTTCTACTGATTGTGCTACAGACTGCTATTGTTCTACTGATTGTGCTACAGACTGCTATTGTTCTACTGATTGTGCTACAGACTGCTATTGTTCTACTGATTGTGCTACAGACTGCTATTGTTCTACTGATTGTGCTACAGACTGCTATTGTTCTACTGATTGTGCTACAGACTGCTATTGTTCTACTGATTGTGCTACAGACTGCTATTGTTCTACTGATTGTGCTACAGACTGCTATTGTTCTACTGATTGTGCTACAGACTGCTATTGTTATACTGATTGTGCTACAGACTGCTATTGTTATACTGATTGTGTTACAGACTGCTATTGTTATACTGATTGTGCTACAGACTGCTATTGTTATACTGATTGTGTTACAGACTGCTATTGTTCTACTGATTGTGCTACAGACTGCTATTGTTATACTGATTGTGTTACAGACTGCTATTGTTATACTGATTGTGCTACAGACTGCTATTGTTCTACTGATTGTGCTACAGACTGCTATTGTTCTACTGATTGTGCTACAGACTGCTATTGTTATACTGATTGTGTTACAGACTGCTATTGTTATACTGATTGTGCTACAGACTGCTATTGTTATACTGATTGTGCTACAGACTGCTATTGTTCTACTGATTGTGTTACCGGCAGAGTTGAGGGATTGTGGGTCCTGCTCCCATTGGTCTGTGTGTTTGTCATGCAGTTCTCCATCAGGTCCACGGGGGAGGTCCCCTTGCATGGAGCCTTGCATATAAGGCACAGGGTGGCACTAATAAAGTTAAGTTCATCTTCACCCTCAATACTGAGTTCTGTCTCTTATTGGGGGAAACCCTATATTACAATTCACTAGCCCTTGTAAGGGCTGTTCCTGGTTCCTCACGGATGACTCTGGAATTCCTGCAGCACCTCTCACCATTGGGAAAAGGACGTCTGTGGCGGGGAAGCCCTCCGGCGATAAAGGTTATCGCTACAGTAAGCATAGCGTTTTTTTTTTTGGCCAATGATTGTCTTTAAAGTGGACCAAAACCCAGGATTTTGATTATCTTCTGGGTGCCCCGCTGTGTGAACCCCCCCCAGATCACCGCACACAACTCACCTCCTCCCGGTCCTATGGTGTATGTGCGTCCGCTCGTCCAATCAGTGCGTGTGGAGCCGATGACGTCACGCCGCCTAAGCCAGGATCTCCGATCACGCTGTTGGCGGCATCCCCCACTACCTTCTAACAGGGAGCGTGCTCGCCCCGGCCATTCACAAATGCCTGGCGCGGGCACTGGCCCTGCTGGGGATGCGGCCCTAGTGGGGATGCGGCCATGGCTCGTGCATGCGCCGTTGGACCAGGAAGGAAGGTAAGTCTATGGGGCGACCTGGGGGGTTTCACACAGCGGGGCATCCCACACTTGGATGCCCCCCAGGGGGAGGAAATCTATAAGATTTCCAGGCCGATCGCACTGGGTTTTGGTCCACTTTAAAGCAGAACAAAACCCAGCAGTGGCCTGCCTGGACTAAAATATTCCAGGGCTGCTCGCTGGCTTTTCCTCACGGCGCCCTAAATCAGTATGCCCCACTTTGTAAAGCCCCCCAGGGCGCTCATATAAAGCTCACATTTCTCCGCTTAAATGATGCATTGGCTCTCGTCCAATGAGAGCTGCCCACTATAAATAGGTTATGTGGCAGGTGGCTCTCATTGTTGACAATAGAGAGCCACATCCCCGGCATCGAGCGCGCGTTTCCGCCCCCATCCTAGTAAATGAGAGCCATCTGCCGAATTACCTAGTCGCGTCAGGTGCCTCTCATTGGATGAGAGCTCATGGATACATCATTAAAGCATGGACAGGTATGGTTTTTTTGGGGAGCTTCACACAGCCCGCGGGAACGAAACAAAACCCAGGAAAGTCAAAGTCCTAGATTTTGTTCCGCTTTAAAGAGGAACAGCCGCCATTCTATAGTGTATAAGAGTCTAGAGCCTGGTTTCCAGGGAAACTTACTTTTCTACTCTCTTGAGAAAGGACCGTGTGGCAGTTTGAAACGTTGAGATTGATCTACTGTGTCCACCTTGGTGCTTGTGCCTTCTCTAGGTATATTCTCTAACCTACTCTCTGAGCTTTGCATTGTGTATTACGGCTTATTTTGCTTACACCACAAGTGGAGGTATAAACTTTCGGGAAACCAGAGGACCCCTCCTGCCCCTCTCACTCCCCTGCTCACCAGAGGACCCCTCCTGCCCTTCACACCCCCTGCTCAGCAGAGGACCCCTCCTGCCCTTCACACCCCCTGCTCAGCAGAGGACCCCTCCTGCCCCTCTCACTCCCCTGCTCAGCAGAGGACCCCTCCTGCCCCTCTCACCCCCTGCTCATCAGAGGACTCCTCCTGCCCCTCTCACCCCCCTGCTCACCAGAGGACCCTTCCTGTCCCTCTCACTCCCCTGCTCAGCAGAGGACCCCTCCTGACCCTCTCACTCCCCTGCTCAGCAGAGGACCCCTCCTGTCCCTCTCACCTACCTGTTCACCAGAGGACAACTCCTGCCCCTCACACCCCCCTGCTTACCAGAGGACCCCTCCTGGTCTCACACCTCCCTGCTTAGCAGAGAACCCCTCCTGCCCCTATTACTCCCCCTGCTTAGCAGCTGACCCCTCCTGCCCCTCATACCCTTGCTCAGCAGAGGACCCCTCCTGTCCCTCTCACCCCCTTGCTCAGCAGAGGACCCCTCCCACCCCTCACACCCCCTGCTCAGCAGAGGACCCCTCCTGCCCCTCTCACCCCCTTGCTCAGCAGAGGACCCCTCCTGCCCCTCTCACTCCCCTGCTCAGCAGAGGACCCCTCCTGCCCCTCTCACTCCCCTGCTCACCACAGGACCCCTCCTGCCCCTCACACCCCCCCTGCTCACCAGAGGACCCCTCCTGTCCCTCTCACCTCCCTGCTTAGCAGAGGACCCCTCTTGTCTCTATTACTCCCCCTGCTTAGCAGCTGACCCCTCCTGCCCCTCATACCCTTGCTCAGCAGAGGACCCCTCCTGCCCCTCTAACCTACCTGCTCAGCTGAGGAACTCTCCTGTCCCTCTCGCCGCCTTGCTCAGCAGAGGACCCCTTCTGTCCCTTTCACCCCTTCACTCAGCAGCTGACCCCTCCTGCCCCTCCTACCCTTGCTCAGCAGAGGACCCCTCCTGCCCCTCCTACCCTTGCTCAGCAGAGGACCCCTCCTGCCCCTCTCACCCCCTTGCTCGGCAGAGGACCCCTCCTGCCCCTCTCACCCCCTTGCTCAGCAGAGGTCCCCTCCTGCCCCTCTCACCTACCTGTTCACCAGAGGACAACTCCTGCCCCTCACACCCCCCTGCTTACCAGAGGACCCCTCCTGGTCTCACACCTCCCTGCTTAGCAGAGAACCCCTCCTGCCCCTATTACTCCCCCTGCTTAGCAGCTGACCCCTCCTGCCCCTCATACCCTTGCTCAGCAGAGGACCTCTCCTGTCCCTCTCACCCCTTCGCTCAGCAGAGGACCCCTCCTGTCCCTCTCACCCCCTTGCTCAGCAGAGGACCCCTCCTGTCCCACTCACCCCCTGCTCATCAGAGGACCCCTCCTGTCCCTCTCACCCCCTTGCTCAGCAGAGGACCCCTCCTGTCCCTCTCACCCCCTGCTCATCAGAGGACCCCTCCTGTCCCTCTCACCCCCTTGCTCAGCAGAGGACCCCTCCTGTCCCACTCACCCCCTGCTCATCAGAGGACCCCTCCTGTCCCTCTCACCCCCTTGCTCAGCAGAGGACCCCTCCTGTCCCTCTCACCCCCTTGCTCAGCAGAGGACCCCTCCTGTCCCTCTCACCCCCTTGCTCAGCAGAGGACCCCTCCTGTCCCACTCACCCCCTTGCTCAGCAGAGGACCCCTCCTGTCCCACTCACCCCCTTGGTCAGCAGAGGACCCCTCCTGTCCCACTCACCCCCTGCTCATCAGAGGACCCCTCCTGTCCCTCTCACCCCTTGCTCAGCAGAGGACCCCTCCTGTCCCTCTCACCCCCTTGCTCAGCAGGGGACCCCTCCTGTCCCTCTCACCCCCTTGCTCAGCAGAGGGCCCTTCCTGTCCCTCTCACATCTCATGTCTTCCAGAGTAAAGCCTACAGAGCGGACAGACAGGGCGAGTATCGAGTAGAAGGACATCATGATCTCTACAGGGACACCATGATGGAGGCTCAGCATCTCCTCCCATCACAGGGTAAGAGGGGGCGCCACTGAGCACATCTCCATTACCACACACTCGCACCTTCTCGTGGCCCCACTCTCATCTTTATTCACAGACCCCGGAGACTCTCTAGAGAGATATGTGACACCTGAGCAGGAGGAAATTATGAGTATAAAACTGGAGGACCTTTTACAGATCAGCCCAGGTGATTAATCAAACTTTTTCCGCTGTTTCAGTCGCTCCGCACACTCTGGTGTGTCTTATAGATCTCAGTACAGGGACATCACTCCCCTCTTTATCCACAGACCCCGGAGACACTAGTGTGACTAATGTGAAAACCGAGGATGAGGAAGAAGTATCTGTGAAGAATGAGGAGGAAGTTCTACAGATCAGACCAGGTGAGTAATATTAAATTTCTATTCCCACTCTTGGTGCTCTCCACATGCGCGGTGTATCTCATACATGTGCACTTGAGCTATTGCCTCTCTACCAGGATGTTGGACAATCACCTCGCTCTGCCTTGCCATATTATTCCTTGGCTTTTAGCATCACCCACTTGTCTATTAGGCTGCTTTCACACTGGGGTGAGGCAATTGCAATTTCAGTTGCCCTTAAAGTGTTTGATAAGTCAAAATAAATATCAGTAGCTTACCTTCCTTTCATTGGCTTAAAGTGGACCAACACCTAGGATTTTGACTATCCTGGGTTTTGGGCCACTTCGGTGGGGCACCCCGATCCGCTGTGTGAAACCCCCCAGAAAGCCTTGAAAACTCACCTCTCCCCGCTCCCGCGTGACCGCTGCAGCCCATCCCCAGCGCCGGACAAGCAGAGTGCGTCCGCCGCCGCCTCCCGCGCGTCCCTCTTACAGGGAGCGCACCCGCGCCAACCATTCACAAACGCCGGCGCGGGAGCGTGCCCTGCTAGAGGGACTCGCGGGAGGCGGCGGCGGACGCGCATGCGCCGCTGGAACGGGAAAAAGGTAGGATTGTGGGCTTCCTGGGGGGTTTCACCCCGCGGGACATCCCGATTTCGGATGCCCCGCGGGGAGGGATCTGATCGCCCGGGAATCTTATAGATTCCCGGGGCGATCCCCCCTGGGTGTTGGTCCACTTTAAAGGAGCACTATTGCAAAATTGTGTAGTATTAAAAATTCATATAAACACGCTGGCTAATAATATTCATACACCCAAACTGAATAAAATTCCCACCAAGCTTGTGGTTTATTTTCTCATGGTAGGAATATAATCCAGGGTCAATAAAAGCCAGCACGCCTCATTAACATACTTGCGTGTATTGTGCAGAATATACATGCAGTAATCAAATTCCATCCACTACGCCAATATATATCCATAAGTCCAAGGTTTTGGGGTGTCGATACCGCTTCATCAGGGACACACAAGGACATAGTCAAGCAGATTAACCCAATCCATTGCTATGTAACCTGTAAAGGTCGCCGAAATCCCACCCGTCCAAAATGCATTGAACCATTCTCATTAAGACTTATGGATATGCAAAGTGGTGGATGGAATTTGATTACTGCATGTATATTCTGCACAATACAAGCAAGTTTGGTAATGAGGAGTGCTGGCTTTCATTGACACGTTATGCGGCGCCACCGCTAGCTATTGCACCCGACCACATTGTTTTGGGTAAGAGTGCCTCTGCCAATACTTATTGAATAAAATCCAGGGGTGACAGGTTTACCCCCCTACCTTGAGGAGGAATCACTTTGTTTTTGGAAGCCCAAACTCTTAATTACCTAGTCCATCCAAGGGGACCTTAGAAAGTATCCAGATACTAAGCATTTTTATCTTCCTAACATCTGAATATATAGTCCACCTAAATGTAAAAATTAGTGTAGTGTGCATTCATATGTATATTTATTTGTCTCTGTCCTAAACTACGAATAGTCAAATACTTGTGGTAATGGCACTGGAAGCCTGTCCCATCTACAGCGTTCTGTAGCAGGTATGCAAAAGTTACCCCCTGCTTTTAATTTAATTCCTCCATGACAGCACAAAAATGTGTTTACACAGCTGCCCCTATCCCTTGTCCCAGCATACCACAGTGGCAGGGAGAAAGTGCAAAGGGGCAGGGATCGCCATGTGACCACATTTGGAGTGTAGTCAGAACCAGGTAGTTCTTGTGTAAATAGTTTGCATTTCCATGGTGAAGATGTGATTTAAATACAATTGGGTAAGCACACTCAAAAGCAATACCTGGAAAGACTATAGCATAGCGGGTGCATTCGTATATAGAGGGGTAAAATACCCCTGGTATCCCATATAGAACTAAAAATAGAAGCACACCTACAACTCTATGTGATGCAAAAAGTAACACTGTGGTTTATTTAATACAGAAATACAATATATACAACAGTAAATGAGGGTTAGGGTCCACTTGAAGGTAATGTGGATACTGGGTGAAAACCAACACAATTAGATTAGCTAATAAATATATACACTATATACAATTGAAGAGCCGAATACTGTGTAAAGAAGATATCATGGTTCCTCTATAGCAGATAGTATTCGGGAGAGAGATATTTGTCAGAAGTGTTTTAACAGCTGAAGTGAATTTCAAGAAGTAATTAGGCTTGCTGCCATGCAGAGAGGGGTACTGTTCTTGAAATAAAGTCTTGTTACTAGATTGCTGTACCTGGCAAACATACGCTGAGGCACTCCCACTTTGTTAAAGGGCTGATAGGCTGCTGTCAAAAGCTGAGTGGTCCGCACAGGGTTAATCCAGCAAGGAAGTGTGGCAGACGTTGTACTGAGGCTAGCTCCGCTGACACGTGTTTCAGGAATGATCCTTTCTTCAGAGCATTAGATCCAATGAAGGTGACTGGTGCGGAGGTGAGGAGAGATGCGGTGCCTAGTGCTGGCTGCCGCAGCAGCTGTTTAAATGTGCTCAAAGAGCGCGCGAATCCCCCCCGGGCCGGCCCGTGTGGCGGTGCCCACGCAGAGTTTAGGAAGCAGTTCAGGTGATTAATTTAAAACAAACAGACTTCTTAAACAGAAAGGGCAGAATTCTCACTCTGAGGGTCTCCATGCTGACATGTCCTTCTTTCCAACTTTGGTAACTTAAAGTGGACCAACACCCAGGGGTGATCGGCCCGGGAATCTTATAGATCACCTCCCTCACCGCGGGGCATCCGAGATCGGGATGTCCCGCGGGGTGAAACCCCCCCAAAAGCCCCAAAAAACCTTACCTTAACGGCGACGGATCAGCCGCCGGACGTTTGTGAATGGCGGGCGCGCGCCCTGTAAGAGGGACACTCGGGAGGCGGTGGCGGCTTGTCCGTCGCTGAAAAGGTATGTTTTTTTGGGGCTTTTGGGGGGGTTTCACACAGCGGGGCATCCTGATCTCGGATGCCCCGCTGAAGTGGACCAACACCCAGGATAGTGAAAATCCTGGGTGTTGGTCCACTTTAAATATTTTGACTTTGTAATTCTTTTATTCTTCTATTCTGTGAAGATGTGAGTGAAAACATAGCCATACATCAGCCCTCCAAATGTTATTAGTCCTTATCCTATTCTTGAAAGAATCAATGAGGTTACCAACAAGGTCTTAGCAAATCTGATTTGCATTGTCTATAGATTATAATTGTAGGTAGTTATATTACACTGCAAACAAAAATCTTTTTACTGCTACAAGACATCTGGGGGACTTATCCTAAATTGCCACCCTGCCTCACACTAACGAACCCTTTGCTTAGCTGAAGCATAAGCCTTTTCTCTCTTTTCATCCATAAGGTGTGCCCCAATTACTTTGTTGCTGATTTTAACATTTTCTTTGTATGTGATTTCAGAATATCCTTTTTCATGTCCAGCATGTGAAATAGAGCAGGATTTCAATTTAACCTTCTGTATTTTCCATCTTCTCCAGGTAGAAGATACAGGCCAAATATTTGGGCCAAACATGCTGTTATCTCTCCAGATGCTAAAAGAGAAGATGACACCACAGCAAAGTCTACAGTAAAACTGACTACCTCAAACCATCATGTGTACCCCACACATATCTTGTCTCATCCCTCAACACAGGACTGTTATATTGATATTCCCACACAACATACAGTTCATAGATTTATGACGCCATATTCCTGTTCCGAATGTGGGAAATGTTTTCCTCAGAAATCAAATCTTATCAGGCATAAAATAATTCATACAGGGGAGAAGCCATATTCCTGTTCTGAATGTGGGAAATCTTTTCCTCGGAAATCAAATCTTATCAGGCATGAAATATTTCACACAGGGGAGAAGCCATATTCCTGTTCTGAATGTGGGAAATGTTTCTCTCGAAAATTATCCCTTATCACACATAAAAGAGGTCATACTGGGGAGAAACCATATTCATGTCCAGAATGTGGGAAAGGTTTTCCTAAGAAAACAGACCTTAATAGACATGAAAGAATTCATACAGGGGAGAAGCCATATTCCTGTTCTGAATGTGGGAAATGTTTTTCTCAGAAATCGGACCTTATTAGGCACGGAAGAGTTCATACAGGAGAGAAGCCATTTTTCTGTTCTGAATGTGGGAAATGTTTTCCTCTGAAATCACACCTTATCACACATAGAAGAGTTCATACAAGGGAGAAGTCATATTCCTGTTCTGAATGTGGAAAATCTTTCTCTCAGCTAGCACACCTCATTAGACATAAAAGAGTTCATACAAGGGAGAAATCATATTCCTGTTCTGAATGTGGCAAATGTTTCTCTCAGAATGCGCACCTCATTAGACATAAAAAAGTTCATACAGGGGAGAAGTCATATACCTGTTTTGAATGTGGTAAATGTTTTCCTCAGAAATCACACCTTATCACACACAAAAGAATTCATACAGGGGAGAAGCCATATTCATGTTCTAAATGTAAGAAATGTTTCTCTCGGAAATCGTACCTTTTTAAACATGAAAGAGTTCATACAAGGGAGAGGTCATATTCCTGTTCTTAATGTAGGAAATGTTTTCCTCAGAAATCAGACCTTATCAGTCATGAAAGCGTTCATACACAAGAAAAGCCATACTCATGTTCTTAATGTGGGAAGTGTTTTTCTAAGCAATCACACCTTAGCAGTCATGAAATAGTTCATGCAGGAGAGAAGCTGTTTTCCTATACTGAATGTGTAAGTTCATACAGTGGGGACGCTTTGATCATTTTCCAAATATGAGAAATGCTTTCCAGTAACTAATTGTTCTGATACGAATTCTCGCAGTACCCGGCCCGGGTTATTCATCAGTTTTGGGTCCTTATGAAACATTTTGGATTATATGGAAACTACATACATTTATGAGCAGGTTGGAGCTGTATAATGCCAACGTATGTCAGAAGCAAACACAGGAGCACGGTGTAAGGCAGTGTTCACCAACCCTCTCCTTGAGAGCCACCAACAGGTTATGTTTTACAAATCTCCACACAGAAGCCCATTTAAAGTAATTAGTGCAGCAGCAGAGCTATAGAATTGGCTACGTGGACCAGTTGGTGGCTCTCGAGGAGAAGGTTGAGGAGCCTTGGTGTAAGGGGAATTCATTTTGCTCCTATGTGTGTCTGTTATTGTTTATGTATATATATATATATATATATATATATATTTATGTAAAAAAAATAGAGATTAAATTCATGTACCACATTCTAGATCTCTATGAAATAAATATTTCAGTTGCAAATCTTTATTCATGACATAGTTTAATGCATTGAGAACAGTAACTGGTCAGCAATAAGAATTATCACTGTAAATCCCATCGATATCTAGTTTTGGAATGATAGGAGTGGAAAATCTGATTACAGGCTGTTCCAACTTCAGTGAAATCCCCCCAAAAATAAAATGAGGCTCAGTAGTTTTGCCTGTATGACCTCCCTACAATACATGGCATGGTCCTGATGAGGCGGCGGATGTTCTTTGAGGGATTTCTTTCCAGACGTGGATTAACCACCTGACACATAAGCGGTCCTAAAATGTCACTTTTTTATTGCAGGTCTGGAATGTATGTCACGTGTGAAAAAGTTATCACATATCCAGTTGTTTTAAATGCCTTAAATTAACCCCTTAATGATCCACCTAAATTTAACATGGAGAATTGGTACATTTTTGTCCCTCCTCACGTTACAGCAAGCAGGTAGGTGGACAGGTATATGGGCATAAGGGTGGAAGAAGTCATGTAGGTAGGTGTATCAATGGGTAGGTGGCTGCACATTAAGACATGTGAGTGAGCAGGCAAGTAGCTGGGGGTGGCAGCTGGGTAGGTAGGTGGCTGGATGAACGGGAAGGTGGCTGGGCAGTCAGGCAAGTAGCTGGGGGGCTGTGAGGTAGGCGTTTATGTAGGTAGGCGAGTGGCAGGCATGTAGTTGAGCAGGAGGTCTTGCGGCTTAGGGCAGCGGCATCTCAGGCGGGCAGTTGGCTGTGCGGGCATCTCAATGGAGTATTGGTAGCAGCGGGACTGGCATCTCAAGAAGGGCAGTCAGCGACGTGGGACATCTCAGCGTCAGAAGCTGCATCAGCGGCGGACCAGCGGAATCCATGTGGAACATTCACCGGAGGGAATGGCATCTCGGTGTCTGTCCGCTCTGTAGGCGTCACTCTGGAAGACATGAGATGAAAGGTGAGATCAGCCTCTGGGGCCTCAGAGATATAGAAGAAGCCAGGTGGTGAGATATCCCAGCAGCACATACACAGCTGAAGGGCATGCTCAGCCTTAAGGGGAAAATCACCAAGCTCAAAATTACTTGAATACCATTGCTGCATCTAACAGGCCCAGCAGCCTCACGTACTGCTGGAAAGAAAATGGTCCTGGACCTTCCAACTCCCCAAGCCCAACAGGACCCCCACCCCCTCTAAAAGATGGAATCTCGTCTCTGCTCAATATTTTTTCCAGAAAAGTATTTACAGATGTGGCAAAACACCCGAATTGCTGTCTGCACATCCAAGAGGCCTCCTCTGAAACATGCGCCCCACCAGTAGCTGATGCTATGTAATTTCTCGCCTGACCTAGAATTTCCATAATCACAACTAGGATCTCGTGATACTGCCAACAGAGCAGCACCACCACTTGTAAGTGCTAAGAGCCCAAAGTACACCTGAGGAATCTCTGTTTGCGGCCAGAAATTCCGCTAGTTCCAAGGAAGCCAAAACAGACGCCAATGACCCAATCCTGAAGGACCCCAGAGGCAGATATCAGCTCAGCTTTTGAAGGGCCTCATGTGCAGACATCAGCTCCTGAAGTGCACTGTGTGCAGATATCTGCTCCTGAAGGGCCCAGTGTGCAGATATCTGCTTCTGAAGGACCCCGTGTGCAGGCATCAGCTCCTCAAGGACCCCCGTGTACAGATATAAGCTCCTCAAGTGCCCCGTGTGCAGATATCTGCTTCTGAAAAGCCTCGTGTGCAGACATCAGCTCAGCTTCTGAAAGGCCTCGTGTGCAGACATCAGCTCAGCTCCTGAAAGGCCTCGTGTGCAGACATCAGCTCCTGAAATGCCTCGTGTGCAGACATCAGCTCCTGAAGGGCGCTCCTGAAGAGCCTCGTGTGCAGACATCAGCTCCTGAAGGGCCTCGTGTGCAGACATCAGCTCCTGAAGGGCCTCGTGTGCAGACATCAGCTCCTGAAGGGCCTCGTGGGCAGACATCAGCTCAGCTCCTTAAGGGCCTCGTGTGCAGACATCAGCTCAGCTCCTGAAGGGCCTTGTGTGCAGACATCCACTCCTGAAGGGCCTCGTGTACAGACATATGCTCCTGAAGGGCCGCGTGTGCAGATATAAGCTCCTAAAGGGCCCCATGTGCAGATATAAGCTCCCCCATGTGCAGATATCTGCTCCTGAAGGGCCTCGTGTGCAGACATCAGCTCAGCTCCTGAAGGGCCTCGTGTGCAGACATCAGCTCAGCTCCTGAAGGGCCTCGTGTGCAGACATCAGCTCAGCTCCTGAATAGCCTTGTGTGCACAAATCAGCTCCTCAAGGGCCCCGTGTACAGATATAAGCTCCTGAAGGGCCCCCTGTGCAGATATCTGCTTCTGAAGGGCCTTGTGTGCAGACATCAGCTCAGCTCCTGAAGGGCCTTGTGTGCAGACATCCACTCCTGAAGGGCCTCGTGTACAGACATATGCTCCTGAAGGGCCGCGTGTGCAGATATAAGCTCCTAAAGGGCCCCATGTGCAGATATAAGCTCCCCCATGTGCAGATATCTGCTCCTGAAGGGCCTCGTGTGCAGACATCAGCTCAGCTCCTGAAGGGCTTTGTGTGCAGACATCAGCTCCTGAAGGGCCTCGTGCAGTCATCAGCTCCTGAAGGGCCTTGTGTTCAGACATCAGCTCCTGAAGGGCCTTGCATGCAGATATAAGCTCCTGAAGGGCCCCATGTGCAGATATAAGCTCCTGAAGGGCCCCATGTGCCGATCTCTGCTCCTGAAGGGCCTCGTGTGCAGACAGAAGCTCAGCTCCTGAAGGGCCTTATGTGCAGACATCAGCTCCTGAAGAGCCTTGTGTGCAGACATCAGCTCCTAAAGGGCCTCGTGTGCAGACATCAGCTCAGCTCCTGAAGAGCCTTGTGTGCAGACATCAGCTCCTGAAGGGCCTCGTGTGCAGATATAAGCTCCTGAAGGGCCCCGTGTGCAGATATCTGTTCCTGAAGGGCCTCGTATGCAGACATCAGCTCAGCTCCTGAAGGGCCTTGTGTGCAGACATAAGCTCCTGAAGGGCCTCGTGTGCAGACATCAGCTCCTGAAGGGCCTCGTGTGCAGATATAAGCTCCTGAAGGGCCCCATGTGCAGATATAAGCTCCTGAAGGGCCCCGTGTGCAGATATAAGCTCCAGAAGGGCCCCATGTGCAGATATCTGCTCCTGAAGGGCTGCAGACATCAGCTCCTGAAGAGCCTTGTGTGCAGACATCAGCTCCTGAAGAGCCTTGTGTGCAGACATCAGCTCCTGAAGGGCCTTCTGTGCAGACATCAGCTCCTGAAGGGCCTCGTGTGCAGACATCAGCTCCTGAAGGGCCTTGTGTGCAGACATCAGCTCAGCTCCTCAAGAGCCTTGTGTGCACACGAGCTCCTGAAGGGCCTCGTGTGCAGACATCGGCTCCTGAAGGGCCTCGTGTGCAGACATCGGCTCCTGAAGGGCCTCGTGTGCAGACATCGGCTCCTGAAGGCCTCGTGTGCAGACATCAGCTCAGCTCCTGAAGAGCCTTGTGTGCAGACATCAGCTCCTGAAGGGCCTCGTGTGCAGATATAAGCTCCTGAAGGGTCCCGTGTGCAGATATCTGTTCCTAAAGGGCCTCGTGTGCAGACATCAGCTCAGCTCCTGAAGGGCCTTGTGTGCAGACATAAGCTCCTGAAGGGCCTCGTGTGCAGACATCAGCTCCTGAAGGGCCTCGTGTGCAGATATAAGCTCCTGAAGGGCCCCGTGTGCAGATATAAGCTCCTGAAGGGCCCCATGTGCCGATATCTGCTCCTGAAGGGCCTCGTGTGCAGACATCAGCTCAGCTCCTGAAGGGCCTTGTGTGCAGACATCGGCTCCTGAAGAGCCTTGTGTGCAAACATCAGCTCCTGAAGGGCCTTATGTGCAGACATCAGCTCCTGAAGGGCCTTATGTGCAGACATCAGCTCCTGAAGGGCCTCGTGTGCAGACATCGGCTCCTGAAGAGCCTTGTGTGCAGACATCAGCTCAGCTCCTGAAGAGCCTTGTGTGCAGACATCAGCTCCTGAAGGGCCTTGTGTGCAGATATAAGCTCCTGAAGGGCCCCGTGTGCAGATATCTGTTCCTAAAGGGCTCGTGTGCAGACATCAGCTCAGCTCCTGAAGGGCCTTGTGTGCAGACATAAGCTCCTGAAGGGCCTTGTGTGCAGACATCAGCTCAGCTCCTGAAGAGCCTTGTGTGCACACATGAGCTCCTGAAGGGCCTTGTGTGCAGACATCGGCTCCTGAAGGCCTCGTGTGCAGACATCAGCTCAGCTCCTGAAGAGCCTTGTGTGCAGACATCAGCTCCTGAAGGGCCTCGTGTGCAGATATAAGCTCATGAAGGGCCCCGTGTGCAGATATCTGTTCCTAAAGGGCCTCGTGTGCAGACATCAGCTCAGCTCCTGAAGGGCCTTGTGTGCAGACATAAGCTCCTGAAGGGCCTCGTGTGCAGACATCAGCTCCTGAAGGGCCTCGAGTGCAGATATAAGCTCCTGAAGGGCCCCGTGTGCAGATATAAGCTCCTGTAGGGCCCCATGTGCCGATATCTGCTCCTGAAGGGCCTCGTGTGCAGACATCAGCTCAGCTCCTGAAGGGCCTCATGTGCAAACATCAGCTCCTGAAGGGCCTCATGTGCAGACATCAGCTCCTGAAGAGCCTTGTGTGCAGACATCAGCTCCTGAAGGGCCTTATGTGCAGACATCAGCAACTGAAGGGCCTCGTGTGCAGACATCAGCTCAGATCCTGAAGAGCCTTGTGTGCACACATGAGCTCCTGAAGGGCCTCGTGTGCAGACATCGGCTCCTGAAGAGCCTCGTGTGCAGACATCAGCTCAGCTCCTGAAGAGCCTTGTGTGCAGACATCAGCTCCTGAAGGGCCTCGTGTACAGATATAAGCTCCTGAAGGGCCCCGTGTGCAGATATCTGTTCCTAAAGGGCTCATGTGCAGACATCAGCTCAGCTCCTGAAGGGCCTTGTGTGCAGACATAAGCTCCTGAAGGGCCTCGTGTGCAGACATCAGCTCCTGAAGGGCCTTGTGTGCAGATATAAGCTCCTGAAGGGCCCCATGTGCAGATATAAGCTCCTGAAGGGCCCAGTGTGCAGATATAAGCTCCTGAAGGGCCCCATGTGTAGATATCTGCTCCTGAAGGGCCTCGTGTTCAGACATCAGCTCCAGAAGGGCCTCGTGTGCAGACATCATCTCCTGAAGGGCCTCATGTGTAGACATCAGCTCCTGTAGGGCCTCGTGTGCAGTAATCAGCTCCTGAAGGTCCTCGTGTTCAGACATTAGCTCCTCAAGGGTCTTGCATGCAGATATAAGCTCCTGAAGGGCCCCGTGTGCAGATATAAGCTCCTGAAGGGCCCCATGTGCCGATATCTGCTCCTGAAGTGCCTCGTGTGCAGACATCAGCTAAGCTCCTGAAGGGCCTCATATGCACACATCAGCTCCTGAAGGGCCTTGTGTGCAGACATCAGCTCCTGAAGAGCCTTATGTGCAGACATCAGCTCCTGATGGGCCTCGTGTGCAGACATCAGCTCCTGATGGGCCTCGTGTGCAGACATCAGCTCCTGAAGGGCCTCGTGTGCAGACATCAGCTGCTGAAGGGCCTTGTGTGCAGTCATCAGCTGCTGAAGGGCCTTATGTGCAGTCATCAGCTCCTGAAGGGCCTTGTGTTCAGACATTAGATCCTCAAGGGCCTTGCATGCAGATGTAAGCTCCTGAAGGGCCCCGTGTGCAGATATAAGCTCCTGAAGGGCCCCATGTGCCGATATCTGCTCCTGAAGGGCCTCGTGTGCAGACATCAGCTCAGCTCCTGAAGGGCCTCATGTGCACACATCAGCTCCTGAAGGGCCTTGTGTGCAGACATCAGCTTGTGAAGGGCCTCAGGTGCAGACATCAGCTCCTGATGGGCCTCGTGTGCAGACATCAGCTCCTGAAGGGCCACGTGTGCAGACATCAGCTCAGATCCTGAAATGCCTTGTGTGCAGACATCAGCTCCTGACGGGCCTCGTGTGCAGACATCAGCTCCTGGAGGATCTTGTGTGCAGATATAAGCTCCTGAAGGGCCCCGTGTGCAGATATCTGCTCCTGAAGGGCCCCGTGTGCAGATATATGCTCCTGAAGGGCCTTGTGTGCAGACATTAGCTCAGCTCCTGAAGGGCCTCGTGTGCAGACATCAGCTCCTGAAGGGTCTTATGTGCAGACTTCAGCTCCTGAAGGGCCTCAGTTGCAGACATCAGCTCCTGAATGGCCTCATGTGCAGACCTCAGCTCCTGAAAGGCCTCGTGTGCAGACATCAGCTCTTGAAGAGCCTTGTGTGCAGTCATCAGCTGCTGAAGGGCCTTGTGTGCAGACATCAGCTCCTGAAGGGCTTTGTGTGCAGACATCAGCTCCTGAAGGGCTTTGTGTGCAGACATCAGCTCCTGAAGGGCCTTGTGTGCAGACATCAGCTCCTGAAGGGCCTTGTGTGCAGACATCAGCTCCTCAAGGGCCCTGGTGTGCAGACATCAGCTCCTGAAGGGCCTCGTGTGCAAACATCAGCTCCTGAAGGGCATTGTGTGCCAGATATCAGCTGCTGAAGGGCCTTGTGTGCAGTCATCAGCTGCTGAAGGACCTTATGTGCAGTCATCAGCTCCTGAAGGGCCTCGTGTGCAGACATCAGCTCAGCTCCTGAAGAACCTTGTGTGCAGACATCAGCTCCTGAAGGGCCTCGAATGCACACATCCGCTCAGCTCCTGAAGGGCCCCGTGTGCAGATATCTGCTCCTGAAGGGCCCCGTGTGCAGATATATGCTCCTGAAGGGCCTTGTGTGCAGACATTAGCTCAGCTCCTGAAGGGCCTCGTGTGCAGACATCAGCTCCTGAAGGGTCTTATGTGCAGACTTCAGCTCCTGAAGGGCCTCAGTTGCAGACATCAGCTCCTGAATGGCCTCATGTGCAGACCTCAGCTCCTGAAAGGCCTCGTGTGCAGACATCAGCTCTTGAAGAGCCTTGTGTGCAGTCATCAGCTGCTGAAGGGCCTTGTGTGCAGACATCAGCTCCTGAAGGGCTTTGTGTGCAGACATCAGCTCCTGAAGGGCTTTGTGTGCAGACATCAGCTCCTGAAGGGCCTTGTGTGCAGACATCAGCTCCTGAAGGGCCTTGTGTGCAGACATCAGCTCCTCAAGGGCCCTGGTGTGCAGACATCAGCTCCTGAAGGGCCTCGTGTGCAAACATCAGCTCCTGAAGGGCATTGTGTGCCAGATATCAGCTGCTGAAGGGCCTTGTGTGCAGTCATCAGCTGCTGAAGGACCTTATGTGCAGTCATCAGCTCCTGAAGGGCCTCGTGTGCAGACATCAGCTCAGCTCCTGAAGAACCTTGTGTGCAGACATCAGCTCCTGAAGGGCCTCGAATGCACACATCCGCTCAGCTCCTGAAGGGCCTCGTGTGCAGACATCTGCTCCTGAAGGGCCACATGTGCAGACATCAGCTCCTGAAGGGCCCCGTGTGCAGATATCAGCTCCTGAAAGGGCCTTGTGTGCAGACATCAGCTCCTGAAGGGCCTCGTGTGCAGACATCAGCTCCTGAAGGGCCTTGTCTGCAGACATCAGCTACTCAAGGGCCTTGTGTGCAGATATCAGCTCCTGAAGGGCCTTGTGTGCAGACATCAGCTCCTGAAGGGCCTCGTGTGCTGACATCAGCTCCTGAAGGGCCTCATGTGCAGCCATCAGCTCCTGAAGGGGCTTTTGTACAGACATCAGTTCCTGAAGGGCCTTGTGTTTAGATAACAGCTCAGCTCCTGAAGGGCCTTGTGGGCAGACATCAGCTCCTGAAGGGCCTCGAATGCAGACATCAACTCAGCTCCTGAAGGGCCTCATGTGCAGATATCAGCTCCTGAAGGGCCTCGTGTGCAGACATCAGCTCCTAAAGGGCCTTGTGTGCAGATATCAGCTCCCGAAGGGCGTCGTGTGCAGACATCAGTTCCTGAAGGGGCTCCGGGGGCACATATCAGCTGCTGAAGGGCCTCGTGTGGAGTCATCAGCTCCTGAAGGGCCTTGTGTGTAGACATCAGCTTCTGAAGGGCCTTGTGTGCAGACATCAGCTCAGCTCCTGAATGGTCTTGTGTGCAGACATCAGCTTCTGAAGGGCCTTATGTGCAGACATCAGCTCAGCTCCTGAAGAGCCTTGTGTGGAGACATCAGCTCCTGAAGGACCTTGAATGCAGACATCAGCTCAGCTCCTGAAGGCCCTTGTGTGCAGACATAAGCTCCTGAAGGGCCCTGTGTGCAAATATCAGCTCCTGAAGGACCTCATGTGCAGACATCAGCTCAGCTACTGAAGGGCCTTGTGTGCAGACATAGGCTCCTAAAGGGCCTTGTGTGCAGATATCAGCTCCTGAAGGGCCTCGTGTGCAAATATCAGCTCCTGAAGGGCCTTGTGTGCAGACATCAGCTCCTGAAGGATCTCGTGTGCAGACATCAGCTCAGCTACTGAAGGGCCTTGTGTGCAGACATAGGCTCCTGAAGGGCCTTGTGTGCAGATATCAGCTCCTGAAGGGCCTCGTGTGCAGACATCAGCTCAGCTACTGAAGGGTTTCGTGTGCATATATCAGCCCAACTCTTGAAGGGCCCTATGTGCAGATATCAGCCCAGTTCCTGAAGGGGCTTGAATGCAGACATCCGCTCAGCTCTTGAAGGGCCTTGTGTGCAGACATCAGCTTCTGAGCTTCTGAAGGGCCTTGTGTGCAGACATCAGCTCAGCTCCTGAAGAGCCTTGTGTGGAGACATCAGCTCCTGAAGGGCCTTGAATGCAGACATCAGCTCAGCTCCTCAAGGGCCTCGTGTGCAGACATCAGCTCAGCTACTGAAGGGCCTTGTGTGCAGACATCAGCTCAGCTACTGAAGGGTTTCGTGTGCATATATCAGCCCAGCTCTTGAAGGGCCCTGTGAGCAGATATCAGCTCAGCTCCTGAAGGGCCTTGTGTGCAGACATCAGCTTCTGAAGGGCCTTATGTGCAGACATCAGCTCAGCTCCTGAAGAGCCTTGTGTGGAGACATCAGCTCCTGAAGGACCTTGAATGCAGACATCAGCTCAGCTCCTGAAGGCCCTTGTGTGCAGACATAAGCTCCTGAAGGGCCCTGTGTGCAAATATCAGCTCCTGAAGGACCTCATGTGCAGACATCAGCTCAGCTACTGAAGGGCCTTGTGTGCAGACATAGGCTCCTAAAGGGCCTTGTGTGCAGATATCAGCTCCTGAAGGGCCTCGTGTGCAAATATCAGCTCCTGAAGGGCCTTGTGTGCAGACATCAGCTCCTGAAGGATCTCGTGTGCAGACATCAGCTCAGCTACTGAAGGGCCTTGTGTGCAGACATAGGCTCCTGAAGGGCCTTGTGTGCAGATATCAGCTCCTGAAGGGCCTCGTGTGCAGACATCAGCTCAGCTACTGAAGGCTTTCGTGTGCATATATCAGCCCAACTCTTGAAGGGCCCTATGTGCAGATATCAGCCCAGTTCCTGAAGGGGCTTGAATGCAGACATCCGCTCAGCTCTTGAAGGGCCTTGTGTGCAGACATCAGCTTCTGAGCTTCTGAAGGGCCTTGTGTGCAGACATCAGCTCAGCTCCTGAAGAGCCTTGTGTGGAGACATCAGCTCCTGAAGGGCCTTGAATGCAGACATCAGCTCAGCTCCTCAAGGGCCTCGTGTGCAGACATCAGCTCAGCTACTGAAGGGCCTTGTGTGCAGACATCAGCTCAGCTACTGAAGGGTTTCGTGTGCATATATCAGCCCAGCTCTTGAAGGGCCCTGTGAGCAGATATCAGCTCAGCTCCTGAAGGGCCTTGTGTGCAGACATCAGCTTCTGAAGGGCCTTATGTGCAGACATCAGCTCAGCTCCTGAAGAGCCTTGTGTGGAGACATCAGCTCCTGAAGGACCTTGAATGCAGACATCAGCTCAGCTCCTGAAGGGCCTTGTGTGCAGACATAAGCTCCTGAAGGGCCTTGTGCGCAGATATCAGCTCCTGAAGGGCCTTGTGTGCAAACATCAGCTCCTGAAGGGCCTTGTGTGCAGACATCAGCTCCTGAAGGACCTCGTGTGCAGACATCAGCTCAGCTACTGAAGGGCCTTGTGTGCAGACATAGGCTCCTGAAGGGCCCTGTGTGCAGATATCAGCTCCTGAAGGGCCTTGTGTGCAGATATCAGCTCCTGAAGGGCCTCGTGTGCAGACATCAGCTCAACTACTGAAGGGTTTCGTGTGCATATATCAGCTCAGCTACTGAAGGGCCTTGTGTGCAGACATAGGCTCCTGAAGGGCCTTGTGTGCAGATATCAGCTCTTGAAGGGCCTTGTGTGCAGATATCAGCTCCTGAAAGGGCCTCGTGTGCAGACATCAGCTCCTCAAGGGCCTTGTGTGCCGATATCAGCTCCTGAAGGGCCTTGTGTACATACATCAGCTCCTGAAGGGCCTCGTATGCAAATATCAGCTCCTGAAGGGCCTTGTGTGCAGATTTCAGCTCCCGAATGGCCTCGTGTGCAGACATTAGCTCAGTTCCTGAAGGGCCTCGTGTGCAGACATCAGCTCCTCAAGGGCCTCGCGTGCAGACATCAGCTTCTGAAAAAGCCTTGTGTCGAAACATCAGCTCCTGAAGGACCTTGAATGCAGACAGCTCAGCTCCTGAAGGGCCTTGTGTGCAGACATAAGCTCCTGAAGGGCCTTGTGTGCAGATATCAGCTCCTGAAGGGCCTTGTGTGCAGATATCATCTCCTGAAGGGCCTCGTGTGCAGACATCAGCTCAGCTACTGAAGGGTTTTGTGTGCATATATCAGCCCAGCTCTTGAAGGGCCTTGAATGCAGACATCCCCTTAGCTCCTGAAGGGCCTCGTGTGCAGACATCAGCTCCTGAAGGGCCTCGTGTGCAGACATCAGCTCCTGAAGGGTCATGTGTGCAGATATCAGCTCCCGAATCGCCTCGTGTGCAGATATCAGCTCCTGAAGGGCCTTGATTGCAGACATCAGCTCAGCTCCTGAAGGGCCTTGTGTGCAGACATCAGCTCCTGAAGAGCCTCGTGTGCAGACATCAGCTCCTGAAGGGCCTCGTGTGCAGACATCAGCTCCTGAAGGGCCTTGTGTGCAGATATTAGCTCCTGAAGGGCCTCGTGTACAGACATCAGCTCCTGAAGGGCCTTGTATGCAAATTTCAGCTCCTGAAGGGCCTTGTGTGCAGATTTCAGCTCCAAAATGGCCTTGTGTGCAGATATTAGCTCCTGAAGGGCCTCGTGTGCAGACATCAGCTCCTCAAGGGCCTCGCTTGCAGATATCAGCTCCCGAAGGGCCTCGTGTGCAGACATCAGCTCCTCAAGGGCCTCGTGTGCAGACATCAGCTCCTGTAGGGCCTCGTGTGCAGACATCAGCTCCTGAAGGGCCTTGTGTGCAGACATCAGCCCTGAAGGGCCTCGTGTGCAGACATCAGCTCCTGAAGGGCCTCGTGTGCAGACATTAGCTTCTGAATGGCCTTGTGTGCAGATATCAGCTCCTGAAGAGCCTCTTGTACAGACATCAGCTCCTGAAGAGCATTGTGTGCAAATATCAGCTCCTGAAGGGCCTTGTGTGCAGATTTCAGCTCCTGAATGGCCTCGTATGCAGACATCAGCTCAGCTCCTGAAGGGCCTCGTGTGCAGACATCAGCTCCTGAAGTGCCTCATGTGCAGACATCAGCTCCTTAAGGGCCTCGAATGCAGACATCTGCTCAGTTCCTGAAGGGCCTTGTGTGCAGACATCAGCTCCTCAAGGGCCTCGTGTGCAGACATCAGCTCCTGTAGGGCCTTGTGTGCAGACATCAGCTCCTGAAGGGCCTCGTGTGCAGACATCCGCTCCTCAAGGGCCTCGTGTGCAGACGTAAGTTTCTTACATCTTTCTGACCAGGTAGGGTTCATGCTGACCAGAGAAGCATGAGATAACCATACTAAGGTAATCAACCTCATTCACAGAATCCAGAACAGGTACCCTCACTCCTCTCTACAGATGCCGAAAAGGCATTTCAGCATGTCAGCTGACTGAAACCTAAACTGAAAAGCATACATTGGAGTGCGCATGCGCGTCGAAGGCTTATCAGGCCGTGGTCTGAATCGGCTCCGCGTCCGGCGGACACAGAGCAGGGCTTTGCTGCGAGATTCGGTGCACTACGCAGCTATAGGTGGGGAGGTAACTCACCGGAAGGCCTTCGTGAGAAGAGTGGCGGCATACACCGAAGCTGAGGCAGGCGGGCGCGTGGTCGGGCACACAGGACAGAGGCAGTCTGAAACAAGATGGCGACGGAACGCACAGACGCCGACCTGGTGTAAATTGAATGTAGTGAAGCCTCCTTCCCGGCAAGCGAAAGAGAGGAATCTAACGTGACGAGCACAGCGGCACAGCCAGAAGTAAGTGCTGCCCTAGCATCCAATTTTAAGCTAATAACAGATCATCTTTCAAAAGAGATAGATAAGGTGGCATCAGGCTTGAGCACGCTAGAAAACAGGCTGGGAGAGATCGCAGCAGCCCAAGAAGCTCTGGATAGTGAGGTTAACCAGCTGCGATTTAACAGCTCGGTACTGACCGCAAAGATAGAGGACATTGAGAACAGGGACAGGAGGTCCAATCTTAGATTTAAGGGTCTCCCTGAGTACATAGAGGATGTTAAATTGTCAATTACAGCGTTATGTCAGGAGTTGGTGTCAGGGATCCCCATAGATTGGTTATAATTTGATCCAAAGGGCTGCAAGAGAATCGGCTACATTATTGTACCAGGTGTTCTTGGATTTGTCAGCGATCTCCATGGCTAGAAGAAAAGAAAAGAAGCCTCTGCTTGCGATCCTACAGGAAAATGAAGTCAAGTATAAGTGGGGCTTCCCTTTCTGTGTCACCTTTGTTCTTGGAGATGCATCCTACTTGGCAGTATCATTGGAAGAACAGCGGTCACAGATGACAGTGGCGGGCCTCTTTAGATCCGCACCCTCCAATCCCCCAGAAGCGTGGAGGACTCTCCCAGAGCTCAGCGAACAGAGACAAGGTTGAGGTGTGGAATACGTTTGGTTGGCCGGAGCTCATCCCTGGATTTTAAGGACACTTGAGATGGCTTGGAAAGCTATAGGGCATCCCAGTTACATAGAAACATAGAAGGTTGACAGCAGAAAGAGACCATACGCTCCATCTAGTCTGCCCTTATGTGTATACTGTATGTTCTCTTGATGTTGAGATGATAAAATGTGTGCTTATCCCAGGCATGTTTAAATTCAGTGACTGTTAATTTTACAACTACCTTTGCTGGAAGTTTGTTCTCAGCATCTACTAATATTTTCTAACATTGCTCCTGATCTTCCCTCCGACTAGCCTTGGGGTGGGCCCCCTTGTTCTATTTTTAAGTTTCCTCTTTCCCTACTTAACCTTATTCAATCCTTTCACATATATAAAGGTCTCCATCATGTCCCCTCTCTCCCTTCTTTCCTCCAGACTGTACAAATTAAGTTCTTTAAGTCTCTCCTGATAAGTTTTAAGTTTAAGACCTTCTACCAATTTTGTTGCCAGCCTTTGGACCCGTTCTATTTGAATAATGTCTTTTTGCAGGGGAGGTCTCCAGAACTGCACACAGTATTCTAGCTGTGGCCTCACCAGGGCTCTATACAGCGGCATCACAACCTCCCTCTTCCTGCTGGTGATGCCTCGAGCTATGCAGCCGAGCATCCTGCTTGCTTTTCCCACTGCCTGGCTACACTGTCCACTCATCTTGCAGCTATCAGTAATCAGTACCCCTAAATCTCTTTCCTCCGAGGTCCTGGATAACACAGTGCTGCCCATATGGTGCTCAGAGCAGGGATTCCTTCTACCCAAGTGCATGATTTTACATTTAGAGACATTAAACTCTAGTTTCCACAGTTTTGACCATTTATCCAGTAAATCTAAATCTTTTTCCATGTTACAGTCACCTCCAGGAGTGTCCACCCTATTACTAACCTTTGTATCATCAGCAAACAGACAAACTTTACCTACCAAGCCTTCTCCTATGTCACTTACAAATTTTTATTTTAAACAGAATGGGGCCCAGGACAGAGTTTTGTGGTACACCACTTGTAACTCACCTTTGTTCAGATTGCACACCATTAACAACAACTCTCTGATACCGATCCTTCAGCCAACTGGAAATCCACTGAACTATCCAGGGATTGAGTCCTACCTTCAATAACTTATCTATGAGCTCTTTATGTGGTACAGTGTCAAAGGCTTTGCTAAAATCCAGATAGGCGATATCCACAGCACCACCTTCCACCACCTCCACCTCCTTTTTAGGTGGGAAATTATCTGTTCTTTTAAGAGCGTTTCCATTAATTTGACCACTATAGATATTACACTAACTGGCCAGCATTACTGGCTTCTTCTCTCCTCCCCTTTTTATGGATTGGTACAACATTGGCCATTCTCCAATCATCCTCACCAGGTGAAAGGGAATGGTTAAGTAAATCAGTCAGAGGGGCTGCAATCACAAATCTAAGTTCCCTTAGAACTCTGGAGTGGATTTCATCTGGACCCATCGCCCTTCTTACCTTTAGATGTGCCAGCTCGGCTAAGACATCAGCCTCCAAAAACTCTGGAGACTCTCCCAGCTGGATGCTGTGCTATGCTAATCTCTGAACTTCAGTGTTCAGTCAGCAGGGTATAAAATCAACTAAAATCAACTTACAGAAATCGGAGGCCTTGAACCTCAACATACCCAGCTAAAGAATTGAATAATTTAAACCAGGCCAACAGCCTGGCATAGTTGGAAAAGAAAACTCCCTTGCCCCATCTGCATGCATGATACTGAAGCATTGTCAGCACTTACAAATGCTACTGCACCCACTCCTCGCCACTTCGCAGATTTAGTCCTGGTATTGGCCATTTTGGAGCTTCCTTTCCCAGACATGCTGCTGCCTGTATTCAACTGACATAACTGACAATGCACAGAAACAGGAAACCTAGCAGCACCTCCTGTTTGCAAGTGGCCTGCAGCTGCAGGAGATGCCATTTTTTTAATTGACCACAGCAGGAGTTAGAATAAAGTAAAATAATGTTTCTGTGTCACAATCTAATTTGCCCTGGGGAGGGATGTATATGGGAACTTTTGTTGTAAGGGTGTTGGTCTGGTTAGGTGGGCTGCTGGTGCAATCTCTTACCTGGGTACCATACTTCCCAGCCATATCTCATGAATATTCTCTCTTACCCACCTCTGCTCTTAGGTTTCCAGTGTATGAAGCGGTGGTCAAAAGGCATTTTCTCCTGGTTCAAAAGATACAAGATTATCAAAATGAATCCACTACCTTGCTTACTCTACCTCCTACAAGCTCTCCCGATTCACGTGCCACAAAGCTTCTTGACTAAAATCAGATCTGTATTTACAAAATTTGTGTGGGCAGCCAGGCCAGCTAGAGTACGGATGGGGGGGTCCTAGGTCTCTCTAAAATGGAGGGCAGTGTGGGCCCCGCTATGAGGCTCTGTGCAAAAAAATAGAATAGAAAAAATGGAAACTTGGAACATGCCCCTAAGTCCTTCCCCTATGTATACGATCTTAGGGAACTCTCGCTTACCCCCCCGAGCATTATATGCAGCACCTTTAGTGACTGGGTGAGTAAGGGGTACTATTGAACCCTTCACCTATCGGAAAGATCCCTTTGGCTACAGAGCAGACAATCATTAGAAAGTATTTCCCATCCCACAGCGCATTGCACCCATCACATTACACAGTAAGCTTTCTGAGTTCCAGTACAAGTCTCTTGACTGCTTTAGAAAGTCAGAAAATCAGAGCTGCTTACAATAGAAACAATATAAATTAATTGCTATTTGACTTAAATAATGTAACAGCAGGGAGCTGGCAAGCTGTTCAGAATGACTCGTCATGTTTGTTATAGTGTCAGCAGGAGGAAAAGATAATGTATCTAAGGTTTTACCTCCCATCCCAATATATAATGCTCTGAGCTTTGTCGCTCTTTAGATCCCCTCCCCTAGACTGGTGGTCTACAAAAGGGTATCCACATCAATATATACATAGCTGTCAGCTCCCCCCTTTCATGATCAAATGGGAGAGAGATCTATCTCTTTTACTAAAAAAAGAGAGGAAGGATCTATACCCTCACTCACAAAGCCTTTATTGCTAACAAATACCAAGAATCAGGGTTCAAGATTCTCCAGGTGATACAGGGCATCTGCAGTGCACCATATATATTCAATATTTCCTGATTCCTCATCCAAGTGTTGGACACGCAACAAAGAGGAGGGCACCCTTCTTTCCAGTCCCTCCCAAACTTGTGCCAGCTACATGAGTCTCATGTAGTCGCCTCTCCTACTGTTAAGTGCCAGCTACGTGAGACTTATGTAGCTGACTTTAAACCCCCACAGAAAAAAAAATATAAAAGTTAAAAACTCACCTGACCCCTCGTTAGATTAGGCCGGGTCTTAAGCCAAGAAATCGCCTTCTCCTTCACTTCCTGGGGGTGGGTGAAGTCATTATGTGATTCCCTCGCCCCCCTTTCCAGCCTCCCTCCGCCGAGCACCCGGCAGCTGTCATCGGGGATCACCGGGGGACAGTGGAGGATCGGAGGTAAGTAAACAAAAATAAATAAATGTCATTTTATTTATTATGTCTCTGTGTGTTTATTTTTATTGTTAACTACTCACCCTAACTGTGAGTAGTAAGGGATCCATGAAATCCCTATACCAGTTCACAAGGCTGGGGGCTGGCAAGTCACCTGCAGCTAGCGGGTGACTTACCATTAACCCCAGGCACCCCAGTTACCTGCCTCCCCAAAGCCCAGGGGGGCAGAAGAGCCCGGGCCCACAGAGGGCATGTGGGCTTGTAGGCTGCAGGGTGGGGGGCCACCAAAGCTGGCCCCTGCACCCTGTTCTACAAGCCCCCATAGCTGGTCTGGGGCTGGTTATGATGGGTAGGGGGACCCCATGTCATTTTTTTTTAACCCTTAAAATTCCCCACAAAAATGGGGTCCCCCCCAGGAGCAGCAGCAGCAGGAGAGCAGAAGCCAGACTGATCAGCGTGGGACACAGTGCCCAGGGATGGATGGGCAGGTAAGTATTAAAAAATAAAAAAACAATGAATAAAATGTTTTTTTCACCTTGTGTCTGTGTGTTTTTTTTACACTTAACCCTTTGTGAACTGGTAAGGGATCCATGAGACCCCATACCAGTTCACAAGGCTGTGGGCTGGCAAGTCACCTGCGGCTAGAAGGTGACTAGCCATTAACCCCCGGCAGAAGAGCCCGGCCCAAGGAGCTTGTAGCTGGCAGGGCAGGGGGGAGGCCACCAAAGCTGGCCCCTGCGCCATGTTCCTACAAGCCCCCATAGCTGGTCCCGGGCTGGTTATGCTGGGTAAGGGGACCCTATGTCATTTTTTGGGGATTTTTAACCCTTACAATTCCCCAAAAATTGGGTCACCCCCATGAGGGGGGACACTATGTCATTTTTTTAAATGAATCCCTTATGTTTATAGTGTGGATAGTAGTTGTATTTTATTTATAAATGTTATAAAGTGCTCTTTTTAGTTTGGGGCTCTCCTGGGCAAGAATGGGGGGGCTACCGATACATATGTGGTACCGTTGTAATCGGGAGAAATGGGGCTTTCACATGCAATATGGTTTTCATTAATAAAACAAATGTTTTATTTAAAATAAAGGAGACAATTGTCTAAAAAATATTATTTTATTTATTTTTTTTTATGCAAAAATATTTAAAAAACAGTAGAAAAAATATAAACAAGACATTTCATGTTAAAGTCTAAACTCTGCTGCAAAAAAAAAAAATATATATAATTTTCCTGGAAAATGTTGGCAAAAATCACGGTTAAACATGGCGAAAAAAGGGGAAAAATGACCTATCAACAAGTGTGACAAAACATTCAAGTAGCCTGGCAATTAAAAGGGTTAATAGTACCTATGCATGTTGGGTATTGTTCTGCTTGGGGACCTTGGGCATTTAAATTTTATATTTTTTTTAGGGAAACCCTGTGCCACCTAAGATTTATTCACTGGAATACTTCCAGAAAGATGAGCCCACTACAACAAGCTGGGTACGCTTAGAAAGCTTAATGTGTACTTTCAGGGAATATATGGTTTATGGGGGATATTCCAAATGTAAAGAGTTGTTTTGATTGAAAAATTGCAAGGTGCGCACTTTGGCTGCAGAGCTGAAATTTTCAGATAAAATTACCGTTATGCTTTACTTTACTTTGGGGTGTTTGGCAACTCTTCCCTTGACAGTACCTATGCATGTTGGGTACCGTTGGGGGATGTTGCTTTTTCAGATTTTACTTGTTTTTTCTTGTTTGCATATAGTTTTTTTTTTTTTTAGGAAAATGTGGCTTTGATTCTTTTTTATTCTTTTTTAGGGAAACTGTGCAACCAAATTGATTGAGGGGTTACTTCCAAACTGCACCCAGAGAATATATAGTTTGTGGGGCATATTTCAAATGTAAGGGGTTGTATTCTTGTATATCTGAAAATCTCCTAAAGCTCTGTTTCAGTTTGGGGGAGTCTCCTGGGCAGGAATGGGTGTCTACCTATACATATGTGGTAACGCTGTAACCGGGAGAAATTGGGATTTCACACGCAATAAGATTTTATTGACAAACTTACATTTTTTATTACAAAAAAAACACTACAAATTGCAAATAAGATTTTTTTATTTTTTTGCACATTTTTCACCCAAAAGTATTGAGAATACACTAAGAAAAGGCCAAATAAGACATTTCATGTTGAAGCTCAGACTGCTGAAAAAACAATATATAATTTTCCTGGAAAATCCCTGGAAATCTCTTCAAAAATCAAGGTTGAACATATGTAGCGCAAAATAGTGAAACGTGGTCTGGCAAAAAAGGGTGACAAAAATTCTAGTAAGGCTGGCACTTAAAGGGTTAAATTATAAATGTACAAACTCACAGAGAGAATTATCCCAGATAGCCCTGTTTTCTTCCCCCTTCAACACAGCAACTACTCTATCAAATCTTACAAAAAGGGATTACCCATCTACCTGGTCAATGCAGCTAGAGCGTACATACCCACTTTCGGGGCGGACTGGCTATACGGAGACCCTTAAACTCTTGGTGGGCCGCACTTCTCCGCTGCTTCTAACACCCACATTCAATCCCTGCCCTCTTGGTCTCCCTCTCAGCCCCCTCTACCCAGTCCCAGTGTATTCACAAGCCATGGAATCCAAGGTCCTAAGCTATAGCTCCAGCATCGGCCTCAGCAGGGATGTCTCGGGCCGGCCCACTGTTGCCCGCTGTATAGGGCAGTACAACTACCCCAACAATTGCCATGTGGTTTCAGATAATCAATATCTAGCAGATGGAGGATCTTACCACCTCACTTCAGGGGCATTCAGAAGCAGTGAGACTCACCTGGCTCCCTTGGCTGGAATTCACCCTCACGACAGAGTTTGGCTCTACCCTCGCCATTTAGTCATACGCTT
This sequence comes from Gastrophryne carolinensis, assembly GCA_027917425.1. NCBI lineage: Eukaryota > Metazoa > Chordata > Amphibia > Anura > Microhylidae > Gastrophryne > Gastrophryne carolinensis. Next base: position 31,336,837 of record CM051237.1, on the reverse strand, counting down.
GCCTAAGAATTCCCATTACCCCCCTTACTCTCTCCTTTTCTGTCCCAATTCATCCTGTTTTTACTGCTCCTTTTACTTTTTCTGTTCTTGGATTGTTTTGCCGTCCAGTCTGGTCATGCTCAAAGACTAAGAATGTCCTATTATGGTCTATTCCGAGAAATACTTGTTGCTTGTCTACAAAGGAGTGGGTCTGCAGGTGGTGATCACAGATCATTTATCTGTTCTCAACCTTTTTGTCTGTTGTTTTTCTCACTTTTGCATATTGTCACTGCTCTCACTCCTAGAGGTAGCATTAGGCGGTGTCTACAACCTACAGAAGTTGCTCAGGTAATGCCGCTCATCCAGGATGGAACATCAATGTGAGCGGTGGTAAGATTATCTGTGTCTGTCAGCAGTGTTTAGAGCATGAATCAAATACCAGGAGACAGGCCAGTAAGCCAGATTTGAAGGGGATCATGTGAGGGCAACAACCAAGCAGCTGGATCACTACTTCCTCCTTTGTGCAAGGAGGAATAGGAGTGCCAGAGGCCTGCAAAATTGCCTCCGGCAGGCCACTAGTATCCATGTGTCGTCTCAAACTGTCCGAAACAAACTCCATGCGAGAGGTATGAGGGCACAAAGTGTACAAGTAGGAGTTATGCTTACAGCCCAACACTGTGCAGGATGACCCTTCACATATGAGAGCAGGTTCACACTTAGCATGTGACAGACCCTGGGGAGAATGTTCTGCTGTCTGAAATATTCTCCAGCATGACTAGTTTGCCAGTGGGTCAGTAATGGTGTTGGGAAGCATTTCAATGGATGGCAGCACAGCCCCCTGTGTGGTAGCTAGAGGTACCTGTGTTGCCATTAGGTACCAAGACGAGATCCTCAGACCCATTGTGAGATCATATGCAGGTGCAGTGGACCGGGGTTCCTTCTGATGCATGACAATGCTAGGCCTTATGTGACTGAAGTTCCCTGCATGATTAAAGCATTGATGCTATGGAACTGGCCTGCTGTTCTCCAGACCTGAATGTAATCAAGCACAACTGGGGCACGTCTCATTCCATCTACCAATGCCATATTGTACCACAGACTTTCCAGGAGTTGAATGATGCTTTAATTTAGGTCTGAAAATAAATTCCTCTGAAGAACATCCGCTGCCTCATCAGCAGCATGCCAGAGAGGCCATACAGGCATATGGAGGCCACACCAACTACTGAGCCTCATTACCTTTTCTTGAGGCATTTACCTGAAGTTGGATCAGCCACTAATTTTCCACTTGAGTGGCTTTTGAGTAGCATTCCAAATCCAGACCTCCATGGGATTTACAGTGATCATTTTTATGTTTTATTGTTCTCAACACATTCCACTACGTAATGAATAGAGATTTGAAACAGAAATATTTATTTATCTGATTATCTAGGGTGTGGTATTTTAGTTTTCCATTTATGTTTTTGAGATATATATATATATATATATATATATATATATATATATATATATATACACACACACACACACACAGTAGCAGACACACATATAAGTAAACTATAATTTAATTACATATCAAAATAAATAATACATTTCCCTTACATCCCCAACCCTCTCCTTGAGAGCCACCAACTTGTCATGTTTTGTGGATCTCCACATAGCCAATTCTAAAGCTCTGCTGTTGCACTAATCACTTCAGCTGTGCATCTGTGTGGAGATCTGCAAAACATAAACTGCTGGTGGCTCTCAAGCAGAGGGCTGGGGAACACTGTCTTACACTGTGTTTGCTTCTGACATACATTGGCATTATACAGCCCCTGTATGCTCATTAATGTATCTAGTTTACATATCTATCTAATTTAAACATCTAAAATGTTTCATATGAACCCAAATCTGATAAATAACCAGATCTGGCTGTTGTCAAGAATTCATATCAGAACAATTACAATTAGCAGCTACTGGAAAACATTTCCCACATTTACAAAATGATCACAGCACCCACTGCATGACCGCACACATTTAGTATAGGAATACAGCTTCTCTCCTGCCTTAACTGCCTTTCATGACTGTTAAGGTGTGTAAAAAACATTTCCCACATTTAAAACATGAAAATGGCTTCTCTTGTGTATAAACTATTTCACGACAGCTAACATATAATTTCTGAGAGAAACATTTAACACATTCAGAACAGTAATGACTTCTCCCCTGTATGAACTCTTATATGTGTAATAAGGTGTGATTTCTGAGGAAAACATTTCCCACATTCAGAACAGGAATATGGCTTCTCCCCAGTATGAATTTTTCTGTGTCTAATAAGGTCCGATTTCTGAGAAAAACATTTCTCACATTCAGAACAGGAATATGGCTTCTCCCCAGTATGAACTCTTTCATGTCTGTTAAGGTCTGTTTTTTTAGGAAAACATTTGCCACATTCAGAACAGGAATATGACTTCTCCCCTGTATGGATTTTTCTGTGTCTAATAAGGTCTGATTTCTGAGAGAAACATTTTCCACATTCAGTACAGGAATATGGCTTCTCCCCAGTATGAACTCTTTCATGTCTGTTAAGGTCTGGTTTCTTAGGAAAACATTTCCCACATTCAGGACAGGAATATGGCTTCTCCCCAGTATGAACTCTTTCATGTGTGATAAGGGATAATTTCCGAGAGAAACATTTCCCACATTCCAAACAGGAATATGGCTTCTCCCCAGTATGAATTCTTTCATGTCTGTTAAGGTCTGTTTTCTTAGGAAAACATTTCCCACATTCAGCACAGGAATATGGTTTCTCCCCTGTATGACCTCTGTCATGTATGATAAGGGAAGATTTCTGAGAAAAACATTTCCCACATTCAGAACAGGAATATGGCTTTTCCCCTGTATGAACTCCTTTATGTTTAATAAGGTATGTTTTCTGAGAGAAACATTTTCCACATTCAGAACAGGAATATGGCTTCTCCCCTGTATGAACTCTTTTATGTTTAATAAGGTACGCTTCCTGAAAGAAACATTTTCCACATTCGGAACAGGAATATAACTTTTCCCTTGTATGAACTCTTTTATGTGTGATAAGGTGTGATTTCTGAGGAAAACATTTCCCACATTCAGAACAGGAATATGGCTTCTCCCCTGTATGAACTCTTTCATGTCTGTTAAGGTCTTTTTTCTTAGGAAAACATTTCCCACATTCAGGGCAGGAATATGGCTTCTCCCCCATATGACCTCTTTCATGTGTGATAAGGGATAATTTCTGAGAGAAACCTTTTCCACATTCAGAACAAGAATATAACTTCTTCCTTGCATGAACTCCTTTATGTGTGGTAAGGTGTGAATTCTGAGAGAAACACTTCCCACATTCAGAACAGGAATATGGCTTCTCCCCTGTATGAACTCTTTCATGTCTGTTAAGGTCTTTTTTCTTAGGAAAACCTTTCCCACATTCAGGGCAGGAATATGGCCTCTCTCCTGTATGAACTCTTTCATGTGTGATAAGGTCTGATAAATGAGAGAAACATTTCACACATTCCAAACAGGAATATGGCTTCTCCCCTGTATGAATTCTTTCATGTCTGTTAAGGTCTGGTTTCTTACGAAAACATTTCCCACATTCAGCACAGGAATATGGTTTCTCCCCCGTATGACCTCTGTCATGTATGATAAGGGAAGATTTCTGAGAGAAACATTTCCCACATTCAGAACAGGAAAATGGCTTTTCCCCCGTATGAACTCCTTTATGTTTAATAAGGTACGTTTTCTGAGAGAAACATTTCCCACATTCAGAACAGGAATATGGCTTCTCCCCTGTATGAACTCTTCCATGTCCGATTAGGGATAATTTCTGAGAGAAACATTTCCCACATTCAGAACAGGAATATGGCTTTTCCCCTGTATGAACTCCTTTATGTTTAATAAGGTATGTTTTCTGAGAGAAACATTTCCCACATTCAGAACAGGAATATGGCTTCTCCCCTGTATGAACTCTTTTATGCTTAATAAGGTACGCTTTCTGAGAGAAACATTTTTCACATTCGGAACAGGAATATAACTTCTCCCTTGTATGAACGCTTTTATGTGTCATAAGGACTGATTTCTGAGGAAAACATTTCCCACATTCAGAACAGGAATATGGCTTCTCCCCTGTATGAACTCTTTCATGTCTATTAAGGTCTTTTTTCTGAGGAAAACATTTCCCACATTCAGGGCAGGAATATGGCTTTTCCCCCATATGACCTCTTTCATGTGTGATAAGGGATAATTTCTGAGAGAAACATTTTCCACATTCGGAACAGGAATATAACTTCTTCCTTGCATGAACTCCTTTATGTGTGGTAAGGTGTGAATTCTGAGAGAAACACTTCCCACATTCAGAACAAGAATATGGCTTCTCCCCTGTATGAACTCTTTCATGTCTGTTAAGGTCTTTTTTCTTAGGAAAACATTTACCACATTCAGGGCAGGAATATGGCCTCTCCCCCGTATGAACTCGTTCATGTCTGTTAAGGTCTGTTTTCTTCAAACAGAAATATGGGGTCATGATTCTATGAACTTTATGTTGGGTGGGAACATCAATATAACACTCCTGTGTTGAGGGATGTGTGGGGTACACATGATGGTTTGAGGTCTTTGGTTCTACTGTAGACTTTGCTGTGGTGTCATCTTCTCTTTTAGCATCTGGAGAGAGAACCACACGTTTGGCCCAAATATGGCTGTAACTTCTACCTGGAGAAGATGGGAAATACAGAAGGTAAAATTGCAATTGTGCTCTATTTCACATATTGAACATAAAACAGGATGTGTTGAAATAAATTACAAAGCAAACGTATAAGCTCAGGAATGCAGTCGTAGAGGAACAATTTATGGTTGGAAAAAGAAAAGGCTCCAGCTGAGAAAAGGGTGGGTTCTTTAGTGTAGTAGTGTAAAGCAGGGTGACAGTTTAGGATAACTCCCCCAGATCTCTTTTAGCAGTTAAAAGATTTTTATTTGCAGTATAACATAACTACCAGCAATTATAATCAATAAACAATGCAAGTCAAATTAGATAATACATTGTAGGCGACCTAAATTATTCTTTCAATGATCAGATAAGGTCTAATACACAAAAGTGTTTTGACAAGTGTCACTGAAAACTTTCAAATGACAGTCTCCATCAATATGATATAGCCGAGAAAAAAATAATTAAAAAGTCAAAAGTTACCAAATTTGGAAAGAAGGACATTCCAACATAGGGGGCAGCTGTGTGAACACATTTTTACATTTTTATGGAGGAATGGAAATGAAAGGAGGGGAAAACTTTGGAGACCTACATTAGCATCTACAGCACGCTGTAGAAGGGACAGGCTTCCAGTGCCATTAAAACGAGTATCTGACTATTCATCCAGAGGGACACCCTTAAGTAGTTTGCCGCACAAGCAATAAAGTTTATTAAGTATTAGTATACAAAAACATGATTACAAAAACTGTTGAAAAGTATAACAGATATATACACAAGAAAGGGGTGGGGAAGAAAATATCAATCTGCTACCATTAGTATATACTTTTTATGCCAGTGCTATCTTGCTATCATATCTCATATCTTGCAAACCTTGCAGAATTCCTAATAAAGTGCTCTAGTGTTATGCAATAAACAGTTGCGCCAGTCTGGTGCCGCAAGCAAGATGGTGCCTCACCCCTGTGGCTGATATCAGCAAAGTATGTGCCACCCCCAGCATTGTAGCCACATCAATCCGTACATCGGCCCCGCTAGACACAGGAATAGAAGTATGGGGTAGGCCAGGCTATGTTTACCAATTGTGTACAAAGCAGGAACCTATATAAAAATATTCCTTTTCTTTCTTCGTCTCCCTTTTTTTGCCACTTACAGAGGGGTATCTTAAATCTTTCTCTTAGCACATTGCTTATACTACCAGCAGGCACGTGTGTGTGTTGTTCTGATTTTTTTTTTTATAACAGCAGAAATGTATTTGTTTTTTGATCCTTCAACAAGCTCGCCAAAGGCAAGGAATGAAACCATATAATGGTTGTTGTAAACCATAACACAAATTAAAAACACCCCCCCCCCCCCATAGGACCATGATAATACACCAAAATTAATTAAATATTTAAAATAACTGCAGTAACAGATCTAAAAAATATGTATATTCATCATTATATAATTAAAATAGATATGTCTATTCACAGCCTCAAAATAACAAAAAGTGTCACCAATGCATATACTTATGTAAATAATGTAACAACGGTGAACCATTAGAACATTGAGAACCGCGCTAGAAAAACAAGACTAATGTGTGTCTAAGTTCCAAAATAATACAAGACTGCTCAACGTGAAATGTCCTCTCTCCACAAGAACACAATTGCAATATATAGTAAAAACACACAGAGCAAAAATATCGTTTTACAAATGGCTAAAAGTTCTGAATAAGTGAACTAGCACGTCGTCATCATACACATTATCCCACGGTGCATGCACTTCACACAAGCATGTGCAAATTATCCTCCACCGATAGTGCAAACTCTTACCGGCTTCAGATCAAATAAAGCGTGTTATAAATGGTTTGTAACTTCAAATGGCATCTGCATCGGATTCCGTTCTTAACAGACAGTGCTCAGACCTTATAACCACTTCTCCTCTATAGAGCACTCTTGAATAGATTATATTGCCGTTGGTACCGCTTCCAAAAACATATCCTTAATGAGCAACGCTCAGATGGTATAATCACAACAGCACATAGACAAAAAAAGGGGCAAAGATAGTGTAATTCTGCAGAAAACTATGTAACTTTAATAAAGGTATTCCAAATGCACTCACAAAGACAGTAGAGATTTTGGATTTTGGTGACCGTCTGATTCCAGGACCGGTGAGACCGTGATTTTTACTGTGAAGCTGTTTATCTCTACTGCTGTGTGAAACCCCCCAGAAAGCCCCCAAAACTCACCTCTCCCCGCTCCCACGTGGCCGCGCCGTCCAATCAGCTGATTGACAGCAACGGACAAGCAGCTTGCCCGTCGGCGCCTCCTGCGCGTCACTCTTGACGTGTGCGCGCCCGTGCCGGCCATTCAGAGACGGCCGGCGCGGGCGCGTCTAGAGGAGCGCGAGTGAGGCAGCGGCGGCGGAAGCAGCGGCTGGAGAGGTAAGGTTTTTCGGGGGTTTTGGGGAGTTTACACCCCGCGGGACATCCCGATCTCGGATGTCCCATGGTGTGTGAGGTGATCGGCCCGGGAATCTTATAGATTCCCGGGCCGATCACCTCAGGGTGTTGGTCCACTTTAAACAATCCAAACTATCAACTATAACAATGATAAAAATTACCATACAGGGGATCCAAGAAAATGCAAACCAAGGGTGGGTTGGAGCAGGACGTACTGTATACTCATAATACCAATTCTACAGGTGAGTAATCACAGAAATGTATTATTCTTAGTATACAGTACGGCCTGCTCCAAATCTAATACTTACAGTTGGGAAATCCAATAGCAGGGTCCATAAAGTAGGGTGGGAAAAGAAAAATCAGCAGCAGGCAGTTTAAACCACTGCCGCCTGCAGAACCTTTCGGCCAAAAACAGCGTCAGCTGAGGCCCTAACATCAACCTTGTAAAACTTTGAAAAGGTATGAACAGAAGACCAAGTAGCAGCCTTGCAAACTTGTTCAACAGAAGCCTGGTGCTGAAAAGCCCAAGAGGCACCAATAGCACGAGTGGAATGAGCCGTAAGGCGGAAGGGAGGATTCTTCCCCTTAGCAGAGTAGGCCTGAATCACAGCCTGACGAATCCACTTCTAGTAGACTTGGCAGGAGCCAAACCCTTCCTAGGACCAGAAGAGACCACAAAAAGAGCATCAGTCTTCCTGAAAGGTGCAGTAGCCACCAGATAGTACTTCAGATACCTAACCACATCCAAAGAGTGCAAAACCCTCTCCTTAGCATTGCTAGGATTAGGGCACAAAGAAGGAAGAACAATATCCTGATTCAAATGAAAGGCAGACACTACCTTAGGCAGAAAATCAGGTTTGAAATGAAACACCACCTTGTCCTGGTGCCTCTCATAGTAGGGGGGCTGAATGGACAGCGCCGCCAACTCAGACACACGCCTGACAGAAGTGATAGCCACCAGAAACACAACCTTGAGCGTAAGAATGGCCAAGGCAGCCTCCTGCACAGGTTCAAAGGGAGCACCCTGCAAGGCTGACAGAACCAAGTTCAAATCCCAAACAGGCACCATAGGTTTACGTGGGGGGGCGCACATGAGTGACCCCCCTGGAAAAAAGTCCTGATCAGAGGGTGCTGAGCAAAGGACTTCTGGAAAAAAATAGCCAGGGCAGAAACCTGACCCTTCAGAGTACTGAATTGGAGCCCCATCTCCAACCCATGCTGCAGGAACTCTAGAATCCTGGGAAGAGAGAAGACACGACAGAGAAGAGACTTAGACTCACACCAGTCAATGTAGGCACACCAAACCCTGTAATAAATGGAAGAGGAAGACTTCTTCCTAGCTTTAATCAAAGTATCCACAACTGAGGAAGACAGCCCCTTCTCCATCAAGATGGAGGTTTCAGCAGCCAGGCCGTCAAAGCCAGAGTTTGTAAATTGGGATGGTGTAGTGAGTTCTGAGTGATCAGATCTGGCACCAAGGGCAGAGCATACTGATCTACTGCCAGCTGTACCACGTCTGCGAACCACACTCTTCTTGGCCACCTGGGGGCCACCAGAATTGCTGGCACCCCTTCCAGAGCAATCTTGCGCAGAACCCTGCCCAGCAGGGGAATTGGGGGGGAAGACATACAGGAACTGAAAGTCCTTCCATATCATTGCTAGCGCATCCGAGGTCAGGGCCAGAGGATCCCTGGACAGAGAGACAAAAGCTGGAAGCTTGTGATTGTGGTGGGACGCAAACAGATCCACATCTGGTTGGCCCCAACGGTGACACAGAGATTGAAACAACCTGCTGCATAGGGACCATTCTCCCTGGCGAGAGGTCCTGAGTCCGCAAGGTGATTTTCCACCCCCGGGTTGTACACAGCTGAAATGCAGGGGACATTGGCCTCCGCCCAAGTCAGGATCAGAGACGCTTCCTGGAGGGCTCCCTTGCTCCGGGTCCCTCCCTGATGATTGATGTAGGCAACTGCCGACTGGTTGTCCGAGCGCACCTGAACAGGCAGGCCCTGAAGAAGAGTAGTCAAGCGAGCCAGAACTAACCTGATTGCTCGCAGCTCCAAGACATTGATAGGTGTGTGGGCCTACTGAGGGCCCCACCTCCCCTGGAACTGCAGGGACTTCCAGAAACCCCCCCAACCTGACAGACTGGCATCCGTGGTGACCGTCTCCCAGGAAGGGGCAAGAAAGGATCTGCCCCCCAACAAGTTCCTTGAGTCCATCCACCACAAGAGGGACCTCCTGACCAGGGGGGAGAGCACACAGACCCTGTCCAGGGAAGCTGGGTCCTTGTCCCATACAGACAATAGGTGAAGTTGCAGAGGCCTCAAGTGGAACTGAGCATAAGGGACCGCTTCGAAGCACGCCACCATCAGGCCCACCAGCTGCATCCCCTGCCTGATGGAGAGATGGGGACAAGCTAGGAGGGACTGAGCCTGTGCAATCAGACTGTCCACCTTCTGCTGAGGAAGGAAGGTCCTTGCCTGAGCTGTATCCAGATTCATTCCTAGGAATGGAGTTACCAAGGAAGGGGACGGTGAGGACTTGGGGTGGTTGATCACCCATCCAAATGACTCCAGAGTGGACACCACCAGCTGAGTATCCAACTCTGCCTGATGTAGAGACTGGGAAGTGATGAGGATGTCGTCCAGATAGGGAAGCACGCGGACGCCCTGACATCTGAGCAGAGACATCACGCCAGCCAGCACCTTGGTGAACACCCTGGGAGATGAAGTGAGGCCGAAGGGCAAGGCCACAAATTGGTAGTGTTGATCCATCAGAGCGAACCTGAGGAACCTTTGATGACCTGGGAACACAGGAATATGAAGGTAAGCATCTTTGATGTCCACAGAAGTCATGAAATCCCCTTGACGCAGGGAACTGATGGCAGAGCGCAGAGTCTCCATGCAAAAGCGCCTGCCCCTGACAAACTTGTTGAGAATCTTTAAGTCCAGGATGGGCCTGACAGAACCATACTTTTTGGGTACTGTGAATAGGTTGGAATTAAAGCCCTTGCCTTTTTCTCTTAAAGGGACCTGGCAGATGACCCCCAGCTCCAGGAGGCCTTGCACTAGCTCCTGAGTTAACACAGGGTCCTGAGGAATCCAGGATCTGATGAATCTTGGAGGGGGATCGGCAGCAAACTCCAACTTGTAACCAGAGGACACTACCTCCTGAATCCACTGGTCTGAGACATGAAGCCTCCAGACGTGAGCGAATGGGTGAGGGGGCTTGGGAGAGGATTTAGCTTTGGGACCCCAGGAGGAGCCAGGACGTCCAAGTCCTCTGCCTCTACCCCAGAAATCTCCCCGGGCCCCAGGGAAAGACACCCCCCTTCCCTGTCTTGCACCATGGTAAGGGGAGGAGAAGGAACCCTGACCCCGAAAGGGCCGATGTTGCCGCCTGCGCTGGGGTAACCTGCCTCCCTTAGCAAAAAGGTTCAGGCGGTCTCCAAACAGACGCAGTCCTTTAAAGGGAAACCCAGTGAGGGCATTCTTGGCAGCGTTGTCAGCAGCCCACTGGCGCAGCCAAACCGAGCGGCCTATAGCCACCACGAGGGCAGAAGTTCTGGCACACATTCTGATGGTGTCATCCAATGCCGATAGGACAAAATTTACAAAAACATCACAACTGGAGAGTGCATTAAACACCTCACAAGGCAAATCATCAGGGGCACTATCAAGCATATTTCTGATAAGGGTTCTAGTGGCCACAGCAGTAATGGCAGAGGCACAGACCGGGCGCAGCGCCATCCCCGCACATGCAAAGGCGTGGGATGCCAGCTGATCAATACGCCAGACTTCGGCATCCCGCAGGGTAGTAGAATCAGGGGAATGCATGACAGAGGTGTTAGATAGCCCTAGGATCGGGGCATGCACCTTGGGGGGGGGGGGGGGGATGACCAACATTTAACCACCTCAGCAGGAAACGGATGCTTCCTATCCCAACTCTTTGGAACCTCGGGAAGTTTACTGGGGCGCTCCCATTCCTTGAGCACAAGGTTATGGAAATGTGCCTGCTCTGTAAATTCCAAACGTGATCTTGCTGTATGGAAAAGCTCCCCTCTTTGCCTGGGAGCCTCAACAGGGAGAGAGATAGACAGAACCTCAAAAATCTGGGTCAATAATCTGTGTCATCCGGGGCCCAGGGGTCAGAGCCAGAATCGTCATGACCCCTCGGTCTCTCATCAGATGAGCCTGAATCAGAAAAAAAGCTCCCCTTCATCAGACGGGGTATAGCCACACAGATTCATAAACTCCTCAGTTCCCATAGGGAAAACAGTAACATTAGGCGTCAAGTGCCGCTTCTTAGCAGGGGCCTTACGCGCTAAAGACTTCGCAATAATCTGTTCAACAGTAGCCAGTCTAGAAGACACATCAGGCTGAGAATCCCCACTTGTATGCAACTCAGCAGGAGTGAGGTTTAAGCTTGGGGGAATAGGCGAAGTGAAACGAGGTGCAGCCACTGGCAGGCCAGATTGCAATGCAAGCACCTGCTGAGCACAGGGTACACAGACCCGCGCCTTGTCAGCGTCAGCATGAGGCTGCCCACACGCTACACACAGCCGGTCTTGTTCCAAAGGGACCCCGGTAACATTATCCTGGGATGCCTCCATATGGTGATTATAGCGCGCTATACGCCGATAGGGAATGACGCTATATAGCAACCCTGGATGCCCCAATAACCCGCTAGGGACGTGGGAGTATAATTTGTACAAGGCCTACAAGTAATATACTAAAAACAGGGCCGGGAGAAGCCAAGAAGGGTTCGTCCCACCTGAAAGACATAAGCAGACAAGACCTTAAACCGGACCTTCAGCGTGATTTAATGAAAAGCCCAAACTCTTAAAAAACGGTTCCCCAGCATCTAAAATTAATATATTTTACGTTTTTATTCACTAACTTATTATTCTTTCCCCCACTGGGCTGCAACTCTGTTCAGGAATTTAGGATACGGGCGCCGCCATCTTGACTCAGAAGCATCACACTTACTGAGGAGAGGAGAGTGGGATAAGGTACAGGGGGGCGGGTTATAGCTGTGCTTTGCTCAGACAGAGCAGAGCTGGGGTCAGGTAAAGGTCAGCAGTCCCAGAATGCAGAGCAGCACAGTCCGGAGGCACTTCCTATTTGCAGGCTGCCTGATAAGATGGCGGCTTCCATAAGCCGCCATCTTGGATGTTTAAAGGCTCATAACATGCAGTAGATGCAGGTAGGATGATTTTTAATGTGGCCAATTTGTATGTACAGGGTGTGGGAAACATATAAGATAGACTCTTATTCAGAGTGAAGGACCGCTTTAAGTACATCGTAACAAAAGTGAAGCAGATAAGGCCGGGCACTTACGGACCACGGTAGGTAGGAGTCCGTCGCGCATAGGCCAACCAAGTCAGAAAGATGGCGTCGGTATACCTTGAGGGGCGGGCCAGTAATAGCGATGACGCGGAACGCGCCAAAGACGGGCCCCGCCCCCCCGAAGAGCGCGAAGCCAGAAGGCCAACAGCCAATGATGGCGCACCAGCAGCTGAGGTAATGCCGCCGCCAAGCGCGGAACCAAGTCAGCGCGCGGCGGCGGTAAATTTAAAAGCAAAACAGACAAGTCAGCGCGGCGGCTGACACAAGAATAAAGAAATGTGAAAAGTGAAAGCACAGACTGCATAACATACATATCTATACACATACACACACCCCTCTTTTCCCCCGAAGACTACAAGGAGGATGAGGGAGGACGGTGGCCACTTAAATAGGGCCCACCGATAGGCAGGGGCAAGGGGCAATAGTGCGGGAGGGGCATCCCATAGAGGCTCACCATAAGCCTGAACCGCCTACCCTTTGGTGGGGGGTTGCGGTGGAGCAGCGCTCATAAGCACCAACGGCGGTGCTGCCTACCTTCACCCGACCAGCGCAGCCAAGGCTGGGAGGCATATTATTAGTGGAACGGGTGGGAATAGTCCTACAGGGCCTCAGGTTAATAACCCCGCTCACCTGCGAGTAGAGAGCCAATTTCTCGTCCTTCGCAGCCAGACTGCAGAGAAATTCTGGGGATTTGTGGGAGGTCCCTGGGTATTTGAGGGGCCGGGAGGAGCCTATTTTCTATGTCTCTGCAGTCCAGCGCCATCTGGCGGAGTATATTCCCAACTGTAAGTATTAGATTTGGAGCAGGACGTACTGTATACTAAGAATATTAGTGTCTGCTATTAGAATAGTGACCACGTTTGTGTTTGGTATTTGTTTTTTGACACACCACATATAAATAGTTGTTTTGGGGTGTTCACAAATTTGAGTTTATAGTTGAGATTGCAATAAGATATTATAGAAACAACTATAAACAAACATAGGGGAATATAGGTCTTAAAAACTTCTTTAGACTAAATGCAAAACTAGTGCTCCTCAGGCTTATATATCCACAGATATATATATTACAGATCAAATTTGATTATCTGTCTACAATCTACGACATACAACAATAGTTCAATTCAGGTCCTCTTTAACTCATGCGATGGTGTTAATCCATAAAGCAAATCAACTTGCCTATCAATTTAATATAGGTATATAACTCTGTTTCGCAAGCAATGATTTTTCATGTAAGGGGAAAAAGATAAAACCAACAATGGTGTGATATTGTTTAAAAGCACCTGGGCCCCTTTTAATTAGGCTTACCAATAAAACAAGTAAGAAATAGCGAAATTATAATCACAATCACCACAATCTCAAGAAGAGATTAGGCTTATTCAGGGTAAAGGTCCGGATTAATGTGAGCAATCTATATGTACAGGGTGGGGGAAACATATAAAATAGGCTCTTATTGAAGTGAAGATCCGCTTTAATGGCTTTTATTCAATAGTTGTGGCACAGATCAGTTCAATCTCCTTTGTGCTATCCTTCCCTTTCCATCAGTCTACGTGTAGTGGGGCCGTGGGCATCGGACAGTTGGATTGGCATGGCTTTGATGCCGGGGTGGCGCCTCCTTTGCTGACATCAGCTGCATCAGCGCGAGGGAGGGGAAACGTAGTTGGGAGGGGAATTGACGCCTTGCTCACGGCACCGGATTGGTGCCGCTGTTTGACCAGGGTGCCCTCGAGACGATGATGGCTGAAGCGTTGTGGCGCCGTTGTACAACCAGTACACATTTGGGCAGAAATGGAGGGAGTACAAAGGAGCCTGCACATTGCCATTTGTTTATATCCTGAGGCAGTGGGAACACTTGCCACCAGCGTTCTCTTTGTTATTGTCACTGTTAGCACTATCTTTAACTTGTTTATGTCTTATTAGTTGTTAAATTCTTTATTGCATTGCACCAGAGCACTTTATTAGGAATTCTGCGAGGTCATTATTTGATATGAGATATATGAGATAGCACTAGCTTTTAGAAATATATACACACCTTCAGAAAGTGACGCGGTGACGTCACGAAACGCGTTTGTGGTGAGGAGTGCGGGTAGTGGGGGGGGGGGCCTGTTCATGTGAGTCTGCTCTGGTTATGTGAGTGTTTTTTCACTTTTTGCCTTATCATCGATGGTCTGCCCTTTTTCACCTGGTGGGTCCTCACTATATCTGTAGGTAGGATGTGGTTTAGCTTTTGATAGTTGTTTCTATTATTTATTGTGTAAAAGAATGCTTTTGGGTTCTGTGGGTACACTGTATGATACCATTCAATTGTAAATAGTCTATGTTTAGCACGATCAGTATTGTATTTACATTATAAGCACACCTGTATAGTGATAGTTTCTTATTATTTCTTATTAATAGAATTTATGGTATTGTTTTGGGCAGGTCCTGTATTTATCTATTGTTTATATTATTTTAGAGCAGTGGTGACAGTTTGTTGTCCCCCCCCCCCCCTTTCCCCCTCCTCGTTGTTAGCATTGTCATTATATGTTTTTTTAAATAATTTTAGATTTGTCCTGTAGTATTGTTTGTATATACCGTACATGTAGATATATGCTTGAATAAACTATTACTTTTTTATATAGCTGATTATTGTTTAGTGGTGCTTCTGTGTTTGCAGGGTCTAGGGGGGTTACGTGGGATCCCCGTATCTGTTTCTTATTAGTTGTTAAATTCTTTATTGCATTGCACCAGAGCACTTTATTAGGAATTCTGCGAGGTCATTATTTGATATGAGATATATGAGATAGCACTAGCTTTTAGAAATATATACTAATAGTAGCAGGTTGATATTTTCTTCCCCCTCTCCTTTCATGTGTATTTATCTGTGTTTTGTATACTAAAACATGTTTTATGAATACTTTCAGGGGATTGTGTGGCATCTATGTAAGGGTGTTTTTTGGGAACACCAGCTTGGTGCTATTTTTGTCATATGGTTTTACATGTTTTAACATCTGGCAAGCACATTCCCAGTTGTATATAATTGTTTCTGTGTTTTGGCTGTGCAGTACCCGGTTTCTCTATGTGACTATTCATGGTTTAGGACAGAGACAAATAAATACACATATAAGCGCACACTAGGTGGACTAATATATATATTCAGCTGTAAGAAAGAGAAAAAAACTGTTAGAATCGGGATAACTTGGGTGGACTAGGTGATTAAGAGTTTGGGGTTCCAAAAAGTGAGTATTCTTCAAGGTAGGAGGGTAAAAGGGCCTGTCATGAGCTCAGGGAGAGAGTCAAGCTGCAAAGAGATTTCAGAAGTTACAGCGTTTTCTGCTTCACAGAGAGGCATGGTTAAATCCAGGAATCCCTAACCTTGCCATACAACTTCCTCTCACCCTACCTTATATATAGGAGTGGGTATTTGTGATGTGTTGCCACACCAGTTATTCACCATCATTCGCACAACAGGAACATTGTCACTCTCGCATGCTCATGTACACCCAACCGGGAACCCCTCAGGCCAACATAACAAACATGATCCACGGCTTCTGAAAGTTTAGGAAAAAAGCTTTAATAACTTACTTTTGTTTTTGTGTCCCTGTCCGCCCGAAGCACTGCACACAATTCCTGGTTTGTAACAGCTCTAATCTTAGCTTAGAAGGGAGTCTCCCTTAAACCGGACCTTCACCCTGATTTAATGAAAAGCCCAAACTCTTAAAAAACAATTCCTCAGCATCTAAAATTAATATATTTTACATGTTTAGTCACTAATTTATTATACTTTCCCCCACTGGGCTGCAACTCTGTTCGGGAATTTAGGATACGGGCGCCGCCATCTTGACTCAGAAGCATCACACTTACTGAGGAGAGGAGAGTGGGATAAGGTACAGGGGGGGCGGGTTATAGCTGTGCTTTGCTCAGACAGAGCAGAGCTGGGGTCAGGGAAAGGTCAGCAGTCCCAGAATGCAGAGCAGCACAGTCACTTCCTGTTTGCAGGCACTTCCTGTTTGCAGGCTGCCTGCAAAAATGGCAGCTTCCATAAGCCGCCATCTTGGATGTTTAAAGGCTTATAAAATGCAGTAGATGCAGGTAGGATGATTTTTAATGTGAGCAATCTGTATGTACAGGGTGTGGGAAACATATAAGATAGACTCTTATTTAGAGTGAAGGTCCGCTTTAACAGCATCCCCTGTGTCTACTGCAAATTGCATGTATGCACAAATAGAGTGAATGGGGCATGGCTGGAAAGCAATCTCACGAGGACAGAGTTACACTGCAGTCCCAGACGCTAAGAAAACCTTAAAGCGGACCTTCAGCATGATTTAATGAAAAGCCCAAATCCTTAAAAAACTATTTCCCAGCATCTAAAATTATTATATTTGACGTTTTTAGTCACTTTTTATTCCTTCCCTCACTGGCCTGCAACTCTGTTCAGGATTCTAGGATACGGGAGCCGCCATCCCCAGTAGCATCACATACTGAGGAGAGGAGGGGGGGCAAAAGTGCAGGGGAGCAGGGTTAAAGCTGTGCTTGGCACAAACAGAGCAGAGCTTGGGTCAGGAAAAGGTCAGCCATCCCACAATGCAGAGCGGCACAATCATAAGACACTTCCTGTTTGCAGGCTGCCTGCACATCCATGAGCAGCCATCTTGGATGTTTAAAGTCTCAGAAAATGCAAAAGATACAGGTAGGATGATTTTTAATGTGAGCAATCTATATTTATAGGGTGGGGGGAACATATAAGATAGACTCGTATTTAGGGTGAAGGTCCATTTTAAGGCAGAGCCCAAATCTACAAGGACATACTGCTCTGTTCAGACAAAGCAGTGTCCGACCTGAAAGATTGACTTGATACCACAGACTGAGAAATGTTTAATCACAGCTCAGAGAACATCATTGTGCTTACAGATGCAATCCTAGTTTTATAAGCGAGCTAGTGGATGACATGCATTACATACATACAACAAGGAAATTCTCCAACCAGATGCCTAAGTTGAATAAAACCCTTATTTTATGCTATGAAATCACGCACCACTGGGGACATGACACAATATAAGGCTGCATCCTAACCTAGATAAGGAAGGCTATGAAAAAAGTGCTGCTATGAAACCAGAACTTCAGTTCAAACAAGGCAACCTCAAAAGGTGTTTGGTAGCATCTAAGATCCATGATGGACAATAAAACTCCATCCTCCAGAATGGAAAACACTGCAGCAAACAGTGCTTCTAATAGCACCAACGTGGCCAACAACGCTGGAAAACAGAGGGGTCACTATCACAGAGGAGGTGAGGTAAGCCCTAAAGAGAGTGACCACCAGGTAAACAGCAGGAACAGACCATTTCAGGCCAGATCCCCAGAGCATAAGCAAACCAGCTTGATGATGTATTCACTAAAATATCTAATCAGTCCATCAATGTGTATGGTTCCTAGATGGTTAAAAAACTCCAGAATTAAACTTGTACTTCATAAACCATTAACCACTTGCCTAAATGAGATTTTTTTTTTTTTTTTGGGGGGGGGGGGGGGGCAGAAAAATAGGGGAAGCGCCAGGCATGGTTGGTGTTTAAAGGTAGGAGAAACAACCACGTAAATTTCATGTGCTTGGTGTTCAAAAGGTTAAATATACTCATGTAAAAAAATGTAACAAGCAGATGTGCCCAACAACAAAGCATAATGTTACCTTTAAAATTTGACTGGCAGCTCGGGGGCCAGCATACCACAGACGAAGGTCACAGATTGTCGCCAGTGGCACTGCACATTCATCTGAGCTGCTGTGTTACCACAACATAAACTAACCTCAAGTTATGGATTTCTAATGAACTTACAGAGGCAATATCACTGCAAGCTCTTGGATGGACCCCATGTCATTTATTGGGGATTCTTAACCCTTAAAATGGGGTCCCTGCGCCAATTTTTTTTGTTTAACCCTTTATAGTGTGGATAGTAGTTGTATTTTATTTGTAAATGTTATAAAGTGCTCTTTTTAGTCTGGGGCTCTCCTGGGCAAGAACGGCGGGGGGGGGGAGGGGGTTTACCGATACATATGTGGAACTGTTGTAATCGGGAGAAAAGGGGCTTTCAGATGCAGAATAAAAGGAGACAATTTTCTAAAAAAAGAATATAAGTTACAAACAAGACATTTTATGTGCTATAAAAATAGCGCAAAATGGTGAAAAATGATCTGTCAACAGAGGGTCACAATTTTAAGTAATCTGGCAATTAAAAGTAGCAATGCATGTTGGGTATTGTTCTGTTTGGGGGAACTTGTGCTTTCAGATTTAGCGTGTTTTTTCTTGTTTGCATATTGATTTTTTTAAGAAAATGTGTTTATTCTGATTTATTTATTTATTTATTTTTAAGGGAACCCTGTGCAACCTAAGAATTCTTCGAGGGATTACTTACTTACTTCTAGAACGATGAGCAAACTACAACAAGCTGGGTACGCTTGGAAAGCTTAACGTGTTCTTTTAGGTAATATATGATTTGTAGAGGGTATTCCAAATGTAAAGGGTTGTTTTGGTAGAAAAAGTGCAAGGTGCGCACTTTGTCTGCAGAGCTGAAATGTTGTAAGTAAAATTACCGTTACGTGCATGCTTTACTTTGGGGTGTTTAACAACTCTTCCCTTGAAAGTAGCTATACATGTTGGGTATTGTTCTGTTTGGGAGATGTTGCTTTTTCAGATTTAACTTGTTTTTTCTTGTTTTCCTATTGTTTTTTTTTTTTTAGGAAAATGTGCATTTTATTATCCTTTTTTTGAGGAATACTCTGCGCAACCAAAGAATTCATTTAGAATTACTTCCAGAAAGCTGCACCCATGTCAACAAGCCTGGTATACCTAGAAAGCGTGGAGGTGTGTACTTCCAGAGAATATATAGTTTGTGGGGGTATTTCATATGTAAAGGGTTGTTTTTCTTGAAAAACTAGAAGGTGCGCATTGTATAGTTGTATTTTATCCGAAAATCTCCTAAAGCACAGTTTAGGTTTGGAGGAATCTCCTGGGCAGGAAAGGGTGTCTACCAATACATATGTGCTACCGCTGTAACTGGGAGAAATGGGGGATTTCACACACAATAAGATTTTATTGACAAACTTACATTTGTTATTACAAAAAAACACTACAAATTGTAAAAAATTGTTTATTTTTGCACATATTTCACCCCAAAATATTGAGAGAACACTTAAAAAATGACAAACAAGACATTTTGTTAAAGCTCAGACTCTGCTGAAAAAAAACTGTATATACTTTTCCTAGGAAATCCCTTCAAAAATAACAGTTAAACAGGTGTAGCGCAACAGAGGGTGACAAAAACTCTAGATAGGCTGCCACTTAAATTGTTAAACATGATGGGACATAATCTTACATTATAAATGCCAGCTACTTGCTGTATAACACATTGTAACAGCCAGCCTCACTGCTATGATACATTTTATAGCAGTCATAAACCTGCTATTAAAATTTAAACAGGTCTCCAGTGACTCCCAGCTTTCTGTGATGTGCAAGTGTGTTTTCTGTGATTTTGGAAGAACATTTCATCTATACACGTATTTCTTTAGTCAAGCTTTTATAATTATGATAGAAAAAAGATTAGCAAGGTTAATGTGATTCATCTAAATACCATTGCCTGGATGGTGAATGATGATGTGGAAAGCCTTATCAGGAACAGCTTTGTACAGGTTCCTGTGCATCATCATCCAGACATGCAGACACCATAGGATAATATTTGTATTATAATTTACAGTCATCATTTTAATGAGAAAATTTTTCCGTGAGAAGGGCGTGTGACGAGTTTCTGGCAAGAATCCCAAAAATCAGTTTAAAAGGAACGGCTGATCAAATTATCATCCGACTTCCATCTTTTCGTGTTTCAACCTTTCTTGTAAGTTTAGTTTTCTTTTAACAAACTTCCTTTTTATTTCAGCTGAGAGACAATCTTTGAAAGGTTCTGTGACATTAAACAGGGTCAGCCTTGGGATGGAAGAGATTACAGGATGGTGCCCCCCCCCCCCCCCCCAACACACTTCTGCGCTTCCTCACTACCAGTTTACTGTGGGGTGGTGGAGTGGCAGCCAGCGGGGAGGCAATGCAGACAGGGAGGGGGGTGCTCTGGTATCAGGAATGATGCTAGGCGCGGACCGAAGCCTGTATTTGCTGTCCCTGAAGTCTAAAAGGCCCCATGGCTGGCTGATTCCCTATCAGTGGGGCATCCAAATGTCCCACTGTATGAAACCAAGCAAGCAATCTCATGACGCATGGACAGGCCACACCCCAACTTTTCCACCTCATGGGCTTACATGCTGGAAGGGAACTGGGGGTGAAAGCCTCTCCCCACTCTTAATGCCGGCCTCTGTGAACAAACAGTTCTAGGCCCTGCAATAATATATAAAGCATAGAGACGATTGGATGAAAGCCTCTGCATGTGTGCATGTGCTATGGGCTTGCTTGCATGGTGGGTATGCCAGTGATTCCAGGGGGTTTTACATTGTAGGGCATCTCACATTGGGATGCTACAGGGATAGGGCAGAGGTGAGCATGGCATCCCTTCCTTCTGGTCCAATTGACACTTCCCCAAGGTGAGAGAAGAGGTTGGGTGGGGGCCATCACGTGGCTGACCTGTAAGCTGAGAGGGTGGGCTTTTGGGGGCAGGGTGAGTGAGCAGCGAACTACGAAAATGAGCGAGCGGCCGATGGACAGGTTGAGTGTGTGGATGCAAATGTGCAGCACACCCCGACCAGGGTGCCCTGTGCGATGGCACACCTTCAAAGGCCAGCCCTGACTCTAAATACTCACCTGGTGCTATCAGCTCTGGCCCGTGTTCCCGGGACAGAAGTGGACACTTGGAAATGTGACCCTGCCGAGTGATGGATTTGTGTTTGCTTTGATTCCCAATATCCTGAACTGCTTCCAGACTAGGTCTCATCCGCTGCTCCTATGTACATCACATGTGCTACTAAGGACCCGTCTATGTCTCATCCGCTGCTCCTGTGGCCGACCTTGGCCAGCCATATCAATATCTAATAATTTTTGGGGCATACATGGCCAATGTATGCTTGCACACACATAGGACTTTTCCTTTGCATTTATCCCATCAGTGCAGTCAAGCAGTGAGTGTATACATGCCCATAGCGGTGGGCCTACAGTGCCCGCAGAGCAGTTGGGGGTTAGGTGCCTTGCTCAAGAGCACTTCATTCATGTCCCATGGCCTGAAATCAAACCTGCCACCCTCAGATCACAAGCCAGCTTCCTTACCTCTAGGCCATGACTGTCTCCTTCTCTTACCTGTCTCTTATCCACAGATCTCCGATTCTGGTCTGTCCACTGTCATATGGCAAAACTCATTCCCTCTTGCATGACCTGGGGTTTCCTGTGCAGCCCAGCCTGTCATCCCCTGTGGGGGACGTCAATGAAGACCATGCTTACCCTTAGATTCTGAGCATCAGGTCAACCAGTAAACCTGTTATGGTAGTCTCTGCAATAAGGCATTCACCTTCATGGAATACTCACCCATTCTAGCTGTAGCTTAGACTGCTCTGCCCGAATATCTTCTCATTACTGAATCATAAGCAATCACATGCAAGCTGCCCCAGAGGTGGACTGGGCCGCTTTATTGTCCTCTGGCCGATCAGCCATGATGGGGGGCGGGTCAGTTAAGGGCCAAATTATCATTTTGAAAGCAATGGTAGCCATCAGCTCACTATTTTACTCAGGAAAAAGCACCACTGGTGGGAATAATGGGAAGTGCCCACTGATACATTAGTGTGTGCCTCTAGGCCACACAGCAAAGTCAAACCACAAGAACAGAATCTCCTGATGCCTAACAGTCACTTTAATGGTTCCGGCAGCCGAGGAGTAACATGGCCAGGCAGAGCCGGGTGAGTGTCCAACATACTGGCAACACCTCAAATGCAGATGTAAATAGAAAACAGCGCATGTGGGGAATCCAATAGGAAAACAATATTACTCACCTGGTCTGATATGTAGAGGAACTTCCTCCTCTTCATTCTTCACAGATAATTCCTCCTCCTTCTCAATTTTCACATTAGTCACTATAGTGTCTGCAGGGTCTGTGAATAAAGATCAGAGTGACGCCCCTGTACTGAGATTTATGAGACTCGGAGTGACGGAAACAGAGGGAATTGGGGAAACTTTTCTATAACAGTTTTATTACTCACCTGGGTTCATTTGTAGAAGTTTCTCCTCTTTTATCTCCATCATTTCCTCCTCCTCGGTTTTCACGATTGTCACTAAAGTGTCTGCAGGGTCTGTAAATATGTAAATAAAGATGATAGTGACGCCCCTGTACTTTGATTTATGAGACACACCAGAGTGTGCGCAGAGTGACTGAAACAGGGGGAATGGGGAAACTTTGCTATAAAAGTTTTATTACTCACCTGGGTTCATTTGTAGAAGTTCCTCCTCTTTTATCTCCATTTCCTCCTCCTCAGTTTTCACAATTCTCACTATGATGTCTCCAGGGTCTGTGAATAAAGAGGAGAGTGAGGCCATGAGAAGAGTGTGTGGTAATGGAGATGTGCTCAGTGGCGCCCCCTCTTACCCTGTGATGGGAGGAGCTGCTGAGCCTCCATCATGGTGTCCATGTAGAGACCTTGGTGTCCTTCTGCCCGATACTCGCCCTGTCTGTCCACTCTGTAGGCGTCACTCTAAAAGACATGAGATGTGAGAAGGCAGAAGGGGTCCTCTGCTGAGCAAAGGGGTGAAAGGAACAGGAGAGGTCCTCTTGTGAACAGATTGGGTGAAAGTGGTCCTCTGGTGAGCAGGGTGTGAGAGGGGCAGGAAGGGTCCTCTGGAGAGCAGTGGAGGGTGAGAGGGGCAGGAGGGGTCCTCTGGAGAGCAGTGGGGGTGAGAGGGGCAAGAGGAGTTCTCTGGTAAGCAGGGGGGGTGAGAGGGGCAAGAGGAGTCCTCTGGTCAGCAGGGGGAGGGGGGGTTGAGAGAGCCAGGAGGGGTCCTCTGGTGAGCAGGGGGGTGAGAGAGGCAAAAGGGGTCCTCTGGTGAGCGGGGGTTGAGAGAGCCAGGAGGAGTCTTCTGGTGAGCAGGAGGGTATGAGAGGGGCAGCAGGGGTCCTTTGGTGAGAAGAAAAGTTTATACATCCACTTGTGATGTAAGCAAAATGAGCAGTAACACACAATGCAAGACATAGAGAGTAGGTTAGAGCACGCGTACCCAAGGGTTACTCGGCAAGGTTCAAGGGTGCACCAACAAGGGGCGGGGGTCTGACATATTTTAACAGTAAAACATTCTTTCTTGCTTGAAAAAGTGCTACAATGCCCATGACCCACTTATTTTGGTAACTGATCTCCTGTTTGGTTGGGATTGCTTGTCGCTAGGGGGTATTTGGCATAAAAAGGTTGATGACACTGGGTTAGAGGACATACCTAGAGAAGGCACAAGCACCAAGGCAGACAAAATAGATGTATCTCAACGTTTCAAACCGCAGAGCGGTGCTTTCCCAAGGGGTTGGAAAAGTATGTTTGCCTTTAAAGAGCACCACGCACAGGCCCTATAAGTGGACCAAAGCCATGTACATCTGGCCCTGGGGTACATCTGCCCCCCCCCGAGGCATCACAATTTGAGATGCCCCACTGTGTGAAAATTCACCTTTCAGACAAGCACATCGAGCAACCGAACAGTAACACAAGTCTGGAAATAGCTGGCATTAAACTGGCATCACAATGGGCAATGAGGAATGTGGAGGAAAGGGTTAAATGGCTGATGTCACAGAGGGCGACCCCCCTGCACCACATACAAATGACATCAGCCTGACCCAAACTGGTTCTAGTCTTAATATTGGCATCAAATGGGGAGCACAGTCCTATTTTCACGGATTTGAATAATAGCTGTTCTCAAAGGGTTAAATGGGTCAGGCTGATGTATGCGGTGCGGGTGGTCCCCTCTGTGACATCATTGGCCCGAAGCCATTGACCCTCTTTCTCCACATTCCTCATTACCTATTTTTATGGCCATTATGGCCAATGTTGGGTTGCAATGACGCGTTCCATACAATAAGCGGCATCATCAGGAGACATTACCCTTTATAAGAAGATTGTATATGTTTTTTGTATATATCCTTTCACAGGTTTTGCTACATGCCCCCGGGGGCCTCCTGAATCAGGGTGTCACGCTGTGTGAAGCCCCCCAGAACACTTGTAAACACTTACCTTCTCTGGCGCATGCATAGGCTCTTGCCCAATTAGAGCCGTAAATCAGCAGGCACCTGTCATTGACTTGAATAGGGAGCGTGCGCTGTCGCATCCTCAGCCTTGTGCATGCTCCCGTATCCTCATGTGCTTCTGCCCCAGCCTATCAGAATGGCTGGGGCAGGAGCGATCGCACGACGCTGGGGATGCGGCAGCTTCTCATTCAAAACAATGAGAGCCACCTGCTGAATCACGCAGACAGAGGAGGAGCAGGAGAGTACAGAAGAGGCACATGAGGGGTCAGGATAGGGGCACGAGAGGGCTGAGGAGCCTAAGGGGGCAGAAGAGCAGCAAGAGAGGTCCAGAAGAGGGGCACTAGGAGGCAGGAGAGCAGCACAGGAGGGGGCACAAGAGGACTGAAGAAGAGCAAGAGGGGTTAGAATAGGGGCACAAGAGGATGAAGTAGGGGCAGAAGAACAGTAGGAGGGAGCAAAAAGGGGCAGAAGAGGAGAAGCAAGAAGGGGCAGAAGAGGAGGAGCAAGAGAGGTCAGAAGAGGGGCACAAGAGGGCTGAAGAGGAGCAAGAAGGGGCACAAGAGGATGAAGAAGGGGCTGAAAAACAGCAGGAGGGAGCAAAAAAGGGCAAAAGAGGAGGAGCAAGAAGGGGCAGAAGAGGAGCAAAAGAGGTCAGAAGAGGGGCACTAGAAGGCAGGAGAGCAACAGGAGGGGGCACAAGAGGACTGAAGAAGAGCAAGAAGGGTTAGAATAGGGGCACAAGAGGATCAATAGGGGGCAGAAGAGGGCTGAAGAGGAGCAAGAAGGGGCAGAAGAGGGCTGAAGAGGAGCAAGAAGGGGCAGAAGAGGGCTGAAGAGGAACAAGAAAGGGCTGAAGAGGAGCAAGAAGGGGCAGAGGCGGGGCACGAGGAGGCAGGAGAGCAGCAGGAAGGGGCACAAAAGGACTGAAGAAGAGCAAGAGGGGTTAGAATAGAGGCACAAGAGGATGAACAAGGGGCTGAAGAACAGCAGGAGGGAGCAAAAAGGGGCAAAAGAGGTCAGAAGAGGGGCACAAGTGGGTTGAAGAGGAGCAAGAAGGGGCAGAAGAGGGGCACGAGGAGGCAGGAAAGAAGCAGGAGGGGGCACAAGAGGGCTGAAGAACAGCAAGAGAGTTTAGAATATGGGCACACGAGGAGCAAAAAGGGGCAGAAGAGGAGGAGCAGGATGTGGCAGAAGAGGAGGAGCAAGAAGGGGCAGAAGAGTGGCACAAGGAGGCAGGAGAGCAGCAGGAGGGGGCAGAAGAGGAGCAGCAAGAAGGGGCACGAGGAGGTAGGAGAGCAGCAGGAGGGGTCAGTAGAGGGGCACGAGAGGGCAGAAGTCGAGCAAGGTGGAGCACAATGGGGCAGAAAACGGGGAACAGGAGAGTTTCCCGGGCACAAATACAGTGCTGGGTCAGTACAGAGGGATATGTGGTCTCCATGGTAACACATTGCAGCTGCAGGGCCCTCTCCTCACCTCCATACATGATGCAGGATAACACCGTTGACACTTTCGCCTGAGATCACTGAGCTCCGGGAAAATGGCCGCCTGCCACAACCTCCGCCACGCCCCAGGCTCCGCCCCTCTCAACAAGCTGCTGGCTCGTCCCTGGGCATGCGCGGGAAAGAACAATAAGCCTGCGCCCTCCTCAACCCCACCCCGACAGCAAAGGGAACGCCCATCCCATGCCGAAAGACCAAGATCAATACACGGATATAGAAGGGGCGGGGTTAATATAGCATGGCTCCGCACCCTATATACGTGCCACACACATGTATGCTGTTAATGTTACTTCTGATCGTCACTGATAGATAAGTAACATAGCGGCGACCAGAGGCGGAAGTGTGCGACTATTTCCGGTGCTAGCGGCTGTGCTCCGTTAGGTGCGGGTATTAACCCTTCATCTGCCCGTGTGTGTCACTGGCAGCACTTTCTTTATACAGCCGCTGATTGCTTCATCCCGATATGAGAAAAGCCCTGGAATGACTCATCAAAGCTCTGCTTTCAGTGACCCTACTGCGCATGTGCGGGGGCTTTTGCTCTCTAGCTGTGGCATGTAACCCCTGCCAGACATTATTGGCTTATGTAGGGGTGAGGCCAGCAGGTCACGTGAATAGAGCGTGCAGCACTGATTGGCCGCACATGTGCTGTGGGATCATTGGAAGGTGACTATATACGGATGTTTCCTGGGGGTATCCCACACAGGACCACCACAGCAATGCAGCTTGTCATGAGGCTAGGTGGGTTAGTTCTAAAAAAAAAAAGGGGGGAGAGATAGAAGAAGGTCTCTGTAATGATTCCTTCCTTGTTATGTCTCGGTCAGAGTGTTGAGGTATGTTGGGACATACTAAACTGCATATTGGGATGATGGGATGATTGATTTCATTTCTCAGCACTTCCACCAGAGGTCGCTACAGTTTTTGCACTCATAGTAAATCACAGAATGTTCTGTTCTGTTGTTCTTGATACTATGTTACAGTTTCAAGAAGCTGCAAATGATTAACTCTTTCCTTGCTGAAATACATCCAGTGTTATAATAAAATCATAGTAAATTCTACACTGGTAATAGAAAAATGAGTCAAAACATTTTTAGGACTAGATTATTGATTTTACCTTTTCTTTTATTTCTCATTATTTTTGAATAAATGTATTATGTTGGGATTATGGGTAAAATATGATAGTTTCATATGCTAAGGCACATATTGACATATTTCTGATAATAAAATGGGTAAAATATTTATTTCACATGGGGATTATGGGTGCAATGCTATAGTTACACATGCTAAGGAACACATGTTACGTATTTCTGATCAGAATATGGCCATAATCTTTATTTTACAGGGGGATTATGGGTGCAATGCTATAGTTACACATGCTAAGGAACACATGTTACGTATTTCTGATCAGAATATGGCCATAATCTTTATTTTACAGGGGGATTATGGGTAGAATATAATAGTTACACATGCTAAGGAACACATGGTACGTATTTCTGATCAGAATATGGCCATAATCTTTATTTTACAGGGGGATTATGGGTAGAATATAATAGTTACACATGCTAAGGAACACATGGTACATATATCTGATCAGAATATGGGCATAATCTTTATTTTACAGGGGGATTATGGGTGCAATGCTATAGTTACACATGCTAAGGAACACATGGTACGTATTTCTGATCAGAATATGGGCACAATCTTTATTTCACAGGGGGATTATGGGTGCAATGCTATAGTTACACATGCTAAGGAACACATGTTACGTATTTCTGATCAGAATATGGGCATAATATTTATTTTACAGGGGGATTATGGGTAGAATATAATAGTTACACATGCTAAGGAACACATGTTACGTATTTCTGATCAGAATATGGGCATAATCTTTATTTTACAGGGGGATTATGGGTGCAATGCTATAGTTACACATGCTAAGGAACACATGTTACGTATTTCTGATCAGAATATGGCCATAATCTTTATTTTACAGGGGGATTGTGGGTGCAATGCTATAGTTACACATGCTAAGGAACACATGTTACGTATTTCTGATCAGAATATGGGCATAATATTTATTTCACAGGGGGATTATGGGTGCAATGCTATAGTTACACATGCTAAGGAACACGTTACGTATTTCTGATCAGAATATGGGCATAATCTTTATTTTACAGGGGGATTATGGGTAGAATATAATAGTTACACATGCTAAGGAACACATGGTACGTATTTCTGATCAGAATATGGCCATAATCTTTATTTTACAGGGGGATTATGGGTAGAATATAATAGTTACACATGCTAAGGAACACATGGTACATATTTCTGATCAGAATATGGGCATAATATTTATTTCACAGGGGGATTATGGGTGCAATGCTATAGTTACACATGCTAAGGAACACATGTTACGTATTTCTGATCAGAATATGGCCATAATCTTTATTTTACAGGGGGATTATGGGTAGAATATAATAGTTACACATGCTAAGGAACACGTTACGTATTTCTGATCAGAATATGGCCATAATCTTTATTTTACAGGGGGATTATGGGTGCAATGCTATAGTTACACATGCTAAGGAACACATGGTACTAATTTCTGATCAGAATATGGCCATAATCTTTATTTTACAGGGGGATTATGGGTGCAATGCTATAGTTACACATGCTAAGGAACACATGTTACGTATTTCTGATCAGAATATGGCCATAATATTTATTTTACAGGGGGATTATGGGTGCAATGCTATAGGTACACATGCTAAGGAACACATGTTACGTATTTCTGATCAGAATATGGGCATAATATTTATTTTACTGGGGGATTATGGGTAGAATATAATAGTTACACATGCTAAGGAACACATGTTACGTATTTCTGATCAGAATATGGCCATAATCTTTATTTTACAGGGGGATTATGGGTGCAATGCTATAGTTACACATGCTAAGGAACACATGTTACGTATTTCTGATCAGAATATGGGCATAATCTTTATTTTACAGGGGGATTATGGGGATAATACCCATCTATACAAAAATATTTATGCCCATATTCTTATTAGAAATAGGTCAAATGTGTTCCTTACCATGTGTAACTATAAAATTCCACCAATAATCCCTAGGTAAAATAAATATTATACTTATATTCTTATTGGAAATGGGTCACCTGTGTTCCTAAGCATGTGTAACTATAATATTCCACCCATAATCCCCATGTAAAATAAATATTATATCCATATTGTTATCAGAATCAGGTCAAATGTGTTCCTTAGCATGTGTAACTATAGCATTGCACCCATAATCCCCCTGTGAAATAAAGGTTGTGCCCATATTCTGATCAGAAATACGTAACATGTGTTCCTTAGCATGTGTAACTATAGCATTGCACCCATAATCCCCCTGTGAAATAAAGGTTGTGCCCATATTCTGATCAGAAATACGTAACGTGTTCCTTAGCATGTGTAACTATAGCATTGCACCCATAATCCCCCTGTAAAATAAAGATTATGCCCATATTCTGATCAGAAATACGTAACATGTGTTCCTTAGCATGTGTACCTATAGCATTGCACCCATAATCCCCCTGTAAAATAAAGATTATGCCCATATTCTGATCAGAAATATGTACCATGTGTTCCTTAGCATGTGTAACTATTATATTCTACCCATAATCCCCCTGTAAAATAAATATTATGGCCATATTCTGATCAGAAATACGTACCATGTGTTCCTTAGCATGTGTAACTATAGCATTGCACCCATAATTCCCCTGTAAAATAAAGATTATGCCCATATTCTGATCAGAAATACGTAACGTGTTCCTTAGCATGTGTAACTATAGCATTGCACCCATAATTCCCCTGTAAAATAAAGATTATGCCCATATTCTGATCAGAAATACGTAACGTGTTCCTTAGCATGTGTAACTATAGCATTGCACCCATAATTCCCCTGTAAAATAAAGATTATGCCCATATTCTGATCAGAAATACGTAACGTGTTCCTTAGCATGTGTAACTATAGCATTGCACCCATAATCCCCATGTGAAATAAATATTTTACCCATTTTATTATCAGAAATATGTCAATATGTGCCTTAGCATATGAAACTATCATATTTTACCCATAATCCCAACATAATACATTTATTCAAAAATAATGAGAAATAAAAGAAAAGGTAAAATCAATAATCTAGTCCTACAAATGTTTTGACTCATTTTTCTATTACCAGTGTAGAATTTACTATGATTTTATTATAACACTGGATGTATTTCAGCAAGGAAAGAGTTAATCATTTGCAGCTTCTTGAAACTGTAACATAGTATCAAGAACAACAGAACAGAACATTCTGTGATTTACTATGAGTGCAAAAACTGTAGCGACCTCTGGTGGAAGTGCTGAGAAATGAAATCAATCATCCCATCATCCCAATATGCAGTTTAGTATGTCCCGGTATGTTTGGCCTTTGTGGCCCAAATTTAAACCGGACCTTCACCATGATTTATTGAAAAGCCCAAACCCTTAAAAAAATATTCCCCAGCATCTAAAATTAATATATTTTAAGTTTTTAGTCACTTACCTATTATCCTTTCCCCCACTGGGCTGCAACTCTGTTCAGGACTCTAGAATACGGGCGCTGCCATCTTGACTCAGAAGCATCACATACTGAGGAGAGAAGAGTGGGATAAAGTACAGGGGGGTGGGGTTATAGCTTTGCTCAGGCAGAGCAGAGCTATGGTCAGGAAAATGCCAGCAATCCCAGAATGCAGAGCAGCAGAGTCAGAAGGCGCTTTCTGTTTGCAGGCTGCCTGATGTTCCATGAGCCGCCATCTTGGGTGTTTAAAGCCTCATAACATGCAGTAGATGCAGGTCGGATGATTTTTAATGTGAGCAATCTGTATGTACAGGGTGTGGGAAACATATAAGATAGACTCTTAGTCAGGGTGAAGGTCCGGATTAATGTGGGCAATCTGTATGTACAGGGTGTGGGAAACATATAAGATAGACTCTTATTCAGGGTGAAGGTCCGGATTAATGTGGGCAATCTGTATGTACAGGGTGTGGGAAACATATAAGATAGACTCTTATTCAGGGTGAAGGTCCGGATTAATGTGGGCAATCTGTATGTACAGGGTGTGGGAAACATAAGATAGACTCTTATTCAGGGTGAAGGTCCAGATTAATGTGAGCAATCTGTATGTACAGGGTGTGGGAAACATATAAGATAGACTCTTATTCAGGGTGAAGGTCTGGATTAATGTGAGCAATCTGTATGTACAGGGTGTGGGAAACATATAAGATAGACTCTTATTCAGGGTGAAGGTCCAGATTAATGTGGGCAATCTGTATGTACAGGGGGGAAACATATAAGATAGACTCTTATTCAGGGTAAGGGTCTGGATTAATGTGGGGAATCTGGATGTACAGGGAGGAAACATATAAGATAGGCTCTTATTCAGGGTGAGGGTCCGGATTAATGTGGGCAATCTGTATGTACAGGGAGGAAACATATAAGATAGGCTCTTATTGAGGGTGAAGGTCTGGTTTAAGTGCTGCCCATCTGGACTTGTGTCAGGAGGACAGAGTGCTGCCTGCTACTGATCCCCTAATCCCTCTCCCCAGATGCTGGATCATACTCATCCCCTAACCCCCCCCTCTCCTGAACTGAACTCCTCTAACACCCTTCTCCAGCCTCTGAACCAAACCCCCTCCAATAACCCTCCTTAACTCCCTCTGAACTGGACCCCTCCTTTAAAGTGGACCAAAACCCAGGATTTTGACTATCCTGGGTTTTGGTCCTTTCCCCCGGGGCACCCCGAACGGGATTGCTCTGCTGCATGATTGCCCAAAGAAACTCACCTCTTCCCAGTCCTACGGCGCAAAGCCGCTGACATCACGCCATCTAAGATGACGTCTAAGGCCAGCTGCATCCCCCGCTTCCCTCTAACAGGAAGTGTGCCTGCGACAGCCATTCACAAATGGCTGGAGCGGTCACATTTCCCGCTAGAGGGATAGCAGGGATGGAGCTTCCGCATGTGCCGTTGGACCGGGAAGTAAGGTAAGTGAACAGGGCGACCTGGAGGGCTTTCATACAGCGGGGCATCCCGATATTGGATGCCCTGGGGGGAGGGAATTGATAAGATACCCGGGCCGATCGAGCTGGGTTTTGGTCCACTTTAAAGCAGAACAAAACCTGTTGTGTCAACATACTTTTTCACTGCTGGTTTGCAGCACATGGATCTCCTTATCCATCATAGCAGTTCTCCCCTCTTCTAATTCTCCACCCACCATCACATGATGTCCCCTAAGTAACCTGTCTTCCCCTTTGTTTTCTCTCTCATTTCTAGTTTAAATACCCCTCCACCCCCTCTAGTATCTTCTTACCCAGCACAGCAGCCCCCCTTCCATTCATCTGTAGAATAGTTTGTATCCCAATGAAAAGTCAGCCCAGTGCTCTAGGAACCCAAATCTCTCTGCCCTGCACCAGGACCAGAGCCATGTGTTTAACTCTCTCTCCCTGCTGTCATTCATGTGTAGTGCATGGCACCGGCAGTATTCCAGAGAATACAACCTTGGAGGTCCGTCCCTTCAACTTGGTGCCTAATTCCTTAAAGTGGACCAAAACCCAGGATTTTGGACTATCTTTTTCTTTATCAGGAGTGCCCCGCTGTGTGAAACCCCCCCCCCCCCAGGTCGCCCCAACCAAACTCACCCCTTCCTGGTCCTACAACATATGCATGAACGCTCATCCAATCGGCGTGCTCAGATCCACTCAAGCCCCTTTGTCCAGGAGCTTGTCTAATATGAGTGGATCCGAGAAGAGCATCCTCCTTTTCCTGGTCCTACGAAGCATGTGCAGACTGTCGTCCAGTCAGCGCCCTCGGACCCACTCGAGACCCTTCGTCCAGTAGCTAGTCTAATATGAGCGGATCCGAGACGTTGACAGCCACATCCTCCTCTTCCTGGTCCTACGACGCATGTGCAGACGGTCGTCCAATCGGCGCCCTCGGATCCACTCGAGACCCTTCGTCCAGGAGCTTGTCTAATAAGAGCGAATACGAGCCGCTGACGGCTGCATCCCCCGCTACCCTCTAACAGGGAGCATGCCCACTCCGACCATCCACAAATGCCTGGCGTGGGCATGCACCATTGGAGTTGGAAAAAAGGTTTATGGTTGACATGTGGGGTTTCACACAGCGGGGCATCCTGATTCCCGGATGCCCAGGGTATCTGGGGGGGAAATCAATCGGCACAGGAATCTTATAGATTCCTGGGCCAACCTCTGTGGGTTTTGGTTCACTTGGTCCTCCATCTCCCATTAATTCTGTCATTGGTCCCCACATGGACCACAACAGCTGGGTCATCCCCAGCCCCTCCCAGTAATTTTTCCACCATTTCCACCACATGCCGAACCCTGGCACCAGGGAGACAGCAAACTATTCGGTTGAGGTCGTCTTGGTGACAAATAATTCTATCAGTCCGGCAGATAATAGAATCCCCTATCACCACTAACTGTCTAGTCCTACCTGCAGTCCCGACCACCCGCTCACTAGCTGGGCTGTCCTTCCGGCTCAGTTTCTGAGACTGACACATTTGCATCATTACCCAACTTGGAAATTTTTCTAGGGTGCACAGACACAGATATGGCCTTCATTTTCTGTGCACCCTTTCTACCCCCTCTATCTACATTTACCCACTTACTTACCTGCTCCTCCTGACCCATTACTCCACCCTCTGTTTCTACCCCACTTAATGCTCCTTTCAAGATGGTCAATCCTCCTCAGTGTTGCATTTTGCACCGCCAGATCTCTAACCCGAGCTTCCAAGGTTGCAATATGCTCACATTTATCACAGCGGTATTCACCCTGGAACTGCTGCTCCTGAAGTGTATACACATGACAAACTGTGCACTGAAGCAGACCTCAAATATTACTGGCCATAATCCCAGTTACAAGAACAGCAGTGGATACAAAAAATTAAAGTACTTACAGTTGCAGCAACACTTATTCCAAACACACGTTTCTCTTTGCTTTAAAGCGGACCTCCACCCTGAATAGGAGCATATCTTATATGTTTCCCACACCCTGTACATACAGATTGCTCACATTAATCCGAACCTTCGCCCTGAATAAGAGCCTATCTTATATGTTTCCCACACCCTGTACATACAGATTGCTCACATTAAAAATCATCCTACCTGCATCTTCTGCATGTTATGAGCCTTTAAACCTCCAAGATGGCAGCTCATGGAGCATCAGGTAAGTGTCTCCTGACGATGCTGCTCTGCATTCTGGGATTGCTGTCCTTTCCCTGACCCCAGCTATGCTCTGTCTGTGAAAAGCACAGCTATAACCCCACCCCCTGTACTTGATCCCGCTCTCCTCTCCTCAGTATGTGATGCTTCTGAGTCAAGATGGCCGCACCCATATCCTAGAGTCCTGAACAGAGTTGCAGCCCAGTGGGGGAAAGAATAATAAGTAAGTGACTAAAAACTTAAAATATATTAATTTTAGATGCTGGGGAATAGTTTAAGGGTTTGGGCTTTACATTAAATCATGCTGAAGGTCCGGTTTAATTTTTTGAACCAAAAAATAGTATTAGGGCCTGGTGTGCTGGAGTTGGGCTGCCTGGGTTTTGTGACATTAACATTGTAGCTGTGGAAGCCTAGAAAGCTCAGCCTGGGAAACACTCTAATGTGAGGTGAGCTGCAATGCCCCTCCCCCTCTGGCTGGCGGCCGTCACATGTCCTGTGCTTGGCCGGTAGTCTGCAAAATGGAAGCAGGGACACATGACCACTAGAGATGAGCGAACTTTTGAAAAGTTCGATTCAGCCGATTCGCCGAATTTCACAAAGAAATTTGGGTTCGGCCGAATCGAACTTTTACGAAGTTCCCCATCAAAAATGCCGGCATGGTGGGAGCCGGCCGGCGGGCCGGTAAAGCCGGCCGGCCCGCTCCCACCATGCCGGCATTTAAAAAAAAAAAAAAAAAAGCATTTTTGCCGGCATGGTGGGAGCGGGCCGGCCGGCTCCGCTGTCAGCGGAACCGGCTGGCCCGCTCCCACCATGCCGGCATTTGAGAAAAAAGGCAAACACTTACCTGCAGGTCCGGAGCGTGGAGGCCGGCGCCGCTCTCAGCTGTCATCTGAGGGCGCGTCATGATGACGCGCCCTCAGATGACAGCTGAGAGCGGCGCCGGCCTCCACACTCCGGACCTGCAGGTAAGTGTTTGCCTTTTTTTTTAAATGCCGGCATGGTGGGAGCGGGCCGGCCGGTTCCGGAAAAATTCGATCGGCACGAACCACAAAATATTCGGGTTCGTGCCGAATCGAATATTTCCTGAAATTCGGAGCGAATTCCGGTTCGTCCGAACCGGTTCGCTCATCTCTAATGACCACCACCGGACAATTGCCCTGCCGCATTTCCCAAATGGAGCGAGGTGACGGGTAAGATGTAGCGGTTTAATCAGGCTCCAGCTGTGGAAGTCTAGAAAGCTCAGCCTGGGAAACAGTCTAATGTGAGATGAGCCACAATGCCCCCCCCTCGGGGCACCTGAAGTCCGAATGCCCTGGTGTGTGAAACCCCTGGGGTCTCCAACAATCTCCCCTTACTGACAGCTCCCATGTTGCTGTCTTCGCCGGTGACTAAGGGGATGGGCTGGGGGGCAGGAGCGCTCCCCAGTCTACAGGGTTGTGGCCGGTGAGCTGGTTACATCAGCTTGAGATCAGCAAATTGGGAGGGGGGGTGGGCAAATTGTTTTGTGCCACTTTAAAGAGGAACTTCAGACCTCTCCCCTCCCTCACTGCCTTATGGATGTCGACGTTACCTAAAACACTGACATCCAGCAGCATTCCTGACCCTTTTGCACGTCCTCTCCCCTTAGACGTCGCTGAGTGAGGGCTGTAAGCCTGTCAGGCTTCCTCGCTACAACCAAGGAAAAGGTAGACTTCTGGCAACAAGTGATGGCTGGGCAGAGCTCCAAATGTGGGTGAAGTATGGAAAAGAAGGTCAAATGAGACGGAACAGAGTTCAGGGGTTTAATGAAGACCGAAAACAGATACAATTCCTGAGTTGGCGGCAGACAGGCAAGTCTATAAACAATCAGTGTTCAAAGGCTGGCAATAAACAAATAACAGATTCCAGGGCTGGTGACTGACAGACAAAGTCCATTAAGCAATCTGTGTTTTGAAGCTGGTGACAAATGAAATACAGATTCCAGGGCTGGCGACTCACAGACAAAGTCCAATAAACAATCCAAGATCATGGGCAGGCAGAAAATAAGCAAAGTCCATTAACGATCCAAAACTCAAACCGTGTGATCCGTGCAAGGGTTAATCCAATAGCTGATCGGGAAGCAGTCCAGATCAAACCAGTATAGCAGTCAGGAGTTGCAGGTAACAGGAATCACAGCTTCCAGGAACTGAGCTTGTAACACAGCCAGGAATACAGACCAGGGCCTTGATTCAATAAAGGTAGAAAAAAATTCTCATGGTAGTAAAAAATTCAATTCATGAGAAAAAAGCCTGAGAATTTCACTGTTGCTGAATCACTAGATGAAAGTCAATGGCACTTTTTTACTCCTGAGAAAAGTAGAGAACCGTTTACTTCTTTTCTACACTGTAGTAAAAGCTGCCATTGACTTTCATTGTCTTTTTTTTTTTTTTTTATGCAATATATTTTTATTGAGTTTTATATAGACTTTACATACTTAGAAACAACAAGGAACACAGCAAGAAAACCACAAAGTCACATCGCTTGAAATATATGATGAAGATATCCAGTATGGGCATAGAAATAGCTAAACTGTGGAAAGTTGACAGTAATGATGACAACAGTGGTTTCCACGTAAAAACTTTACATTCTCACTATGTATTATTAAGACAGTAATGACAGTAATGCCCATAAAATAAAGCGCTATGTGGAAATAGAGTCAGAAAAAATAGACACGAAGAAAAATATAGGAAAGGAAAAGAAAGGAAGAAAGAGAGAATGTCCACATCAACCACTTCTCTCCAGTAGATCCCGGATCTCCGGGGAACTCTTAGACATTTCCCATATTGTCCAGGTCTTATAGTGCTTCTCGGCCCCACCCTCGACACCGTCGAGTGCCAGTTCATCCTTTTGATACTTTCTAACTTCCCCTACCATTCAATTAAGGAGGGTACAGTATTGGAACGCCAATGTCGGGGTATTATTGATCTGGCTGCCGTAAGCATGTGCCTCAGCAGGCCCCTCCCCCCTGCCGCCACCGAACCAGGAGTCATCGAAAGGAGGGTCACCTGAGGGGAGTTGGGGACACTCTCAAGCGTTGTGCACTCAAATATCCTCAACACCCTCTCCCAAAAAGTATTAATAGCGGGGCATTCCCACCAGATGTGGGTTAGAGTCCCACGTGCTCTGTTACACCTTCAACATTTGTCAGTCTCTGAGCCCCCGTATCTTACCAAGTCCGCCGGGCTCCTATACCATCTGTTCAGGATTTTATAGTTTCTTTCCTGGGCCCTACAAGCCATCGAGAGTTTGTGCGTTAGAGCAAAAGTCTTTTCCCACTCCTCCTTCTCAAACGTCCGACCCAATTCTTCCTCCCATCTTCTACAAAATAATGGGAGACCTTCCTCCACACCTCCAGCCTGATGGAACTTTCATTGTCTTTTTATCTGGTGATTCAGTAATAGTGACATTCTCAGGCTTTTTTCTCATGAATTGAATTTTTTACTACCATGAGAATTTTTTTCTACCTTTATTGAATCGAGGCCCATGTGTCCATTTAAATAGGGCTGTCAATTAGAGCAGGGAGAGATGTGTCAGAGTCTGAGTGAGGTCACTTCCTGTCCATTCAGAGCCAGGAAACCAGGAAGTAAAATATACGCCCAAGAGCTTACGCTTTAGGCTTCGTGCAGTTACAGTGAGCCGAACACCAGGTGGAGCTGTTGAGCAGTGCAATGGATGAACAGCCAGGTCTAAAACAAACACCCAAAGCACTTCTGCGGCTGCGTGCAGAGATCAATGGAAGACGCCCAAAAGGCGTGGAGCCTGACAAAGCCTTTGCTGTACTTGCCCTTTGCCGCCCCTCTTCAAATGTCCGGCGGCGCTCTTCAAATCTTGTGGGATTTGCGGAAGATCTGAGGGGCAGCGCAGAGCATGACGGGACAGCAAGATGCCGTACGGAGACAGCGTGGGATGCCGGAGCGTGATTCTACCCGACAGGTAAGTCATAAGTTGTAAATTGTGAAACCAGAGGGGGGGGGGGGGGGGGCGAGCAAGCCTCTGCAAGGTTCCTTTTTATACAGTACGTCCTGCTCCAAATATAGTACTTACAATCGGGTTATACTCCGCCAGATGGCGCTGGACTGCAGAGACATCGAAAATAGGCTCCTCCCGGCTCCTCAAATACCCGAGGACCTCCCACAAATCCCCAGAATTTCTCTGCAGTCTGGCTGCGAAGGACGAGAAATTGGCTCGCTACTCGCAGGTGAGCAGGGTTATTAACCTGCGGCCCTGTAGGACTATTCCCACCCGTTCCACTAGTAATATGCCTCCCAGCCTTGGCTGCGCTGGTCGGGTGAGGGTAGGCAGCACCGCTGTTAGGTGCTTAGGAGCGCTGCTCCACCGCAATCCCCCACCAAAGGGTAGGCGGTTCAGGCTTATGGTGAGCCTCTATGGGATGCCCCTGCCTATAGGTGGGCCCTATTTAAGTGGCCGCCGTCCTCCCTCATCCTCCTTGTAGTCTTCGGGGGAAAAAGGGGGTGTGTGTATGTGTATAGATATGTATGCTATGCTTTACACTCTATTTTCACATGCTGTTTAATCTTGTGTCAGCCGCCGCGCTGACTTGTCTTACTGCATTTTTAAATTTGCAAGACCGGCTGTGTGTAACGTGTGGGCAGCCTCATGCTGACGCTGACAAGGCGCGGGTCTGTGTACCCTGTGCTGAGCAGGTGCTTGCATTGCAATCTGGCCTGCCAGTGGCTGCACCTCGTTTCACTTCGCCTACTCCCCCAAGCTTAAACCTCACTCCTACTGAGTTGCATACTAGTGGGGATTCTCAGCCTGATGTGTCTTCTAGACTGGCTACTGTTGAACAGTTGATTGCGAAGTCCTTAGCGCGTAAGGCCCCTGCTAAGAAGCGGCACTTGACGCCTGATGTTACTGTTTTCCCTATGGGAACTGAGGAGTTTTGGAATCTGTGTGGCTATACCCCGTCTGATGAAGGGGAGCTCTTTTCTGATTCAGGCTCATCTGATGAGAGACCAAGGGGTCATGACGATTCTGGCTCTGACCCCTGGGCCCCGGATGACACTGACAGATTATTGACCCAGATTTTTGAGGTTCTGTCTATCACTGTCCCTGTTGAGGCTCCCAGGCAAAGAGGGGAGCTTTTCCATACAGCAAAATCATGTTTGGAATTTCCCGAGCAGGCACATTTCCATAACCTTGTGCTCAAGGAATGGGAGCGCCCCAGTAAACTTCCCGGGGTTCCAAAAAGTTGGGATAGGAAGTATCCTTTTCCTGCTGAGGTGGTTAAATGTTGGTCACCCCCCCCGAGGTGGATGCCCCGATCCTAGGGCTATCTAACACCTCTGTCATGCATTCCCCTGATTCTACTACCCTGCGGGATGCTGAAGACTGGCATATTGATCAGCTGGCATCCCACGCCTTTGCATGTGCGGGGACGGCGCTGCGCCCGGTCTGTGCCTCTGCCATTACTGCTGTGGCCACTAGAACCCTTATCAGAAATATGCTTGATAGTGCCCCTGATGATTTGCCTTGTGAGGTGTTTATCCGGGTGGGGGGACGGTTTATCCACCATCCGGGTGGGGGGACGGCTACAGCACTTCGCTCACGTCTGGAGGCTTCATGTCTCAGACCGGTGGATTCAGGAGGTAGTGTCCTCCGGTTACAAGTTGGAGTTTGCTGCCGATCCCCCTTCAAGATTCATCAGATCCCGGATTCCTCAGGACCCTGTTTCAGCTCAGGAGCTAGTGCAAGCAGTGCAAGGCCTCCTGGAGCTGGGGGTCATCTGCCAGGTCCCCTTAAGAGAAAAAGGCAAGGGCTTTTATTCCAACCTATTCACAGTACCCAAAAAGGATGGTTCTGTCAGGCCCATCCTGGACTTGAAGATCCTCAACAAGTTAGTCAGGGGCAGGCGCTTTCGCATGGAAACTCTGCGCTCTGCCATCAGTTCCCTGCGCCAAGGGGATTTTATGACTTCTGTGGACATCAAAGATGCTTACCTTCATATTCCTGTGTTCCCAGGTCATCAAAGGTTCCTCAGGTTCGCTCTGATGGATCAACACTACCAGTCTGTGGCATTGCCCTTCGGCCTCACTTCAGCTCCCAGGGTGTTCACCAAGGTGCTGGCTGGCGTGATGTCTCTGCTCAGATGTCAGGGCATCCACGTGCTTCCCTATCTGGACGACATCCTCATCACTTCCCAGTCTCTACATTAGGCAGGGTTGGATACTCAGCTGGTGGTGTCCACTCTGGAGTCATTTGGGTGGGTGATCAACCACCCCAAGTCCTCACTGTCCCCTTCCTTGGTAACTCCATTCCTAGGATTGAATCTGGATACAGCTCAGGCAAGGACCTTCCTTCCTCAGCAGAAGGTGGACAGTCTGATTGCACAGGCTCAGTCCCTCCTAGCTTGTCCCCATCCCTCCATCAGGCAGGGGATGCAGCTGGAGGGCCTGATGGTGGCATGCTTCGAAGCGGTCCCGTATGCTCAGTTCCACTTGAGGCCTCTGCAACTTCACCTATTGTCAGTATGGGACAAGGACCCAGCGTCCCTGGACAGGGTCTGTGTGCTCTCCCCCCTGGTCAGGAGGCCCCTCTTGTGGTGGATGGACTTAAGGAACCTGTTGGGGGGCAGATCCTTTCCTGCCCCTCCCTGGGAGACGGTCACCACGGATGCCAGTCTGTCAGGTTGGGGGGGGGTTTCTGGAAGTCCCTGCAGTTCCAGGGGAGGTGGGGCCCTCAGGAGGTCCACACACCTATCAACGTCTTGGGGCCAATCAGATGTGGATCTGTTTGCGTCCCGCCACAATCACAAGCTCCCAGCTTTTGTCTCTCTGTCCAGGGATCCTCTGGCCTTGACCTCGGATGCGCTAGCAATGTCATGGAAGGACTTTCAGTTCCTGTATGTCTTCCCTCCAATCCCCCTGCTGGGCAGGGTTCTGCGCAAGATTGCTCTGGAAGGGGTGCCAGCAATTCTGGTGGCCCCCAGGTGGCCAAGAAGAGTGTGGTTCGCAGACGTGGTACAGCTGGCAGTAGATCAGTACACTCTGCCCTTGGTGCCAGATCTGCTCACTCAGGGCTCACTACGCCATCTCAATTTACAAACTCTGGCTTTGACGGCTTGGCTGCTGAAACCTCCATCTTGATGGAGAAGGGGCTGTCTTCCTCGGTTGTGGATACGTTGATTAAAGCTAGGAAGAAGTCTTCCTCTTCCATTTATTACAGGGTTTGGCGTGCCTACATTGACTGCTGTGAGTCTAAGGCCCTTATTTATCAAGGGATAGCGCCAGGTAGTGTCTCACTAGCGCCAGGTAGCGCCAGCTATCGGCGGCTACCGACTCCAGAACGCCAGGCTGCGAACACAATCACGCATTTATCACGCTAAATGAGGCTAGCGCCGGCGAGAGCGTCAGCTAGCGTGGGATTCATCATGTTGCAGACTTCAGCGAAACACAAACATACACAAAATATGTGGCCCCAGCAACCACCAGAGACACCTCAAGCACCACCAAATCAAGTAAATTACATCAAAATGTTATAATGAATGACTCAATATTTATTAATGATTAAAAATACACCATTACATACAATTTGTTAAAACCAATTCAATAGCAGGGACACAACAACCTTCCCTCCTCCCCTTTTGAAAAAAAAAACCCTCTCATACTAAATATGATACATGAATATAAAGTGTCTAGTGCAAAAACAGTGCTGAATGCTGGCCTAGAAAGTGCTGCAGTGCTACAGTTAGAGAATGTTTCCCCATATAGAAAAAGAAAGCAAGCAGCCTGCTAAGTTGCCCCAAAGAAAGGTTAAAGTGCAAAATATCACCAAATTGAAGGGTTGGGACCTCTTGTAAAGTGAGCTTGTCTCACGGAGCGCGTAGGGCAGTGGTCCCCAACCCTGTCCTCAAGGCCCACCAACATGTCATGTTTTTTGGATCTCCAAATAGCCAGCTCTATTGCTCTGCAGCTGCACTAATTACTCCACCTGTGCATCTTTGTGGAGATCTGCAAAACCTGGCCTGTTGGTGGGCCTTGAGGACAGGGTTGGGGACCACTGGTAGGGGATCAGGACGCCGGGATCTAGCAGGGACCCCTCCCAACCCTTCAATTTGGTGATATTTTGCACTTTAACCTTTCTTCAACAAACTGCAGCACTTTCTAGGCCAGCATTCAGCACTGTTTTTGCACTAGTCACTTTATATTCATGTATCATATTTAGTATGAGAGGGATTTTTTTTTTCAAAAGGGGAGGAGGGATGGTTGTTGTGTCCCTGCTATTGAATTGGTTTTAACAAATTGTATGTAATGGTGTATTTTTAATCATTAATAAATATTGTGTCATTCATTATAACTTTTTGATGTAATTTACTTGATTTGGTGGTGCTTGAGGTGTCTCTGGTGGTTGCTGGGGCCACATATTTTGTGTATGTTTGTGTTTGGTTACATTCTATTAGACTCCTTTAAAGCACACCTCAGATAATACATTGTGGGTGGTGCTTTGATACTTCTTTTTTCAAATTACGGCTCATTCCACTCGTGCTATTGATGCCTCTTGGGCGTTTCAGCACCAGGCTTCTGTTGAACAAGTTTGCAAGGCCGCTACTTGGTCTTCTGTTCATACCTTTTCAAAGTTTTACAAGGTTGATGTTACGGCCTCAGCTGATGCTGTTTTTGGCCGAAAGTTTCTGCAGGCGGCAGTGGTTTAAACTGTCTGCTGCTGCCTTTTTTCTTAGGGATCCCACCCTACTTTATGGACACTGCTATTGGATGTCCCGATTGTAAGTATTATATTTGGAGCAGGACGTACTGTATACTAAGAATAATACAATTCTGTGATTACTCACCTGTAGAATTGGTATTATGAGTATAGAAGGAAACAGAACGGTCACACACCTTAATACCTAAAGAGAGTAAGCAAAACAAGGTAAGGACATCAGGAAAAGGTGACCCGGTGAGACTGGTCTTGAATTTTCATAGACAGTGGAACAGGGTCAAAAATATTATTTCGACCCATTGGAATTTACTTAGCACTGATCCTACTCTCCTCCCCATAGTTGGACCGAGGGTCAGACTTACCGCCAGGCGGGCCCCTAATCTAAGGGACAAGTTGTGTCACAGTCACTATATGCCGCCAAAAACATGGCTATCTAGGTTTTCCACAAAAGGCAGTGCCCCGTGTGGCAGCTGCTCAGTCTGCCGCTTTATGGACAAGACAGATGTGGTGATTAATTTGGAGACAGGTCAGCAGTTTAAAATCTCACAATTTGTCAATTGCAGATCAAGATCGGTGGTATACCAATTGAGATGCGGATGTCCCATGTTGTATGTAGGGGAAACTAAAAATGCCCTACGGACTAGGATTCAAGCGCATTTATCCAATATTCGTCTGGCACATCGGGATACCCTAGCAGGTAAGATGGTCTCCCCGGTGGCACGACACTTCCTGGAAACACATGGGGGGGACTTTTCCACCTTAAAGGTGGTGGGTATAGAAAAAGTCTCCTTGGGGCCCCGGGGAGGGGACCTAAAGAAACTGTTACTCCAAAAGGAGTTACGGTGGATTTTTCAACTCAGCAGTAGATCCCCTCTGGGAATGAACGAGGACTGGTCCTTTTCCCCCTTTTTGGGTTGAGATGGGGACCCATTGGTTGGATTATCTTCCTGGTTTTAGATCATGTGGTCCTATCCTACCTGGTCTGATATACTTCAGCATCACCCGTGGGGACAAAAGTGACACTCGTGCACTTATGTTTCTATTTGATTCACGTTGTAGTGTAGGAGAGCTAATTTATCTCTCTGTATCAGTACATCTTCATGGGTGGAGGGTTACACTCCAACCTAGATTTATTGGAGCATTATTATTTTGTTGCACTGGTTAAATCTTTTGATAGTGTGGTCACATTTCTTCTTTTTTTCTTTTTTTCTTTTTCGTTTAATTTTGGCTGTTGAATTAGTGGATTTCACATGAAGAGTCTCTCTCATTGGAGGGCGGGCACGGACACAAGGGTACACCATGTGTCCATTTACCCGGCCCCAAACACGGTGTCTGGGGGAAATCTAGATCTAGATTTTGATCATTTTTGGTTTTTGCTCACTTTATGTTTTTCACAGATTGGGGCACGAGTGGTAACAACCTTCTGGGGGAGAATGCGTGCCGGGCAGACAGGACACCAACCAAGGAAGTGAAGATCTGGAGACCAACCACAGAAAGTTCCCTCACTGCAAGAAACATCTGCTATTATCAAGCTAATAAGGATCTATAGTTGGGTCCTCTCCTGTATGAATACGCTTG
This sequence comes from Gastrophryne carolinensis, assembly GCA_027917425.1. Classification (NCBI taxonomy): domain Eukaryota; kingdom Metazoa; phylum Chordata; class Amphibia; order Anura; family Microhylidae; genus Gastrophryne; species Gastrophryne carolinensis. Next base: position 31,292,163 of record CM051237.1, on the reverse strand, counting down.
TCTGATGACTCAGTTTAGACATTAACACTCAGCATGATGTATAAAATAGATGTGTATCTAACTGACACCATTGTCCCTAAAAAAATTAACAATGCATAAGAATAGTATATATGAATACATATGTCATATGAACACATGAGTTACCATTTTATCCTCTTAGTTTGACTAACAATATAATGCATCTTTACTCCTTTAAAATGAATATTGTCTTTGTATCCGCTTTATAAGTGTTTCATTGCCCCCCTTCTTTTATGTCTCGGAGGGAGGTGGGGGATGTGCGCGCGCACTACCGGGTGAACGGCACCTGGGTGCGCGCGCCGTCTCGCAACTGTGTCAACATGTGAGGTCTGAGGGAGGCGCCGTGGTGGGTTGTAAGCGCAGGTCGTCAGGCGCAGAAGCGTCCTTGGATACGGACTTACAGCGCCTGACGTCAGGTGCAATACTGGCACCTGATAGGTGCCCGTCACTTGACGCTACTTATATGTGTATGGACACAAAGGGTCTCGTAGGAGAGGCCCTATGTTTAATAAAAGATGCGCGTCACTTGACGCCAACCAATGGCCACTGGGCGCAACAGCGCCTGCGTCATCGATGGGGATAGACTGTGGCGAGGGCGAGGTGAGCTCTACCGACGCCGGAAATGTCCGCCTCACCTCCCTCCCTCCTCCCCCCCTCCTCCCCCCCCCCACCCCCTCTCTCCTCACGCCCTCTGAGACATTAAAAAGCGGGAGTTTACAACTGCAAAGCCCGCACCCAAGCAAGAAGCGGTTCTTTACACCGCGAAGCGCAGGTGGAGCAGCCTCCCGCCCTGACTGTCCTCCCTGATGATCATTACACATGCTGCCTTATAGCTGAGTATCCCTATATTGTTATAATTGTTATTTGTTTTACTTGGGAGTTTTCATATACCACTCATTTCAATATTATGCTGGTGATTTTTTTTGCTTTTTCAGTTTTTGTCATTTCTTTAATGATATTATAAACACCTGTTTATTTTGTTGGCCCAGACTGAGCCTGGGCATAAGTTTTGTACAAAGCACATAGCACTTTATTAATAAGGTTTTTGATGTAATTTTGCATGTTGTTGTATGGTTACACATAATTATGGGATAAATCTAATTTGTGCCGGCACAAAAAGAATATATGGTTTAAATATAGGGTGTATACTCCATTTGGGAATAGGCTTTTTTGACCATTCCCTCAAGATTTGGCATTATATACGGGTACTACTAGGACAGGAATAAATTTTCACCTTTTTCAGGGCTGGTAGAGGTGATTTTAACATGTGTGTTGTGTTGTGTTGGTTTTAAATGTATTTGTTTTTTTGGTACAAATTGAATAAATAGCTTTTGAATTTATATTGGTGGTGCTTCTTTATGTGATTCTCTGGTCAGTTCTGACCACCGAGTCAATCTTTCTTCTTGGTATTAAGAGTATACAGTACGTCCTGCTCCAACCCACCCTTGGTTTTGCATTATCTTGGATCCCCTGTATGGTGATTGTTATCATTGTTATAGTTGATAGTTTGGGTTGTTTAATTCTCCCGGCTTCTCGTTAACTGCTTTTCAATGCTGGGGATTTGTGGGAGTTCCACGGGAATTTGAGGGGCCGGGAGGAGCCTATTTTCGATGTCTCTGCAGTCCAGCGCCATCTGGCGGAGTATAACCCGATTGTAAGTATTATATTTGTAGCAGGACGTACTGTATACTCATAATACCAATTCTACAGGTGAGTAATCACAGAATTGTATTTTTTTATCTTTGTACAACCTCATCATGAAACTATCTGTGGTCATTTGAGCCATATCTTACCATGTGGAGCCTGCTGTGGAATGCCATATACAAAACAATCCCAAAACAACCAACCAATAAATAACTTTATACACCTTAATCATCTAGTAAATTGCTTTACTATAAGTTTACACAACACCCCAAATTCACTTTTTGAGGCACTACAATTCTATTATTTTTTATTAAACCTGTATCAACACCCAATTTTACAAAAAATAGGGTCTGCTCAAGGGGGGCATCCCAATTGCCAGGGTCCCCCTCGATCAAGCCCCTGCAATACCCCTAAATCTTACCCGTCACCATGCTCTCAGGGAAATGCGGCCGTGTGAATGTCTGACGGCTTTCACATTGTAAGAAATAGAGAATTCCCATGAAATATAAAATATTAGAGATATAAGTTTTAAATATCTAAACTAGGTCTCCAAGTAGCTGCCCTGGCTAGGATGATAATTGAGCCTCTTAGATACTAATTTGGTATCAATCCAAACATCTTGGCTGCGGTTGGGTGGACACAATAGTTTTGGGTGTATAAAGTATTCTTAACTATGTATGTAAATGAAGTCAATACATGGTCATGAAATCCTTTTGTGAGTAGATGTGCAGTCTACAACTGGAAGTGAGATGTCCTACAATGAGGTGGAGTGATATTCGGGCAGTTGAGAGAGGACCAAGGAGGAGAACGGATGCGTGGGCATGAGGGCCCTGTATTGGTAACTATCAGCAAGTAACTTTAGGCCTATTTGGCAATTGTACTTAGTAATAGTACATTTTAGAAATCGTTTTATGTATTTGTTTAGTCCATGTGATACCTATACTGTCTAGTGGTTAATGTAACTGTTTAGGCCCTTATCTTTATATATATATATTGTAGTATTTTTACATATGTACTGCTGTCCAGTATCATAGGTCTGTGCACAATACAATCTTTTATACATTCTCATTGGTGTGATTCCTTTCGTCATCCACAACCTAGAACCTACAGTGGGCAGTTATTGTTATATTAATCATTGATATTTTTATTGATGTTTTTATAATAATAATTGTTTACAACATGTCCCGTGCCTAGCCGGTAGCCTGCAAGGCAGAAGCCTAAACACGGGACACGTGACCATCGGCAGCCAATCGCGCTGCGGCATTTACTCAGTGGGATGAGGTGACAGGTAAGATTTTACGGTTTTGTAGGGGCATGATCGAGGGAGGGATCCCGGCCACTGGGATGCCTCCATTCCAGGCGGCATCCTTATAGCCACCCCCTCTTGAATGAGTGTTGGTCTGCTTTAATAACAAAAAAAAGATTTAAAACACAACTGTATTCAATTCATAGACCAACCAGCATGTACACTTTTTAAATAAAATTAGCACTTGATTCTTGTCATCATTGCTGGAGGTGTAGGCTTACAGGCTTGGTTTGTTCCCCAATTATGGGATAATTTTTGGCACTAAATACAGTTCCCCGTCACCGCCTCTTCTGACCCAGAGCAGACCCAGAGGTAAACTGACCCGACACCCTGTCCAACAACCAAAAGGCGGAAGTGCAAGGGGCGTTTTTCTCTGATCCACCAGGATGTATGCATTTGATTAAGCATGACATTGTAAAGGGACAGGTCAAAAGGTCAGAGATGAAATCATATAGGATACCAGAAACTAGTAGGGAGCAGCTCGGGCACCAGCTATGGTCTGAAGCCCTGAAAGCTACCAGCCTGCAAAGCCCATATGGGCCTCGGGCTTCCCCTCTGGGCTTTGGTGATGCAGGTAATGGGATGGGGGTTATGGCAAGTCACCCACTTGCTGCCCCCCTTACTAGTTTACAAAGGGTTAAATGTAAAAAAACACCACACACAAAAGTAGAAAATATATTTTTTTCCCCTCCTACCTACCTCCGATCCATCGCTGATGGCTGGTGTCCCATGTCATCCGGTGCTGCATCTGACATCTGGAGACATCTCTCCATCTTTTGACATTTCACTCCCCACTGCAGGGAGGGGTCTTTCTGCAAGCAGAGTGAGCTGACGTCAGTTTACTCGCCGGTATAAATCCCCTGTTGTGGGGCGCGGATTAGAGGATGTCATTCCTCTGTCCCACTAAAGTCACCGCGTCCAGAGGATAAGGACATCATCCGGCACTGGAACGTGCACTGTGGTAAGCATAATGTTTAATTGCTTTATGAGCAAGTTTGTTAAAAGTACGTTTCGAATGAACCCAAATTTCTTGGGAAAAATTCAACAAATGGCCCAAATCGAACCGCTAAAACTAACTACATTGACCCAGGCCATCCAAGATCTTTAGGGAGGGTACCTACAGCTGCAATCATGCCTTGATGCAGAAGCGACCTTTGGAGTACCCTGCTGCTGGATTGGCAGCCGACCACCAGTAGGTCTGTCCGTCCCAGCTGGATCCCATTTTACCTGAACCCCGAGTGCCTCTACCAGAGCCCCTCTTAGTTTGCTACAACAAACTTACCTGGGTTAAAGTTATAATCTCATCTCACTCTGGGGTAATCCACAGACTTGGGAGGTCTCCTTTTACAACCTTAGGCAGGAGTGCCGACCAGTTGAGATGATCAATGACATGACCCTACCATTTCAGCCTGGGACTCTCAGAATTTTTTAAGTATGAACTGACCCAGTTAGAAACTCTTTGGCCTCACTATTCAAGTATTCAGCTTTATGAACTTTGCATTTAGCGGTCCAATTCCTCTTATGCCAGTGGGTTCGGTCCTCGCCAATCAAGTGTTCCATCAGCCCTGGCTCCTTCCACACCCAATGGCGCTGTTAAACTCATGCAACTGGGCCTAGTACCTTCTTCATTGTCCCTGGATCACCGTGCCTATACTGCGGTGCCTCGGGTCACTTCTGTAGTTAATGTCCCATTCCTCCTACTGGTAAGGAGGCTGTTAAATAACTTGTTCTCGATCCTTAGCCATCCACTGGAAATGTTTATGTAACTGTCATCCTACAGCTCCACGAAAGACGATTGAAACAAGCTCATGAATAATATACGCCGAGGGCTGGCATTTGCCCTGGGCCTCCATGATAAGATGGAGTCTCCAACAGGGCCGCCATCAGGAGAAGAGGGGCAGGACTGGTGTCCCAGGGGGGCCCAACCTCAGCCTATCACAATGGCAGCAATTTACATTCTAGAGCGCCACGAAAGAGGACTGAAACACACTTTTGGTCAGTGGCTCATGAATAAGCCATGCCCAGGGCCGGCATTGGGGGACATCAGTGCCATTTGCCCTGGGCTCCCATAATAAGACGGAGCCCCCAACAGGGCCGCCATCAGGGGAAGAGGGGCGGGACTGGTGTCACAGGGGGGCCCAACCTCAACCTATCACAATGGCAGCTGTAGAGCAACCGTGCTGTCATTCAAAAAATCTGCCCTGGGGGGGGGGGCGTGGCCTGCTAATGGCAGAGTAGGAGGCAGGAGTGTGAGGCTCCCCGTTCAAACCCCGTTGGACTGCATTTATGGCTGAGCGGCACCTCCCAGAAAATGTCCAAGAAACGGAGGACCAGGAGCACAACGAAACCCTGCCAACAGAACCGCATCCTGACATACTTTGGCTCCACGGAGCCGGAGAGCCCCCGATCGCCACCATCAGCAATGGCGGATGCCGGCGGGAAAGCGGGTAGGGCGGAGGGGCGGCTGCTCCCCGTCCCTGCAGCGTCTGACTCACCTCCTATCTGTCGCCACGCGGAAGAGGAGACGGAGGCGACATCCCCCCGATCACCTGAGGAGAGGAGAGCAGCAGTCCGCGATGCCGGAGGACGCGAGGTGCGGTGCGGCCACAGGCAAGATGGCGCCGACCCCGCCGAGATGAGGGGATGCACCCGCGGCTGCACAGAGGAGAACTGACACTGCGGAGACCGAGCCATGGATGTCAGGGAAAGGTCAGGAGACCGACTCGGCGGGAGAGGAGAGACCGCATACCCGCTCGTTGTACACCGGAGGAGCGGTGAGTCACCCCGGAGGGGGAGAGGGGGGGCCGCATGACAGGAGAGAGCTGGTAGTAGCAGCCCAGATTCACAGAGATGCAGAGGGGCCCAAGCCTGCAGCTCCAGAGAAGGGGGCAGTGAGGGACTGCATGGCCTGTCATGAGGACCCACAGGCAGGGGATGAACCCTTAAAGAGACAGCACAATGGAACACACTCCTCAACTCATGGGCCGCCAGGGAGAGAGGGGGACACAAGTGCCTCGGCGTACCAGAGAACTGGTGACGAGTGGGAGCAGGAGTCCTTGTCCCCGCCCGGACCCCGCAGCCCCATGGCCCTAGACTACCCTGTTGAGACGGGATGCCCCACGCCACACAATAACTCCCAGGGGCCCAGATGTCCAACGGATGTGCAGGCGGAATGGGGGTGGAGGCCTGCGTTCTCACCGGGACCCCACAGCCCCACGGTCTTTGCATACTCTGGGGTAACAAGACCCTGCACCAGAAGAGCGACCGACGGTGCACCCTGATGCAACCGCCCTTGATACACCTTTATCCCATACATTGATCTCGGCTATAGCAGGCTCAGTAAGACACAATATCACTGAGGCCCTCAAAACGCTGCCATCGAGAGCTGACTTTGAATCTTACATAACTAGAATGGAAGATACATTCCGTAGAGAAATTACATCCATGCAGAACTCTATGGCGGACCTATCCGACAGAGTAGATACCAACGCGGCTGCGCAAACACAGATCCAAGCTAGAGTGGAGGCATTAGAACGTGAACAAGAAACCACGCGTAGGATGCTCTCCAACTTCCAAGTGCAGCAAGACGACCTGGAAAATAGAAATCGTCGGAACAATATACGATTGCGGGGCATCCCCGAGTCAGTGGCTCCAGCAGAGCTGAGATCCATAACATGCGGACTGTTTAATAAGCTACTAGAGCGCCCACCAGAAGAAGAGATCGAGATTGATCGAATTCATCGAGCATCCCAACAGACCGAGGGATGTCATATGCAGGATACATTTCTATCAAATTAAAGAGGCGCTAATGAGAGCGGCATGGAGCAAGGGCCCCAGCGACCTAAACGGAGCCCGTGTCACCCTGCTATCGGACTTATCACGCAGAACTCTCCAAATGCGGCGAGCGCTGAAACCTTTGCTTGACCTCATACAACGACAGGGGGCGACCTACAGATGGGGACACCCCTTCCAGCTGCTGATACGAAAAGATCGGAGAACCTATGCATTGAAGACGCAGGAACAGCTGGAGGGACTGTTTGAGTTCCTGGGAGTAGCCCCCATCGTCGTACCGAACTGGTTAGCTGTGGAACCTGACGGAGGGATGGTTCCGCACCCACAACGTCCTAGGAGGCGGGAAAGGGAACGTCGTAGACCGGCACAGCGACCTGGCCTGGGTCGCAGAAGAGGTCCTGACCCCATCAACGGTGAACGAGACGATAGACAGCCCGAGTAGAAGACACACGCTGTCCAAACGACGGTTAGATAATGTCATACCTGTGTTCCTGCTTGTTCTTCTCTTCCTTTTTTATTTTTCACTCTCCTTCATAGCGCTTTATGGTAGACAGAAGACACAAGTCGTTTGAATTATGATTAGATAATGCAATGTTTATGTGGTTACTCGCTCCCTTTTTACTCTGCTATATGGTGCTATCTAGTGTATACAATGCTATTATTGACCTTGGGGAACCGACTCGCCCACTTCATATATGTTAGGTCCGGACGCCCGGTGTCGGGTGGGTGGGCGGCGGCCTGACGAGGACTTGCCTCCGAGCCCGGGACCTTACCCGGCCTGCCCCTCCATTCTGGTTCTACCAGGCTGTCGTGTGGGCCACGGGGAGAGAGGGCCCCCCCCATGGGGGGATCCTCCCCCAGTTGCGTGACGCCTGGCCGGCTGGCCGCCTTCCCACCTAATGCTTGGGTCCTCCCTGACATGTGGGAGCCCTCGATTAAATTAAAGGGGATGTGATCTCGGAGGAGAACGATCTGGGGCGACGTGGAGCAGTGGATGGATAGGGTCCCCTATTGAAGGGATCTAGTTATTTGGACCGGGTAGATGCTAGTTCCCCCCCGGATCATCGCTGGGGCCTCGCTCCGCTTTGAGGGGCCTCTCTTGCTGGCGCCTCGGCGGGGCGCTCTCCCGGGGGCGGGAGGGGCTGTGGGACTGGGGCCCACGTACTTAGAGCTCTGTCCGTGTTAGCACCTGGGATCCTCCTCTCATCTGAGACATGGAACTGCAGCCCATACAGGTCGGGCCTAGACTTAGATCTAGAACGGGGGGACCCCCGGGCTGAGATTGGATGGGATGAGTCAGAACCCGTCATAAGGGAGAGCTTTGGAGAAGAGGAGCAGAGGATATGTTTTAGTTCTTGACAATAACTCATGACATGAGGTCCTGTTCTTGTTCTTTTTCCGCGGTTCTGTTCATACGTTGTTGGCGCTCATCAGTTGGTGTGTTATGGGGGGAGGGGCGGGGGGCTCCTGAGTTAAGTGCATATAGATCAAAAGTTGTTTTTACGATTGCTACTGATTTTGTCTCCTGTTCGCCTGGCATCCATTTCCCCCCTGTGACCCTGGTGTTCCTTTGGGGAGAGCTGCTGGAGACTCACCCCTTGAGGACGCTGGGCTAGACTGACCTATATTAGGCTAGTCGTTAATCTGACCCTAATTGACCCAATTTGCCTTTTGGGTTTTCTCCAGAATTTGTTTCTTCTCTTTCCTCTTTCTCTCTCTTCCTTCTCTCTGTGTCCCCCCCCCCTCTTGGAAAAGCTATTGTTCCCTGGTCTGCCCCCCCCCCTCTTTTCCCTACCTATCCGCCCATCTCTTACCCCTTACCTCCCTGGGGGCCCTTGCCCTGTGTCTTGCTTGCCCGAGTGTGGAGAGCAGCGGTTACCCATTTATAGCTGGACTAGGTGGATCGGCGTTGCCTGGCTTGGGGGGTCGGGATGGAGGTAGGACGGGGCTGTGGGCCATCAGGGACGACCATGAGAGTCGTGTCTCTGAATTGCAGGGGCCTTAACGTCCCTGAAAAAAGGTCGGCCACAATATCGGAATTGCGGAGATTAAAAGCCAAAATCGTTTTCTTACAAGAAACGCACTTCGTAGGAAAAACTTCTCCTAAGATGTCTCCTAGGCATTTCCCTCAGTGGTATCTGAGCTCCTCGCCGGACTCCAAGACTAAAGGAGTGGCGATATTAATAGCCAGAGGGGTCCCATTTCAAATGACGGAGGTCTCTGCCGACGCAGAAGGCAGGTATATAATGGTGAAGGGCACACTGTATGGGGAGTTGTGCACTATTGCATCTGTTTACGCCCCAAATAGCGGCCAAGTTGATTTTCTCCTGCGTTTTCTGGCCAAACTGACGGATTTCCATGAAGGGAAAATCCTTCTAGGAGGAGATTTGAATACCGCTCTTGACCCGCTCATAGATTCCTCCACTGGGAAGTCTTCTGTGCCGTATAGTGGAATACGGAAAGTGAAACAGGCCCTACACAAATTGCAGCTGTGTGATCCATGGAGGATTCATAATCCAAAAGGTAGAGACTATTCCCACTTCTCATCAGTACATCTGACGTACGCAAGGATAGATTATGTGCTGGTCTCGCACAGTCTTTTGCCCAGAGTAGCCAAAACGGCCATTGACCTGGCCTCTCTGTCTGATCACGGCCCGGTGTGGATTTCACTGACCACCAGGAGGGGAGGAGGGCATGGACATGGCGGCTAAATGAGAGCCTGCTGAAGGACCCGGTAACAGTTGAAGCTACGCAAGTGGCTCTAAAGGACTACTTCGAACTAAACTGTACAGGGGATGTGACACCGATGACCATTTGGCAGGCGCACAAAACGGTTGTGAGAGGAACGCTTATCCAACACGCGTCTAGGCTGAAAAAAGCCTACATTACACAAAGGGATCAATTGATCTCCCAAATTCAAGCCCTAGAAAAGAAGCATAAAGAAACCCAGGCACGAGAGACCTTAAAAGATCTGACAAGATGCAGGGAGCAATTAAGCTCAATGCTGCTGAGAAAAGCAGCATACACCATAAAGAGATGTAGGCAATACTATTATGAATGGGGAAACAAGAGCGGTGCCCTCCTTGCCAGAGCGCTGAAGAAGCAACAATCCTTAAACTTCATCGAAGCAATCCTGGATCGGAAACAGCAGAAGTGGTACAAAACAACATCGCCAGGGTATTCCGGGAATATTATAGCGGGCTTTATAACTTGCACCACCAAGAGGAAGGGAACCCCCCAAGGGACCTAGCCAAGATACAGCAATACATTGTAACTTCTGGCATGCCGAAATTGGATGCTGAAGCGATAGCTAGGCTGGGAGAACCAATTTCAGGGACTGAACTGCATAAGGCAATACGGACCACAGCGAATGGTAAATCCCCCGGGCCCGACGGGCTAACTATAGCTTACTACAAAAAATTGGAGGGGATTCTGAATAAGCACCTCCTTAGAGCTCTTAATGTGGCGGAACAGGAGGAGGCGGTGACGGCATTCCCGAAGGAAGCGCTGGAGGCACACATCACAGTTATCCACAAAACCGGGAAGGACCCATTGAGCTGTAAAAGCTATCGCCCCATATCGCTACTAAATGTTGATCTTAAACTGTTTACTAAAATACTAGCGAACCGAATGGCTGCCTACTTACCTGAATTAGTTGAGGGGGATCAGTGCGGATTTATCCCTGGCAGGGAAGCCAGGGACAACACGATTAGAACCCTAAATCTTATACATCGATCACGCACAGACAATTCCCCAATGATGCTACTGTCCACGGATGCCGAGAAAGCGTTCGACCGGGTGAACTGGAGATATGCTTTTGAGGTACTGAAACATATTGGACTTCAGGGGAGAGCGCTGGAGTTCATACTGAGAATATACTCTGAACCGCAGGCAAGAGTGAAAGTTAACGGCCACCTCTCTCAGCCCTTTCGGATCTCGAACGGGACCAGACAGGGGTGCCCGCTGTCCCCCCTCATTTTCGCCCTAGCGGTGGAACCTTTCTTAAGACACATAAGGAAAAACATAAACCTAAGGGGGATTCGGGTGGGGGAGGTAGAACATAAAATCGCAGCGTACGCAGACGATCTCCTGTTCTTCATCTCCAACCCTGTTGTGGGACTCCCAAACCTCATGAAGGAATTTGACATATTTGGAAATATCTCGGACTTTAAGATCAACTTCGATAAGTCTGAAGCACTTAATGTCGGACTACCAGAAACAGTAGTGTCCCCCATCAGGTCCTCTTTTCCCTTCAGATGGTCCACACCCACGCTGACTTATTTGGGTACAAAAGTCCCGAAGGATATAGAGGATGTTTTCAGGTATAATTTTATCCCCATGCTTAATAAAATTAAAGCAGACTTGGCAGGATGGGATTCTCTGACGCTTACGTGGCTGGGAAGGATGAGCGCCATACGGATGACGATCCTCCCGAGAATCTTATATTTGTTCCAAACCCTCCCATGTCATATACCAACTAGCTACTTCAAGAACCTCAATACTCTGATCCTGAAATTCATTTGGAGCAACAAGAAACCAAGGACCCGCTTTGGCCTATTGCAGCTACCAAGAGCAAGGGGAGGCCTAGCAGTCCCGAACCTGAGGAGGTACTGGCAGGCGGCGCATCTACAGAGGATAGTGGACTGGGGGAGAAATGCGAAGAGGAAGAAGTGGGTTGATCTGGAAGACAGCTGCACAGATGTCCCGCTAAAAGAGATCCCATGGTCAACGGAGACTTCAAACCGTTGGAGTGGATCTAATTTATTGATAAAGGCCACCCTCAGTGTTTGGGATGAGACCAGGAGGAATAAAGAGGTTTCGCCCTGGCCATCACCCCTGATCCCAGTAATTGGGAACCCAGAATTACCCACTTGTCAGAGGCCACAGGCCAGGGGGGGGGGGGGTGGAGAGACCTGGGAGCAGTTAGGGGAAGAGACCTGGTGAAGGGACAAGAATGGTACAGCATTGAGGAACTTAGGATTCATTGGCATTGCCCGCACTTGGACCCTTGGCAACTGCTTCTCTTCCAGCATTTCTTGCAGCGAATGGGACCGAAACATTCCCTGGGACGAGACCTCACACAGTTCGAGTCCTTGGCTATGCAGGGAGATCCACTAACAGGGGTGATATCTCGGATATATCGGCTACTAGGAGAGGAGCGTGAAACACCGCCCCCCTTCTGCAAGGAGTGGGAGAGGGACCTGGGAAGGGAATTTACGAGAGAGGAGTGGGAGAAAATATTTTTGCTCTCCCAGAAATCTTCGATCTCATCCCAGGTACAAGAAACGAACTATAAGTACTTATCTAGATGGTACTACACCCCCAAGCGACTGGCTGCAATGTTCCCGAGCTCCTCGCCTCTGTGTTGGAGGTGTAAGGCAGAGGAAGGAACGCTGCTACATATCCTGTGAACATGCCCCAAAATCACAATCTTCTGGAGGAGAATAGCAACGACTATGAGTAAGATCATAGAATCCCAGGTCCCGTGCTGTCCGGCCCTCATGTTGCTACACCACACCAGTGATAGTGTGGCGGTGTATAAAAAGTCGATTCTGAGACATCTTCTGAATGCCGCCAAAACGATAATTCCTAGATACTGGAAGACTGAATATATCCCAACAGAAGAGGACTGGGCCCGGGAAGTGGATAGGATAGGGGAAATGGAGGAGCTGACGGCTGCGGTCCAGGACAACGAAGAGAAGATCCGCTTACTTTGGACGCCGTGGTACATGTTCCGGTCCCCGGCGGCTCGCCCTGCCTCCCCCCCGGCCTCCGCGGGTCCATAGATTATACAGCGAGCGGGGCCCAATGGGCATATGACCGCCGACACCACCTTTACTAAGTGCCCCCGGGCGCGGTGGGACACGGGAGCGGTGGGCCCCTCCCCCCCCCTGCCCCTCACCTTTTTTCCTGTATCCGTTCCTGCCCGCTTCCCCCCCTCTCTCTATCCTCTATATACCCTTTCCCCTCAGTGGGCTAAGCAATATCAATGACACGCGATCAACTATCCCCTGACCCGTTGAGCTATCGGGGCTGAAATTTAGCAGCTTCACTCCATTGGATGAAGATTGCTTATGTTATACAGATGTACTCCAAATTGAGATACAGACCCGACACATTGACCTTATCATTACACGAATAGAAGACAAATCATTCGGGGGGACGGGACCCTCTGGGGGGGTCGCCTCTGGCGCCCCTCGCGGAGCCTGGACCCTCCGACTCACCACTGAGGCAGAAGATTGCCTTGGAGAGCGCCAAACATCTAAACATGGGGGATAACCTTATGTGTAACACCCAGCCCTACTGCTTTTTACATGTCCTTATTGTACCTACTCTATATTGTTTCGCCTTTCTTTTTCTGTAATACCTAACTGCTTTGTATTGAAAAACGAAATAAAGAATTAAATAAAAAAAAAAAAAAAATCTGCCCTAATCCTGCACGAATGACCCGGAGAAGATGTGGCAGGGCACGCCCAACCTGGCACCGTGCATGGAGGCCCATCTGATGCATGGACCACACCATTGGATGGTGGAAAAGGTGCAGGCAATCCGGGCCCAGCGCCAGGAAGCGCGACGCCGAGTGCACCACCTCCCCAGAGCCGGTGATGGCAGGTACACTACAAAGCCCAGTAAACCAGGGGAAGAAAGGTGGCCGGGAAGTGAAGTAAGTATACCTTAAATTAGAAAAAAATGATGATAAAACTATATATACAAAAGGGGGGACAAATAAGCACAACATCTAGCAAATAGGGAAAAAACAAATTAGGCAAAACAAATAATAAGCCAACAAAACATTGGCTAATGGTTTGGAGATGCTCATGTCTGCAGAGCCGACAGTTAGTTGTGTCTGTTAGCAGTGTTTAGAGCAAGAAGATACTAGGAGACAGGCCAGTACACCAGGATATGTGGAGGGGACCATATGAGGGCAACAACCCAGCAGTCAGATCGTTGCCTACTCCTTTGTGCAAGGAAGACCAGTGCCAGGGACCTTTGAAATTACCTCCAGCAGGCCACTAATATCCATGTGTCTGCCCAAACTCTCCAAGACAGACTTTATGAGAGTGATATGAGGGCACAAGATAAGTAGGAGCCACAAGTAGGAGCTATACTTACAGCCTCTAACTGTGCTGCTCTGCATTCTGGGATTGCTGACCTTTTCCTGACCCCAGCTCTGCTCTGTCTGAGCAAAGCACAGCTATAAGCCACCCCCCTGTACTTTATCCCGCTCTCCTCAGTAAGTGTGATGCTTCTGAGTCAAGATGGCGGCGCCCATATCCTAAAGTCCTGAACAGAGTTGAAGCCCAGTGGGGGGGGAAAGAATAATAAGTAAGTGACTAAAAACTTAAAATATATTAATTTTAGATGCTGGGGAATCATTTTATAAGGCTTTGGGCTTTTCAATAAATCATGGTGAAGGTCCGGTTTAAGGGTTTTAAACCCTCAAAATTCGCCAAAAATATGGCACCCCTCCCCCGGGACTGCAATATATCACAATATATAGTCTTTGAGACAGAATCAGGATATATTGTATCGTCATACACGTATCGTGATACATATTGTATCGTCAGATTCTTGCCAATTCACACCCTTACTAATTTATGAGTGGCACTTCCCACTTATTCACACTAGTGGTGCTTTGCACTAAAGTGGGCTGTGGGCTGGCATTCATTTCAAGATACAAATTTGGCCAGTGAGACTCTTGACCTGACCTCCCTATCATGGATCATCAGCCATGATGCCATTAGCCAATGGCTTGCCATTAACCGCAAGCCCTCTCATTACCTGCTTCCCCAAAGCCCAGGGGTTGGAGAAGAAGGGCCGGGACCATTAGGTTATGCTGTGACCTGTTCTACAAGCCCCCATAGCTGGTGCCTGGGCTGGTTAGGCTGGGTAAGAGGGGCCTCACAACATTTTTGGGGGGGATTTTCAAGGGTTTTTCGATAATTTGGCCATTGAGACTCTGACCTGACCCCCCCAATCATGGCTGATCAGCCAGACAATAAAAGAAAGCTGTTCCAGACCGCCTCTCCTGTCATAATGGGAGGATTTTGTTACTGGGGGTGTGATTGCTGATGATGGGGTGAGTACAAAAATGTTGGGAATAGCCGTCTAAGCTATGGCTGGGATATGTGAGGACTTCATGAAGGTGTTGCCGTGATTGCAGGGACTAAGAGAACCGATTCATCACTTCACTGGAGCTCCCCCCCCCCCCCCCCCCCATATGGGATGATAGGCTGGGCTGCACAGGAAACCCAAGGTCAGGCAGCAGGGAATGTGTTTGCCATATGGCAGAGTACAGACCATGATCAGATATCTGTGGATTAGCGACAGATGATCAGCTATCAATATGGCTGCCTGGGTCAACAGTTCAGGATATCAGATATAAGTAAAGGAAGGATGGCCAACTTTAAAGAGTACCAAACCCCACCCTGGAGTCTGTGAGACGACTCCAGGACAGGTTGACTTGCTTCGATTGGGGGCGTCCCGCTATATAAACCCCCCAGGTCCAATGCTGCATGCGCGAGCAGCAGCCGCATCCCAGCTATTGCTTTAGTAGGATGCGTGCCCGCTCCAGGCATTTGTGAATGGCCGGCATGGGCATGCTCCCTGTTAGAGGTTAAAACAGGCATTTGGCCGGTGCAGGCACACTCCCTGTCAGAGGGTAGTGGGGGATGCGGCCGTCAGCGCACTCGGATCCGCTCGTATTAGATGAGCTCCTGGATTGAGGGGGCTCAAGCGGATC
This sequence comes from Gastrophryne carolinensis, assembly GCA_027917425.1. NCBI lineage: Eukaryota > Metazoa > Chordata > Amphibia > Anura > Microhylidae > Gastrophryne > Gastrophryne carolinensis. The sequence continues at coordinate 31,276,660 of CM051237.1, read as the reverse complement.
TGAGCACACTGATTGGATGAGCGGCTGCACATGCGTCGTAGGACCGGGAAGAGGTGAGTTTGTTCAGGTGACCTGGGGGTTTCACACTTCATTGGGGTACAAACTGTATTCTACAGATAATTTGCACCTGAATGTAAGGGGGGCTGCTGTGCTGGGTAAGAGGATACTAGAAGGGGTGGAGGGGAATTTAAACTCGAGATGAGAGGGGGCAAGAGAGAAAACAAAGGGGAACACAGGTTACTTAGGGGGCAGCATATGATGGTGGGTTTGTTCGGGTGACCTGGGGGTTTCACACAGGGGGGCATCCCCTGTCGGGGATAGTCAAAATGCTGGGTTTTGGTCCACTTTAAGAATACATTTAAGGAATTAGACCCCACGTTGAAGAGAAGGACCTCCAAGGTTGTATTCTATGGCTCAAGTCCTGGTGTAGGGCAGAAGATTTGGGTTCCTAGAGCACTGGACTGACTTTTCATTGGGGTACAAACTGTATTCTACAGATAATTTGCACCTGAATGGAAGGGGGGCTGCTGTGCTGAGTAAGAGGGGGCAAGAGAAAAACAAAGGGGAACACAGGTTACTTAGGGGGCAGCATATGATGGTGGGTGGAGAATTAGAAAGGTATAGGACAGTTATGATGGATAAGGAGATCCATGTGCTGCAAACCAGAAGTGAAAAAGTATGTAGACACAACAGGTTTTGTTCCGCTTGTAAGGAGGGGTCCAGTTCAGAGGCTGGGGAGGAGGGTTATTGGAGGGGGTTTGGTTCAGAGGCTGGGAAGGGAGCTGAGGGGTTCAGTTCAGAGGCTGGGAGGGGAGCTGAGGGGTTCAGTTCATGGCGGGGAGGGGAGCTGAGGGGTTCAGTTCTTGGCAGGGAAGGGGAGCTGAGGGGTTCAGTTCAGGGGCTGGGAGGGGAGCTGAGGGGTTCAGTACAGAGGCTGTGAGGGGAGCTGAGGGGTTCAGTTCAGAGGCTGGGAGGGGAGATGATGGGTGCAGTTCAGAGGCTGGGAGGGGAGATGAGGGGTTCAGTTCAGAGGCTGGGAGGGGAGATGAGGGGTTCAGTTCAGAGGCTGGGAGGGGAGATGAGGGGTTCAGTTCAGAGGCTGGGAGGGGAGATGAGGGGTTCAGTTCAGAGGCTGGGAGGGGAGATGAGGGGTGCAGTTCAGAGGCTGGGAGGGGAGATTAGGGGTTCAGTACAGAGGCTGGGAAGGGAGCTGAGGGGTTCAGTTCAGAGGCTGGGAGGGGAGATGAGGGGTTCAGTTCAGAGGCTGGGAGGGGAGATGAGGGGTGCAGTTCAGAGGCTGGGAGGGGAGATGAGGGGTTCAGTACAGAGGCTGGGAGGGGAGCTGAGGGGTTCAGTTCAGAGGCTGGGAGGGGAGCTGAGGGGTTCATTACAGAGGCTGGGAGGGGAGCTGAGGGGTTCAGTTCAGAGGCTGGGAGGGGAGCTGAGGGGTTCAGTTTATGGCGGTGAGGTGCGCTGAGGGGTTCAATTCAGAGGCTGGGAGGGGAGATGAAGGGTTCAGTACAGAGGCTGGGAGGGGAGCTGAGGGGTTCAATTCAGAGGCTGGGAGGGGAGATGAAGGGTTTGAGGCTGGGAGGGGAGATGAAGGGTTCAGTACAGAGGCTGGGAGGGGAGATGAAGGGTTCAGTACAGAGGCTGGGAGGGGAGATGAGGGGTTCAGTACAGAGGCTGGGAGGGGTTCAGTTCAGAGGCTGGGAGGGGAGCTGAGGGGTTCAGTTCAGAGGCTGGGAGGGGAGCTGAGGGGTGCAGTTCATGGTGGGGGGGGGAAGTTAAAGTGGACCAACACCCAGGGGTGATCGTCCCGGGCCAATCACCTCCCTCACCGCGGGACCTCCGAGACCGGGATGTCCCGCGGGGTGAAACCCCCAAAAAACCTTACCCTATCGCCCCTCCAGACGTGCGCGCGCCCGCGCGGGCCGTTTTTGAATGGCGGGCGCGCGCCCTGTAAGAGTGACGTGCGGGAGGCGGCGGCAGACGCGCTGTCTTGGACGTCGCCGTCACCCGCTTGGACGTCGGCGGGGATTGGACGGCGCGGTCACGTGGGAGCGTGGTGAGGTGAGTTTTTGGGGCTTTCTGGGGGGTTTCACACAGCAGGGTGCCCCCCCGAAGTGGACCAAAACCCAGGATAGTCAAAATCCTGGGTGTTGGTCCACTTTAAGGGATTCAGTACAGAGGCTGGGAGGGGAGCTGAGGGGTTTAGTGCAGAGGCTGGGAGGGGAGCTGAGGGGTTCAGCCAATCAGCGCTGCACGCTCTAGTCACGTGTTACTCCTGTCGGCCTCGCCCCTACATAAGCCAATAATGCCTGGCACAGGTTACAAGCCACAGCTAGAGCAGCAGTCCCCGCATATACGCAGTAGGGTCACTGGAAGCTGAGCTTTCATGAGTGGTCCCAGGGCTTTTCTCATATCGGGATGAAGCAATCAGCGGCTGTATAAAGAAAGTGCTGCCAGTGACACACACGGGCAGATGAAGGGTTAATACCCGCACCTAACGGAGCACAGCCGCCAGCACTGGAAATAATCGCACACTTCCGCTTCTGGTCGCCGCTTTGTTATTTATCTATCAGTGACGATCAGAAGTAACATGAACAGCATAAATGTGTGTGACACATACAGGGGGCGGAGTCATGCTAACTCCCTTTTCAGACTATCCGTGCATTGAGTCTATCGGTCTCGGTATGGGTGGGCGTTCCCTTTGCTGTCGGGGGCGGGGTTGAGGAGGGCTCAGGCCTATTGTTCTCTCCCGCGCATGCCCAGGGACGAGCCAGCAGCTAGGTGAGAGGGGCGGAGCCTGGAGGTGGCTTGAGGCCATTTTCCCGGAGCGTAGTGATCCCAGGCGAAAGTGTCTATGGCGTTATCCTGCATGTATGGAGGTGAGGAGAGGGCCCTGCAGCTGTAACGTGTTACCATGGAGACCACATATCCCTCTGTACTGACCCCGCATTGTATTTGTGCCCGGGAAACTCTTTTCTGCCCCATTATGCTCCACCTTGCTCTACTTCTACCCTCTCCTGCCCCTTCCTGCTCCTCCTCTTCTGCCCCTTCCTGCTCCTCCTCTTCTGCCCCTTCCTGCTTCTTCTCTTCTGCCCCTTCCTGCTCCTCCTCTTCTGCCCCTTTCTGCTCCTCCTCTTCAGCCCCTTCCTGCTTCAGCCCCTTCCTGCTCCTCCTCTTCTGCCCCTTCCTGCTCCTCCTCTTCAGCCCGTTCTTGCTCCTCCTCTTCTGCCCCTTCCTGCTCCTCCTCTTCTGTCCCTTCCTGCTCCTCCTCTTCTGTCCCTTTCTGCTCCTCCTCTTCTGTCCCTTTCTGCTCCTCCTCTTCAGCCCCTTCCTGCTTCTGCCCCTTCCTGCTCCTCCTCTTCTGCCCCTTCCTGCTCCTCCTCTTCAGCCCGTTCTTGCTCCTCCTCTTCTGCCCCTTCCTGCTCCTCCTCTTCTGTCCCTTCCTGCTCCTCCTCTTCTGTCCCTTTCTGCTCCTCCTCTTCTGCTCCTCCTCTTCCGTCCCTTTCTGCTCCTCCTCTTCCGTCCCTTCCTGCTCCTCCTCTTCTGCCCCTTCCTGCTCCTCCTCTTCTGCCCCTTTCTGCTCCTCCTCTTCAGCCCGTTCTTGCTCCTCCTCTTCTGCCCCTTCCTGCTCCTCCTCTTCGGTCCCTTCCTGCTCCTCCTCTTCTGTCCCTTCCTGCTCCTCCTCTTCTGTCCCTTCCTGCTCCTCCTCTTCTGTCCCTTCCTGCTCCTCCTCTTCTGTCCCTTCCTGCTCCTCCTCTTCTGCCCCTTTCTGCTCCTCCTCTTCTGTCCCTTCCTGCTCCTCCTCTTCTGTCCCTTTCTGCTCCTCCTCTTCTGCCCCTTCCTGCTCCTCCTCTTCTGTCCCTTTATGCTCCTCCTCTTCTGTCCCTTTCTGCTCCTCCTCTTCTGCCCCTTCCTGCTCCTCCTCTTCTGCCCCTTCCTGCTCCTCCTCTTCTGCCCCTTCCTGCTCCTCCTCTTCTGTCCCTTCCTGCTCCTCCTCTTCTGTCCCTTCCTGCTCCTCCTCTTCTGTCCCTTTATGCTCCTCCTCTTCTGTCCCTTTATGCTCCTCCTCTTCTGTCCCTTCCTGCTCCTCCTCTTCTGTCCCTTCCTGCTCCTCCTCTTCTGTCCCTTTCTGCTCCTCCTCTTCTGCTCCTTTTCTTCTGTCCCTTCCTGCTCCTCCTCTTCTGCCCCTTTCTGCTCCTCCTCTTCTGTCCCTTCCTGCTCCTCCTCTTCTGCCCCTTCCTGCTCCTCCTCTTCTGCCCCTTCCTGCTCCTCCTCTTCTGTCCCTTTATGCTCCTCCTCTTCTGCCCCTTCCTGCTCCTCCTCTTCTGTCCCTTTCTGCTCCTCCTCTTCAGCCCCTCTTTGCTCCCTCCTGCTCCTCCTCTTCTGCCCCTTCCTGCTCCTCCTCTTCTGTCCCTTTATGCTCCTCCTCTTCTGCCCCTTTATGCTCCTCCTCTTCTGTCCCTTTCTGCTCCTCCTCTTCAGCCCCTCTTTGCTCCCTCCTGCTCCTCCTCTTCTGCCCCTTCTTGCTCCTCCTCTTCTGCCCCTTTTTGCTCCTCCTCTTCTGCTCCTTCTTGCTCCTCCTCGTCTGCCCCTTTCTGCTCCCTCCTGCTGCTCTTCTGCCCTCTTGTGCCTCCTCCTGCTGCTCTCCTCCCTCCACGTGCCCCTTTTCTGCCCCTTTTGCTCCTCTTCAGCCCACTTGTGCCCCTATCTTGACCCCTCATGTGCCTCCTTCTATTCTCTCCTGCTCATCATCTGACTGCATAATTCAGCAGGCATCATTGTTTTGAATGGGTAGCTGCCGCATCCCCAGCATTGTGTACGAGCACCTGCCTCAGCCATTCAGATAGGATACGGGAGGATACAAGGCTGGGGATGCGGCAGCGTGCGCTCCCTATTCAAGTCAATGAGCTGCCTGCGGAATTACAGTCACACCGGGCGGCTCTAATTGGACAAGAGCCTGCGCATGCGTCATTGGCATCAGGTAAAGTAAGTGTTTACAAGTGTTCTGGGGGGGCTTCACACAGCGCAACACCCTGATTCAGGAGGCCAAAGGGGCACGGAGCAAAACTTGCAAATGTTTGTTTTTTGTATACATCCTGTCTTCTTATAAAGGGAATTGTCTGCTGATGATGCTGCTTATTGTATGGAACGCGTTGAGCAACCCAACATTGGCCATGAAAATAGGTAATGAGGAATGTGGAGAAAAGGGATAAATGGCTTTGGGTCAGTGATGTCACAGAGGGGACCACCAGCACCGCATTCATCAGCGTGACCTAAAGCCATTTAACCCTTTGAGAACAGCTATTCAATTAGTGGAAATAGGACTGCATTTGATGCCAATATTAAGACCAGAACCAGTTTGGGTCAGGTTGATGTCATCTGTAAGTGGTTCAGGGGTGTCGCCCTCTGTGACATCAGCCATTTTAACCCTTTCCTCCACATTCTTCGTTGCCCATTGTGATGCCAGTTTAGTGCCACTGTTATTGTTCGGTTGTTCCGTGTGATCGCCTGAAGGTGAATTTTCACACATCCCAATATGTGATACCTCGTGGGGTAGGTAATGTACATGACCCCGGGGCCAGACACACAGGGTTTTGGTCCACTTTGAAGAGGAATAGTTGCCTTTCTACAGTGTATAAGAGTCTAGGCACGGTTTGTGGTCCTTTTCAAAGGGAATCTTACTTTTCTACCCTCTTGAGAAAGGACCCATCTGCGGTTCGAAACGTTGAGATACATCTATTGCGTCTGCCTTGGTGCTTTTGCCTTCTCTAGGTATGTCCTCTAACCCAGTGGTTCTCAACCTTTTTATGCCAAATATCCCCTAGCGACAAGCAGTCACAACCAAATAGGCGATCAGTTAATAATGTCACCAAAATAAGTAGGTCCATGGGCCATGTAGCACTTTTTCAAGAAAGAAAGAATAATGTTTTACTGTTAAAATAATTTGTCAGACCCCCCTTGTTGGTGCACCCTTGAACCTTGCTGAGTACCCCCCTGGGGTACGCGTATCTCGGGTTGAGAAACCGCGCTCTAACCTACTCTCTATGTCTTGCATTGTGTGTTACTGCTCATTTTGCTTACATCACGAGTGGATGTATAAACTTTTCTGCTCACCAAAGGACCCCTCCTGCTCGTCTCAGCCCCCTGCTCACCAAAGGATGCCTCCTGCCCCTCTCACCCCCCTGCTCACCAAAGGATGCCTCCTGCTCGTCTCAGCCTCCTGCTCACCAAAGGATGCCTCCTACCCGTCTCAGCCCCCTGCTCACCAAAGGATGCCTCCTGCCCGTCTCAGCCTCCCGCTCACCAAAGGATGCCTCCTGCCCCTCTCACCCCCCTGCTCACCAAAGGATGCCTCCTGCCCCTCTCACCCCCCTGCTCACCAAAGGATGCCTCCTGCCCCTCTCACCCCCCTGCTCACCAAAGGATGCCTCCTGCCCGTCTCACCTCCCTGCTCACCAAAGGATGCCTCCTGCCCCTCTCACCCCCCTGCTCACCAAAGGATGCCTCCTGCCCCTCTCACCCCCCTGCTCACCAAAGGATGCCTCCTGCCCCTCTCACCCCCCTGCTCACCAAAGGATGCCTCCTGCCCCTCTCACCCCCCTGCTCACCAAAGGATGCCTCCTGCCCCTCTCACCCCCCTGCTCACCAAAGGATGCCTCCTGCCCGTCTCACCTCCCTGCTCACCAAAGGATGCCTCCTGCCCCTCTCACCCCCCTGCTCACCAAAGGATGCCTCCTGCCCGTCTCAGCCCCCTGCTCACCAAAGGATGCCTCCTCCCCTCTTACCCCCCTGCTCACCAAAGGATGCCTCCTGCCCGTCTCAGCCCCCTGCTCACCAAAGGATGCCTCCTGCCCCTCTCACCCCCCTGCTCACCAAAGGATGCCTCCTGCCCGTCTCAGCCCCCTGCTCACCAAAGGATGCCTCCTCCCCTCTTACCCCCCTGCTCACCAAAGGATGCCTCCTGCCCGTCTCAGCCCCCTGCTCACCAAAGGATGCCTCCTCCCCTCTTACCCCCCTGCTCACCAAAGGATGCCTCCTGTCCGTCTCAGCCCCCTGCTCACCAAAGGATGCCTCCTGCCCCTCTCAGCCCCCTGCTCACCAAAGGATGCCTCCTGCCCGTCTCAGCCCCCTGCTCACCAAAGGATGCCTCCTGCCCGTCTCAGCCCCCCGCTCACCAAAGGATGCCTCCTGCCCGTCTTAGCCCCCTGCTCACCAAAGGATGCCTCCTGCCCGTCTTAGCCCCCTGCTCACCAAAGGATGCCTCCTGCCCCTCTCACCCCCCTGCTCACCAAAGGATGCCTCCTGCCCCTCTCACCCCCCTGCTCACCAAAGGATGCCTCCTGCCCGTCTCAGCCCCCTGCTCACCAAAGGATGCCTCCTGCCCCTCTTAAGCCCCCTGCTCACCAAAGGATGCCTCCTGCCCGTCTCACCCCCCTGCTCACCAAAGGATGCCTCCTGCCCCTCTCACCCCCCCTGCTCACCAAAGGATGCCTCCTGCCCGTCTCACCCTCCTGCTCACCAAAGGATGCCTCCTGCCCGTCTCACCCCCCTGCTCACCAAAGGATGCCTCCTGCCCCTCTCACCCCCTCCTGCTCACCAAAGAATGCCTCCTGCCCGTCTCACCCTCCTGCTCACCAAAGGATGCCTCCTGTCCGTCTCAGCCCCCTGCTCACCAAAGGATGCCTCCTGCCCCTCTCACCCCCCCCTGCTCACCAAAGGATGCCTCCTGCCCGTCTCACCCTCCTGCTCACCAAAGGATGCCTCCTGCCCCTCTCACCCCCCCTGCTCACCAAAGGATGCCTCCTGCCCCTCTCACCCCCCCCTGCTCACCAAAGGATGCCTCCTGCCCCTCTCACCCCCTCCTGCTCACCAAAGGATGCCTCCTGCCCCTCTCACCCCCCTGCTCACCAAAGAACCCCTCCTGCCCCTCTCACACACCCCCTGATCACCAGAGGACCCCATTCACCCCCTCTGTTCACAAGAGGACCTCTCCTGCCCTTCCCACCCCCTGCTCACCAAAGAACCCTTCCTGACACTCTCACCCCCCGCTCACCAGAGAGTACCTTTAACCCCCCTTGCTTACCAAAGAACCTCTCCTGCTCCTCTCACCCCCTGCTCAGCATAGGACCCCTTCTGTCTTTCTCACATCTCATGTCTTTCAGAGTGACGCCTACAGAGCGGACAGACAGGGCGAGTATCGGGCAGAAGGACACCAAGATCTCTACATGGACACCATAATGGAGGCTCAGCAGCTCCTCCCATCACAGGGTAAGAGGGGGCGCCACTGAGCACATCTCCATTACCACACACTCGCACCTTCCCACGGCCTCACTCTCATCTTTATTTACAGATGCTGGAGACATCATAGTGAGAATTGTGAAAACTGAGGAGGAAGAAATGGAGATAAAAGAGGAAGAACTTCTACTAATGAACCCAGGTGAGTAATAAATCTTTTGTAGCAAAGTTTCCCCATTCCCCCTGTTTCAGTCAATCTGCGCACACTCTGAGTCTCATAAATCTCAGTACAGGGACGTCACTATTATATTTATTCACAGACCCCGCAGACACTATAGTGACTATTGTGAAAACCGAGGAGGAGGAAATGGAGATAAATGAGGAGGAACTTCTACAAATGAACCCAGGTGAGCAATAAAACTTTTTACCACAAAATTTCCCCATTCCCCCTGTTTCAGCCACTCTGTGTCTCATAAATCTCAGTACAGGGGCGTCATTATCATCTTTATTCACAGATCCTGCGGACACTATAGAGACTGTGAAAATTGAGGAGGAATTATCTGTGAAGAATGAAGAGGAGGAAGTTCCTCTACATATCAGGCCAGGTGAGTAATATTGTTTTCCTATTGGAACTCGCTGCCAGAGGAGGTAGTAATGATGGATACAGTAAAAACGTTCAAAAGTGGTCTTGATGCCTTCCTGGCATGTAATAACATTACCAGCTATGGCTACTAGACCACTGGAAGAAGTTAAACAGGCTGAACTGGATGGACTAAAGTCTTTATTCAGCCTTACATACTATGTTACTTTCTCCACATGAGCTGTGTCTTGTACATCCGCACTTGAGTTATTGCCTCTCTCTACCAGTATGTTGGACAGTGACCTCGCTCTGCCTCGCCATGTTATTCCTCGGCTGTCGGAACCATTAAAGTGTCTGTTAGGCATCATGAGATTCTGTTCTTGTGGTTTGGCTTTGCTGTGCGGCCTAGAGGCACACACAAATGTATCAGTGGGCACTTCCCATTAGTCCCACCAGTGGTGCTTTTTCCTGTGTAAAATAGTGAGCTGATGGCTACCAGGGAGCCCCTTAACTGACCCCGCCCCCATCATGGCTGATCAGCCAGAGGACAAAAAAGGCTGTCCCAGTCCACCTCTGGGACAGCTTGCGGGTGATTGCTTATGATTCAGTAATGACAAGATAGTAGGGCACATCAGTCTAAGCTACAGCTGGAATGGCTGAGTATTCCATGAAGGTGAATCCCTTATTGCAGAAACTACCATAACAGGCTCACTGGGTGACCTGACACTCAGAATCTAACTGTAACCATTGTCTTCATTGAAGCCCCTCACAGGGGATGACAGGCTGGGCTGTACAGGAAACCCCAGGTCATGGAACAGGGGATGAGTTTTGCCATATGGCAGTGGACAGTCCAGGATCAGAGACCTGTGGATAAGAGAGGTAAGAGAAGGGGGCAGTCGTGGCCTAGAGGTAAGGAAGCTGGCTTGTGATCTGAGGGTGGCAGGTTTGATTTCAGGCCATGGGACATGAATGAAGTGCTCTTGAGCAAGGCACCTAACCCCCCCCCCCCCGACTGCTCTGTGGGCACCATTATTAGGCCAGCCCACCGTTATGGACATGTGTACACTCACCCCAATCTCTGCTGCTAGCTTCACCCCCTTTACACGCCTCACCAGTCACAGTTGCCCCCAGGACTTCGTAGCACAAAGGATGTGGACTTACAGGGAGGAAGGCGGATGAAACCGAGGCAAGACTGGATGATGTCGGATAAGCCGGGGTCATACACGGGTAATATGTCCAATATAGCGCAGCACCAAAGGGAAGAGACGGGAGAAGAGTCAAAATCAAGCCAGGGGTCGCCGGGAGGTCACGGGTACGCAGTACAGAGGATGAGACAGAATCGTAGTCAGGAAACAAGCAAGGGTCGTTCCAGGCGGCATTCACAGGAAGGTCAAACAAGGCAAGGTCGGCAACAGAATGGAATCTCGAATCTAAGACAAAATCACACCCAGCAGCACGCTATCACGGGCAAGGGACAAGTGTGGGGAAACAACCTTTAATTGCTGGGAGCTGACGGGATTGGATGGAAGGAAGACTGTGATTGGTGCACTTAGGAACTGTGGGCCGATTGGCCAATTTGAACTAAAAAGGGCGTATTTGCCCAGAACCACTCTGGACTCATTGGCCCTTTACTACAGCCTCCGGCGGGCGCGCTGTATGCGCGCGAGTGCGCAAGCGCGTTCAGGGAAGCCGGGGATGCGGCCGGCGGTGAAGGGAGGAGGCAGCCATGCTCAGCCCCGTACGAGCAGATGCTCAGAGCGGTCGTCGGGCAGGAAGCACCCCAGCCAGCCTCCAAGAGACAGTGCGGGACCGATCCTGAGGTGAGTTGATCGTGACAATTAGATATTGATATGGCTGGCCGAGGTAGTCCACAGGAACATGATGACATATGGAACAACAGGTCCTTAGTAGCAGATGAGATGTGATGTACATAGGAGCAGCGGCTGAGACCAAGTCTGGAAGCAGGCGGTCAGGATATCGGGAATCGAAGCAAACAGAAATCCATCACTCGGCAGGGGCCACATTTCCAAGTGTCCACTTCTGTCCCGTGAACCCAGGTCAGAGCTGATAGCACCAGGTGAGTATTTAGTGTGAGGGCTGGCCTTTGGAGTGTGCAAGGTGTGCCATCGCATGGGGCACCACGGTCGGGTGTGCTGCACAGTTGCACCCGCACACTCAATACCTCAACCTGTCCATCGCCCTCTTGCTCTGTTTTCTGGTTCGCTACTCACTCACTCTGCCCCCCCAAGCCCACCCTCTAAGCTTACAGGTTAGCCACTTGATGGCCACCACCCAACCTGTTCTCTCACTTTGGGGAGGTGTCAATTGGACCAGAAGGGAGGGATGCTATGCTCACCTCTGTTCTGCCCTATCCCCATAGCATTCCAACGTGGGATGCCTTACAGTGTAAAACTCCCTGGAACTCACCGGCATACCCACCATGCAAGAGGGATCCTCTGATCTCCTGCCCCCCCTCCCCTCTCCAGCGATCACAGCATCTGTCATCTGCGAGGGACACAGGAGCTGATAATAGAAGGTGAGTACAAAAAAATCTTTATTAAAAAAAAAAAAAAAATCTAAAAGACATTTTTTCTGATTTATGGTGTGTTTTTTACTGTTAACCCTTTTTGAACTGGTAACGGGTCCATGAGACCCCTATACCAGTTCACAAGGCTGGGGGTCTGTGGCTAGCGGGTGACTTGCTATTAACCCCCGGCTCCCCAATTACTCCCCAAAGCCCAGAGGGGGGCAGAAGAGCCCGGGCCCACGGAGCTTGTAGCCTGCAGGGCGGGGGGGGCCACCAACGCTGGCCCCTGCGCCCTGTTCTACAAGCCCTGCATAGCTGGTTTCGGGCTGGTTATGCTGCGTAGGGGGGACCCCATGTCATTTTTTTTTTCATTTTTAAGGGTTTTTAACCCTTAAAATTCCAATAAAAAATTGGGTTCCCCCCAGGAAGGGGGGCCCTATGTTAAGTTTTTTTTTTTTTTTAAATAAAAAAAATATTCAATTAAAAAAAATCGCAATATATCATCTTTGAGACAGAATCAGGATTTATTGGGATATAACGTATTGTCTTACATCTATGGCGATATGTATTGTATCGCCAGATTCTTGCCAATTCACACCCCTAGTGGCCTGTCCATGCGCCATGGGATTGCTTGTATGGTAAGTATACACATTGGGATGCCCCAGAGATGGGGGAATCAGCCAGCCCTGGGGCCTTTTTGACTTCAGGGACAGCAAATACATGCTTTCGTCTGCGCCTAGCATCGTGTCTGATACCAGAGGATTCCCCCCCCCCCCTTTTCTGCATTGCCTCCCTACTGGCTGCCAGTTCACCACCCCACAGTAGTTCTGTAGTGAGGAAACGCAGAAGTGTTTTCGGGGGGGGGCATCCTGTAGTATCGCACATGCTGGCTTCCATCCGGCCGGCCCTGTTTAATGTCACAGAACCTTTCAAAGATGGTCTCTCAGGTGAATTGAAAAGGAAGTTTATGAAAAGAAAACCAGCAGTGAAAAATTAGGCTGATACATTACTGCAGAAGCTAATACTATACCTCAATGTGTCGAACTAGATAGGAACATAAAGTGTATGTTCACAAATGCCAGAAGTCTGGCAAGTAAAGTGGGGGAGCATGAGTCTCTGGTGCTGGCAGAGAATATTGATGTTGGTGTGGATGAGACATGGCTGGATTCCACACGACTGGACTGTCAATCTACAAGGTTTTGCTCTTTTTCGGAAAGACAGAGCAAAAAGGAAAGGGGGCGGCGTGTGTCTTTATGTAAAGCAATAATTCAAAGCATATATTAATGAGGGGATACTAGCAGAAGATTGTGAGGATGTAGAATCCTTGTGGGTAGAAGTGTGACTAGAAGATGTAACTTGTAAGGGCGATTTCTGTCCCCTACCATTTAGGATGAAGCAGGACATTGAAGCAGGAAGCCCAGTCAGTGGTAGGCTAGAGGTGGAAAAGATCAAGGACACACTAAAACACAATACCAACAACATCCACATGATGTGTACCAATGCTCGCAGCTTGGGCAACAAGCTCTGTGAATTAATGGCTATCATATCCAGAGATGAATTGGATCTTGTTGCAATAACAGAGACTTGGTTCAAGGATCACAATGACTGGGAGATAGCCATACCCGGTTACACATTGTACAGAAAAGACAGATTGGATAGAAAGGGCGGTGGAGTAGCCATTTATATCAAGTCTACCCTTCAATCAACAATAATTCAGCATACACATAATGAACTAGAAACTCTCTGGGTTACCATGCAGACTAAGGAGGGAGCTGTGGTCAGAATTGGTGTGATATATAGGCCCCCTGGACAATCTGAGGATCTAGATAACCTGTTAATAGATGAAATCAGTGGAATGGCAGAGAAGGGGGACATTGTAATTACAGGTGACTTCAACATGCCTGATGTGGACTGGAATATCCCAAGTGCATCGGCATGCAAGAGCAGGACTATATTAGAGGCACTTAATGGAGTGTCTCTAAAACAACTTGTGACATTGCCAACTAGAGGAGATAACATTCTGGACTTAGTTCTGACCAATGGGGATCTGGTGTCCGAGGTCAGGGTTGAAGAAAATCTGGGTTCCAGTGACCATCAATGCTTATGGTTCAGAATAAAAACAGACATTGTGCAATCACACACCAGAACCAAAGTGCTAGACTTTAGGAAGACAAACTTCAAGGAAATGGCGGAGTATGTAGAAAGAAAATTAGGTGAGTGGAACAGAGTAGCAGAAGTGAGTGCCCAGTGGTCACTATTAAAAATGGCCATCTTAAAGGCAACTAAGCAATATGTGAAACAAACTAGCAAGAATAAAAGGAAGAAGAAACCATTATGGTTTACTAGGGAAGTCAGCACTAAAAGATAAGAAGTCTGCCTATAAGAAGTATAAAGTAAGTGGAAGTGTAGCTGACAGAGAGGCGTATAAAATTAAACAGAGGGAAGCAAAACTGATTATAAGGACTGCTAAAGGGCAAAAGGAGGAAGAAATGGCCAAATCTATGAAGAGGGGAGATAAAACCTTTTTCCGATATATTGGTGACAGAAGAAAAACAATGTAGTCTCAAAAATTAGAAATAGGGAAAATAAATATATTGATGGAGATAAGGCTGTGGCTGACCATCTGAATAGCTACTTTTGTTCGGTATTTTCAGATAGTAGCAGGCATGGCCATAGGACAGCATCCCGCTGGGAGGGCACAGCTCCGGACTTTCTGGAGGCTGATGTCCTATCCGAGCTGGCACATCTAAAGGTAAGTAAGGCGATGGGTCCAGATGGAATCCACCCCAGAGTTCTAAGAGAACTTAGGTTTGTGATTGCAGCCCCTCTGACTGATTTACTTAACCATTCCCTTTCAACTGGTGAGGTTCCAGATGATTGGAGAATGGCCAATGTCGTACCAATCCATAAAAAGGGGAGTAGAGAAGAAGCCAGTAATTACAGGCCAGTTAGTTTAACATCTATAGTGGTCAAATTAATGGAAACACTCTTAAAAAAGCAGATCATTTCCCATCTAAAAATTTATGACCTATTGGACCCAAAACAGCACGGCTTTACTGAGGGCAGATCATGTCAGACCAATCTTATTGATTTCTTTGACAATGTCACTAAAGTGTTAGATAAGGGTGGTGCTGTGGATATCGCCTATCTGGATTTTAGCAAAGCCTTTGACACTGTACCACATAAGGAGCTCATAGATAAGTTACTGAAGGTAGGACTCAATCCCAGGATAGTTCAGTGGATTTCCAGTTGGCTGAGGGATCGGTCTCAGAGCGTTGTTGTAAATGGTGTGCAATCTGAACAAAGGCGAGTTACAAGTGGTGTGCCGCAGGGCTCTGTCCTGGGCCCCATTCTTTTTAATATATTTGTAGGGCTTGGTAGGAAAAGTTTGGTAGGAAAAGTTTGTCTGTTTGTTGATGATACAAAGGTTAGTAATAGGGTGGATATTCCTGGAGGTGTCTGCAACATGGAAAATGATTTAGCTTTACTGCATAGATGGTCAAAACTGTGGAAACTCGAGTTTAATGTCTCTAAATGTAAAATCATGCACTTGGGTAGAAGGAATCCCTGCTCTGAGTACCGTATGGGCAGCACTGTGTTAGCCAGGACCTCGGGGGAGAGAGATTTAGGGGTACTGATTACTGATAGCTGCAAGATGAGTGGACAGTGTAGCCAGGCAGAAAAGCAAGCAGGATGCTTGGCTGCATAGCTTGAGGCATCACCAGTAGGAAGAGGGAGGTTGTGATGCCGCTGTATAGAGCCCTGGTGAGGCCACAGCTAGAATACTGTGTTCAGTTCTGGAGACCTTACCTGCAAAAAGACATTATTTAAATAGAACGGGTCCAAAGGCGGGCAACGAAAATAGTGGAAGGACTTAAACTTAAAACTTATCAGGAGAGACTTAAAGAACTTAATTTGTACAGTCTGGAGGAAAGAAGGGAGAGGGGGGACATGATTGAGACCTTTAAATATGTGAAAGGATTGAATAAGGTTCAGGAGGGAAGTGTTTTTAAGAAGAAGCTTAATGATAGAACAAGGGGGCACAACCTGAAGCTAGTCGGGGGGAAGATCAGGAGCAAAATATTAAAATATTATTTTACAGAAAGAGTAGTAGATGCTTGGAACAAACTTCCAGCAGAGGTAGTTGAAAAATCAACAGTCACTGAATTTAAACATGCCTGGAGACCGTATGGTCTCCTTCTGCCGTCAACCTTCTATGTTTCTAAGTGGGGTGCGATGTAAACAATGTTAAAATACAGTTTGGTGTAATTTATAGGCCCCCAAATATAAGGTCAACTGCATAAACAGAGCAGGCTTCACAGGCTGGTACGGTCGTGGGGATGGGGGACTTCAACTACCCAGGAATCGACTGGAGACATGGTTCTGCTTCCACTACCAAGGGGGAGAGCATTCCTCAGCTTGCTACAAGATAATTACATGAATCAGTTCGTGGAGGCACCTACTAGGGATGATGCTCTTTTAGATCTGGTAATATCAAATAATGATGACCTGATGGGGACATTAACAGGCTGTGAAAATCTTGGTAACAGTGACCACAATATAGTTGTATTTAACATAAACTGGAGATTTTCTTTTGGGGAAGGGAAAAACACCAAATTTTAGGAAGGCCAACTTTCCCAGACTCAGAGCAGCACTCCAGGGCATTGACTTGGAGCATCTGTTCAGGAATAAAGATACAGAAGCCAAATGGGAGTGCTTTAAATCAATTGTGAGTACCAACATTGCAAAATGTATTCCTATGGGTAACAAATATAAGCGGCTAAAATTTAACCCCTCATGGCTGACACCTGCAGTTAAAAGGGCAATAAAGACCAAATATAGGGCATTTAAAGTGGACTGTCACCCATCTATAAGATTCCCGGGCCGATCACCTCCCTCACCGCTGGACATCCGAGATCGGGATGTCCCGCGGTGAGGGACCCCCCCCCAAAACCCCCGAAAAACGTACCCCATCGGCAGCGGCCGCCTCCCGCGCGCCCCCGCGACAGCCGGGGTGCCCCCCTGAAGTGGACCAAAACCCAGGATAGTCAAAATCCTGGGTGTTGGTCCACTTTAAACTTTACAAGGCTGAACTCTCAGCTGTAACACTTGAAAAGTATAAACTAGTAAATAAAATGTGTAAGAAAGAAATAAGGTTGGCAAAAGCACAAAATGAAAGAGATGTGGCCAAAGAAAGCAAAACAAACTCTAAATATTTTTTCAAATATATTAATTAGAAGAAAACTAAATCAGAACAGATAGGTACCCTAATTAATGATAATGGGGAAATGGTCACTGGGGATGAAGAGAAGGCGGAGCTGTTAAATGGATTCTTTAGCTCTGTGTACACAAGAGAGGAGCAAGAAGCCAACACAGGAGATGCCACTGATAGCAATAGCCCAAGTATAATAATTAACAAGCTAAACGTGGACACCATCCAAGAAAAACAAAATCATTTAAATGTGAATAAGACTGGAGGACCAGATGGGACTTCACCCAAGAGTTCTCAAAGAACTCAGTTCCGTTATCTCATCACCCCTGTTGTTGATCTTTAAAGACTGACTATCAACTGGTATAGTGCCAAGGGACTGGCGCAGGGCAAATGTGGTTTTTAAAAAATGTCATTTTTAAAAAAGGGCTCTAGGTCTTCTCCGGGCAATTACAGACCTGTTAGCTTAATATCCATTGTGGGGAAATTGCTTGAGGGGCTTTTAAGGGACAACATACCCAAATATGTAACTATCCATAATATTATAAGTGACAACCAACACTGTTTTACTAAGAACAGAAGCTGCCAGACTAACCTGATTGGCTTCTATGAGGAAGTGAGTAGAAACCTGGACAGAAGGGCGGCTGTGGATATAGTTTTTCTGGATTTTGCAAAAGCATTTGACACTGTCCCTCATAGACGCTTATTGGGGAAATTGAGATCTTCAGGATTAGAAAACACAGTTTGTAACTGGGTTGAAAACTGGCTAAAGGATCATGTGCAGAGTTGTGGTTAATGATACCTACTCTGAATGGTTACCGGTTGTAAGTGGCGTATCCCAGGGTTCAGTGCTGGGCCCACTATTATTCAACTTGTTTATAAATGACATAGGATAGGGATGTAATTTTGCCTCTTTACAAGGCACTGGTGCGCCCTCACCTGGAATATGCCGTCCAGTTCTGGGCACCCATCTTTTTGCTTCTCCCATACGATCGCGAAAAGTATCCAGGCTGTGGCTGTGGCGAAAATAATTGAATTGCTCCTGTAGGCTATCAAATTTGGTAGTTAGGATATTTTGGCACAAGGCTATAGCCGCCATGATGGCTGCTGTGTCAGGGTTAGAGGCTCCTACCCCGATCCTCCTGGGGTCTCCATTGTTTGCATGCCACTGTTCACGTAAGTGGCTTTATTCTTTTTATTCCCTCCCATAGAAGGGAGTGCAAGGAGAGGATCCCAGCCATTGATTATAATGCGAGAGAGGGGAGCCCCAGGGGGTAATCAGAAAGTGGAGTGAGTTATGCAATTAGCTATTGCATTTGCAGAAAGTTTGCTCCAGGAATAGGCACCCCGGCGGTCAATGCACACTGGGTGATACAGGGCCAATTCCAACCGGCTTCACAGCGAGGCCCAAATGAAGGGGATCAGTAGGGTGATGCGGAGGAAGTCCCGGGAGCGGGGAGCAATGGGGAACAGGTGGGACAGTGCAAGCAAGTGATATGCTGGGGGGGGGGGCGGTCCTTCACAAATATGATCGATGATGCCCACCTGGTCCCGATGGCCACTCAGAGAGGACCTGACAGAAAAGATACAGCTATTTAATGGTTAATAAGCTCCAGGGGGAACCATGTACAGGAATGGTGTTTAAACTTGTATTGCTCAGCCAAGTCCTAGCAATAGACTAGTATTGTGCACCACAGGAGATATAGAAATGTGTGGAATTGCCAAGCTAAGAATCGCTGATGATCTGGTGAATGTAGGGAGAAATTATAGATCTTGCTTTGGGGCTGGGCAGTGTCTCCTCTCCTCTCTGCACAGACAGAGCTGATTACAGCCGGCTCCCCTCCCCTTCTTCAGGCTGGATGAGACGCTGCAGAAGGCGTCTCGACCCAAGCCCCCTCCACAAGATGGCTTCTGGCTTCCTCCGCTGATGGCACCTCACCAGCTGCACACGCTCGGCGGCCCTCACCATCGCCGAACTCTGGGACGCTCCTCCCGTCCGAGCCCCGCTCACTCTGCCTGGATGCTTCCACCTTCCTCCTCACAGCGCAGGACGATGCCGGCTGCAGACCCACCGGGGACCTCACACCTCCCCTCCTTGCCGCAGACAGAAACCTCCTCGGTAGGGCATGGACGCCCCCAGCCCGACCCAGTGCACCCGGGAGGCCACCGCAGCCAATCGCTGCCCAGAGTGATGTCTGCAGAGTCTGTCTCAGGAGATAAGCAAACGTTCCTGCGTACTCCCTCCATTTCTGCCCAAATGTGTACCATGTGTACAACAATAAGGTGTGTGCCCGACGGCCCTCGGGTTATGGCTACACTCCGTGGTATAAATAGATTGTGGAATAGAACTTTAAATTGACCCTGAATATATTTATACATAGTTATCACCCCTCAGGCGTCTATTTTTCTAAACTAAATAAACCTAACTGTGACAATCTTTCAGGGTACTCTAGCCACCGCAACTTAGTTGCCCTCCTTTGAACGCGCTCCAGTTCTGATATGTCCTTTTTAAGCACAGGAGCTCAGAACTGCACACAGTACTCCATATGGGGTCTGACCAGTGACTTGTACAGGGGTAAAATAATGCTCTGGTCATGAGCACCTATGCCCCTCTTGATGCACCCCATGATCTTATTTGCTTTGGCAGCTGCTGTCTGGCATTGATTACTACATGTCATGGATATCTCAAGGGAGATATCCAGTAATAAACAATGACAATAATTCGAGTACTGCAAGGCAGAGAGACTGGGATTGTGCAGAAAACACAATGTGTTTATTGTGAGAAACAAGCAAACATAAAAACTCAGATTGCTATACATACAGTGCAGTGAGGAAAAACATACAAGCATGAAGTCCAGTCCAAAGTAGTCCAAAAAGCAAACAGAAGGGAAACCAATGGCTCAAAGGAAGTTCAGGGTTCAGAAATCAGATTCAGGATTCAGAGGCTCTGCTACAGAGTTCAGGTTCCAGATGACAGAGTAAAATGCTGAGCCCTGACTACATGCCAGGCTGATCTCCAGGAGCTCTGCAGGACAGCTCCACCTGGTGGTCAGGCTGCATACTACAGAGAAACAGGCGAAGGCTAAGGAGGAACTCCAGGCATGACAGTATCTTTCCCCCGACCAGGCGGGCACCGAACACCTTTAAATAACTGCTCCGCAGGATGGGGATAAAGCCCAAAGCAGGCGAAGACTTGCCGGACCCCGAAGTCCCCCCAGGATCAAAGTCCACAAAATAATGGCCTGGGTGATCAAACTTGGCCGGCAGAGTGATCCAACCCGGCAGACGGGTCACTTTGGACAGAGCGATCAAACTCGGCAGACGGGCAATCAAACTCAGCAGACGGGTCACTTTGGATAGGGCGATCTAACTCGGCAGGGGGGCGATCAAACCCGGCAGACTCGGCAGGCAGATTGGACAGACTGGACAGACAAGTCAGACTGGACAGACCAGTCAGACTGGACAGACCAGTCAGACTGGACAGACCAGTCAGACTGGACAGACCAGTCAGACTGGACAGACCAGTCAGACTGGACAGACTGCACCGAATGGTCAGATTGGACAGACTGCACCGACTGGTCAGATTGGACAAACAGGAATTTTTGATTTCTGGGCTGCAAAAACTGTAGTCGGGTCATGGCCAGCAAACACTGTCTCAGGAATACCTAAGTAGGAAGTAGCTATGAATAGCAGGAATTCAACCACATTTACACTGAGATGTTTGCTACGATTTAACCAGGCTTCAGCCCAGAAAAACAGCTCATCCTCAAACAGGAAGTAAGCCACCTGACGACTCAAGGTTGTCATGGGAGACTGCCGAATATGAGGCTCCAGCGGTAACTTTGCGACTGGAGGAACTGGGGGTAAGTGGCCAGGGTGAGCTCTTTAAAGCGAGGTGGAGGCACAAAGATATATCCGTCTGTGGGAACCGTGGGACGGTCAGAGTCCATAGCAACGAATGCCCTTATGGACATTTTGGGGATAAAGCTGACTACACACGCAAACAGACTGACAACCCACCTGCGCCACCAGGGAGGCAAACTGCCGATTACCCAGGGGCGTAGGGGACCTGGAACTCGAGGAGCCCGTAATCCACCTACTTCTTCAGCAGAGCTTCTGAAAATGAAGATGCACAGGCCCCAGGTAATCCCGTGGTGGTCGCAGACTTGGGAAAGGGAAAACACGGGAGAGACAAATACTGGACAGACAAGAACTGGGCCCCAAACTACTAAACAAGGTTGGGCCCCAATACAGGCTATGGCAAACTAAACCTAGGAGGCAAATGCAGACTCAAAGTAAAATCTAAGGCTGGCACTAGGACCCTGCATATCCTCAGCACACCAAGCCAGCTCAGCCTTACAGTCTCTTATGGTCTTTATATGGGGCTCAGCATTCTGTCACGGATATCTCAAGGGAGATATCCACTAATAAACAATGACCAAAAATGTAAGTACTGCAAGGCAGAGAGACTGGGATTGTGTTTATTGTGAGAAACATAAACACTCAGATTGCTATACATACAGTGCCGTGAGGAAAAACATACAGGCATGAAGTCCAGTCCAAATTAGTCCAAAAAGCAAACAGAAGGGAAACCATTGGCTCACAAGGAAGTTCAGGGTTCAGAAATCGGATTCAGGATTCAGAGGCTCTGCTACAGAGTTCAGGTTCCAGATGACAGTAAAATGCTGAGCCCTGACTACATGCCAGACTCAGCATATAAAGGCCAGCAGCTAATTAGCACAGGTGCTGGCTGATCTCCAGGACAGCTCTGCAGGACAGCGCCACCTGGTCAGGCTGCATACTACAGAGAAACAGGCGAAGGCTAAGGAGGAACTCCAGGCATTACACTACAGTTAAGCTTATTGTTAACTAAAACCAATAGGTCCTTTTCCATTGTTGTTTTACCAAGTGTTTATTTAGTATGTACTCATGGCACAGATTTCTCCTTCCCATGTGCATAACCGTACATTTATCTGTGTTAAACTTCATTTGCCATTTAACTGCCCATACTTCCAATTTATCTAAATCTGTTTGTAGCTGCCTGCTGTACTCTTTTGTTTTAATTACTTTACACAGCTTAGTATCATCTGCAAAGATTGAGACTTTACTGTTTAACCCGTAACCAATGTCATTAATATATATATTTAGACAATTGGTCCCAGAACTGACCATTGTGGTACTCTGCTAATAACAGTGACCCAATCTGAGTGTGTACCATTGATAACCACCCTCTGCTTCCAATCATTAAGCCAATTTATCACCCATCTGCACGTTTTCCCCCAGTCCAAGCATTCTCATCTTTTGCCTTTAGCCTTTTATGTGGCACAGTACTAGATGCTTTGGAAAAGTCAAGATATATGATATCCCATGACTCCCCCTGATCCAATCTTGAGTAATAAGGTAATTTTCCCCAAGATGCTCCTTGATAATATCCCTTAAGAAACCTTCAAACAGCTTGCCCACCACAGATATTAAGATTACCGGTCTGTAGTTCCCAGGTTCGCCCCTAGATCCCTTTTTGAATACTGGCACCACATTTGCCAAGCACCATTCCCTCGGAACAGCCCCTGTAATTATTGAATCCACCAATATTAGAAATAACGGCTTGTCTATTATTGTACATAACTCCCTTAAATCACAAGGATGTATGCCATCCGGTCCCGGTGATTTATCAATTTTTATCTGTTTTTATCTGCTTGAGACGGCTCTGGACTTCTTCCTTGGTTAGACAAGTGACATTTAATGGATATTATTAGATCTTTATCCTGTTTAGAATCAAAATAGATATTCAAAATGGGGGCATTGCAGCCATTTGGACTAAATATTAAATTTGACTTGAATAGTTTTATAGGGGAGGGTTAATATCCATATATGGGAACATTGGTTTTTTAAGTGCTACTGGTCCATTATTAATAATATGCAGCTATTATATATTTGTGATAGTTTTTAAAGAATTTATGTAATAACTTTTTACATATTGGTGTAAGATTAACGTATGTATTGAAATCAAACGAGAAGCCAGCACTCCATTTGCAAGTAAAGTATATTGAATCAAGGTCATATAATCCATGCAATCTTGATCCAGCGAATGATACAGTCCAAATAAGCAAGATTGCATGGATTATATGACCTTGATTCATTTATTTGCAAATGGAGTGCTGGCTTCTCGTTTGATTTCAGTGTATGTGGCGCCACCGCTGGCCAAGCACCCAATACTATTGCTCGGGTAAGAGTGCTCCTGTGATATTAACTTTTCCTCTTAAAGTATGTATTGTTATTGTAAAAGCAGAGGTTAAGTAATCCCTTGTTCCATCATGTGTTTTATCAAACCGGACCAACAGCCTGGCACAGTTGGAAAAGAAAGGTAGCTGCCATTTTGGAATTTCCTCTCTCTTTTACAAAGGTTTTTATTAAGGTTCAGCAGAAGGTAAAGACAGTGTGGATACATACAAGTGCAATAGAGCATAGCATGTACATCATAATATAAATTGGAGATGTAGTTGATACTTCATAAAGGTACAATAAATCCTAAGGGAGACGTCAAGTGTCAAAGAAAAACTACACTGATGCGAAGATGTAACTGTCGCTTTCTAATACACTCTTATGCAAATGACTATGAAAATATTCACATGTGCACAATGACTGGCATATAGGGGGCTCCATTACAACATAACATTTACTCATTGAACCGTAAGATTTGAGTTTCGAAGTATAAGCAGGGTAACAAGTACAGAGACAGTTGGACCAAAGACGGAAACACAGGGAAAGAAGGGGAAGGGAAGGAGATGGGTAACGGTGGGTGGAGTGAGGGGGAGCGGCTCCCAGGTTGAGGCGAGGGGAATTTCCTCTCTCAACTGAAATGCACAGTAACAGGAAGCTCAGCACGACTTCTGTTTGCAGGTGGCCTGCAACCCCATAAGCAGCCATCTTGTTTTTAAAACTTATCCCAGTAGGCGTTAGAAAAAGGTAAATTATTTTTTATGTGCAGCAATCTAAATTGCCCTGGAGAGTTATGCACTGTTTGTTGTGTTGGTCTGATTTAATTCATTTTTGACTGTTGGTCTGCTTTAAATGTGGCTAGTTAGTGCTAAAGAAAGGAAAGGGGAAAAAAGGGGTTAATGCTGCAGAACCTGCATAGCCCATTGATTAAGTCCAAGCTGACAAAACACGTTGGGTGGGACGTGATTTGGGTGGACAGCGAGCACCTCCGACATCCGCGGCCGGGGGAACGGAACACAGTGCCACTCGTAAGCTCACTTTGCTTTGCCGTTTGAAATGGTACGAGGCTCAGCCTAATCTCTTCTTGAGATTGTGGTGATTGTGATTATAATTTCGCTATTTCTTACTTGTTCTTTTGGTAAGCTTAATTAAAAGGGGCCCAGGTTCTTTCAAACAATATCAGAGTTATATACCTATATTTTTTGATGGGCAAATTGATTTGCTTTATGGATTAACACCAGCGCATGAGTTAAAGAGGACCTGAATTGAACTAATGTTGTATGACAGATAATCAAATTGGATCTGTAATACATATATCTCTGTGGATATATAAGCCTGAGGAGCACTGAGGAGCAAACCTCAGCAGCCTGAGATGCATTTAGTCTAAAGACGTTTTTAAGACCTATATTCCCGCGGAGTGTTATAATGTAATAATTGTTTCTATAATATCAACTAATCTCAACTATAAACTCAAATTTGTGAACACCACAAAACAACTATTTAATCTGTATCTAATTAATTTGTATCAAAAAACAAATACCACAAAAAGTGGTCACTAATTTCACTAAGTGCTCCTACACATATATACAATCCTTCAACAAGCTGCACGAAGGCAAGGAATCTAGACATGGGGGTCCCCTTTGAAGCTGTGGGCACATGGCGGAGCGCATGGGCTGGCAGTGCATCTCCGCCTGGACCTGTGATCTCATTATTGGGTGGTATCAGTATTTATATATTGTTTCCTTCACAAGCCTTTATTTCTATTGTTGGTTGAACATTTATGAATGTTTTTAAGGGGTTTTGTACAAATTACTAATTGCACTTTGGCACTTAATTATTAACTATAATTATTTATTTAATAATGGATTGTTTAGTATAAGTTATTGCACTTGGGCACTTTTGATAATAGTTGTTTCAGATTAAATATATGCGTTGGTGACACTTTTTGTTATTTTGAGGCTGTGAATAGGCATATCTATTTTAATGATCTAATCATGAATATACTGATTTTTTTAGATCTGTTACCGTAGTTATTTTAAATATTTAATTTTGGTGTATTATTATCATGGTCCAATGAGGGGGGGGGGGGGGGGTTGATGTTGTTTTTTAATCTGTCTTGTGATGTGATATGTTTGATTTTATTCTGTGTCATGGTTTATAATGTCTGGATTCCTTGCCTTTGGGCAGCTTGTTGAAGGATCAAAAAACAAATACATTTCTGCTGTTATTAAAAATAATAATTGTTTATTGCCTAACACCAGAGCATGTTATTAGGAATTCTGCAAGATATGAGGTATGATAGCAAAATAGCACTGGCATAAAAATTATATACTAATGATAGCAGGTTGATATTTTCTTGTTTATATATGTTTGATGCTTTTCAACAGGTTGTATTATTATGTTTTTGTATACTAATACTTAATAATCTTTATTGCTTGTGCAGCATCTACTTAAGGGTGTTCCTCCTCAGATACTCGTGGTAATGGCATTGGCAGCCTGTCCCATCTACAGCGTGCTGTAGATGCTGATGTAGGTCTCCAAAGTTTCCCCTCCTTTCATTACCATTTCTCCATGACAATGTAAAAATATGTTCATACAGCTGCCCCCTTTTCACTGCCACTGTGGTATTCTGGGGGAAAGTGCAAACCGGCTTGTACTTGTGTAAATAATTTGCATTCCTTGGTGATGATGTGCCCACACAGGGCAGACTTCACTCTTAGTGGTTCTCTATGTTGGCATGTCCTACTTTCCAAATTTGGAAATTATTTCTAATATTTGTGGGCTCAATAACTACAGGGTCTGTTCCGAGGGATTGGCGCTTGGCAAATGTGGTGCCAATATTCAAAAAGGGATCTAGGGGGGAACCTGAGAACTACAGACCGGTAAGCTTAACATCTGTGGTGGGCAAGCAGTTTGAAGGTTTTTTAAGGGATACTATCCTGGAGCACTTTGGTTAAAATTACCTTATTACTCCATATCCACATGGATTTATGAGGAATCGCTCCTGCCAGACAAACCTAATCAGCTTTTATGAGGAGGTAAGTTCAAGATTGGATCAGGGGGAATCATTGGATATCATATATCTTGACTTTTCTAAAGCATTTGATACTGTGCCACATAAAAGGCTGGTACAAAAGATGAGAATGCTTGGACTAGGGGAACACGTGTGCAGATGGGAAATTGGCTTAATGATCGGAAGCAGAGGGTGGTTATCAATGGTACACACTCAGATTGGGTCACTGTTACTTTTGGAGTACCACAAGGGTCAGTTCTGGGACCAATTCTTATATATATATATATATATATATATATATGACATTGGGTATGGATTAAACAGTAAAGTCTCAATCTTTGCAGATGATACTAAGCTGTGTAAAGTAATTAAAACAAAAGAGGACAACAGGAAGCTACAAACAGATTTAGACAAATTGGAAGCATGGACAGTTAAATGGCAAATGAAGTTTAACACAGATAAATGTAAGGTTATGCACATGGGAAGGAGAAATCTGTGTCATGATTATACACTAAATAAACAAACATTTGGTAAAACAACAATGGAAAAGGACCTAGGGGTTTTAGTTGACAATAAGCTCAACTGTAGCAATCAATGCCAGGCAGCTGCTGCCAAAGCAAATAGGATCATGGGGTGCATCAGGAGGGGCATAGGTGCTAATGACCAGAGCATCATTTTACCCCTGTACAAGTCACTGGTCAGACCCCATATGGAGTACTGTGTACAGTTCTGAGCACCTGTGCTTAAGGACATATCAGAACTGGAGCGCGTTCAAAGAAGGGCAACAAAGTTAATAAAAGGATTGCGGGGACTAGAGTACCCTAAAAGATTGTCAAAGTTAGGTTTATTTAGTTTAGAAAAAAGACGATTGAGGGGTGATCTAATAACTATGTATAAATATATTCGGGGTCAATACAAAGATCTGTCCCACAATCTATTTATACCGTGGAGTGTAACTATAACCCAAGGGCATCCACTAAGGTTAGAGGAAAGGTGCTTTCTCCACAGACATAGGAGGGGATTATTCTCTGTAAGAGCAGTGAGACTATGGAACTCGCTGCCAGAGGAGGTAGTTATGAAGGATACAGTAAAAATGTTCAAAAGTGGCCTTGATGCCCTCCTGGCATGTAATAACAATTCTAGCAATGGCTGCTAGACCACTGGAAGAAGATCTATAGTGGCTGGGATGCCCTCCTTGCATGTAATAACATTTTCAGCTATGGCTACTAGACCACTGGAAGGAGTTAAACAGGCTGAACTGGATGGACTAAAGTCTTTATTCAGTCTTACATACTATGTTACTATGTAACTTTTGACTTTTTCTCGGCTATATCATATTGATGGAGACGGTCATTTGAAAGTTGTCAGTGACACTTGTCAAAACACTGCCGTGTATTAGACCTTATCTCATTGTTGAAAGAATAATTTAGGTCGCCTACAATGTCTTATCTAATTGACTTGCATTGTCTATTGGTTATAATTGCTGGTAATTATGTTATACTGCAAATAAAAATCTTTTAACTGCTAAAAGAGATCTGGGTGAGTTATCCTAAACTGTCACCCTGCCTTCCACTAAAGAACAGCTGGAGCCTTTTCTTTTCCAACCATAAATAGTTCCTCTATGACTGCATTCCTGAGCTTAAACGTTTGCTTTGTAATTTATTTCAACACATCCTGTTTTATGTTCAATATGTGAAATAGAGCACAATTGCAATTTTACCTTCTGTATTTTTCATCTTCTCCAGGTAGAAGCTACAGCCATATTTGGGCCAAACGTGTGGTTCTCTCTCCAGATGCTAAAAGAGAAGAGGACACCACAGCAAAGTCTACAGTAGAACCAAAGACCTCAAACCATCATGTGTACCCCGCACATCTCTTGTCACATCCCTCAACACAGGAGTGTTATATTGATGTTTCCACCCAACATAAAGTTCATAGAATCATGACCCCATATTTCTGTTCGAAGAAAACAGACCTTAACAGACATGAAAGAGTTCATACAAGGGAGAGGCCATATCCCTGCCCTGTATGTGGGAAATGTTTTCTTAATAAAAGAGACCTTAACAGACATGAAAGAGTTCATACAGGGGAGAAGCCATATTCCTGTTCTGAATGTGGGAAGTGTTTCTCTCAGAATTCACACCTTATCTCACATAAAGGAGTTCATGCAAGGGAGAAGCCATATTCCTGTTCCGAATGTGGAAAATATTTCTCTCAGAAATTATCTCTTATCAGACATGAAAGAGTTCATACAGGGGAGAAGCCATATTCCTGTTCTGAATGTGGGAAATGTTTCTTGCAGAAAATGTACCTTATTAGACATGAAAGAGTTCATACAGGGGAAAAGCCATATTGCTGTTCTGAATGTGGGAAGTGTTTTACTCAAAAATTATCCCTTATCATACATGATAGAGTTCATACTGGGGAGAAGCCATATTCCTGTGCTGAATGTGGGAAATGTTTTTCTAAGAAAACAGACCTTAACAGACATGAAAGAATTCATACAGGGGAGAAGCCATATTCCTGTTTGGAATGTGGGAAATGTTTCTCTCGTTCATCAGACCTTATCACACATGACAGAGTTCATACGGGGGAGAGGCCATATTCCTGCCCTCAGTGTGGGAAATGTTTTCCTAAGAAAAAAGACCTTAACAGACATGAAAGAACTCATACAGGGGAGAAGCCATATTCCTGTTCTGAATGTGGGAAGTGTTTCTCTCAGAATTCACACCTTATCACACATAAAGGAGTTCATGCAATGCCTAAGTTATATTCCTGTTCCAAATGTGGAAAATGTTTCCCTCGGAAATTATCCCTTATCACACATGAAAAAAGTCATATGAGGGAGAAGACATTTTCCTGCCCTGAATGTGGGAAATGTTTTCCAAAGAAAAAAGACCTCAACAGACATGAAAGAGTTCATACAGGGGAGAAGCCATATTCCTGTTCTGAATGTGGGAAATGTTTCTCTCGGAAATTTTCCCTTGTCACACATGAAAGAGTTCATACAGGGGAGAAGTTATATTCCTGTTCCGAATGTGGGAAATGTTTCTCTGAGAAATCAAACCTTACTAAACATAAAAGAGTTCATACAGGGGAGAAGCCATACTCCTGTTCTGAATGTGGGAAAAGTTTCTCTCAGAAATCAGACCTTAATAAACATAAAAGAGTTCATACGGGGGAGAAGCCATATTCCTGTTCTGAATGTGGGAAATGTTTTTCTCAGAAAGCATACCTTATCACACATGAAAGAATCCATACAGGGGAGAAGTCATTACTGTTCTGAATGTGGTAAATGTTTCTCTCAGAAATCATACGTTAGCAGTCGTGAAAGAGTTCTTACGCAAGAGAAGCCATTTTCATGTTTTAAATGTGGGAATGTTTTTTTACACACCTTAACAGTCACGAAAGGCAGTTAAGGCAGGAGAGAAGCTGTATTCCTATTCTAAATGTGTGCGTTTATGTAGTGGGTGCTGTGATCATTTTGTAAACGTGGGAAATGTTTTCCAGTAGCTGCTAATTGTAATTGTTCTGATATGAATTCTTGACAAAAGCCAGATCTGGTTATTTTAGATGTTTATATTAGATAGATATGGAAATTAGATACATTAAAGAGCAGACGGAATGTATAATGCCAATGTATGTCAGAAGCAAACACCGTGTAAGTGTTCCCCAGCCCTCTGCTCGAGAGCCACCAGCAGGTTAGGTTTTGCAGATCTTCACACAGATGCACAGCTGAAGTGATTAGTGCAACAGTAGAGCTTTAGAATTGGCTATGTGGAGATCCACAAAACATGACAAGCTGGTGGCTCTCGAGGAGAGGGTTGGGGAACCTTGGTGTAAGGGGAATTTTTATGTAATTTCATTATATTTTGCTTATATGCATGTATGTTATTGTTTTTGTATATATATATATAAAATAAAAAAGATAAATGGAAAACTAAAATACCACATCCTAGATATCCTATAAATATTTCAGTTTCAAATCTCATTACATAGTGGAATGCGTTGAGAACAATAAAACATAAAAATGATCACTGTAAATCCCATGGAGGTCTGGATTTGTAATGCTACTCAAAATCCCCTCAAGTGTAAAATCTAATTAGTGGCTGATCCAACTTCTGAGGAAATGCCTGAAGAAAAGTAGTTTGTGTGGCCTCCATATGCCTGTATCCTGGCATGCTGCTCATGAGGAGGTGGATGTTCTCCAGATGAATTTCTTCCCAGACGTAGATTAAAACATCATTCAACTCCTGGAACGTCTGTGGTACAATATGGCATTGGTAGATGAAATGAGACATGTCCCAGATGTGCTTGATTGCATTCAGGTCTGGAGAACAGCAGGACAGTTCCATAGCATCAATGCCTTTATCATGCAGGAAACACTTCAGCCACATAAGGCTTAGCCTTGTCATGCATCAAAAGGAACCCCGGTCCACTGCACCTGCATATGATCTCACAATGGGGGCTGTGCTGCCCTTCATAGAAATGCCCCCTAACACCATTACTGACCCACTGCTAACCAGTCATGCTGGAGAATATTTCAGGCAGCAGAACATTCTCAGCAGTGTCTGTCAAGTGCTCAGTGTGAACCTTCTCTCATCTGTTAAGGGTACCAATGTTGAATCTGCCAATCTTGGTGTTCTGTTCAAATGCTAATTGTCCTGCATTGTGTTGGGCTGTAAACATAACTCCTACTTGTGCCCTCATACCTCTCTCATGGAGTCTGTTTCGGACAGTTTGAGCTGACACATGGATATTAGTGGCCTTCTGGAGGTAATTTTGCAGGCCTCTGGCACTACTCCTCATATTCCTCCTTGCACAAAGGAGGAAGTAGTGCTCCAGCTGCTTGGTTGTTGCCCTCACATGACCCCCTTCAAATCTCCTGGCTTGCTGGCCTGTCTCCTGGTATTGACTTCATTCTCTAAACACTACTAATCTTGCCACCGCTCACACTGATGTTCCATCCTGGATGAGTTGCACTACCTGAGCAACTTCTGTGGGTTGTAGACACCGCCTAATGCTACCTCTAGGGGTGAGAGCAGTGACAATATGCAAAAGTGAGCAAAACAACAAACAAAAAGGTTGAGAACAGATAAATGATCTGTGGTCACCACCTGCAGACCCACTCCTTTGTAGACAAGCAACAAGCATTTCTCAGAATAGACCATAATATGACATTTTCAGTCTTTGAGCAATCGTTGGGGTAGTTGTACTGCCCTATACAGCGGGCAACGGTGGGCCGGCCTGAAACATCCCTGCTGAGGCCGATGCTGGAGCTATAGCTTAGGACCTTGAGTTCCATGGCTTGTGGATACACTGGGACTGGGTAGAGGGGGCTGAGAGGTAGACCAAGAGGACAGGGATTGAATGTGGGTGTTAGAAGCAGCGGAGAAGTGCGGCCCACCAAGAGTTCAAGGGTCTCCGTATAGCCAGTCCTCCCCGAAAGTGGGTATGCACGCTCTAGCTGCATTGACCAGGTAGATGGGTAATCCCTTTTTGTAAGATTTGATAGAGTAGTTGCTGTGTTGATAATTCTCCCTGTGAGTTTGTACGTCTATAATTTAATGGAGGGAGTTTGGAAAGGACTGGAAAGAAGGGTGCCCTCCTCTCTGTCGCACGTCCAAGGAATCAGGAAATATTGAATATATATGGTGTACTGCAGACACCCTGTATAACCTGGAGAATCTTGTACCCTGATTCTTAGTATTTGTTAGCAATAAAGGCTTTGTGAGTGAGGGTATAGATCCTTCCTCTCTCTTTTTAGTAAAAGAGATAGATCTCTCTCCCATTTGGTCATGAAAAGATGTGAATACCCTTTTGTAGACCACCAGTCTAACCTGGGGAGGTTTTTTGAGTAGGATAATGATAGGGGATTTAAAGAGCGACAAAGCTCAGAAATTTATATAGTGGGATGGGAGATAAAACCTTGGATACATTATCTTGCCAACTCCCTTCTGTTACATTATTTAAGTCAAATAGCAATTAATTTATATTAATTGTTTCTATTGTAAGCAGCTCTGATTTTCTGACAGTCAAGAGACTTGTACTGGAACTCAGAAAGCTTACTGTGCAATGTGATGTGTGCATTGTGCTGTGGGATGGTAAAATACCATTTTGTGATTACTCACCTGTAAAATGGGTATTGTAAGTATGTCACACACCCCGCTTCAAGACATTATTATTATTATTATTATTGTATATTTATATAGCGCCATCATCTTCCGTAGCGCTTTACATAGTAATTACAGACAGGGTAGAAACATACGATACATATACTATTTCAAATGCAGTTTTACAGTTGACAATGGATATTCTGAGTACAAGATACAATAGGGGAGAGAGCCCTGCCCTTGCGAGCTTACAGTCTAAAGGAAGAGGGGTGAAGACGAGGGGACATTCATTACATGTGGGTATACTGACCTGTAGATGGCGATCTTGCAGAGATGTCAATAAAAAAAGTAAGACTCTCCCGGTCCATAAATACCTGGGACCTCCCACTCATTACCCAGTATAAAGATAGCAGTAAGGTAAAGGGACCAGGAAAGCCAATTAAAACTAACAGGTTCACCATATAAAGGATCCAGAATACCAAAGGGCAGGGTGAAGCGGGGTGTGTGACATACTTACAATACCCATTTTACAGGTGAGTAATCACAAAATGGTATTATTCTAAGTATGTCACACACCCCGCTTCAAGACATTCATTACATGTGGGACATCCAATAGCAGTGTCCATAAAGGGCGGGGATCCAAAAACAAGACAACAAGGCACAAACTTAAACCACTGCAGCTTGCAGAACCTTGCGGCCAAAAACAGCGTCCACTGAGGACCGCACATCAACCTTGTAAAACTTGGAAAAAGTGTGAACCGAAGACCAAGTAGCAGCCTTACAAACCTGTTCAACAGAGGCCTGGTGCTGGAAGGCCCAGGACTCCCCAACAGCACGAGTAGAATGAGCAGTAACACAACAATGGCCTGGCGAATCCATTTACTAATGGAAGACTTGGCGGGAGCCAAACCCTTTCTAGGCCCAGAGGGCACCACAAAAAGGGCGTCAGTCCTACGAAAAGAGGAAGTAGCCACCAAGTAGTACTTCACACAGCGAACCACATCCAAAGAATGCAAAACCCTCTCCTTATCATTGCTAGGCTTAGGACACAAGGAGGGTAGAACAATGTCCTGATTAAGATGAGAAGCAGAGACCACCTTAGGAAGGAAATCTGGCTTGAAGCGGAAAACAACCTTGTCCTGATGCCTCTCAAAGTAAGTGGCCTTAATGGACAAGCCGCCAACTCCGATACACGCCGAACGGAAGTGATGGCAACCAGAAAAACAACCTTCTGAGTAAGCGTAGAAAGTGCAATATCCTGCAAAGGTTCAAAAGGAGGACCCTGCAAGGCAGAAATAACCAAATTCAAATCCCAAACTGGGAGCAAAGGCTGCCTAGGAGGCCGCACATGCGTAACCCCCTGGAAAAAAAGTCTTAACCAGAGGATGAAGAGCAAAAGACTTTTGAAAGAAAACCGCCAGGGCAGAAACATGCCCTTTCAGCGTACTAAGTTTGCAAACCCAGGTCCAGACCACCAGACCATGTTGCAGAAATTCCAAAACCCTAGGGATAGAAAACGCCCTGCAAGGCAAGGCCCGGACCTCACACCAATCAATATAAGACCTCCAAATCCTATAGTAGATGGCAGAGGAAGACTTCTTTCTAGCCCTAACCAGAGTCTGAATGACAGCATCAGAAAGACCTTCCTCCTTCAAGATGGAGGTTTCAGCAGCCATGCCGTCAAAGCCAGCGTTGGTAAATTGGGGTAGAGCAGTGGACCCTGAGTGAGCAGATCCGGCAGAAGGGGCAGATCTAACTGATCCTCTGCCAACCTTACCACGTCTGCAAACCAAACCTGTCTTGGCCATTTTGGGGCCACCAGGACTGCCGACACGCCCTCTAGGGCCAGCTTGCACACCACTTTGCCCACCGTGGGAAACGGAGGGAACAGGTATAGAAACCCCAGATCCCTCCAGTTCAGAGACATGGCATCCGCTGCCAGAGCCAGCGGATCCCGCGAGAGAGACACAAATGCCGGAAGCTTGTGATTGTGACGAGAGGCAAAGAGGTCCACCTCCGGAGTCCCCCACCGGTGGCAAAGCGACCGAAACACCTTGGGGCTGAGTGACCATTCCCCCCGGCGAGATGACCCCCTGCTCAGGGAGTCCGCCTCCGTGTTCTCCGTGTACACCGCCGAGATGCATGGGACATTGCTCTCTGCCCAAGCAAGGATCAAGGACACTTCCCTGAGGGCACGCCTGCTGCGAGTCCCTCCCTGGTGATTGATGTAGGAGACCGCCGTCCGATTGTCCGACCGAACTTGAACCGGTAGGCCCCGCAACTGATGAGTCAAGTGAGCCAGAACCAACCTGATGGCTCTCAACTCCAGAACATTGATGGGATCGTGAGCCTTCAGAGGCCCCCACAGTCCCTGAAACTGAAGATCCTTTCAAAATCCCCCCAACCTGACAGGCTGGCATCCGTGGTGACCGTCTCCCAACGAGGGGTCAGAAAGGATCTGCCCCTCGTCAGATTGCTTGGTTTCAGCCACCACCGAAGGGAACGCCGCACCCGGGGGGACATCAGAAAGGACTGATCCAATGACAGTGGGGACCCGTCCCAGGCCGCCAAGAGATGGAGCTGGAGCGTCCTTGTGTGAAACTGGGCAAAGGGAACCACCTCGAACGATGCCACCATCAATCCCACCAGTCGCATCCCCAGCCGGATGGACGGGCGGGGGATAGATAGGAGACGCTGAGTCAATTCCTGAATCAGAAGAATCTTGGCCCGGGGGAGAAACACCCTGGCCTGAGAAGTATCCAGAGACATTCCCAGGAACTCCACCACCCTGGAGGGAGAGAGGCAGGACTTGGGATAGTTGATCACCCAACCGAAACTCTCCAGAGTGGACACCACGGTCCTGGTATCCAGCTGCGCCTGACTGAGGGAAGACACCATGATGACAAGGTCGTCCAGATATGGCACAATGCGGATACCCCGGGCTCTGAGGATGGCTATCACCCCCGCCAACACCTTGGTGAAAACCCTTGGAGCCGAGGTAAGGCCAAACGAAAGAGCCACAAACTGAAAATGTTGATTTTCCACGACAAACCTGAGAAATCTCTGGTGTGCCGGAAATTTTGGAATATGCAGGTAAGCATCCCTGATGTCTATGGACGTCATGAAGTCCCCCTGACGAAGAGAGTGGATGGCTGAGCGCAGAGTTTCCATACGGAACCTCCGGGGATGGACGAACCTGTTGAGCAACTTCAGATCCAGAATGGGACGAAGGGATCCGTCCTTCTTGGGCACCGTGAACAAATTGGAATAGAAGCCCAGGCCCCGGTCTGAGGGGGGCACCGGACAGATAACAGCCATGTCCAAGAGACTTGCTACTGCCGCCCGAAGCCCCTGAGCGGCCAGAGGATCTGACGGCACCCGAGACCAGAAGAATCTGGGAGGGGGCCGGAACTCGAACTCCAGCTTGTAACCGGAAGACACCACTTCCTGAATCCACCTGTCTGAGACCTCTTGGACCCAGACCCGGGAGAAGAGTTGCAGCCGCCCCCCCACCCGCAAGGGTGAGGGCGCCCCCTCATTGCTGAGCCGGCTTGGCAGCGGCTTTAGGCTTAGAGCCCCAACTGTGTCCTGGACGGGCCCGTCCTCTGCCCCTGAACCAGGAATCACCTCTGGACGAGGGGAAAGCCGAACCCCTGCCAACTCTAGCCCCGCGAAAGGACTGAGTGAAGGAAGCCGCCCCCCGAAAGGGGCAACGCTGCTTCTTACGCTGAGGTAACTTACCTCTCTTTGCCACCTAATCCAATTTTTCTCCAAAGAGCCGCAACCCCACAAAGGGAAGGGCCGTAAGCGACTTTTTGGACACAAAATCAGCTGCCCACTGGCATAACCAAACTGACCGCCGGATAGCCACAAGCAAGGCCGAAGCTCTGCTACACATCACCAATGTGTCATCCAAGGCACACAAAGGACAAAAACAACTCACATCGCTTAAGGGCGGCAAACTCCTCACTAGCCGGGTCAAGCCCGGAAGAGGTCAACAGTCCTCTAACAACCGACCTGGCAGCTACCAATAAAAGCACTGAAGCACAAACCGGCCGCAAGGCCGACCCAACACTGGCAAAACCATGACAAGCCATCTGGTCAATGCGTTTATCCTCACCATCCTTGAGAGTAGTGCACTCCGGAGAATGCAGGATTGAGGAGCTGGACAACCCCAAAACAGGAGCATCCACCTCGGGGGGGGGTGGGGGCGACCAGTGCTTCACCGCGTCCGCCGGAAAGGGATATTTTTTGTCCCAACCCGGAGGGACACCCGGAAGCCGAGTAGGCCTCTCCCATTCCTTGAGAATGATACCATCAAAATGCTTTTGATAAGGAAATTCCAAGCGCGGCTTGGTCACCTCAAAGAACTCCCCCTTCAGCGGAGGAGCCGCCTCAGGGGGAGAAATAGCCAGGACCTCAAACATATGAGCCAGGACCCTAGAGGTATCCAAGGAATCCCCCTGGCCCTGCTCGGTATCAGCACCCACAAACTGCTGGTTATCGGAGCCCTCAGACTCCTCAAACAGCTCCCCTTCCTCAAGCGGGGAACAATCAGACCAATCCAGGGAGTCAAACTCCTCCATATCAAAGGCCTGCGTGGCTGTATACAAATGTTTTCGCTTTGCCGTGGCCTTTTTGGCAACAGCACTGGAAAACAATTTTTCAAGATTGGCCAATCTGGCACACACCTCAGATTGCGACTCCCCGCCAATGACCACATCACATGGGGTACGTGTCAAGCGAGGGGGAGACGGAGAGGATACTGGCGGAGCAGAACCAGATGCCTGAGATCCGGACTGCCGCGTAATAGACCCTTGCGCACAGGGTACACAAAGAAATACATCATCCCCCAAAAGGGATACCCCAAACACAGCCTGGATTGCCCCGAGGGGGGCACAAGGGCAGTATCCGGGAAAGCCTCCATATGGTGATTTTTTATATATATATATGCACAATGCCCCGAGGGAATTACGCAGTAATGCAACCCGGGATGCCCCTTTAAGTCCCGCGTGGGAGGAATTTACAGACCCCTAAATTTAACCAGGGACCCTAGGACCGGGAGAACCCCCCTTTAATAGGAACAATGGTCCACCTGGAACACACAAACAAAACACAGCAATCAGACCACATAGCCGAGTCCAAAGGGGTTAATAACAGACGCGTAGCCAAACAACCCAAAGGAGGGGCATTAATAACTAAACATAGCAACTAATGAGGCCACAAGCCACTCACCGACCGTCACGCTTGGCAGGGAAAAAGGCGTGCAGGCAGAGGAAGAAGGAGGGCGGGCCGGCGCGGTTTGCGCGTCGCGCCCAGCCCCGGCCCTTCCCCTGTCGCTCCCGGCCAGAAGCGGGGACCTGAACCTCTGCGCCCGCAGCACGGGGGCGGGCCGTAGGCGTTCGCACGAACGCCCGGCCATGCCCCCCGCCCTGAGAGGAAGAAGCTCCCCCTGGGCACCGTGAACAGCCGCCATGAAGCCACAGAGGCCGGCGCTGCGGGACCGCCGGCGCCGGTCTAAGTACCGCAAAGTACATGAAACAAACACACACACACACTTACAATAAGGATGAATATATAAGAGACCAGGCCCCCCCTCTAATGGTATCCGGGAGAGGGAGAATCCATGCTCGGGCGGAAGGCCAAGGGACAGGGCATCCCAAACCGGAGTCACCAACCTGGTTAGCCGCCTACCCCTTGTTATGGGGTCTCACGGCAGAGCTTAGCTCCTGAGCACCTAGGGTGCCATCTACCCTTGCCCGGACCAGCAGCCTAGGCTGGGAGGCAAGTAAAATCAATAAGGAATCCAGGCAGGAATAGATCAAATAGAGTGCCGGGAGTCATCCAGGCTACCTTGCAAGGAGGAGACATCCATCTTCTGACTTGCTTGCCGTCTGCAGAGAGGAAAGACTGGGGAATGAGTGGGAGGTCCCAGGTATTTATGGACCGGAAGGGTCTTACTTTTTTTATTGACATCTCTGCAAGATCGCCATCTACAGGTCAGTATACCCACATGTAAAGAATGTCTTGAAGCGGGGTGTGTGACATACTTAGAATATACTTTCTAATGATTGTCTGCTCTGTAGCCAAAGGGATCTTTCCGATAGGTGAAGGGTTCAATAGCACCCCTTACTCGCCCAATCACTAAAGGTGCTGCATATAATGCTCGGGGGGGGTAAGTGAGGGTTCCCTAAGATCGTATACATAGTGGTAGGAATTAAGGGCTTTTATCAAGTTTCCATTTTTTCTATTCTATTTTTTTGCACAGAGCTTCATAGCGGGGCCCACACTGCCCTCCATTTTAGGGCTGCCCACACAAATTTTGTAAAGACAGATCTGATTTTAGTCAAGAAGCTTTGTGGCACGTGAATCGGGAGAGCTTGTAGGAGGTAGAGTAAGAGAGGTAGTGGATTAATATTCTTAGTATACAGTACATCCTGCTCCAGATAGAACACTTACACTCGGGTACTACTCCGCCAGATGGCTCTGGACTGCAGAGACATCGAAAATAGGCGCCTCCCGGCCCCTCAAATACCCAGGGACCTCCCACAAATCCCCAGATCTTCTCTGCAGTCTGGACTGCAAAGGACAAGAAGATGGCTCTCTCTACTCGCAGGTGAGCGGGGCTATTAGCCTGCGGCCCTGTAGGACTATTCCTACCCGTTCCATCAGAAGTTGCCTCCCAGCCTCACCAATTTGTGGCATTGCCCTTTGGTCTCACTTCAGCTCCCAGGGTGTTCACCAAGGTGCTGGCAGGAGTGATGTCTCTGCTCAGGTTTCAGGGCATCCGCGTGCTGCCCTATCTGGACGACATTCTCATCACTTCCCAGTCTCTACATCAGGCAGAGTTGGATACTCAGCTGGTGGTGTCCACCCTGAAGTCATTTGGCTGGGTGATCAACCACCCCAAGTCTTCTCTGTCCCCCTCCTTGGTGACTTCATTCCTGGGAATGAATCTGGATACAGTTCAGGCAAGGATTTTTCTTCC
Organism: Gastrophryne carolinensis; assembly: GCA_027917425.1. Classification (NCBI taxonomy): domain Eukaryota; kingdom Metazoa; phylum Chordata; class Amphibia; order Anura; family Microhylidae; genus Gastrophryne; species Gastrophryne carolinensis. The sequence goes on along the minus strand of CM051237.1, from coordinate 31,237,764 downwards.
TCAGCGGAAGGTGGACAGTCTGATTGCACAGGTCCAGTTCCTGCTATCTTGTCATCATCCCTCCATCAGGCAGGGAATGCAGCTGGTGGGCCTGATGGTGGCGTGCTTTGAGGCGGTCCCTTATGCTCAGTTCCACTTGAGGCCTCTGCAACTCCACCTCTTGTCAGTATGGGACAAGGACCCCGCATCCTTGGACCGGGTCTTTGCGCTTTCCCCCCTGGTCAGGCGGTCCCTCTCGTGGTGGCTGGACTCCAGGAACCTGTTGGGGGGCAGATCCTTTCTGCCCCCCCTCCTGGGAAATGGCCACCACAGATGCCAGTCTGTCAGGTTGGGGGGTTTCTGGAAGTCCCTGCAGTTCCAGGGGAGGGGGGCCCTCAGGAGGCCCACACACCTATCAATGTCTTGGAGCTGCGGGCGATCAAGTTAGTTCTGGCTCAGTTGACTCATCACCTTCGGGGCCTGCCTGTTCAGGTGTGCTCAGACAACCAGACGGCAGTTGCCTACATCAATCATCAGGGAGGGACCCGGAGCAAGAGGGCCCTCAAGGAAGTGTCTCTGATCCTGACCTGGGCGGAGGCCAATGTTCCCTGCATATCAGCGGTGTACTTTCCGGGGGTGGAAAATCTGCTGGAAGACTCTCTGAGCAGGGGGACCTCTTGCCAGGGAGAATGTTCCCTCTGCAACAGGGTGTTCCAATCTCTGTGTCACCGTTGGGGCCAACCAGATGTGGATCTGTTTGCGTCCCGTCACAATCACAAGCTCCCGGCCTTTGTCTCCCTGTCCCAGGATCCTCTGGCCTTGACCACGGATGCTCTAGCAATGTCATGGCAGGCATTTCAGTTCCTGTATGTCTTTCCTCCATTCCCCCTGCTGGGCAGGGTTCTGCGCAAGATAGCTCAGGAGGGGGTGCCAGCAATTCTGGTGGCCCCCAGGTGGCCAAGAAGAGTGTGGTTCGCAGACGTGGTGCAGCTGGCAGTAGATCAATACGTTCTGCCCAGGGTGCCAGACCTGCTCACTCAGGGTCCCTTGCGCCATCCCAATTTACAAACTCTGGCTTTGACGCCTGGCTGCTGAAACCTCCATCTTGATGGAGACAGGGCTGTCTACCTTGGTTGCTGATACCATGATAAAGGCTAGGAAGAAGTCTTCTTCTTCCATTTATTACAGGGTTTGGCGTGCCTACATTGACTGGTGTGAGTCTAAGTCTCTTCCCTGTCGTGTGTTCTCTATTCCCAGGATTCTGTAGTTCCTGCAGCATGGGTTGGAGATGGGGCTCCAACTAAGTACTCTGAAGGGTCAGGTTTCTGCCCTGGCTGTTTTCTTCCAGAAGTCCTTTGCTCAGCATTCTCTGATCAGGACTTTTTTCCAGGGGGTTACTCATATGCGTCCCCCACGTAACCTATGGTGCCTGTTTGGGATTTGAACTTGGTTTTGTCAGCCTTGCAGGGTGCTCCCTTTGAACCTGTGCAGGATGCTGCCCTGGCCATTCTTACTCTCAAAGTCGTCTTTTTGGTGGCTATCACCTCTGTTAGGCGTGTGTCTGAGTTGGCGGCGCTTTCCATCCAGCCCCCCTACTATGAGAGACACCAGGACAAGGTGGTGTTCCGCTTCAAGCCAGATTTTCTCAGTCGTGTCTGCCTTTCATTTGAATCAGGATATTGTTCTTCCTTCTTTGTGCCCTAATCCTAGTAATGCTAAGGAGAGGGTTTTGCATTCTTTGGATGTGGTTAGGTGTCTGAAGTACTATCTGGTGGCTACTGCACCTTTCAGAAAAACTGATGCCCTTTTTGTGGTCCCTTCTGGTCCTAGGAAGGGTTTGGCTCCTGCCAAGTCTACTATCAGCAAATGGATCCGTCAGGCTGTTATTCAGGTCTATTCCGCTAAGGGGAAGAATCCTCCCTTCCGCCTTACTGCTCATTCTACTCGTGCTATTGGTGCCTCTTGGGCTTTTCAGCACAAGGCATCTGTTGAACAAGTTTGCAAGGCCGCTACTTGGTCTTCTGTTCATACCTTTTCAAAGTTTTACAAGGTTGATGTTAGGGCCTCAGCTGATGCTGTTTTTGGCCGCAAGGTTTTGCAGGCGGCAGTGGTTTAAACTGTCTGCTGTTACCTTTGAGGATCCCACCCTACTTTATGGACACTGCTATTGGATGTCCCGAGTGTAAGTATTCTATCTGGAGCAGGACGTACTGTATACTAAGAATAAAACAATTCTGTGATTACTCACCTGTAGAATTGGTATTATGAGTATACAGTATGTCCTTCTCCACCCCACCCTTGGTTTTTGCATTATCTTGGATCCCCTGTATGGTGATTGTTATCATTGTTATAGTTACTAGTTTGGGTTGTTTTAATTCTCCCGGCTTCTCGTTAACTGCTTTTCAATGCTGGGGATTGTGGGAGGTCTCTGGGTATTTGAGGGGCCGGGAGGAGCCTATTTTCGATGTCTCTGCAGTCCAGCGCCATCTGGCAGAGTAGTACCCGAGTGTAAGTATTCTATCTGGAGCAGGACGTACTGTATACTCATAATACCAATTCTACAGGTGAGTAATCACAGAATTGTATTTTTGATAATCTTGTATCTTTGAACCAGGAGAAAATGCCTTTTGACCACTGCTTCATACACTGGAAACCTAAGAGCAGAGTTGGGAAATTAAGAGAGAATATTCATGAGATTTGGCTGGGAAATTTGGCACCCAGGTAAGAGATTGCACCAGCAGTCCACCGAACCAGACCAACACCCTTACAACAAAAGTTCCCATATGCATCCCTACCCAGGGCAATTTAGAGTGTGGCACAGAAACATTAATTTACCTTTTTCTAACTGCTGCTATGGTCAATTTAAAAAAAATGGCATCTCCTGCAGCTGCAGGCCACCTGCAAACAGGAAGTGCTGATAGGTTTCCTGTTACTGTGCATTGTCAGTTATATCAGTTGAATACAGGCAGCAGCACGTCTGGGAAAGGAAGCTCCAAAATGGCCAATACCAGGACTAAATCTGGGAGGTGGCTAAGAGTGGGTGCAGTAGCAAATGTAAGTGCTAAAAATGCTTCAGTATAATGCATGCAGATGGGGCAAGGGAGTTTTATTTTCCAACTATGCCAGGCTGTTGGTCTGGTTTAAATGAATCAATTCTTTAGCTGGGTATGTTGAAGTTCAAGGCCTCTGATTTCTGTAAGTTGATTTTAGTTGATTTTATAACCTGCTGACTGAACACCCCGAGTTCAGATATTAGCATAGAACCCAGCTGGGATGGTCTCCGGAGTTTTTGGAGAGTGATGTCTTATCTGAGCTGGCACATCTAAAGGTAAGTAAGGCGATGGGTCCAGATGGAATTCACTCCAGAGGTCTAAGGGAACTTAGATTTGTGATTGCAGCCCCTCTGATTTACTTAACCTTTCCCTTTCAACTGGTGAGGTTCCAGATGATTGGAGAATGGCCAATGTCGTACCAATCCATAGGTAGAGAAGAAGCCAGTAATTACAGGCCACTTAGTGTGACATCTATAGTGGTCAAATTAATGGAAACGCTCTTAAAAAAACAGATAATTAAATAAATTAATGACCTGTTGGACCCAAAACAGCACGGCTTTAATGAGGGGCGATCATGTCAGACTAATCGTATTGATTTCTTTGACAATGTCACTAAAGTGTTAGATGAAGGTGGTGTTGTGGATATTGTCTATCTGGATTTTAGCAAAGCCTTTGACACTGTACTACCAGAGCTCATAGGTAAGTTATTGAAGTCAGGACTCAATCTCTGGATAGTTCAGTGGATTTCCAGTTGGCGAGGGATCGGTATCAGAGTGTTGTTGTTAATGGTGTGCAATCTGAACAAAGGCGAGTTACAAGTGGTGTGCTGCAAGTCTCTGTCCTGGGCCCCATTCTGTGTTTGTAAGTGACATAGGAGAAGGCTTGGTAGGAAAGGTTTGTCTGTTTGCTAATGATACAAAGGTTAGTAATAGGGTGGATATTCCTGGAGGTGTCTGCAACATGGAAAATGATTTAGCTTTACTGGATAGATGGTCAAAATTGTAGAAACTAGAGTTTAATGTCTCTAAATGTAAAATCCTGCACTTGGGTCGAAGGAATCCCCGCTCTGAGCACCGTATGGGCAGTACTGTGTTAGCCAGGACCTCGGAGGAGAGAGATTTAGGGATACTGATTACTGATAGCTGCAAGATGAGTGGACAGTGTAGCCAGGCAGTGGGAAAAGCAAGCAGGATGCTCGGCTGCATAGCTTGAGGCATCACCAGTAGGAAGAGGGAGGTTGTGATGCCGCTGTATAGAGCCCTGGTAAGGCCACAGCTAGAATACTGTGTGCAGTTCTGGATACCTTACCTGCAAAAAGACATTATTCAAATAGAACTTGTCCAAAGTGGGGCAACAAAAATGGTAGAAAGGCTTAAACTTAAAACTTATCTGGAGAAACTTAAAGAACTTAATTTGAACAGTCTGGAGGAAAGAAGGGAAAGGGGGGACATGATTGAGACCTTTATATACATGAAAGGATTGAATAAGGTTCAGGTGGGAAAGAAGAAACTTAATGATAGAACAAGGAGGCCCAACCTGAAGCTGGTCGGAGGGAAGATCAGAAGCAATGTTAGACAATATTATTTTCTAGAAAGAGTAGTAGATGCTGGGAACAAACTTCCAGCAGAGTGTCACGCTCAGGGTACTCCAATGTCACGCTCAGATAACTCCAGCCCTCCAGGTAAGCCCTCAACCCCCACCTTCACCTGTAGGAGCCCCCGCTTGCCGTGACGCAGTACACGCCTGCCCGGGATCGGTTGCCCCCAGGACTTCAATGGCTCAAAGGATGGGAGCTTACTGGTTGGAGGTCTGGAGAACCAATAACGAAGAGCGGAACTAGAGTGAGTCCAATAGATGAGGCAGGAATACTTGGAAGTCCAAAGACAGGCCAGAGGTCAACACCGGGTGAGCAGAGATCGCGACGGAACAGTAGGATGAGGCAGCTCGAGGTCAGGGTACGAAGCAGGGGTCAAGGCTGGCAGCGGACAGGATGGTCGTGGATAGCAAAGGTTGGCAACAGAGATCAATCAGAGAGTAGTTGGTTCAGGCAACAAAGGTAAACAAAAGTACGACAAGGCTCTATCACAATCACTGAGTAACTGACGGGCTGAAGCCTTTATAGGATCCAGATATGATTGGAGCTTACGCGCGCGAGCACGAGAGCCGGGTACGCAGAGGAGGGGAAGGAGAGCGGACGTGCTCTGCGCCGCACGAGCCGCCGCCGCCACTCGGCGCGGCCGCTGACCAGGAAGTGCTGCGGCCGGCCGGCCAGAGACAGCGCGGGACCGGGATTCAGGTGAGTTTGTTCTGACACAGAGGTAGTTAAAAAATCATTAGTGAATTTAAACATGCCTGGGATAAGCATACATCTATCCTAAGATAAAGAGCACATACAGTATACACATAAGGGCAGACTAGATGGAGCGTATGGTCTCCTTCTGCCATCAACCTTCTATGTTTCTATGTAACTGGGATGCCCTATAGCTTTCCAGGCCATCTTCAAGTGTCCTTAAAATCCAGGGATTAGCTCCGGCTAACCGAATGTATTCTACGCCTCAACCTTGTCCCTGTTCGCTGAGCTCTGGGAGAGTCCTCCACGCTTCTGGGGGATTTGAAGGGTGCGGATCTAAGGAGGCCCGCCACCGGCATCTGTGACCGCAGTTCTTCCAATGATACTGCCGAGTAGGATGCATCTCTAAGAACAAAGGTGACACAGAAAGGGAAGCCCCACTTATACGTGACTTTGTTTTCTTGTAGGATTGCAAGCAGAGGCTTCATTTCTTTTTTTTTAGCCATGGAGATCGCTGACAAATCTGAGAACACCTGGTACAAAACATAGCCGATTCTCTTGCAGCCCTTTGGATCAAATTCTAACCAATCTATGGGGATCCCTGACACCAACACCTGACATAAAGCTGTAATTGATGATTTAACCTCCTCTATGTGCTCAGGGAGACCCTTGAATCTAAGATTGGACCTCCTGTCCCTGTTCTCAATGTCCCCTATCTTTGCGGTCAGTAGCGAGCTGTTCAATCGCAGCTGGTTAACCTCACTATCCAGAGCTTCTTGCGCTGCTGCGATCTCTCCCAGACTGTTTTCTAGCGTGCTCAAGCCTGATGCCACCTTATCTTTCTCTTTTGAAAGATGATCTGTTATTAACTTAAAATTGGATGCTAGGGCTTTCTGTAAGTTCTCAAACTGTGATAATAGGGCAGCACTTACTTCTGGCTGTGCTGCTGTGATCATCACGTTAGTAAAGGAGGCTTTACTACAATTTATTTCCTCCAGGTCAGTGTCTGTGAGTTCCGTCGCCATCTTGTTTCAGAATGCCTCTGTCCCGGGTGCCTGACCACGCTACTGTCTGCCTCAGCTTCGGTGTCTGCTGCCACTCTTCTCACTCGAGGGCCTCCAGGTGAGTCACCTCCCCACCTATAGGTGCGTAGTGCTCCAAATCTCGCAGCAAAGCCCAGCTCTGTGTCCTCCGGGCATGGAGCCGATTCAGATTGTGGCCTGATCAGCCTTCCGCACGCATGCGCACTCCAGTGTATCCTTTTCAGTTTAGGTTTCAGTAAACTGACACGCTGAAATGCCTTCTCTGCCTCTGTAGAGAGAAGGAGTGTGGGTACCTGTTCGATCTGGATTCTGTGAATGAGGTTGATTACCTTAGTATGGTTATCCCATGGCTCTCTGGTCAGCATGAACCCCACCTGGTCAGAAAGATGTAAGAAAATTTCGGGGGCCCGCGGCAAGCGTCTGCTGGGCGGCAGCCACCCTTGCTCCTCTCCAGCTGTGTGGGCGTGTGCCCCGCATTCCGGCTGTTATGTTTTTACACTGTGAGTGGCAGGCAGTGCAGCCTCCTTCACATCTGAAAGGGATCAGGGACTGGTCAGATTTGCCGCCAAGACTGACCAGCCCCTTTACCGGATTGTAGTCAATCCAGTAAAGTGTTATAGTTGCACCAAACACCACACACTCCTCTGGTTGCCATTGGTCGGTCACCCCATAAATAGGGAACTAGTCCTGTCAGTGCCCGTTATAGCTTCTTGAGCTTTGGGTGTGATTTAATCTGTGCTTTTCTGAAAACCGCCTCGGCTTGATCGAACTTCCCAATTTGCTGCCTGAACCGACCTTTGCTTGCCTGACCTTGACCTTGAACTGCCTGTCCCTTTTGGATACCTCACTACCTCTGACCCCCCGGATTTACCCTTTGGCTACTCCTGACTACACTCCTGTCTCATCCCTGTGTACTGACGCAGTCTTGGACTAGCTACCCATGTACGACCTTGGCTTTGCGATACCCCTTGAGGTTCATCTTCAGACCCTTCAGGAGCTAAGCTGATGTCTGCACACGAGGCTCTTCCGGAGCTGAGCAGATGTCTGCACATGAGGCCCTTCAGGAGCTGATGTCTGCACACAAGCCACTTCAGGAGCTGATGTCTGCACACGAGACCCTTCAGGAGCTGATGTCTGCACACAAGGCCCTTCAGGAGCTGATGTCTGCACACAAGGCCCTTCAGGAGCTGATGTCTGCACACAAGGCCCTTCAGGAGCTGATGTCTGCACATGAGGCCCTTCAGGAGCTGATATCTGCACAAGAGGCCCTTCAGGAGCTGATGTCTGCACACGAAGCCCTTCAGGAGCTTAGCTGATGTCTGCACGAGGCCCTTCAGGAGCTGAGCTGATGTCTGCACACAAGGCCCTTCAGGAGCTGATGTCTGCACACGAGGCCCTTCAGGAGCTGAGCTGATGTCTGCACACGAGGCACTTCAGGAGCTGAGCTGATCTCTGCACACAAGGCTCTTCAGGAGCTGATATCTGCACACGAGGCCCTTCAGGAGCTGATGTCTGCACACAAGGCACTTCAGGAGCTGAGCTGATGTTTGCATTCGAAGCCCTTCAGGAGCTGATGTCTGCACACAAGGCACTTCAGGAGCTGATATCTGCAAACGTGGCTCTTCAGGAGCTGAGCTGATCTCTACACATGAGGCCCTTCAGGAGCCTATGTCTGCACACGAGGCTCTTCATGAGCTGATGACGGCACACAAGGCACTTCAGGAGCTGATGTCTGCACACAAGGCCCTTCTGGAGCTGAGCTGATGCCTGCACACTAGGCCCTTCAGGAGCTGATGTCTGCACACGAGGCCCTTCAGGAGCTGATGTCTGCACGCAAGGCTCTTCAGGAGCTTATGTCTGCACATGAGGCCCTTCAGGAGCTGATGTCTGAAAACGAGGCCCTTCGGGAGTTGATGTCCGCACACAAGGCCCTTCAGGAGCTGATGTCTGCACACAAGGCCCTTCAGGAGCTGATGTCTGCACACAAGGCCCTTCAGGAGCCTATGTCTGCACACGAGGCTCTTCATGAGCTGATGTCTGCACACAAGGCACTTCAGGAGCTGATGTCTGCACACAAGGCCTTCTGGAGCTGAGCTGATGCCTGCACACAAGGCCCTTCAGGAGCTGATGTCTGCACACGAGGCCCTTCAGGAGCTGATGTCTGCACACAAGGCTCTTCAGGAGCTTATGTCTGCACATGAGGCCCTTCAGGAGCTGATGTCTGAACACGAGGCCCTTCAGGAACTCATGTTTGCACACGAGGCCCTTCGGGAGTTGATGTCCGCACACAAGGCCCTTCAGGAGCTGATGTCTGCACACAAGGCCCTTCAGGAGCTGATGTCTGCACACAAGGCCCTTCAGGAGCTGATGTTTGCACTAGAGGCTCTTTAGGAGCTGATGTCTGCACACAAGGCCCTTCGGGAGCTGATGTCTGCACACAAGGCCCTTCATGCGCTGATGTCTGCACACAAGGCACTTCAGGAGCTGATGTCTGCACACCAGGCCCTTCCGGAGCTGATGTCTGCACACAAGGCCCTTCAGGAGCTGATGTCTACACACAAGGCCCTTCAGGAGCTGATGTCTGCACACAAGGCTCTGCAGGAGCTGATGTCTGCACACAAGGCTCTGCAGGAGCTGATGTCTGCACACAAGGCCCTTCAGGAGCTGATGTCTGAACACGAGGCCCTTCAGGAACTGATGTCTGAACACGGGGCCCTTCAGGAGCTGATGTCTGCAAACAAGACCCTTCAGGAGCTGATGTCTGCGCACAAGGCCCTTCAGGAGCTGGTATCTGCACATAAGGCCCTTCGGGAGCAGATATGTACATGCAATGCCCTTCGGGAGCTGATGTCTGCACACAAGGCCCTTCATGCGCTGATGTCTGCACACAAGGCACTTCAGGAGCTGATGTCTGCACACGAGGCCCTTCAGGAGCTGATGTTTGCACACGAGGCCCTTCAGGAGCTGATGTCTGCACACAAAGCCCTTCAGGAGCTGATGTCTGCACACGAAGCCCTTCAGGAGCTGATGTCTGCACACAAGGCCCTTCAGGAGCTGATGTCTGCACAAGAGGCCCTTCAGGGGCTGATGTCTGCACACAAGGCCCTTCAGGAGCTGATGTCTGCACAAGAGGCCCTTCAGCAGCTGATGTCTGAACACTAGGCCCTTCAGGAGCTTATGTCTGCACACAAGGCCCTTCAGGAGCTGATGACTGCACACAAGGTCCTTCAGGAGCGGATGTCTGCACACAAGGCACTACAGGAGCTCATATCTGCACATGAGGCCCTTGAGGAGCTGATGTCTGCACACGAGGCTCTTCAGGAGCTGAGCTGATGTCTGCACACAAGGCCCTTCAGCAGCTGATGTCTGCACACAAGCCTCTTCCGGAGCTAATGTCTGCACAAAAGGCTCTTCAGGAGCTGACCTGATATCTGCACACGAGGCCCTTCAGGAGCTGATGTCTGCACACAAGCCCCTTCAGGAGCTGATGTCTGCACACAAGCCCCTTCAGGAGCTGATGTCTACACACAAGGCCCTTCAGGAGCTGATGTCTACACACAAGGCCCTTCAGGAGCTGATGTCTGCACACAAGGCCCTTCAGGAGCTGATGTCTGCACACAAGGCTCTTTCGGAGGTGATGTCTGCACACGGGGCCCTTCCGGAGCTGATGTCTGAACACGAGGCCCTTCAGGAGCTTATGTCTGCCCACGAGGCCCTTCAGGAGCTGATGTCTGCACACGAGGCACTTCAGGAGCTTATGTCTGCACACAAGGCTCTTCAGGAGCTGATGTCTGCAAAACGAGGCTCTTCAGGAGCTGACCTGATATCTGCACACGAGGCCCTTCAGGAGCTGATGTCTGCACACAAGCCCCTTCAGGAGCTGATGTCTGCACAAGAGGCCCTTCAGGAGCTAATGTCTACACACAAGGCCCTTCAGGAGCTGATGTCTACACACAAGGCCCTTCAGGAGCTGATGTCTGCACACGAGGCCCTTCAGGAGCTGATGTCAGCACACCAGGCCCTTCCGGAGCTGATGTCTGCACACGAGGCCATTCAGGAGCTGATGTCTGCACACAAGGCCCTTCAGGAGCTGATATCTGTACACAAGGCTCTTCAGGAGCTGAGCTGATGTCTATACACGAGGCTCTTCGGGAGGTGATGTCTGTACACGAGGCCCTTCAGGAGCTGAAGACTGCACACCAGGCCCTTCAGCAGCTGATATCTGCACACAAGGCCCTTCAGGAGCTGATGACTGCACACAAGGTCCTTCAGGAGCTGACGTCTGCACACAAGGCACTACAGGAGCTAAAATCTGCACACGAGGCCCTTGAGGAGCTGATGTCTGCACACAAGGCCCTTCAGGAGCTGATGTCTGCACACAAGCCTCTTCAGGAGCTGATGTCTGCACACGAGGCCCTTCAGGAGCTGATGTTTGCACACGAGGCCCTTCAGGAGCTGATGTCTGCACACGAAGCCCTTCAGGAGCTGATGTCTGCACACAAAGCCCTTCAGGAGCTGATGTCTGCACACAAGGCTCTTCAGGAGCTGAAGTCTGCACACAATACCCTTCAGGCGCTGATGTCTGCACACAAGGCCCTTCAGGAGCTGATGTCTGCACACCAGGCCCTTGCGGAGCTGATGTCTGCACACGAGGCCCTTCAGGAGCTGATGTCTGCACACAAGGCCCTTCAGGAGCTGAGCTGATGTCTGCATTCGAGGCCCTTCAGGAGCTGATGTCTGTACACAAGGCCCTTCAGGAGCTGATGTCTGCACACCAGGCCCTTCAGGAGCTGATGTCTGCACACCAGGCCCTTGCGGAGCTGATGTCTGCACACGAGGCCCTTCAGGAGCTGATGTCTGCACACAAGGCCCTTCAGGAGCTGAGCTGATGTCTGCATTCGAAGCCCTTCAGGAGCTGATTTCTGCACACGAGCCCTTCAGGAGTTGTTATATGCACACAAGGCCTTTCAGGAGCTGATATCTGCACACAATGCCCTTCAGGAGCTGATGTCTGCACACGAGGCCCTTCAGGAGCTGATGTCTGCACAGGAGGCCCTTCAGGAGCTGATGTCTGCACACGAGGCCCTTCAGGAGCTGATGTCTGCAAATGAGGCACTTCAGGAGCTGACCTGATATCTGCACATGAGGCCCTTCAAGAGCTGATGTCTGCACACAAGCCCCTTCAGGAGCTGATGTCTGCACAAGAGGTCCTTCAGGAGCTGATGTCTGCACAACAGGCTTTTCAGGAGCTGATGTCTGCACAGGAGGCCCTTCAGGAGCTGATGTCTGCACAGGAGGCCCTTCAGGAGCTGATGTCTGCACAGGAGGCCCTTCAGGAGCTGATGTCTGCACACAAGGCCCTTCAGGAGCTGAGCTGATGTCTGCATTCGAGGCCCTTCAGGAGCTGATGTCTGCACACAAGGCCCTTCAGGCACTGATGTCTGCACACCAGGCCCTTGCGGAGCTGATGTCTGCACACGAGGCCCTTCAGGAGCTGATGTCTGCACACAAGGCCCTTCAGGAGCTGAGCTGATGTCTGCATTCGAGGCCCTTCAGGAGCTGATTTCTGCACACGAGCCCTTCAGGAGTTGTTATATGCACACAAGGCCTTTCAGGAGCTGATGTCTGCACACGAGGCCCTTCAGGAGCTGATGTCTGCACACGAGGCCCTTCAGGAGCTGATGTCTGCACAGGAGGCCCTTCAGGAGCTGATGTCTGCACACAAGGCCCTTCAGGAGCTGATGTCTGCAAATGAGGCACTTCAGGAGCTGACCTGATATCTGCACATGAGGCCCTTCAAGAGCTGATGTCTGCACACAAGCCCCTTCAGGAGCTGATGTCTGCACAAGAGGTCCTTCAGGAGCTGATGTCTGCACAACAGGCTTTTCAGGAGCTGATGTCTGCACAGGAGGCCCTTCAGGAGCTGATGTCTGCACAGGAGGCCCTTCAGGAGCTGATGTCTGCACAGGAGGCCCTTCAGAAGCTGATGTCTGCACACGAGGCCCTTCAGAAGCTGATGTGTGCACACGAGGCCCTTCAGGAGCTGATGTCTGCACACGAGGCCCTTCAGGAGCTTAACTGATATCTGCACATGAGGCCCTTAAGGAGCTGATGTCTGCACACAAGCCCCTTCAGGAGCTGATGTCTGCACAACAGGCCCTTCGGGAGCTGATGTCTGCACAAGAGGCCCTTCGGGAGCTGATGTCTGCACACAAGGCCCTTCAGGAGCTGATGTCTGCACACAAGGCCTTTCAGGAGCTGATGTCTGCACACAAGGCCCTTCAGGATCTGATATATGCACACAAGGCCCTTCACCAGCTGATGTCTGCACACAAGGCCCTTCACCAGCTGATGTCTGCACACAAGGCCCTTCAGGAGCTGAGCTGATGTCTGCATTTGAGGCTCTTCAGGAGCTGATGTCTGCACACGAGGATCTTCAGGAGCTGAACTGATGTCTCCTACACACAAGGCCCCTCAGGAGCTGATGTCTGCACACGAGGCCCTTCAGGAGCTGATATCTGCACATAAGGCCCTTCAGGAGCTGATGTCAGCACACCAGGCCCTTCCGGAGCTGATGTCAGCACACCAGGCCTGATGTCTGCACACAAGGCCCTTCAGGAGCTGATATCTGCACACAAGGCTCTTCAGGAGCTGAGCTGATGTCTATACACGAGGCTCTTCGGGAGGTGATGTCTGTACACGAGGCCCTTCAGGAGCTGAAGACTGCCCATCAGGCCCTTCAGCAGCTGATATCTGCACACGGGGCCCTTCCGGAGCTGATGTCTGCACGCGAGGCCCTTCAGGAGCTTATGTCTGCACACAAGGCCCTTCAGGAGCTTATGTCTGCACACAAGGCCCTTCAGGAGCTGATGTCTGCACACAAGGCACTACAGGAGCTAATATCTGCACACGAGGCCCTTGATGAGCTGATGTCTGCACACAAGGCCCTTCAGGAGCTGATGTCTGCACACAAGCCTCTTCAGGAGCTGATGTCTGCACACGAGGCCCTTCAGGAGCTGATGTTTGCACACGAGGCCCTTCAGGAGCTGATGTCTGCACACGAAGCCCTTCAGGAGCTGATGTCTGCACACAAGGCCCTTCAGGAGCTGATGTCTGCACACAAGGCCCTTCAGGAGCTGATGTCTGCACAAGAGGCCCTTCAGGGGCTGATGTCTACACACAAGGACCTTCAGGAGCTGATGTCTGCACACTAGGCCCTTCGGGAGCTGATATCTGCACATAAGGCCCTTCAGGAGCTGATGTCAGCATACCAGGCCCTTCCGGAGCTGATGTCTGCACACAAGGCTTCTCAGGAGCTGATGTCTGCACACAAGGCCCTTCAGGAGCTGAAGACTGCACACAAGGCCCTTCAGCAGCTGATATCTGCACATGAGGCCCTTCCGGAGCTGATGTCTGCACACAAGGCTTCTCAGGAGCTTATGTCTGCATTCAAAGCCCTTCAGGAGCTGATGTCTGCACACAAGGCTCTTCAGGAGCTGAGCTGATGTCTGCACATAAGGCTCTTCAGGAGCTGAGCTGATGTCTGCACACGAGGCCCTTCGGGAGCTGATGTCCTCACACGAGGCCCTTCAGGAGCTTAACTGATATCTGCACAAGAGGCCATTCAGGAGCTGATGTCTGCACACAAGCCCCTTCAGGAGCTGATGTCTGCACACGAGGCCCTTCAGGAGCTGATGTCTGCACACAAGGCCCTTCAGGAGCTGATGTCTGCACACAAGGCCCTTCAAGAGCTGAACTGATATCTGCACACAAGGCCATTCAGGAGCTGATGTCTGCACACAAGCCCCTTCAGGAGCTGATGTCTGCACACAAGGCCCTTCAGGAGCTGATGTCTGCACACAAGGCCCTTCAGGAGCTGATGTCTGCACATGAGGCCCTTCAGGAGCTGATGTCTGCACACAAGGCTTTTCAGGTGCTGGGCTGCTGTCTGCATTCGAAGCCCTTCAGGAGCTGATGTCTGCACACAAGGCTCTTCAGGAGCTAATGTATGCACAAGAGGCACTTCAGGAGCTGATGTCTGCACATGAGGCCCTTCAGGAGCTGAGCTAATGTCTGCACACGAGGCCCTTCAGGAACTCATGTCTGCACACGAGGCCCTTCGAGAGCTGATGTCTGCACACAAGGCCCTTCAGGAGCTGATGTCAGCACACCAGGCCCTTCCGGAGCTGATGTCAGCACACCAGGCCTGATGTCTGCACACAAGGCCCTTCAGGAGCTGATATCTGCACACAAGGCTCTTCAGGAGCTGAGCTGATGTCTATACACGAGGCTCTTCGGGAGGTGATGTCTGTACACGAGGCCCTTCAGGAGCTGAAGACTGCCCACCAGGCCCTTCAGCAGCTGATATCTGCACACGGGGCCCTTCCGGAGCTGATGTCTGCACGCGAGGCCCTTCAGGAGCTTATGTCTGCACACAAGGCCCTTCAGGAGCTGATGTCTGCACACAAGGCTTCTCAGGAGCTGATGTCTGCACACAAGGCCCTTCAGGAGCTGAAGACTGCACACAAGGCCCTTCAGCAGCTGATATCTGCACATGAGGCCCTTCCGGAGCTGATGTCTGCACACAAGGCTTCTCAGGAGCTTATGTCTGCATTCAAAGCCCTTCAGGAGCTGATGTCTGCACACAAGGCTCTTCAGGAGCTGAGCTGATGTCTGCACATAAGGCTCTTCAGGAGCTGAGCTGATGTCTGCACACGAGGCCCTTCGGGAGCTGATGTCCTCACACGAGGCCCTTCAGGAGCTTAACTGATATCTGCACAAGAGGCCATTCAGGAGCTGAAGACTGCCCACCAGGCCCTTCAGCAGCTGATATCTGCACACGGGGCCCTTCCGGAGCTGATGTCTGCACGCGAGGCCCTTCAGGAGCTTATGTCTGCACACAAGGCCCTTCAGGAGCTTATGTCTGCACACAAGGCCCTTCAGGAGCTGATGTCTGCACACAAGGCACTACAGGAGCTAATATCTGCACACGAGGCCCTTGATGAGCTGATGTCTGCACACAAGGCCCTTCAGGAGCTGATGTCTGCACACAAGCCTCTTCAGGAGCTGATGTCTGCACACGAGGCCCTTCAGGAGCTGATGTTTGCACACGAGGCCCTTCAGGAGCTGATGTCTGCACACGAAGCCCTTCAGGAGCTGATGTCTGCACACAAGGCCCTTCAGGAGCTGATGTCTGCACACAAGGCCCTTCAGGAGCTGATGTCTGCACAAGAGGCCCTTCAGGGGCTGATGTCTACACACAAGGACCTTCAGGAGCTGATGTCTGCACACTAGGCCCTTCGGGAGCTGATATCTGCACATAAGGCCCTTCAGGAGCTGATGTCAGCATACCAGGCCCTTCCGGAGCTGATGTCTGCACACAAGGCTTCTCAGGAGCTGATGTCTGCACACAAGGCCCTTCAGGAGCTGAAGACTGCACACAAGGCCCTTCAGCAGCTGATATCTGCACATGAGGCCCTTCCGGAGCTGATGTCTGCACACAAGGCTTCTCAGGAGCTTATGTCTGCATTCAAAGCCCTTCAGGAGCTGATGTCTGCACACAAGGCTCTTCAGGAGCTGAGCTGATGTCTGCACATAAGGCTCTTCAGGAGCTGAGCTGATGTCTGCACACGAGGCCCTTCGGGAGCTGATGTCCTCACACGAGGCCCTTCAGGAGCTTAACTGATATCTGCACAAGAGGCCATTCAGGAGCTGATGTCTGCACACAAGCCCCTTCAGGAGCTGATGTCTGCACACGAGGCCCTTCAGGAGCTGATGTCTGCACACAAGGCCCTTCAGGAGCTGATGTCTGCACACAAGGCCCTTCAAGAGCTGAACTGATATCTGCACACAAGGCCATTCAGGAGCTGATGTCTGCACACAAGCCCCTTCAGGAGCTGATGTCTGCACACAAGGCCCTTCAGGAGCTGATGTCTGCACACAAGGCCCTTCAGGAGCTGATGTCTGCACATGAGGCCCTTCAGGAGCTGATGTCTGCACACAAGGCTTTTCAGGTGCTGGGCTGCTGTCTGCATTCGAAGCCCTTCAGGAGCTGATGTCTGCACACAAGGCTCTTCAGGAGCTAATGTATGCACAAGAGGCACTTCAGGAGCTGATGTCTGCACATGAGGCCCTTCAGGAGCTGAGCTAATGTCTGCACACGAGGCCCTTCAGGAACTCATGTCTGCACACGAGGCCCTTCGAGAGCTGATGTCTGCACACAAGGCCCTTCAGGAGCTTAACTGATATCTGCACACGAGGCCATTCAGGAGCTGATGTCTGCACACAAGCCCCTTCAGGAGCTGATGTCTGCACACGAGGCCCTTCAGGAGCTGATGTCTGCACACAAGGCCCTTCAGGAGCTGATGTCTGCACACGAGGCCCTTCAAGAGCTGAACTGATATCTGCACACAAGGCCATTCAGGAGATGATGTCTGCACACAAGCCCCTTCAGGAGCTGATGTCTGCACACGAGGCCCTTCAGGAGCTGATGTCTGCACACGAGGCCCTTCAGGAGCTGATGTCTGCACACAAGGCCCTTCAGGAGCTGAAGTCTGAACACGAGGCCCTTCAAGAGTTGAACTGATATCTGCACACAAGGCCATTCAGGAGCTGATGTCTGCACACAAGCCCCTTCAGGAGCTGATGTCTGCACACAAGGCCCTTCAGGAGATGATGTCTGCACACAAGGTCCTTCAGGAGCTGATGTCTGCACATGAGGCCCTTCAGGAGCTGATGTCTGCACACAAGGCTTTTCAGGTGCTGGGCTGCTGTCTGCATTCGAAGCCCTTCAGGAGCTGATGTCTGCACACAAGGCTCTTCAGGAGCTAATGTATGCACAAGAGGCACTTTAGGAGCTGATGTCTGCACATGAGGCCCTTCAGGAGCTGAGCTAATGTCTGCACACAAGGCCCTTCAGGATCTGATGTCTGCACACGAGGCCCTTCAGGAGCTGATGTCTGCACACAAGGCCCTTCAGGAGCTGATGTCTGCACACAAGGCCCTTCAAGAGCTGAACTGATATCTGCACACGAGGCCCTTCAGGAGCTGAGCTGATGTCTGCACCCAAGGCTCTTCAGGAGCTGATGTCTGCACACAATACCCTTCAGGCGCTGATGTCTGCACACAAGGCCCTTCAGGAGCTGATGTCTGCACACCAGGCCCTTGCGGAGCTGATGTCTGCATTCGAGGCCCTTCAGGAGCTGATGTCTGCACACAAGGCCCTTCAGGAGCTGATGTCTGCAAATGAGGCCCTTCAGGAGCTGATTTCTGCACACGAGCCCTTCAGGAGTTGTTATCTGCACACAAGGCCTTTCAGGAGCTGATATCTGCACGCAATGCCCTTCAGGAGCTGATGTTTGCACACGAGGCCCTTCAGGAGCTGATGTCTGCACAGGAGACCCTTCAGGAGCTGATGTCTGCACAGGAGGCCCTTCAGGAGCTGATGTCTGCACACGAGGCCCTTCAGGAGCTGACCTGATATCTGCACATGAGGCCCTTCAAGAGCTGATGTCTGCACACAAGCCCCTTCAGGAGCTGATGTCTGCACAACAGGCCCTTCAGGAGCTGATGTCTGCACAACAGGCCCTTCGGGAGCTGATGTCTGCACAAGAGGCCCTTCAGGAGCTGATGTCTGCACACGAGGCCCTTCAGGAGCTGATGTCTGCACACAAGGCCCTTCAGGAGCTGATGTCTGCACACAAGGCCCTTCAGGAGCTGATATATGCACACAAGGCTCTTCAGGAGTTGATGTCTGCACACAAGGCTCTTCGGGAGCTGAGCTGATGTATGCACACGAGGCCCTTCGGGAGCATATGTCTGCACACGAGGCCCTTCAGGAGCTGAAGACTGCACACAAGGCCCTTCAGCAGCTGATATCTGCACACGGGGCCTTTCAGGAGATTATGTCTGCACACAAGGCCCTTCAGGAGCTGATGACTGCACACAAGGCCCTTCAAGAGCTGAACTGATATCTGCACACGAGGCCCTTCAGGAGCTGAGCTGATGTCTGCACCCAAGGCTCTTCAGGAGCTGATGTCTGCACACAATACCCTTCAGGCGCTGATGTCTGCACACGAGGCCCTTCAGGAGCTGATGTCTGCACACAAGGCCCTTCAGGAGCTGATGTCTGCACACAAGGCCCTTCAAGAGCTGAACTGATATCTGCACACGAGGCCCTTCAGGAGCTGAGCTGATGTCTGCACCCAAGGCTCTTCAGGAGCTGATGTCTGCACACAATACCCTTCAGGAGCTGATGTCTGCACACAAGGCCCTTCAGGAGCTGATGTCTGCACACCAGGCCCTTGCGGAGCTGATGTCTGCATTCGAGGCCCTTCAGGAGCTGATGTCTGCACACAAGGCCCTTCAGGAGCTGATGTCTGCAAATGAGGCCCTTCAGGAGCTGATTTCTGCACACGAGCCCTTCAGGAGTTGTTATCTGCACACAAGGCCTTTCAGGAGCTGATATCTGCACGCAATGCCCTTCAGGAGCTGATGTTTGCACACGAGGCCCTTCAGGAGCTGATGTCTGCACAGGAGACCCTTCAGGAGCTGATGTCTGCACAGGAGGCCCTTCAGGAGCTGATGTCTGCACACGAGGCCCTTCAGGAGCTGACCTGATATCTGCACATGAGGCCCTTCAAGAGCTGATGTCTGCACACAAGCCCCTTCAGGAGCTGATGTCTGCACAACAGGCCCTTCAGGAGCTGATGTCTTCACAACAGGCCCTTCGGGAGCTGATGTCTGCACAAGAGGCCCTTCAGGAGCTGATGTCTGCACACGAGGCCCTTCAGGAGCTGATGTCTGCACACAAGGCCCTTCAGGAGCTGATGTCTGCACACAAGGCCCTTCAGGAGCTGATATATGCACACAAGGCTCTTCAGGAGTTGATGTCTGCACACAAGGCTCTTCGGGAGCTGAGCTGATGTATGCACACGAGGCCCTTCGGGAGCATATGTCTGCACACGAGGCCCTTCAGGAGCTGAAGACTGCACACAAGGCCCTTCAGCAG
The DNA here is from genome assembly GCA_027917425.1 of Gastrophryne carolinensis. NCBI lineage: Eukaryota > Metazoa > Chordata > Amphibia > Anura > Microhylidae > Gastrophryne > Gastrophryne carolinensis. Next base: position 31,218,390 of record CM051237.1, on the reverse strand, counting down.
CTGATATCTGCACACGGGGCCTTTCAGGAGATTATGTCTGCACACAAGGCCCTTCAGGAGCTGATGACTGCACACAAGGCCCTTCAGGAGCTGATGTCTGCCCACAAGCCTCTTCAGGAGCTGATGTCTGCACACGAGGCCCTTCAGGAGCTGATGTCTGCACACAAAGCCCTTCAGGAGCTGATGTTTGCACACAAGGTCCTTCAGGAGCTGATGTCTGCACACAAGGCCCTTCAGGAGCTGATGTCTGCACACGAGGATCTTCAGGAGCTGAACTGATGTCTGCACACAAGGCCTTTCAGGAGCAGATATCTGCACATGGGGCCCTTCAGGAGCTTATATCTGCACACAAGCCCTTCAGGAGCCGATATCTGCACATGATGCCCTTCAGGAGCTGATGTCTGCTTACAAGGCCCTCCAGGAGCTGAGCTTATATCCGCATCTGGGGCCCTTCAGGATGAAGTCACTCGCTTCTGTTTTGGCTTCCTTGGAACTAGAGGAATTTCTGGCAGCAAGCATGAAGAATGTGTCCATGTTCTCCTCCTGGAGCATCAGAGATTCCTGAGGTGCACCTTGGGCGCTCAGCACTTAGAAAGTGGTGGTGGTGCTACTCTGTGGGCAGTAACGCGAGATCCTAGTTGTGATTATGTAAATTCTAGGTCAGGCGAGAAATGACAGCGCCAGCTACTGGTGCGGCGCAGGTTTCAGAGGAGGCCTCTTGGATGTGCAGGCAGTAATTTAGGTGTTTTGCCACACCACATCAGTAAATACTTTTCTGGAAAAAAATTACTGAGCAGAGACAAGGCGAGATCCCATCTTTTAGAGGGTGTGGGGGTTCTGTTGGGCTTGGGGAGTTGGAAGGATTCTCGGCACCAGGGCCCTTTCCTTCTAGTAGTACATGAGGCCTGTTAGATGCAGCAATGGAGGCAGTTCCCACTACTCCTTCCCCATCTTCAAGTATTCAAGTAATACTGAGCTTGCTTATTTTCCCTTAAGGCTGAGCATGCTCAGACCCTTCAGCTGTGTGTGTGCTGCTGGGATATCTCACCACCTGGCTTCTTCTATATCTCTGAGGCTCCAGAGGCTGATCTCACCTTTCATCTCATGTCTTGCAGAGTGACGCCTACAGAGCGGACAGACAGGGCGAGTATCGGGCAGAAGGACACCAAGATCTCTACATGGACACCATGATGGAGGCTCAGCAGCTCCTCCCATCACAGGGTAAGAGGGGGTGCCACTGAGCACATCTCTATTACCACACTCTCACACCTTCTCATGGCCTCACTCTCTTCTTTATTCACAGACCCCGGAGACCCTATTGAGAGAAATGTGAAAACTGAGGAGCAGGGACAGAACATTTATGTAAAGGACGAAGAGGAGGAATTTCCTCTATGGTTTTTCCCATGTGATTGATAAACATTTTATAGCATTTTCCCTGTTTCAGTCACTTCGCACACACTAATTCTCTGTACTGAACTCACTCTAATAATCTCAGGCTTGTGTTTATTTACAGATCCTGGAGACACCTTGGTGAAAACTAAGGAGGAAGAGGAAGGACTTGTGAAGAATGAAGAGGATGATTTTCCTCTGAGGTGAGTAATAAACCTATAGCAAAGACTCCTGCCAGATCTTCTCATCTTCTCTTCTCTTGGGGGGGGGGGAGCCTGACATGCCCTCTCTGCCTGCTTTCCTGATGAGCGACGCCATCTTCATGACTAGCCCCACCCCTTTGGGGGCAGGGTGGATGACGTCACCCTGCAGGCTTAATCCCGGTGTTTCAACTGCCATATGAGGCGATTGCCGCCCAGAGGAAGAGAGGGGCAGAGGATCATCTGAGCTAACCCTTCCCCCGTCCAGTGATGACATGCATCTTTCATCAACGTTTTTTAATAAATGTCATTTTTTTTGTGTGTGTCCGGCAAGTCACCTGCGACTAGCCCAGGGGTTGGAGAAGAAGGGCCCGGGTCCATTAGGTTATGCTGGCTTGTAGCCTGCAGGGCCAGGGGCCACCAAAACTGGCCCCTCCACCCTGTTCTACAAGCCCCCATAGCTGGTGCCTGGGCTGGTTATGCTGGGTAAGGGGGACCTCACAGCATTTTTGGGGGGGACTTTTAGATAATAATTTGGTCAGTGAGACTCTGACCTGTTCCCCTCAAACATGGCTGATCAGCCAGACAAGAAAAGAAAGCTGTTCCAGACTGCCTCTCCCCTCATAATGGGAGGATTTTGTTACTGGGGGTGTGATTGCTGATGATGGGGTGAGTACAGAAATGTTGGGAATAGCCGTCTAAGCTATGGCTGGGATATGTGAGGACTTCATGAAGGTGTTGGCCTGATTGCAGGGACTAAGAGAACCGATTCACCACTTCACTGGAGCCCCCCATATGGGATGATAGGCTGGGCTGCACAGGAAACACCAGGTCAGCAGGGAATAGGTTTTGCCATATGGCAGAGAACAGACCATGATCAGAGATCTGTGGATAAGAGACGGATGATCATCTATCAATATGGCTGCCTGATGTCATACATAGGAGCAGAGAATGAGATCTAGTAGGATGTAAGCTGGGCCATTACAAGGGTCAACAGTTCAGGATATCAGATATTAGTAAAGGAAGGATGGCCAACTTTAAAGAGTACCAAAACCCACCCTGGAGTCTATGAGACACCAGGACAGGCATACTCGCTTGCCATGTCACTAATCATCTATGCTCCAACAATTGAATTCAGCTATGTACTCCTCAACCGGTCGGCACTCCTGCTTAAGATTGTATAAGGAGAGTTCAGTTGAGGTGGCGTGGCCCTGGATCATCATATATTACAGTATATACTCTAGAAGTCTATGGGCCCAATCTGTGGATTATCCCAGAGTAATGAGATTATAACTTTAACCCAGGTAAGTTTGTTGTAGCAGTCTCCTAACAGGAACCAGCTGGGGTGGAGAGACCTGCTGGTGGTCGGCTGCCACTCCAGCAGCAGGGTACTCCAAAGGTCGGTTCTGGACAGCACCAAGGCATGAGTGCCGCTGTATGTAGCCTCAGATGCAGCACCGGATGGATCGGAGGTAGGTAGGAGTGGGAAAAAATATATTTTCTACTGTGGTGGTTTTTTCCCCTGGTAAGAGGGGCTTGCCATAACCCTCATACCATTACCTACATCACCAAAGACCAGAGGGGAAGCAGAAGAGCCTGAGGCCCATATGGGCTTTGCAGGCTGGTAGCCTTCAGGGCTTCAGACCATAGCTGGTGCCCAAGCCAGTATTGCTTGGATAAGGGGAATCATTTTCAAAGGCTTAGCCTCATGAAGAAGTTTTGTGAATCTAGGATTGCCATAGGAATTGAATGCCTGAATTTGATGAAGCTGTCAAGTAGGAGCCTGTGTATAATGTTCATCAAAGGTGGTCCAAGACATTCTTGTCAGGAGGTTGGCGGTACCAAAATACAATGCAGCACCAACAGCCCTATACCAATTCACAGGGCAGGAGGGATTGGCAAGCAAGCGGGTGACTTGGCTTAATCCTCCATCCCATTAACTCCCTCCCCAAAGCCCGGCGGGGCAGAAGTTTGGCGTATCTAACAAACAGGAGCACCAGGAGCTGGAGGACGAGGAGGTAAATCGAGGATGTAGAGGTCCCCAACACCACCTGGCATTATTCAGTGGAGTATGAAGGACAGGTGCTCAGAGGCACTCGTGCAAACGACTGCATGCCTGATTGCGCAGTGACATCCAGAATTGTCACTAAGATGTCATCAGGGAGACCCTTAATTCCCATGATTGCTGGGGCAGGAACCAAAGTAGCAGTAGTGTCATGGGATGCCGGGTGTGGCGGCACAGGTGTGGATCCACTGTGACTATGTTACTGATAGCGAGTGCCGTGTCAGGGGAGTCTAAGAGGCCACCGGTATTCACCGGAAGGCAGGTTGGTCTTGCAGCAGCGAGTGACCCCCAGGTCGCTACCCCCCAACAGCGGCTCAGCCACACAGTCAGCCGAGGTGATACATGAAACAAAGGAGGCAGGCAAAAGGCGATGTCAAAGTTCAAGCAGAGGTCAGGGCTGGCAGCACAATCTTGAGGTCGAAGGTAAGTAGCCAAGGTCGGGACGGGCAGCGAAGGTTCAGAGTCGGGGACAGGCAGAGGTCGGTACACGGGTGAGCAATCCTGAATACAACAGACTTTCTGCATGCAAAGGAAGACCAAGATCCAGCACTGATGGAAAAGGAAGCGCCTCTTAAATAGGGGAAGTGGATGCAGGATTGGATGACCAGGCACCAATCAGTGTTGTACAGGCCCTTTAAATTTCAGGAATCTGGCATGCGCGCCCTCTACTGGACGGGGATGTGTGCGCACCTGAGCATGCGAGGAAGCAGCACGAGGGAGGAGGAAGCCGGCCGGACCCCACTGAGTTTTGGGCAGGGAAACTGGACATCTGCCTACAATTGGCAGTTAACCATGTCCAGCCAGCAGTGTGCCATTCAAGAGGGTTTAGTGTGGCGGGGGGGGGGGGGCTATTGTGGCTCCACAGAGGACTTTTTTTGGTATGTTTTTGTACATATATGTCTATTGTATGCTTGTGCACACATAGGAGTTTTTCCTCTGCATTTACCCCATCCGCACAGTGAGACAATCACAATAAATAAATGTGCATGTGCCCAGAGCGGTGGGCTGCTCTAATTGCATCAGCAAGGGAGCAGTTGGGGGTTAGGTGTCTTGCTCCAAAGCACTTCATTCCTGACCTGGCCAGCCTCTGGTCCCAGGATCAACTCCTTACCTCTAGACCAGTACTACACTCGTGGCAAAATGCAGAGATCCTGACATTCATAAATATGAATCAGACCTGAATAACATGAGGTTTCACCACCACCCTTGCCTGATTTTACCGACCAGAGCAGTGGTTCTCAAACTTTTTAGGCCAAGTACCCCTTCGAGAAAAGAAGTACTAAAGAGTCATAGGCCCTGTTGGCTCAGAAAATATATTTTTACAGTGATAGAACACTCATCCCTATAGTTCTGGCTTTGGGGATTTGGGAAGCTAAAAAAATGAAATCCTTTTTTTCTAGAGAGTCACCTGTGCCTCTCTCACTGATCTGTGGGTCAGAATTATACTACTACTGGGGTCTATTAATAACACTGCTTTTTATTCAACAAGATAACCCTGTGAGTATCCCTGTTTCTAGCTTTGGGGTGTAACCTTTGACTCACTGCTTTTTGGGACAGAATAATACTACTTCTACTCTACTTCTATGAATAAAGGCATTTCTTTCAACGAACATTTACAGGGAACACTGTGTTTTGGTTGGGGGTGTCATTGGCTGTTTGTAACTGTTTTTTTTTAAAAGGTAACTTACTGTCCCCCCCCCCTCCCCAGAACCAGTAGTACTCTTGAGGCCCATGAAAGACTGTTAGTAAGACTGTGAGAGTTAAGTAGGTAGGCAAGAACTGTCCAAGCAAAGGTATAATGGTGAGGGTTTTGTCTAATAAAATGTTTTAAAGACTTTGGCCTCGATTCAATAAAGGTAGAAAAAAAATCTCATGGTACTAAAAAATTCAATTCAAGAGTAAAAAGCCTGAGAATGTCACTGTTACTGAATCACTTGATAAAAAGATAATGAAAGTCAATGGCAGCTTTTATTACAGTGTAGAAAGGACTAAACAGTTCTCTACTTTTCCTAGGAGTAAAAAAGTTGACTTTCATTGTTTTCTTAGCTGGTGATTCAACAACAGTGACATTCTCAGGCTTTTTTCTCATGAATTGAATTTTTTACTACCATGAGAATTGGCCTTTGTGTGAGAGGTAGGTAGCTCAGTGTTAAAAGAGTGCAATCTGCAGGTCCCAATTAAAGGTGTAGGGTTAGGTAATGGTTAACTTAAAAACTTTTTTTACTTAAGACCCTTGGTGCCACAAAACTCCAGAGAGTGTAAATGACAGATAGGTAGCTCAGTGTCAAGAGACACTGGCGACCCCAATGAATAGTGTAGGGTTACAAAACTTAAAAATGGGAACAGTAGGTAGGTGTGAAGGAACGATCCAGTTTAAATGTGAAAAACCCACAGATACAAGTCCGGAGTTCCCCTTTATTTCCTCCTGTCATAAACATGCACAGGACCTAATATCCCCCAGCAAGGAGAATTAGCATTTATGAGTTGAGCAGGACAGATCACAGACTCCCTGCTGATTGTCTCACACAGCCTGGGAAGGCTCCGATGGGTTTGAAGGCAGTATGACCCCTGACTGTAAACCCTGTCACATCAAACAGCCACAGACGAGTGGCACCAACACAAATTGGACCATAGCTGGGCCACCATGTGTCCCAGCACCAAGCCAGGTACAGAACCAGAACCTGCTCACAAAAACGCATGTAGAGGTAGGTTTCTCCGGGCCCTGCGACAAGGGAAACCTAGAGAAATGGAGATTTAAGGTTCTGATCCCTTTAGGGACCCCATTTTTGGACTCATCGGATGCCCGGCATCTAGCCCAATCTTTTGGTGCCGTATCCAAAGCCAATACAACCCCCCTGCTCAAAGTTATAACCCCTAAAGTGTTTTAGAAGCTAAAGCAGCCTACCCAAAGGTGGGAGGTGACAATCCGGCCCACAGAAGGGAGGGAGTGAAAGGATCCTGAGGCATAAAGGGGGAAACCCTGGGCCAGGCTTTTGTCATTCCCTGCATAGGGGTCGCGCTGCAGCGTGCTGGAGGTGCCCAAACCATCTGTAAGCTCTTGACATACCCCTTGTGGGAGCTCTTCATCACCACTCTAAAACTGATTCTTAAGGTAACTGACTATTAAATCTCTCTGCGTAACTCACTATAACCTGTAACCCACTACTCAAAACAGTATTTTTATTCATTCATATTCCATCATAGCCAATGTTTGTTATCACTGTCTAGTGTGCTTATATTAAAACCTTTATTTAACTTGAGGGATCTTTTTGCCTTAGCCAAGAATCTGTGTCTGCAGGCTTTGGGCCTGGTAGTCAAACGGACGGGGGTTGGGGAAAGCGGGTTGGGTGTCCAGAGGTCCCTGATTGATAGTGGGATCTCGTGACCTGCGGTTCCCTGATAGTAGGTGAACCCGTCATAGAAAAAACCCAGGGATACTCAGGCTCTACTCTCTGAAAAGAAAGCACACACGCAAGATACGCCCAATTGTTCAGAATAGAGCTGGCAGAAGCTGGTGACCTTTGGAAAAAAGAATGGATTCCACCGTACATCCAACTATCTCTGTCCCTAGCAATGAACTGACAGCTTTCCCTACCTCCAGCTATACCTCTTGCTGAGGAGCGGGACAGAAAACAGGAAGCAGCAATGTGGGCGTTTGTGTGCGATCATCACAGGGGGTGGCTTGTGGGGGGCTAGGAGCGGATTGGTCATCTGCCTCACATCATCTGTGACCCCCGAGTCTTCTGCTTCTTGTTCCCTTTGTTCTTGTCACTTCCTGGAGCTCAAATACACGTTAGTCTGCTAATGAAAAAACGAGAGTAATGAGAGTAGCCGCATTCCAGAATCACCATAGAGGGATAGCGCTGCTACATACTCTGCCACTGCTACTATATAGAGAAGGTAATTTGAGTCTCTAGACATCACTTACTTCCATCAGGATAGTGTTTTGTCACGACACTTATATGAAATCCTCCAATTTACAGGAATTGATGTGGATTCACCCAATGAATAACGTCCCACTCATAAACTTTAATCCTGCTCTGAAAGATGGTATATACCAGCGCATCTTATAAATGAGACACAGAGGTAGGAATATATAACATAAATAACTCCTTTAGTGGGCTTCTCTCAATGATTCTACAAATTTCCATTATCTTAAATTTTAATTGAGTAACTCAATTATAGGTTGATGTAGCAAAACTACAGCGAGCCTCACACACCAGCACATTAAAGTGGACCAACACCCAGGATTTTGACTATCCTGGGTCTTGGTCCACTTCGGTGGGGCACCCCCGATCGGGGTGCCCCGCTGTGTGAAACCCCCCCGAACTCACCTCTCCCCGCGCCGACGGACAAGCCGCGGACAAGCGCCTCCTCCGCCGCCGCCTCCTCCATTCACAGACGGCCGGTGCGGGCGCGCGCACGTCTAGAGGGGCGCGAGGGAGGTGGCGGCGGCCGGCCGCCGCCGAAGATAAGGTAAGGAGTTTGGGGTGTTTGGGGGGGTTTCACCCCGCGGGACATCCCGATCTCGGATGTCCCGCGGGGAGGGAGGTGATCGGCCCGGGAATCTTATAGATTCCCGGGCCGATCACCGGGAACTAACCATACACCAGTACATTAAGTGAACTTCTCCACCTGGGACTAACCATCGTACATATACTGGTATAAATCAGGTGGGTTCTGTAATTCCAGCACAATATCCTTAATATTAACGCAGATCAGAACACAATTGTGAACTATAAATACAAAAATTAATTCATGTGGGAAAAAGAGTAAAGCTAATACCAGAAATATTATGCCTAGATAGTCTCTCTTTGAGATGGTGTCTGTAATGTAACATGAGCAATAATGTAAACAAAAATATATATTTTATATTTTTTCTGATGCATTAGGGCACTGAGGAAGCCATTACTGGCGAAACATGTTTGCCCTGACTGCTTTGATCGACATACCAGTAAGATAAATGAAACTAACCATATTGGTCCAGCGTGATATTGCTGTGTATACAAACATGAATACCTTCAGTTGCTACTGTTAACTTCTTTTTATCCATTTGTATGTTTTGTATGTTTTCTAATGATGTTTGTAACAATGCTGAAATAATAGTATGTCTGGATCAAAATGGATCCTGTCTTTTTTAATTATCAGACTCAATAAAATAATTATGTTTTAAAGAACTCTGGTGAGGTGTGGTGGGAAAGCTGGGTCTAGGGAATATTGGGGATTGGGCCTAATCCCCAACAATCAAATTGAATCAATTTTGATAGACCAGCAATTTCCAAACCCCCTCTCCTAAAAAATTAAAAAAACTGTAATAACAATTTACTTTTTTCCAGAGGAGGGTCGCTTGTTGAATTAGGACAGGTGACCACAGAGTGAGGACCTGACCTAATAAGTAGTTGTGCTAATGAAAAACACAAATTCATTTGAACAAACTCGTGGGAAACTCAGGAAAGCAATGATTTGTTTGAATTGTTCAGGTTGATCTATATAAGATTCCTGGGCTGATTGATTCCCTCCCCCTGGGGCATTTAAAATCAGGATGACCCGCTGTGTGAAACCCCCCAGATCACCCATAAACTCACCTTCTTTCCCGGTCCAACGGCGCATGCACAAGCTGCAACCGCATTCACGCAATCCTTCTAGCAGAGCACATGCCCACGCCATGCATTTGTGAATGGCCGGTGCAGGCACGCTGCCTGTTAGAGGGTAGCGGGGGATGTGGACGTCCGTGCTGACATTAGACAAGATCCTGGATGAAGGGGCTCAAGTGGATCTGATTGGACGAGTGGCCACACATGCGTAGTAGGACCGGGAAGAGGTGAGTTTGCTCGGGTGACTTGGGGGTTTCACACAGTGGAGCATCCCCTATCAGGGATAGTCAAAATCCTGGGTTTTGGTCCACTTTAAGGAATTAGGCACCAAGTTGAAGGGACGGACCTCCAAGGTTGTATTCTCTGGAATACTGCCAGTGGCATGCGCTACACATGAACGACAGCGGGAGCTTAGAGAGTTAAAGCGGTCCTTCACTCTGATTAAGAGCCTATCTTATATGTTTCCCACACCCTGTACATACAGATTGCTCACATTAATACGGACCTTCACCCTGAATAAGAGCCTATCTTATATGTTTGCCACACCCTGTACATACAGATTGCTCACATTAATCCGGACCCTCACCCTGAATAAGAGTCTATCTTATATGTTCCCCACACCCTGTACATACAGATTGCCAACATTAACCAGGACCTTCACCCTGAATAAGAGCCTATCTTATATGTTCCCCACACCCTGTACATACAGATTGCTCATATTAAAAATCATCCTACCTGCATCTATTCCATGTTATGAGCTGCTCATGGAACATAAGGCAGCCTGCAAGCAGGAAGTGCCTTCTGACTGTGTCGCTCTGCATTCTGGGATTGCTGACCTTTTCCTGACCCCAGCTCTGCTCTGTCTGAGCAAAGCACAGCTATAACCCGCCCCTGTACTTTATCCCACACTCCTCTCCTCAGTAAGTGTGATGCTTCTGAGTCAAGATGGCGGCGCTCGTATCCTAAAGTCCTGAACAGAGTTGCAGCCCAGTGGGGGAAAGAATAATAGTAAAAAGTAAGTGACTAAAAACTTAAAATATATTAATTTTAGATGCTGGGGAATTGTTTATTAAGGGTTTGGGCTTTTCAATAAATCATGGTGAAGGTCCGGTTTAAACACATGGCTCTGGTCCTGGTGCAGGGCAGAGGGATTTGGGTTCCTAGAGCACTGGGCTGACTTTTCATTGGGGTAAAAACTGTATTCTACAGATGAATAGAAGGGGGGCTGCTGTGCTGGGTAAGAAGATACTAAAGGGGGTGGAGGGGTATTTAAAGTGGACCAACACCAAGGATTTTGACTATCCTGGGTTTTGGTCCACTTCGGCTGTGTGAAACCCCCCAGAAACCCCGAAAACTCACCTCTCCTCGCTCCCACGTGACCGCCGCCGCCAATCCCCGCCAACGGACAAGCGGGAGGCAGCGACGGACAAGAGAGCGCGCTCGCCGCCGCCGCCTCCCGCGCGTCACTCTTACAGGGCGCACGCCCGCGCCGGCCATTCACAAACGGCCGGCGCGGGTGCGCGTCCTGCTAGACGGACGCGCGGGAGGCGGCGGCGGGCGCTGCTGGATCGAGGATAAGGTAGGGTTTTTGGGGATCTGGAGGGTTTTCACACAGCGGCCCCGCAGTCAGGGGTCTGATCGGGCCCGGGAATCTTATAGATTCCCGGGCCGATCTTGGGAGGGTGTTGGTCCACTTTAACCTAGAAATGAGAGGGGACAAGAGAGAAAACAAAGGGGAAGACAGGTTACTTAGGGGACATCATGTGATGGTGGGTGGAGAATTAGAAGAGGGGAGAACTGCTATGATGGATAAGGAGATCCATGTGCTGCAAACCAGCAGTGAAAAGGTATGTGGACACAACAGGTTTTGTTCCGCTTGAAAGGAGGGGTTCAGTACAGAGGCTGGAGAAGGGCATTAGGGGAGTTCAGTTCAGGAGAGGGGGAGTTAAGGGATGAGTTTGAACCAGCATCTGGGGAGAGGCTTCAGGGAGGCAGTTGGGATCAGTAGGGGGCAGTGCTCTGTCCTCCTGACAGAAGTCCAGTTAGCACTTAAACCGGACCTTCACCATGATTTATTGAAAAGCCCAAACCCTTAAAAAACAATTCCCCAGCATCTAAAATTAATATATTTTAAGTGTTTAGTCACTTACTTATTATTCTTTCCCCCACTGGGCTGCAACTCTGTTAAGGACTTTAGGATACGAGCGCCGCCATCTTGACTCAGAAGCATCACACATACTGAGGAGAGTGGGATATAGTACAGGGGGTGGGGTTATAGCTGTGCTTTGCTCAGACAGAGCAGAGCTGGGGTCAGAAAAAGGTCAGCAATCCCAGAATGCAGAGCAGCACAGTCAGAAGGCACTTCCTGTTTGCAGGCTGCCTGATGTTCCATGAAAAACATATAAGATAGGCTCTTATTCAGGGTGAAGGTCCGGATTAATGTGGGCAATCTGTATGTACAGGAGGGGAAACATATAAGATAGGCTCTTATTCAGGGTGACGGTCCGGATTAATGTGGGCAATCTGTATGTACAGGAGGGGAAACATATAAGATAGGCTCTTATTCAGGGTGAAGGTCCGGATTAATGTGGGCAATCTGTATGTACAGGGTGTGGGAAACATATAAGATAGGCTCTTATTCAAAGTGAAGGACCGCTTAAATGCAGGATATCTGGGGGGTTTTACATAGCGGGGCACCCCTGATCGAGGGGTGGAAGAATCCTGGGTTATGGTCCACTTTAAGCCGGGTGAGTATTTTTTCTCTACCCCCTGGCCTCACCTCTGGTGGGACATCCCGAATATGACTATAGGGTGATTTCACTAGAACAAACCTACCTAACCTTATGAAGAGCTGCATTGCTGTGGTGGTCCTGTGCGGGATGCCCCCAGGAAACATCCGTATATAGTCTCCATCCAGTGATCCCACAGCACATGTGCGGCCAATCAGTGCTGCACGCTCTATTCATGTGACCTGCTGGCCTCGCCCCTACATAAGCCAATAATGCCTAGCATGGGTTATAGGCATACCTCCGAAGTGTCCCTGATTTGGAGGGACTGTCCCTCTTTTGAGTCCATGTCCCCCTGGCTGTTCTCATTTGTCCCTCTTTGAGGTGTTACATGCAGATCTGCATCAATAAATGATTCATTTCCCTATTCAAAGTGTTTCTATCGTTGTAATTGTTACATCCTACCTCCTATCCATCCCTCGATGAGGGGGCGTGGCCTAATTTAACAAATGTCCCTCTTTCCCACCCTGAAAAGTTGGTAGGTATGGTTACAGGCCACAGCTAGAGAGCAGCAGCCCCCGCACATGCGCAGTAGGGTAACTGGAAGCTGAGCTTTCATGAGTGATCCCAGGGCTTTTCTCATATCGGGATGAAGCAATCAGCGGCTGTATAAAGAAAGTGCTGCCAGTGACACACACGGGCAGATAATGGGTTAATACCCGCCAGCACCGGAAATATTCGCACACTTCCGCCTCTGGTTGGTCATGTTACTTATCTATTAGTGACGATCAGAAATAACATTAACAGTATTAAAGTGTCTAAGAAATATGTAGGGGCGGAGCCATGCTACGCTAACCCCGCCCCTTCTCTACCCGAGTATTGAGCCTGTCGGCATGGGGTGGGCGGTCGCTTTGTTGTCGGGGGCGGGGTTAAGGAGGACGCCTGCCTATTGGTTTCTCTCGCGCATGCCCAGGGACGAGACAGACTTGTTTCTCCTGTGTGGCGGCTTTATTAGAGAGGGCGGAGCTTGTGGCTGGCGGATATTTTCCCGGAGCTCAGTGACCCCAGGCGAAAGTGTCTATGGCGTTATCCTGCATGGCTGGAGGTGAGGAGAGGGCCCTGCAGCTGCAATGTGTTACCATGGAGACCACATATCCCTCTGTACTGACCCCGCACTGTATTTGTGTCCGGGGAAACTCCTATTCTGCGTCTTCTGCCCCTCTTTCTCTCCACCCCTTGCTGGGCTTCTCACCTCTTATGCCCCATTTTGCTCCTCTTCTGCCCCTCTCACCTCCCTGCTCACCACAGGACCCCCTCCTGCCCCTCACCCCCCACTCACCAGAGGACCCCCTCCTGCCCCTCTTATCCCCTGCTCACCAGAGAACTCCTTTCACACCCCCCCCCCCCCCGCTCACCAAAACCCCTCCTGCTCCTTTCATCCCCTCTTGCTCACCTAAGAACCCCTCCTGCCCCTCACCCCCCACTCACCAGAGGACCCCTTTCACCCCCCCTTGCTCACCTAAGAACCCCTCCTGCCCCTCACCCCCCCACTCACCAGAGGACCCCTTTCATCCCCTCTTGCTCACCTAAGAACCCCTCCTGCCCCTCACCCCCCACTCACCAGAGGACCCCTTTCACCCCCCCTTGCTCACCTAAGAACCCCTCCTGCCCCTCACCCCCCCACTCACCAGAGGACCCCTTTCACCCCCCCTTGCTCACCTAAGAGCCCCTCACCCCCCACTCACCAGAGGACCCCTTTCATCCCCTCTTGCTCACCTAAGAACCCCTCCTGCCCCCCACTCACCAGAGGACCCCTTTCACCCCCCCTTGCTCACCTAAGAACCCCTCCTGCCCCTCACCCCCCACTCACCAGAGGACCCCTTTCACCCCCCCCTGCTCACCAAAGAATCATTCCTGCCCCTTTCCCCCCCTCACACACCAGAGGACCCCTTTCACCCCCCCTTGCTCACCTAAGAACCCCTCCTGCCCCTCACCCCCCACTCACCAGAGGACCCCTTTCACCCCCCCCCTGCTCACCAAAGAATCATTCCTGCCCCTTTCCCCCCCTCACACACCAGAGGACCCCTTTCACCCCCCCCTTGCTCACCAAGGAACCCCTCTCACCCCACTGCTCACCAGAGGACCCCTTTCACCCCCTCTGTTCACAAGATGACCTCTCCTGTCCCTCTCACCCTCTTTATCAGCAGAAACCTCTCACATCTCATGTCTTGCAGAGTGACGCCTACAGAGCGGACAGACAGGGCGAGTATCGGGCAGAAGGACACCAAGATCTCTACATGGACACCATGATGGAGGCTCAGCAGCTCCTCCCATCACAGGGTAAGAGGGGGCGCCACTGAGCACATCTCCATTATCACACACTCGCACCTTCTCATGGCCTCACTCTCATCTTTATTTACAGACCCTGGAGACATCATAGTGAGAATTGTGAAAACCGAGGAGGAAGAAATGGAGATAAAAGAGGAGGAACTTCTACAAATTAACCCAGGTGAGTAATAAAACTTTTATAGCAAAGTTTCCCCATTCCCCCTGTTTCAGTCACTCTGCGCACACTCTGGTGTGTCTCATAAATCAAAGTACAGGGGCGTCACTATCATCTTTTATTCACAGACCCGAGAGACACTTTAATGACAATTGTGAAAACCGAGGAGGAGGATATGATGGAGATAAAAGAGGAGGAACTTCTACAAATGAACCCAGGTGAGTAATAAAAGTTTTATACAAAAGTTTCCCCAATTCCCCCTGTTTCAGTCACTCTGAACACACTCTGAGTCTCATAAATCTCAGTACAGGGGCGTCACTATTATGTTTATTCACAGACCCTGCAGACACTATAGTGACTAATGTGAAAATTGAGAAGGAGGAGGAATTATCTGTGAAGAATGAAGAGGAGGAAGTTCCTCTACATATCGGACCAGGTGAGTAATATTGTTTTCCTATTGGCTTCCCCACATGAGCTGTGTCTTATACATCTGCTCTTGAGGTGTTGCCAGTATGTTGGACACTGATCTCGCTCTGCCTCGCCATGTTATTCCTCGGCTGCCGGAACCATTAAAGTGTCTGTTAGGCATCAGAGATTCTGTTCTTGTGGTTTGGCTTTGCTGTGTGGCCTAGAGACACACACCAATGTATCAGTGGGCACTTCCCATTATTCCCCCTAGTGGTGCTTTTCTCTGAGTAAAATAGTGAGCTGATGGGTACCAGGGAGCCCCTTAACTGACCCCGTCCCCATCATAGCTGATCAGCCAGAGGACAAAGAAAACTGCCCCAGTCCACCTCTGGGGCAGCTTGTCAGTAATGAGAAGATATTCAGGCAGATCAGTTTAAGCTACAGCTAGAATAGGTGAGTATTCCATGAAGGCGAATACCTGATTGCAGAGACTACCATAACAGGCTCACCGCTCGACACCCAGAATCTAAGGGTAGCCATGATCTTCATTGACGCCCCCCGCAGGGGGTGAGAAGATGGGCTGCACAGGAAACCCCAGGTCATGCAACAGGGAATGAGTTTTGCCATATGGCAGTGGACTGACCTGGAAGCTGGCTTGTGACAGGTGGGTGGCAGGTTTTATTTGGCACCTAACCCCCCAACTGCTCCGTGAGCGCCATTATTAGGCCAGCCCACTGGTTTGGGCATGTGTGCAGCCAATTCTTGTTTGTTTCACTGCACTGATGGGATAAATGCGGGGGGGGGGGGGGGGGGAGTCCTATGTGTGTGCAAGCATACATTGGCCATGTATGCCCACAAAAATATTGTATATCGATATGGTTGGCCGAGGTCGTCCACGGGAGCAGCGGGACATTGTGAGAAATAGTTGAGAAGAAAGGCGGATTATAGTAGAGATGTGATGTACATGGGAGCAGCGGATGAGACCTAGTCTGGAAGCATCAGTTCAGGATATCGGGAATCAAAGCAAACAGAAATCCATCACTCGGAAGGGGCCATGTTTCTAAGTGTCCACGTCTGTCCCTCGCACACAGGTCAGAGCTGATAGCACCACGTGAGTATTTAGTGTCAGGGTTGGCCTTTGGGGTGTGCAAGGTGTGCCATCGCATAGGGCACCATGGTCGGGGTGTGCTGCACAGTTGTACCTGCACACTCAACGCCTCAACCTGTCCATCGCATCGCTCAGTTTCCTGGTTCGCTGCTCACACACCCTGCCCCCAAGCCCACCCTCTCGGCTTACAGGATAAACACTTGATGGCAGTTGGTGCTGCTGGGCTGCATGTCTTGTTGGACCAGAAGGAAGGGATGCCATTCTCACCTCTGTTCTTCCCTACAGTTTAAAACCCACCTGGAATCACCGGCTTACCCCCCATGCAAGCAAACCCATGGCACATACACAGGCTATAATCCAATCTGCTCTCTATGTTGTATATATTTATTGCAGGGTCTAGAACTGTTCTTGTTTACAGAGCCCCGCATTGAGATTGGGGAGCAACTTTCATCCCTCAGTTCCAACATGGGAGCACAACAGCTGGAAAAAAAAGGGGGAGGTGGGGCTGCCAAAGGGCCGCGGGGGAGGTGGGGCTGCCAAAGGGCCGCGGGGGAGGTGGGGCTGCCAAAGGGCCGCGGGGGAGGTGGGGCTGCCAAAGGGCCGCGGGGGAGGTGGGGCCGCCAAAGGGCCGCGGGGGAGGTGGGGCCGCCAAAGGGCCGCGGGGGAGGTGGGGCCCGCGGGGGAGGTGGGGCCGCCAAAAGGCTGCAGGGGCGTAGGCACCACAAGCCGGGAGGGGCGGCAGAGAGGATCATCCCCCACGGGTCCAATCGGGGAGAGGATAAGCGCAAGGGAGAGGGAGGAAAGACAGAGTAAAGGGAAAAGAGCAAAGTAAAGGGGAAGAAAAGAAAAATGCTGTCTTCTCTGGTCCCTTGGACGAGCGAGCTGGCCTATGTGGGGAGTAGAAACTGTGGTGCTTCACATTAGCGGGGGTCTCCAACCCCCCCCACCCACAAGAGATGGTCCATGACTTAATTAACCCCGGTGAAAACCTCAGGGGACAAGAACATCTCTAACTATCAGGTATAATCCTTAACATTAGTAACAAGTTGCAGAGAACACATATTTCACAGTCACCCAAGCCTGGTCAGATACTTGTTGCCCACGAACCCCCGCCACTCGGGCCCATGATGCCCAGCTGGGGGGGGGGGGTGGGCGCTGAGGCTAATGAACTGCTCAGGGAAAGGGGGGGACCAGGCTGGACCCCTCACGCGCCCGCCCAAGATCTCACATACCAGCAGTCGCGCATCCAGCAGCAGATGACAACCACCAACTCCGTGGCAGGACCCGCCCGTGTCACGCTTCACCCCAGGGCCCACTGCTGCGCCACACTCTGTCCCACTCTGGTCTGTGGCAGACATATACCATGTTGCAATGCCCGGAGTCTCCTGACCCCCCAACCCCCCCGCCCGGGGCACCCTCGCCCGTCTAACTCTGAAGCACCACCATGGGGGGGGGGCGCCCGGATCCGCTGGACCAAACACCCCCCCCCCCCGGGGGAAGAGGTGTGGACCCAATCTGACCGGGGCTCTTCTTTGCCAGATCCTCTGCGGCAATGGTTGGAATGATAGAAAGTGGGATCTCCAGTGGCGTGGTGTCCATAAATACGAACAGATTGTCGGGGTCTGGATGTTAAAATACCCCCCATTCTTCTTGACAAATTAGGTGGAAAGGGTATCCCCACCTGTAAACTGCTCCACTTTCTTTTTTTTTTTTTTTTTCCCTGGAGA
This sequence comes from Gastrophryne carolinensis, assembly GCA_027917425.1. Classification (NCBI taxonomy): domain Eukaryota; kingdom Metazoa; phylum Chordata; class Amphibia; order Anura; family Microhylidae; genus Gastrophryne; species Gastrophryne carolinensis. Next base: position 31,200,670 of record CM051237.1, on the reverse strand, counting down.
AGGGGTTTTAGCTGCCTTCTCATCCAGAGCGTGGATCGGGCCAGTTCCAGCAGGATGGTTATCGGTTGGGAGTCATGAACAACCTGCCTCGACTCCCAGGCCTGCCTTAGGATTTCTTCCTTGGTTTTAAAGTGATGGACTCTGTAGAGCTCGTCGCAATGGGCACCTGGAACACCCGGTGGCCGACCCGCCCCCCTGTGGATACTATCCAGTTTAATGATGGTACCCAGGGGTTGCGTTCTGCAGGGCTGCGACCCGTTTTTCCACTGCCGCTACATTGTGTTGGACGGCCTCTAAAACCTTGCGGAAGGCTTTTTCAATTATAGAGATCATAGTTTCCATGTCCGCCTTAGTGGAGATCGATTCAAGGTCAGCTTTGGTATGGAGGGATAGCAGCATGGAACACAGCTCCAGGTTGGGCCCCTGCTGGGGCACATGCACGTTTTGCTTGGTGTATCACTTTTCATCTTTGTTGGACTGGAACCCGCGGGTAATGGCAGCCTAGGCGCACCCCACAGACACAAGGGGGTCCCTTCCCCTGTGCTGGTAGAAGGCATGGCATCCTGTTCTCTGCTTATCGGGGGGGGGGGGGGGGGTGCGCCTGAGGAAACGGACCAGTTCTGTGGGCTTGCCATTTGCACGGTGAGCGCCTCATCCAGGACCTCTGTCGCCATAGTCGTCAGCTCTGAATGGTAGGAATCGAGCCACGAGTTTGGGATGCCCCCTGGGCCATCTGTGTGTCCCACTCCGTCATCCCCTGGCTATAAGGCACCCCCTCAGCTGCCGAGCTCCAATCATTACCAGGAGGTGTCTGGCCCTTTTAAGATTCATCCTGTGCTGCTAGCTGTCTTGTGCTGGGCTGTAGAATCTTCTATCCTCGCTGCTTGTAGAGGGGCCTGGAGAATTGTAACCCCCATGAGCGGGGGGGGGGGGGTGCATGCTGACCCCCTGCTTGCTGTGGGGGAATGTTTCACCCATTTTAGCTTTAATTTGGCTTATATTTACTTTTACCCAGGTTCCCATTCCCTTCTTCATTATTAGGGTATCCATTTAAAGATATCTATCTTATAGGAATGACAAAAGCTGAGGGTTTCATTGAGACCAGGGTAGCGGGATGCCCCCAGTCTGTAGATCCACCTTGTTTTCAGCTGTAACGTCATCTTTTCAATGTCTCCCCCACGTATTGGGGGGGGGGGGGTGTATCCTATCTAAACCCTGTACTTGTACAAGGGGCAGTTGGTTTTGCCCACTTAAAATGTCCGCAGGTACAGGTCAAGAGAGAGATCACATTTGCTGTACTACAATTAATGAAGTGATGCATTTTAAATGTGCCTCAGTCTCCCACTGTCACTGTTTGGCCTACTTTTATGTATTTGCACGTTACATCTGCTGCAGCGGTACGTGCCTTTTGACCTTGCAGCACTTTTTTTTTTTGATTTTCATCATAGTGGCTGTGCACAATTCTGTCAAGTAAATTTTTTGATCGTCTGAAGAAAACCTTAAGTTTCCTTTGGTAAGAAGGTTTGTAGGGTTTCACACAGTGCGGCATGCTCAGGGGGCAGAGAATAAAACCCGGGATTGTTAAACCTGGGTTTTGTTTTGCTTTAAGCTAAATGAAGCCTGTTTAAGTTGGATGATTAAGAAAGCTTATTTTCCGTTGGAGTTTCAGAAGAAAATAAACCGTCTGAGTCTAATCCCGTGTTGTGTCTGTGATGCCCAAAAGATCCCGAAAGACTTCCTAGTACTAAATATGCCTTCCATTTTGAAGGCTCAAACCAAGTTCAAAGTATTCTCAGATGAAAGGGCAGCTCAGATGGATAAGTATGGAAGTTCACAAAATTTTCTGGTAAAGGTTTTAATAATTTAAGAATAAGGGTTGGTCCAGATGGCGAGGTTTCAGTTGATTTGGAAGAAGGGACAGTCCATATGGCTGTGTTATATTAAGCTCAGGAGAGGGGCTGGACTAGTTGGCAAAGTAATTTCGAGTAATCTCAAGAGAAGGGTTGTCCAGGTGGTCCGTCCAGGTGACTATGATTCCAGAAAGCTATGAATGAGGGTCCATCCAGATAGCTATGGTTCCAGTTAATTCAAGAAAATTCAGTCCAAACGACGAAACGTCTCATGAGCTCAGAACGGTCAGTTCAGTCGGCTAAGGTTCCAGTAATCTCAGGAGAGGGGTCAGTCCAGATCGCTAAGTTTCCAGAAGTCTCAATAGAAGGTTCAGCCCAGATCTCTAACATTACAGTAATTGTAAGGAGAAGGCTTGGTTCAGGTGGCTAAGATACCAGTAATCTCAGAAGATGGGTTGGTGAAGATGCCTAAGGTTGCACTAGTTGGCTAATATTCCAGTAATTTTAGGAGAAGGCTAAACTTTTCATAACATCAAGAGTTATTCCAGTTGGCTAAGGTTTTAGTAATCTTAGAAGTCTGTCCAGGCTGCTAAAGTTTCCAGTAATCTCAGGAGAAGGTCTGTCCAGTTAGCTAAGGTTCCAGTAATCTCAGGAGAAGGTCTGTCCAGTTAGCTAAGGTTCCAGTAATCTCAGGAGGTCAGTTCAGTCAGCTAAGGTTATAGTAATCTCAGGAGAAGGTCAGTCCAGTCATTCCGTAAGACCGGCCAGTGGGTTTGTAATATTTTCCATATCTGTCTGTTGGCCTCTGTGTATGTCATAATAAGGCTGGGTCCTTGCTGTTCTCTTTTTTTTTTTTTCTTTTTTTTCTTGGTCTATATAGGAGTTCTTGCCTATTTATGCTTTCTTTTGGTCTTTTTATAGGCTACCATTAGAGTAGAGTTTTTATATCCCCTTTCCTGAAGCCTTAATCTTATTCTAGCTGCTTCCTTCTCAAATAAATCTATTGTGGCACAGTTACGTCTGGCACGGATAAATTCCCCATATGGGATACTTTTTAAAAGATGTGCCGGGTGTGAGATTCCCAAAGGCCCCTGAACCTGAGCAATGTACTAAAAAGTAATTATAAGAACAAGGCAAAGCATCAGACTGTGGGCCCGCAAACCCTGCACTCCTGTCAGCACTGACCCCCATTTTCTGGATTATCCAAGTTTTAAAGGTTTATAACAGCCTTTCGGTAAGGTATGCGGTAGTATTATGCGGTCACGCCTCTGGGGCCCATACTGCTCCCCCCACCACGCCTTCCCAGAACGCTGAGCCAGACAGTGCAGACAGGTAAGGCAACACAAATACCTTCCTTGAACTTGGACCCACCAGCTGGGGCTACTGCCACAGTCATATAAACCTGCAGACAACCTACTGAATCGGCTAAATGGTGTGCCTCAGCATAAAGCCAACACTGACTTCCCAGAGTTTCTAAGTGGGATCCGAAAAACCTTTAAACCCTGGGGACATCCGTAGGTTTTCTGGTTATCAAACTTCCTGTCTGACGCTTTCAGCTATACCTATAACAGGGCGCACACCCACGCCAGGCATCTGTGCATGGCCGGTGGGTGAATGACTCCTAGGTGTTAGACTTGGCCCTTAGCCGAGTCTTACCCAATATTGCTGAGCATGCATGCACTGTAGGGCGGGGGAAAGACGAGTTTTACTGGGCGCCATGGGGGATTTCACACAGCGGGGCATCCCAAATCAGGGTAACCCAGGTCAAAGACTGAAACCTGCCATAGTCAAAATCCTGGGTTTTGGTCCACTTTAATCTCGGAAGGGGCAGGTGTGAGCAATCAACATAGGACGTTAAGCTAGCGTGGAGACATCCCAATTCAGAAAAACTGAGAATGAGGAAAAGAAGCACCAAAATCTTTGACTTTAAAGTGGACTAAAACCCTCCGGCGAGGGTGTTGGTTGCAGCCGGGGCTGCCACTAAAATTACAGGGTGGTGGGACGTTGCCAGCCCACGTGACCGCCGGGTGCCCAACCATGGCACTGGGGGGGGGGGGGGGGGGCAGGGGGGAGTCCACCGCCCAATGGTCATATAGGCTGTGACTACATCACGATTGTCTTTGTTCGGCGGCAGGAACGCCATAGCCCTCGTGACCACCAGGCGGCCAATCGTATCCCTGGATTCCCAGCAGGGGTGTGAGGCTAAGGTAAGGTTTACGGGCATCTGAGGGGGTTATGTGCAGGGGGTGCTCCAGCATTCTGGATACCCTCCCCCAGCCTGTCAGAACCTAGGTGGTGTCGAGAAAAATGAAACTGATCTTCTCCCCAACCCTAGCTGAACATCGTGAACATGTTCATCTGGTATTGCATAAATTCAGATACTTCAGACACACCTTTTGAGCTTGGCATAAAGACAATTCTCTCAAGTCCCGTTTTTAGGGTACATAATTTCCAGTACAGGTTTAAATATGGATCAGGCCAAAGTATCTGCTGTGTTCAACTGGGAACAACCCAATTACCTAAAGGGGTTAGAGGTTTTTGGGGTTCACCAACTAAAGGTTTCTACCATTAGCCCCTCTCACTGATCTTACTAAAAAGGGGACATTTTCTCCTACTTGGCCAGACCGATCCATTCAAGCCTTCGAGAATCTCAATGTAGCTTTGAGCTCATCTCCAGTCTTGCTTCATCCTGATTGTCAACGAGCTTTCATTGTTGAGGCTGACTCCTCTGAGCTTGGTGTAGGAGCGGTTCTCTCTCAATATAGTGGCTCCCCAGAACGGGTAAATTATTATTTAATATCAATATTTTAGATCACATTTTATAACCAGTAGGCATGGGTACTGCTAGCTAGTTGATTAAATGCAAGCCTGTCTGTATATATGAGATTTTAAACAATCATTCTGAATTAAAAATTAAAATGGCTGTAAACTTAGTGGAACAAAACCCTCTGTGATTGGGCCGGAAATCTATTAGATTCCTGGGGCCGATTGATTCCCTCTCGGGGCATCCAGGGTCGCCCAATACACTTATCTTGCTTCCCGGTCCGACGGCGCATGCGCAAGCCGCGGCCGTATCCCCGCTATCCCAGTTTAGTTTTTTTTTTTTTTTTTTTAAAGACAATGAAAGGGTCAACACGGCTCACTTTACTGTGTTCCGATTTGGCTATTTTGTAAATGATGCTTCTACAGATCCCAGCATGCCTCTAATTATCGTCATGGCTGTTTTTCATTCCATAAGCTCACGTAATGACACACTGGTTCTGTTATTTACATCCCTCAACCAAGCTGCTACTTGTCTCCCTAGTCTGCTATAGAAGAGCGTTCTTTGCATGCCAGATGAGTTTTTCCCGGCCCTGCTCACTACCCAATGCAAGACTCTGCTGCCGCATGTCCCTTCTTGTTAAATTCCACAGTTCTCTTGAACACATTAACATTCAGTCTTTTATGACCTATAGCAAAATGTGTCTTTTGATCTGAAAATATGGTAGTAGAAGCTGAAATTACAAGATCTAAAGATTAAATCTCTAGATTTAGAGAAATGGGTTAGGGGAAAATGAATCCATCATATATAAACTACCAACCAGCGAAGCTAACAGTCTATGGGGTCTAGCCTGTCCCATCATATATTAAAGAGACTGTCCAGACCACACAAATACTCTTTGTATCTATGCATTTTCAGATGTGGTATGGCTCAGTATCCACATGACATAAAAAGATCTGGCCTTTATACAACCCCTGGCAAAAATTATGGAATCACCAGTCTCTGAGGATGTTCCTTCAGTTGTTGAATTTTGTTGAAAAAAAGCAGATCACAGACATGACAAAAAACTAAAGGCATTTCAAGTGGCAACTTTCTGGCTTTAAGAAATACTAAAAGAAATCAAGAAAAGTTTAGAACAAGCACAGGGAATAAATTATGGAATGTGGAATCACCCTGCAAATTTTCATTACAAACAATAACGCCTGCATCAGATTAAATCTGCTCCTTAGCGTCCAGGTAAAAAGGAGTGATCACACCTTGGAGAGCTGCTGCAACAAGAGGACTGACATGAATCATGGCTCCAACACCAGAGATGTCACTTGATAAAAAGGAGAGGATTATCAAACTCCTTAAAGAGGGTAAATTATCACGCAGTGTTGCACAAGATGTTGATTGTTCACAGTCAGCTGTGTCTAAAACCTGGACCAAGTACAAACATGTGAAGGTGGTTAAAGGCAAGCATACTGGTAGACCAAGGAAGACATATTAAAGCGTCAAGACAGAAAACTTAAAGCAATATGCCTTGAAAACAGAAAATGTACAACAAAACAAATGAGGAACAAATGGGAGGAAACTGGAGTCAACGTCTGTGACCAGACTGTAAGAAACCGCCTAAAGGAAATGGGATTTTCATACAGAAAAGCTAAAAGAAAGCCATCACTAACACCTAAACCAAAAAAACAAGGTTTCAATGGGCAAAGGAAAGGCAACCGTGGACTGTGGATGCCTGGATGAAAGTCATATTCAGTGATGAATCTCGAATCTGCATTGGTCAAGGTGATGATGCTGGAACTTTTGTTTGGTTCCTTTCCAAAGAGATTTATGCAGACGACTGTCTGAAGAAAACATGCAAATTTCCACAGTCATTGATGATATGGGGCTACATGTCAGGTAAAAGCACTAGGGAGATGGCTGTCATTACATCTTCAATAAATGCACAGGTTTACATTGACATTTTGGACTCTCTTCTATCGAAAGGATGTTTGGGGATGATGACATAATTTTTCAAGATGATAATGCATCTTGCCATAGAGAAAAAACTGTGAAAACATTCCCTGAAGAAAGACGCATAAGGTCAATGTCATGGCCTGCAAACAGTCCGGATCTCATTCCAATTGAAAATCTGTGGTGGAAGCAATCAGAGAAAGCTGGAGCCAGATTGGTGAAGAGTATGTTTGTCACTCATTAAGTCAATGCCTCAGAGACTGCAAGAAGTTATAAAAGCCAGAGGTGGTGCAACAAAGTACTAGTGATGTGTTGGAGTGGTGTTTGTTTGTTTTTCATGATTCCATATTTTTTTCCTCAAAATTGAGTGATTCCATAATTTATTCCTTGTGTTTGTTCTAAAATGTAACTGTTACTGGCTACCACAATTATTTTTATTGATTTCTTTTAGTATTTCTTAAAGCCAGAAAGTTGCCATTTGAAATGCCTTTAGTTTTTTTGTCATGTTTGTGATCTGCTTTTTTTTCAACAAAAAAAAAACTGAAGGAACATCCTCAGAGACTGGTGATTCCATACTTTTTGCCAGGGGTTGTAGCTAATGGTCCAGTTTTATGCAGCCCTATAGTGCAATGGACCAAGCTCCTGCATGCAACCAATTCACCTTCTATGGCCAACATAGCTCTTCCCATAATCCTTCATTGTACAGACTATGGCAAAATGTTAGCTGTGGGGGACAGAAAATGGCTTAGCACTACAATGAAGCATGTCTTCTGAGATTGAGTGCCGCAGCAAGTATGTGTCCCAGAATTCCTTAGCCCACAGCCAATGCCAGCTGTCAGTTGTGAACCCGACCCCCCCAGTCACTGTGCCTGTGCACACCCAGCTTCACTCATTCCATTACAATGAATGCTGAGGACTGAAGGAGTGCACAAAAATGCTGGGAGCCCCATTCGTGGAACCCAGGCAGTTTCTCAGCATCACTGCTATAGAGGGGAAAAAGGCGAGTACTGCGTTAAACTGGACCAATAACCTGGCACAATTGCAAAAACAAAATCCCCCCCCCAAAGGTACTTTCCCCATCTGTATGCATGATACTGAGGCATTTGTCAGCACTTACATTTGCTTCTGTATCCAGTGAAACCTGAATTGCCACCTCACTGATTTTTCCAGTGGTAGCAGCCATTTTGGAGCTTCCTTTCCCAGCATCTCGGCCATACTGCTGCCTGGACATATATGTATGTGAAATGGCCCATTAAAAATAATGAGCAGAATTCTCTTTTTCACTGTGACTGCGTTGCCCAATGCAGCATAAGCAGATAGGTGTGAATAGAGCCTAAATAGGGCAATCACTTGTGCTTGAGGTCGACCAAGGGTCAGAGAAGGAGAGTTTAATGAATTGCTTCCTTAAAGCCCGCCTCTGGCAAAAACTGATTGAGCAGGCTTGGATCAGAGCTGTGCCAGCAGCAGCCCACACCAAACTGAGAGCAATAAATGCCTCAGAAACACGGGCAGCTTGTGTATTTTGTTATTTAAACACCCACACTGAATAACCAGCTGCTAGAGGAATTGTGTGAGGGGAAACATGCAACAATGTTTCTTTATCACTGTGGCACACCATTCAGACAGTGTATCTTCTAAAATGATACATTTCTTTCATCTGTGCAGCTTTTTTCTTTCTGCTAGAAATAAAGGAGGATTGCACTGTGTGAGGCAATTCTGACTGTGGAATTTGGGGTTTTATAAGCTGGACTTGTGTGTGGCAAGATGGCCACATAGAATCTGCCTGCTATTCCATAGCATCTACATGGAGTTAAGCTCTCTAAAATAGTTTGTCACCAATTACCGGATTGAGGCTTTAGGAGTGCAATCTACTGAACTTGCTTTTTTGACTTTTGGTCTGCTTTAACAAAGCAGAGCCATATGATGACACACCTTCTCCCAGGTCATCCTGGCATTTGTTTTTGTTTTTTTTGGAATATAATCTTTGTTGGGGCTTTTATTTCACTATGTTGCAGATGGTCATATTGACAATAAGAGGCTGAGTGTATAAATCGGCCAGTCCATGTGATAGTGATCATTATACTTGAGCATGTCTTGCACATCTGCTGCTACGAATTTGCTGACCGTGTTGGTCAATCCTCTGATGTAACTCTGTGCCACAGTGATACTAAACTAATCCAATCCACCCCTCCTGCTGAGCCCTGCATTAGAGAAACTCCATCTGACTGGGGATATCAGTACACTAACATGCTGCCTCTACACCACTTCCAATAGGAGGGGAAATTACTGTAGTGTTCAGCAGTCCAAGGCTGGATTAGGTGTGGTGGCTCCTCTCTACAGATCCATTCAAAGTATAGATCCAGCCATGTTAAATAACATAAGAGACTTTCCTTTTGTACTCTAAAGTTGAATGTTGGTAGTCCAGTGCACACCTAAAGCAACCAAAAGCCATGATGATCGGCCCGGGAATCTTCAATTCACCCCCCCCCCGGGGCATCCAAGATCGGGATGCCCCGCTGTGTAAAACCCCCAGGTCGCCCGTACACTTGCCTTCTCTCCCAATCCAACAGCGTATGAGCAATTCGCATCCCCGCTATCCCTCTGGTGGCAAAAAGACGGAGACCAGATCTTGCATTTCCAATTTGTTTGTCTTCCTTTCAGACTGGCTTCAGCTCCGAGGATATTTACGAAGGTATTAGCAGAAACTCTGGCATATCTGAGACAGAGAGGAATAGGCATTTTGGCTTACCTAGACAATCTGTTGCTGCAGAATCTCAATTACACCCTAAAACTACTAACTCGGCTGGGTTGGGTTCTAAACCTCAAATCGTCTGGTCCCCTTGAAGGTGATGATTTTTTGGGGGTTCGAAATCACCACAATTCACCAAACCCTAATATTGCCATCACAAAGTTTTGATCCTCCAGGAAGCTGTTTGGTTCTTTTGTGCAAGTCCAAAAAGGCAAGCCATGAAGGTGTTGGTGTTATTGACGTCAGCAGTGAGAGGGGCAGTGCCAGCAGTGAGAGGGGGACAATTGCATTCAAGGACTCTTCAGATGTGTATTTTGAACAATTAGAACGGGTCTCGGAGCGGATTAGAGGATGTAGTTTAAATTCCCAGGTTGGTGAAGCTTTCTCTGGATTGGTGGCTGATTGAGGATCGGTTTGTCGAGGGTCTATCATGGAGAGACCCCAAAGAAATGATAGTAACTATGGATGCCTCGGCTTGGGGTTGGGGAGCCCATTGCAAGAATTGGACAGTACAAGGGAAGTGGTCCAGGGCCCTGAGCCAGTGTTCCTCGAACTTAAGGGAGCTAATCACAGTAAAAGAAGGGACATTGGTGCAGCATCTAAAGGATCAACATGTGCAGATAAGATCAGACAACACAACTACTGTAGCATATATAAACTGTCAGGGGGGAACAAGGTGTCCTTGTCTGATGACGGTCGCTTTAGAGATCCTACTATGGACAAAAGAAAACCTGAAGTCTCTTTCAGCAGTACATCTAAAGTGTACCTTGAATCAGGTGGCGGATTTTCTGAGTCTGTCTCAGTTGAGAGAGTCGGAGTGGTCATTGAATCCAGTAATGTTCAAGCAGATTTGCGATCTAAGAGGCATGCCAGAGGTGGATCTATTTGCTTCAGCAAGGAATGACAAGTTGAACAAGTACTTCTCTTTGAATCCGGCAGATCCGACATTAGGAGTTGACGCATTGACCCATGCGTGGCATTTCAATCTAGCCTATGCATTTCCTCCGGTTCGGTTTATTCCGGTGGTGTTGAACAAAATTCTCAAAGAACCAGCAACAATTCTGGTGGCTCCTTGGTGGCCCAAGATATCTTGGTTCTCGACTCTAGTGGCACTATCCATTCAGGAGCCATGGAGGATTCCGGCATGTCCACAGTTGCTGTCGCAGGGACCAGTACTTTGTCCAAACCCACAGATGTGGAAGCTGACAGTTTGGACCCTTAAGTCTCCTTACTTTTGAAAAAGGGTTACTCAAAGTTATTGAGACTTTATTATCAAGCAGGAAAATGGTCACTAGGAAAATGTATTTGAAAGTCTGGAAGACCTTTAAATCTTGGAGAGTACAAAACAAGAAGTTTTACTTCTTCCAGTGATTCTGGAATTTTTACAAAATGGGGTCGAAAAAGGCTTGAGTGTAAGCACCTTGAAAGTGCAGTTGGCGGCCTTATCTGTGTTTTTGGGCAAAAGATTGTCTGTCTTCTTTTTCTATTGTCAAGCGTTCTAAACCTGCACCATCGAAGGTTGTGCCTCAATGGGATCTAGCCAAGGTTCTCTCAATATTGAAGTCCCCTCCTTTTTTCCCTATCAAGGATTTGGACATTAAATGTCTTACCTGGAAGGTGTTATTTTTGGTGGCTATCACTTCTGCACGCAGAATTAGTGACACTCAGGCCTTATCTTGTTGTCATTCATTTCTTCAAGTTTTTCCAGATCGTGTAGTTCTGAGAGTAGATCTTTGTTATCTTCCAAAGATTTCATCTGATTTTCATAGAACGCAGGAGATCATTCTTCCTTCTATAGACACTGAAGACTCTTCGGATTTAAGTTCTTTGGATGTTAGAACACATCTGTTGGAGTACCTTCATCGAAGCAAAGATTGGAGGATAGCGGACAGTTTGTGTCATTTTCAGGCCCAAGGAAGGGCCAGAGAGTGTCTAAGTCAACTTTAGCGAGATGGATGAAGAGTCAAGCTTTTATTCTATTCTGGTGGTCACGTGTTCCACTCTTAGGGGAGGGACTCGGAAGTCTCAGTGTATGCTGCCCGTATGGATGTTTAGAAAAGAAGTTACCAGGTACCTAACCTAAAAGTTTTACTTGAATATTTCAGCTCTGCAGACAAAGTATGCAACTTGTGCTTTTTCTACCAAAACAACCCTTTATATTTGGAATACTCCCATAAACCATATATTCCCCGAAAGAAAACACTCTAAGCGTACCTGGCTTATTATAGTGGGCTCATCTTTTTGGAAGTAATCCCCCAAAAATTCTTAGATTGCACAGGTTTCACAAAAAAATGTATAAAAAAGCAGAAAAAACAAATTTTCCTAAAATATGCAAACAAGAAAAAAAAAGCTAAATCTGAAAGACCAAGGTCCCCTGAACAGAACAATACCCAACATGCATAGTTACCTTTAACCCTTTTAATTGCTAGCCTACTTGAGATTTTGTTGCCCTCTGTTGACAGGTCATTTTATGCCATTTTGCGCTATGTTTAACCTTGTTTTTTGCAGGAATTTCCAGAAATTATATATATATATATTTTTTTTTGCCTTTTAGTCTTTAACATGAAAACCCATATGCATTTGAAAACCCCATTTCTCCCAATTACAGCGGTACCAAATATGTATCGGTTGCCCCCCCCATTCCTGTCCAGGAGACCCCCCAAACTGAAAAGAGCACTTTATAACATTTGCAAATAAAATACAGCTGTTATCCACACTATAAAGGGATAAATAAAAAACCCTTAAAAATGCAAAAATAATGGCGTGAGGTCACCCCTGCCATGCATAACCAGCCCGGGACCAGCTATGCAGGGCTTGTAGAACGCAGCTACAAGTCCGCATAGCCTCTGTGGGCCCAAACCCTTCTGCCCCCCCCCCCCCCCCGGCCTTTTGGGAGGCAGGTAATTTGGGGGGGTTAATGGCAAGTCACCTGCTAGCCGCAGGTGACTTGCCAGCCCCCAACCTTGTGAACTTGTACAGGGATCTTATGGACCCCTTACCAGTTCACAAAGGGTTAACAGTAAAAGAAAACACACAGTAAAAATAATTTTATTTTAAAATAAAGTTGTTTTTCTTTACTCACCTCCGATCGTCAGCTCCTCTGTTCCTCACCGATCCGATGACAGATGCCAATGATCGGGGGGCAGGAGATCAGAGGATTTCCTGCCCCCTCCTTCTATGGCCACATATCACCGGCATCTAACAGCTGAGAGAGTCCTGGAGCTGGCATGACACCCGCTGGGTGACGGCATTAGCCCCACCCCAAAGGTACGCCTGTCGGGAAAGAGCCTGACAGGCCCCCCGTGAAGAGGAGGACCGGCAAATGCACACGGAGGTGAGTAAATCTTGTTTTTATATTTTTTTTTCTTTTTACTGGAAAAGCCGGCGGCGGCTGAGACGGGAGGGGGACCTATTCCGGGCACTCTCCTGTACCCGGAGGAGCCCTGAAGGGGGATCAGAGCCCCCCAGGGTGAAGAGGAGACCCAGCCGGATCATATGAGCGGTCAGTTAAATGAGGCGCTAGCAGAGGGCAAAGTCAGGTGCGTAAAATGTACGTGGCTGGTGTTTAATGGTCGGAGAGGCGGCCACGTAAATGTTATGTGGCTGGCAATAGAAGGGTTAAAGTTCTTCTTCTGCGTTTCAGCCATGCCTCATTCACTCTTTAATGTGTGCATGCGTGCAATTTGCAGTAAGACACAGGGCAATGCTGTTAAGGGAGACTCCCTTCTAAACCAAGATGGGCGCTGTTACAAACCAGGAATCTTGTGCAGTGCTTTTGGCAGACAGGGACACATAAACTAAAGTAAGAGTTATTAAGGTTTTCTCCTAAAACTCCTAGCAATAGATAGAATTTGACTTGAATAGTTTTATAGGGGAGAGTTAATATTCATATATGAGAACGTTGGTTCCATTAACTATAATATGCAGCTTTTATATACTGTATTTTTCGCCCTATAAGATGCACCAGCCCATAAGAAGCACCTAGGATTTTGAGGAGGAAAATAAGAAAAAAATATTTCAAACCAAAAACACACCATTACAGACAGTGTGGTATTCTCCCTATTCTATTCCTAATGGGCAGTATGGCATTCTTCCCTCCCATTTCCACAGGCAGTGTGGCCTGCCCCATCCCATTCCCATAGGCCGTGTACATAAGTGTGTCTTATAGGGCGAAAAATACAGTAAAATAGTGCGTCTTGATTTAAAATAAGATAATCACAAAGTAGGGGTGCACCGCATATCCTGATCTAAATGTGCTACACTGCCTAAAATAAGTACATCCAAACAAAGCTATAGGGTTCTGAGAGGTGTTATAATACCTCTACCCCCTAGTGGCAGGAGCACCAAAAATACCAACAACAATAATTAAATTATAAAATACAGCAAATTGTATAATTTATTAGGAATAATCCAACAAACAACACTTAACAAGACAAAGTTAAAAACAATGCGTCTCCCCAATTACTTCCAGTGCGAAAAATATACAGCCAAAAAATTGCTGGGAAGCTCCCTAATATTTGGCGTGGTGGAGCCAAACTAGCAACTAACTACTTGTGCTGGCACACTTATCTATAGTAGCTACTGAAAAATACCAAACAATCATCCCTAACCAATCATAACAACCAACCATAAAGTGACCGTGCTTAGTGGTTCAAATTACTAAATATTATATCCCAAATAATTAATACTAAAAGGGATCTGGGGGAGTTATCCTAAACTGTCACTCTGCCTTACACTAAATAACCCTTTGCTCAGCTGGAACATAAGCCTTTTCTTTTCCAACCATAAATTGTTCCTCTATGACTGCATTCCTGAGCTTAAATGTTTGGTTTATAATTTATTTCAACAGATCCTGTTTTATGTTCATTGTGTGAAATAGAGCAATTAGAGTAATTGCAATTTTACCTTCTGTATTTCCCATCTTCTCTAGGTAGAAGCTACAGCCATATTTGGGCAAAACCTGTGGTTCTCTCTCCAGATGCTAAAAGAGAAGATGACACCACAGCAAAGTCTACAGTAGAACTGAAGACCTCAAACCATCATGTGAACCCCGCACATCTCTTGTCACATCCCTCAACACAGGAGTGTTATATTGACGTCCCCATCCAACATAAAGTTCAAAGAATCATGACCCCATATTTCTGTTCGAAGACAACAGACCTTAACAGACATGAAAGAGTTCATACGGGGGAGAGGCCATTTTCCTGCCCTGAATGTGGGAAATGTTTTCCTAAGAAAAACGACCTTAACAGACATGAAAGAATTCATACAGGGGAGAAGCCATATTCTTGTTCTGAATGTGGGAAATGTTTCTCTCAGAAATCACACCTTACCACACATAAAGGAGTTCATGCAAGGGAGAAGTTATATTCCTGTTTGGAATGTGGAAAATGTTTCTCCCAGAAATTATTCCTTATCAGACATGAAAGAGTTCATATGGGCGAGAAGCCATATTCCTGCCCTGAATGTGGGAAATGTTTTCCTAAGAAAAACGACCTTAACAGACATGAAATATTTCATACAGGGGAGAAGCCATATTCCTGTTCTGAATGTGGGAAATGTTTTCCTCAGAAAACCGACCTTAACAGACATGAAATAGTTCATACAAAGGAGAAGTTATATTCCTGTTCTGAATGTGGAAAATGTTTCGCTCACAAATCAACCCTTATTAAACATAAAAGCATTCATACAGGGGAGAAGCCATATTCCTGTTCTCAATGTGGGAAATGTTTCTCTCAGAAAACGTACCTTATTAAACATGAAGGAGTTCATAAAGGGGAGAAGCCATATTCCTGTTCTGTATGTGGGAAATGTTTCACTGAGAAACTATCCCTTATCATACATGACAGAGGTCATACAGGGGTGAAGCCATATCCCTGTGCTGAATGTGGGAAATGTTTTCCTAAGAAAACAGACCTTAACAGACATGAAAGAATTCATACAGGGGAGAAACCATATTCCTGTTTGGAATGCGGGAAATGTTTCTCTCGGAAATGTTCCCTTATCACACATGAAAGAGTTCATACTGGGGAGAAGCCATATTCCTGTCCTGAATGTGTGAAATGTTTTCCTACGAAATCAGCTCTTATTACACATGAAAGAGTTCATACTGGGGAGAAGCCATATTCCTGTTCTGAATGTGAGAAATGTTTTTCTCAGAAATCAGGTCTTATTACACATAAAAAAGTTCATACAGGGGAGAAGTCATTCCTATTCTGAATGTGGTAAATGTTTCTCTCAGAAATCATACGTTAGCAGTCGTAAAAGAGTTCTTACACAAGAGAAGCCATAATCATGTTTTAAATGTGGGAAATGTTTTTTTACACACCTACACAGTCATGAAAGAGTTAATGCAGGAGAGAAGCTGTATTCCTATAGTAAATGTGTGCATTTATGCAGTGGGGATACTGTAAGCATTTTGTAAATGTGGGAAATGTTTTCCAGTAGCTGCTAATTGTAATTGTTCTGATATGAATGATATGAATTCTTGACAAAAATCAGATTTGGGTTCATATGAAACATTTTAGATGTTTATATTAGATATGGAAACTAGATACATTAAAGAGCAGACGGGGCTGTATAATGCCAGTGTATGTCAGAAGCAAACAGTGTTCCCCAGCCCTCGAGAGCCACCAGCAGGTTATGTTTTGCAGATCTCCACACAGATGCACAGCTGAAGTGATTAGTGCAACAGCAGAGCTTTAAAACTGGCTATGTGGAGATCCACAAAACATGACAAGTTAGTGGCTCTCGAGGAGAGGGTTGGGGAACCTTGGTGTAAGGGGAATTTATTTTGATATGTAATTTCATTATAGTTTGCTCATATGTGTGTCTGTTATTGTTTGTGTGTGTATATAAATATATATAATATAAAACATAAATGGAAAACTAAAATACCGCATCCTAGATTAATGAGATAATTATTTCATGGTATTTGCTTCATACTCTAAACCCTGCTGACAGACACAGATAATCTTGCCACCGCTCACATTGATGTGAGCAAAACAACAGACAAAAAGGTTGTAAAACTCTTTTGTAGAGTTTGTGTTGCTTATTGCTTATCATTTTAACTTGTTGTCTGTTTCATGTGCACAACAGCAGGAGAAATTGATTAATGGTCATTGTTGCTTCATAACTGGACAGGTTGATTTCACAGAAGTGTGATTGACTTGGGAGTTTGTGTTGTTTAAGTGCTCACTTTATATTCTTAGTATACAGTACGTCCTGCTCCAGAAAGATTACTTACACGTGGGTATTACTCCGCCAGATGGCGCTGGACTGCAGAGACATCGAAAACAGGCTCCTCCCGGCCCCTCAAATACCCAGGGACCTCCCACAAATCCCCAGAATTTCTCTGCAGTCTGGACAGCGAAGGACGAGAAATGGCTCTCTACTCGCAGGTGAGCGAGGCTATTAGCCTGCGGCCCTGTAGGACTATTCCCACCCCTTCCATTAGTAATATGCCTCCCAGCCTTGGCTGCGCTGGTCGGGTGAAGGTAGGCAGCACCGCTGTTAGGTGCTTAGGAGCGCTGCTCCACCGCAATCCCCCACCAAAGGGTAGGCGGTTCAGGCTTATGGTACCAAATGGGATGCCCCTCCCGCACTATTGCCCCTGCCTATCGGTGGGCCCTATTTAAGTGGCCGCTGTCCTCCCTCATTCTCCTTGTAGCCTTCGGGGGAAAAGAGGGGGTGTGTGTGTGTGTAAATGTGTATGCTATGCATTCTGTGTTTTACACCTTATTATTTATTCTTTCTGCCTTGTGTCAGCCACTGCACTGGCTTGTCTTCCTTTACTGTTTTTCAAAATTGCCGCGTTACCTCAGGCGCTGGTGCGCCGTCATTGGCTGCTTGTCACGTCCTGGCTTTTCGCTCTTCGGGGGTGTACCTGTTTGGTTGGCCCATGCGCGACGGACCTCTACCTACCGCGGTCTGTAAGTGCCCTCGCGGGCGGCTTTATTTTCTACTTTTTATTACTGTGTGCTTATGGTCTTCTCCTCTTTTATGTCTTTCAGGCTGGGCGAACCCTTTGGCTTCTCCCGGCCCTCTATTAGTTATTAACTTGGCCTTGTGTAATACTCCCACTTCCCTAGCGGGTTATTGGGGCATCTGGGGTTGCTGTATAGCGTTAATCCCTATCGGACTATAGCGCCGCTATAATCACCATATGGAGGCATCCCAGGATAATGTGACTGGGGTTCCTTCGGGACAAGCCCGGCTGTGTGTAGCGTGTGGGCAGCCTCATGCTGACGCTGACAAGGCGCGGGTCTGTGTACCCTGTGCTGAGCAGGTGCTTGCATTGCAATCTGGCCTGCCAGTGGCTGCACCTCGTTTCACTTCGCCTACTCCCCCAAGCTTAAACCTCACTCCTACTGAGTTGCATACTAGTGGGGATTCTCAGCCTGATGTGTCTTCTAGACTGGCTAGTGTTGAGAAGTTAATTACTAATACCTTGGCGCGTGAAGCCCCTGCTAAAAAGCGGCACTTAACGCCTAATGTCACTATTTTCCCTATGGAAACAGGAGTTTTGGAATCTTTGTGGCTATACCCCGTCTGATGAAGGGGAGCTTTTTTCTGACTCAGGCTCATCTGATGAGAGGCCAAGGGGTCATGACGATTCTGGCTCTGACCCCTGGGCCCCGGATGACACTGACAGATTACTGACCCAGATTTTTGAGGTCCTGTCCATCTCTCCCCCTGTTGAGGCTCCCAGGCAAAGGGGGGAGCGTTTCCATACAGCAAAATCACATTTGGAATTTCCCGAGCAGGCTCATTTCTATAACCTTGTGCTCAAGGAATGGGAGGCGCCCCAGTAAACTTCCCGGGGTTCCTAAAAGTTGGGATAGGAAGTATCCCTTTCCTGCTGAGGTGGTTAAATGTTGGTCATCCCCCCCCCCCCGAGGTGGATGCCCCGATCCTAGGGCTATCTAACACCTCTGTCATGCATTCCCCTGACTCTACTACCCTGCGGGATGCTGAGGACCGGCGCATTGACCAGCTGGCATCCCACGCCTTTGCATGTGCGGGGACGGCGCTGCGCCCGGTCTGTGTCGTGGGGTTCTCAGGAGGCCCACACACCTATCAATGTCTTGGAACTGCGGGCGATCAGGTTAGTGCTGGCTCACTTGACTACTCACCTTCGGGGCCTGCCTGTTCAGGTGCGCTCGGACAACCAGACGGCAGTTGCCTACATCAATCATCAGGGAGGGACCCGGAGCAAGGGGGCCCTTCAGGAAGCGTCTTTGATCGTGACTTGGGCGGAGGCCAATGTCCCCTGCATATCAGCTGTGTACATCCCAGGGGTGGAAAATTGCCTGGCGGACTCTCTGAGCAGGGGGACCTCTCGCCAGGGAGAATGGTCCCTATGCAGCAGGGTGTTCCAATCCCTGTGTCACCGTTGGGGCCAACCAGATGTGGATCTGTTTGCGTCCCGTCACAATCACAAGCTTCCAACCTTTGTCTCCCTGTCCCAGGATCCTCTGGCCTTAACCGCGGATGCTCAATAGGCTTGATTCAGAGAGACATAACAAACCAGTCGTATCAGTGCCGCTTTTTGTATTATGTTCGAACGTTCGCACTCTCGTATGCATATGCGAGTGATTCTTTGCATTTATACGTTTCCTTCGGGAAAGTGGCCGTCCGTTCGTATGTTAAAGTACGAGATCGAGTATGTCATTTATCCGCGTGACTTTTCCGATTCCTTTTCTCTGGTTGCAACGGCAGCATTCGTTTTTAACACTTTCCCATCGTCTACCTCAACGAATCCCTTGCGTTTTCCGAGCATTTTTAATCGGATTTGTAATAAAATATTCGTCTGGACCCACAAACTTACGATCCTGCGCCTGCGCAATACAGACTTAAATCATTAAACTGTTCGCACACATATATGTGTTTCCATATCTAGCACTAACAAGCTCACCCCAACCACTTCCTGCTTAGTTTGTTCTTCATTTAGCGCACCTTAAAGCTCACCCAAACCACTTTCTGCTTAGTTTGTTCTTCATTTAGCGCACCTTAAAGCTCACCCAAACCACTTCCTGCTTAGTTTGTTCTTCATTTAGCGCACCTTAAAACTTACCCCAACCACTTCCTGCTTAGTTTATTCTTCAGTTAGCGCACCTTAAAGCTCACCCAAACCACTTCCTGCTTAGTTTGTTCTTCATTTAGCGCACCTTAAAACTTACCCCAACCACTTCCTGCTTAGTTTATTCTTCAGTTAGCGCACCTTAAAACTTACCCCAACCACTTCCTGCTTAGTTTGTTCTTCATTTAGCGCACCTTAAAACTCACCCAAACCACTTCCTGCTTAGTTTATTCTTCAGTTAGTGCACCTTAAAACTTACCCCAACCACTTCCTGCTTAGTTTATTCTTCAGTTAGCGCACCTTAAAACTTACCCCAACCACTTCCTGCTTAGTTTATTCTTCAGTTAGCGCACCTTAAAACTTACCCCAACCACTTCCTGCTTAGTTTATTCTTCAGTTAGCGCACCTTAAAACTTACCCCAACCACTTCCTGCTTAGTTTGTTCTTCATTTAGCGCACCTTAAAACTCACCCAAACCACTTCCTGCTTAGTTTATTCTTCAGTTAGCGCACCTTAAAACTTACCCCAACCACTTCCTGCTTAGTTTATTCTTCAGTTAGCGCACCTTAAAACTTACCCCAACCACTTCCTGCTTAGTTTATTCTTCAGTTAGCGCACCTTAAAACTTACCCCAACCACTTCCTGCTTAGTTTATTCTTCAGTTAGCGCACCTTAAAACTTACCCCAACCACTTCCTGTTTAGTTTGTTCTTCATTTAGCGCACCTTAAAACTTACCCCAACCACTTCCTGCTTAGTTTGTTCTTCATTTAGCGCACCTTAAAACTTACCCCAACCACTTCCTGCTTAGTTTATTCTTCAGTTAGCGCACCTTAAAGCTCACCCAAACCACTTCCTGCTTAGTTTGTTCTTCATTTAGCGCACCTTAAAACTTACCCCAACCACTTCCTGCTTAGTTTATTCTTCAGTTAGCGCACCTTAAAACTTACCCCAACCACTTCCTGCTTAGTTTGTTCTTCATTTAGCGCACCTTAAAACTCACCCAAACCACTTCCTGCTTAGTTTATTCTTCAGTTAGCGCACCTTAAAACTTACCCCAACCACTTCCTGCTTAGTTTATTCTTCAGTTAGCGCACCTTAAAACTTACCCCAACCACTTCCTGCTTAGTTTATTCTTCAGTTAGCGCACCTTAAAACTTACCCCAACCACTTCCTGCTTAGTTTGTTCTTCATTTAGCGCACCTTAAAACTCACCCAAACCACTTCCTGCTTAGTTTATTCTTCAGTTAGCGCACCTTAAAACTTACCCCAACCACTTCCTGCTTAGTTTATTCTTCAGTTAGCGCACCTTAAAACTTACCCCAACCACTTCCTGCTTAGTTTATTCTTCAGTTAGCGCACCTTAAAACTTACCCCAACCACTTCCTGCTTAGTTTATTCTTCAGTTAGCGCACCTTAAAACTTACCCCAACCACTTCCTGCTTAGTTTATTCTTCAGTTAGCGCACCTTAAAACTTACCCCAACCACTTCCTGCTTAGTTTATTCTTCAGTTAGCGCACCTTAAAACTTACCCCAACCACTTCCTGCTTAGTTTGTTCTTCATTTAGCGCACCTTAAAACTTACCCCAACCACTTCCTGCTTAGTTTATTCTTCAGTTAGCGCACCTTAAAGCTCACCCAAACCACTTCCTGCTTAGTTTGTTCTTCATTTAGCGCACCTTAAAACTTACCCCAACCACTTCCTGCTTAGTTTATTCTTCAGTTAGCGCACCTTAAAACTTACCCCAACCACTTCCTGCTTAGTTTATTCTTCAGTTAGCGCACCTTAAAGCTCACCCCAACCACTTCCTGCTTAGTTTGTTCTTCATTTAGCGCACCTTCAAACTCACCCAAACCACTTCCTGCTTAGTTTGTTCTTCAGTTAGCGCACCTTAAAGCTCACCCAAACCACTTCCCGGTCATGTCACTGTTGCTTTATTCAACAGTAATTTACCCTTTGTTTCTTGTCAATGTATTTGTGCTAATAATTGACACAGGAATTATTGGTTATTTTTCGGTGGTTTATTAGTGTAACCAGCCATTTTATTGTGGGTTTTTTGTTGGGTCTTATTGTTAATTTAAGAAGATGTAAAATATGTAATTTAAAACTATTTACAAAATCTTAGAAATTTTAAAATTTAACAAATAAATAATTTCCAACTATATACAAATAAACTGGGCCAGGACCAAGGACACTAATCTTCATCTTCTGTTGTCCCCAACGTGTCACGCATCGCGTGCAGATCAGCCACCAACTCAAGGACCCTCCGATTCAGCTCCGCCAGTCTTTGACGTGTGGTCCCTGTAACAATTTTTTGGACACAAATTAGTAGGCTAACTATACATGTTTGGCACCTGTGGATTTAACGTTTCTTAGTTTTACAAACCAAGAAAAGCGACATTTAATTATTTAAATTCATTAATCCAAAGAAGTGGGCACAGGTAAGTCTGTCAAGTCCTTACGCTAATGAAGTGGGCACAGGTAAGTCTGTCAAGTCATTACGCTAATGAAGTGGGCACAGGTAAGTCTGTCAAGTCATTAATCCAATGAAGTGGGCACAGGTAAGTCTGTCAAGTCATTACGCTAATGAAGTGGGCACAGGTAAGTCTGTCAAGTCATTAATCCAATGAAGTGGGCACAGGTAAGTCTGTCAAGTCATTACGCTAATGAAGTGGGCACAGGTAAGTCTGTCAAGTCATTAATCCAATGAAGTGGGCACAGGTAAGTCTGTCAAGTCATTACGCTAATGAAGTGGGCACAGGTAAGTCTGTCAAGTCCTTACGCTAATGAAAAGTGGCCACAGGTAAGTGTTCGAGTGCCATTGCCTAGGGCTTGATGGATTTGTGTGTTCAGGTCAAGTCACACAGAAATGTCACTAATGACATGAATACTTACTTGGTTGGTGGCCGATAGATGGCTCGTTGGGGACAACAGGATGTCCTTGGTCCTGGCTCTGCTGTGAAGAACTGCCTGTAGAAATTTAGAAAATATGCTCAGTTTTAAGGTCTGATTCAGCAGTCCTCCAATGATTTTTTTCAAGTCTGGGTCACATCACTCACCTTCTCCAGGTTCTTCTTCGACCATATCTGCTGCCTCCTCCTCCACTACCTCACCCGCTCCCGAAGCATCTTCAAAAAAGGAAACAAGGATTCAGTTTGTTGCTATCAGGAGCAAACATGTATATGTGTGTGCGTATACATGAAGAGTGACATACCAGAGGCTCCCGCATGCGTGGCAGGGTACCACTCCCTGCCCACGCTGTGCCGCCCCTCCTCTGTGGTAAGGTCCAGGGGCTGGTCTGAGGAGGCCACAGAGGAGGGGTCGGACCGTCGCCCTGGAGATCCACCACCTTCACTCCCAGCTGCAGAATCATGCAGCACTGGTCGGCCTCTGCGCCTCCGGGTGCGGCGAATTCGGTAATCCATTTCCAACACTAGAAAAGAAAAGGCATTCTAAGTAAAGGCCTACCTTCTGTCTTAGTTACATATTGCATGCAATCGCAATGTACTTACTTGGAAAATGGATTCCGAAGAACCTCCGCACCCGGGGCATGTGCAGCCGACCAATGCTGCATGATCTGCGTGTGGGTGAAGGTGGTGTTGGTCTGCTGATGTATGGTCGAGATTATCTCCAGGGCGACGTTGCGTTTTTCAAATGTGTTGGGCAGGTAGTCGTACCTGCGCTCCAGCATGGTCTACAAAACAGAAAGAAAACATCGAATTTACTTCTAAATACCTATCAATATGTGTCAGCAATACATTTTTTGGTGTAATTACATTAACACACACACATTTCTAGGGTTCAGTAATTTCACAATCTGGCCTAAATGTTGTTTGGCACGTGTGTGGCGTGCCTTTGGTTGTGCATGTAGTTTATCACATTTTTACCAAAAGCCATTTATTCCTGCGCTTCCTTCACATGTAGAGCAGCATTTCCAAATCTAAGAAAAGTCCTTCAAATACACTTACGAGCATGATGATCTCTTCTTGTTGGCGGGTGAAGATAGTGGGTGCCATCTTGCTTCTTGTTCTCGGCAGCAGATAAGTAATGCCCCAGCGTGTTCCGCACGGCCGTGCGAACGTACGCAATGCCTCAGCGGGTTCCGCACGGCCGTGCGAACGTACGTCACACGCTAGCTTGCTTACTTAAAGGTCCCTGCACACACAGCTGATTATTTTCAAAAATCAAAATGGCACCCAAAAAAACTCCTGGCAAAACTGGAAAGGAGCAAACGGGGAAGAAGGCAGCCAAGCGGCAGGAGCCTTCCGAAGGGCCCAAAACCAGGTCGCAGCAGCCCAAAGCAAAATTACGGCCTAGTACCAAAACGCCGGCCCAGCCAACTACCAGCTATGGGCAAAAAAAGGAGCAGCCAGGCAAAGCAAAGACACAGGCCACAAAGGCTAGTATGGCTACTGGGCCAAAAACGGGTAAGAGGGTCCGAAGACCCACCCCACCCTGCCCCACTACAACACCCACAATAGTCCGCAGTAGGTCCCGCAGCCCCCCAAGAGGCAGAACCAGGTCCCGCAGCCCCCCTAGAGGCAGAACCAGGTCCCGCAGCCCCCATAGACGCCGCAGCAGGCCACGCAGCCCCCCTAGAGGCAGAACCAGGTCCCGCAGCCCCCCTAGACGCCGCAGCAGGCCACGCAGCCCCCCTAGAGGCAGAACCAGGTCCCGCAGCCCCCCTAGACGCCGCAGCAGGCCACGCAGCCCCCCTAGAGGCAGAACCAGGTCCCGCAGCCCCCCTAGACGCCGCAGCAGGCCACGCAGCCCACAAAGAGGCAGAACCAGGTCCCCAGGCAGCCCCCCTAGACGCCGCAGCAGGCCACGCAGCCCACAAAGAGGCAGAACCAGGTCCCCAGGCAGCCCCCCTAGACGCCGCAGCAGGCCACGCAGCCCACAAAGAGGCAGAACCAGGTCCCCAGGCAGCCCCCCTAGACGCCGAAGCAGGGCACGCAGCCCCCCTAGAGGCAGAACCAGGTCCCCAGGCAGCCCCCCTAGACGCCGCAGCAGGCCACGTAGCCCCCCAAGAGCCAGAACCAGGTCCCGCAGCCCCCCAAGAGTGGGCCAAAAAAAAAAAACAGAAGAGGGCCGGCCCTGCAAGATCGCCCTCACCCTTGGTCCGCCCTACTACCTCCAAGGGCAGCACTACTTCAGCCTCAGAACGAAACTCTCCTGCTCGCCCACATTTGGCACCGGCACAGGTGGAAAGGCAAGGTTACTATGCCACATCAACACCTGGGACTTCTGTGGCCAGCCAGGCCAGAACACCCAGTCCCTTGCCCAGTCCTGGCCAATCCCCAGGCAGCCACCATTCCCTGCATTATCCCCACAAACCCAGGCAAGGATGTCACCCCATTTGGATGACACCATGGAGGACCCACAACCCAAAACAACAGGGCGCACATTGCGAAGAGGGCAGTTGAGTGGGCGTTTTGGTGAGGGCCAAATTATGGCCTTGGCTAGTGGCCTGACCTTAGTTTATGATGAGCTATATGGGCGCAGATCCAAAAACACCACCAAACAGCGCAGAGCAAACATCTTGGCCGACCTACCCAGACAAGTGAATGCAGCGGGGGAAGAGTTAAAGGATGTTGTACAGATTCAGCGCAAGATATCGGACCTCAAATATGCTGCGCGGAAGAAAGAAAATCAAAGGCGGATTTACAGGTAAAAATGTTAGCTTTAGGATTAGACTGGATGTTGTATTGGCCACCTGGTTCTAAATTCGCCTAACTATGTTTTGCAGCATGAAAACTGGAGGAGGTTTTCCCTCCAAACTCAAGTTGACCCCGGCTGAGGAGATGATTTTGGGATTGATGCATCCAGTCGCCGTCGAGGGCCACGCGGCCCTAAGGGACACAGATTCACCGACCCGTCCTGCAGGTGAGTAAGCTTTATGTGACCTTTACAATTAGTGAGCATGCACAATTAGACAGTAACACATCTGGGAAGCCAGGCACCTAGGCTGTGGCTTGTAGGGGATTTCTGTGTTGGGCCAGGGTGTGGCATGTGTGTGGCCACTTAACTTCTGATTTTTTGGCCACATACAAGACGTGAATGTACATTGAACCCGAGTGTAAAAGTTTGTTGGTTCCCATTAACCTGGCAGTTATGTCTTTACACTCCATGACATCACACACTTCAATCTTGATCTGTTGTCTACTTGTGTGTGAGCTGGGGTTGGTAAAAAATCAACAAACAGGCTTGGTTTGAATTAGGAAAACATACATTGCTAGGCCTCCCAAAAACCAGGTCCCTGCTATGTCCAGGCTGAGTGTGTACACTTAAACCGGACCTTCAGTGTGATTTAATGAAAAGGCCAAAGTCTGAAAAAACAGTTCCCCAGCATGTAAAATTACTATTTTTTTCAGTTTTAGTCACTAACTTATTATTCTTTCCCACACTGGCCTGCAACTCTGTCCAGGAATTTAGGATACGTGCGCCGCCATCTTGACTCAGAAGCATCACACTTACTGAGGAGAGAAGAGTGGGATAAGGTACAGGGGGGCGGGTTATAGCTGTTCTTTGCTCAAACAGAGCAGAGCTGGGGTCAGATAACGGTCACCAGTCCAAGAATGCAGAGCAGCACAGTCAGGAGGCACTTCCTGTTTGCAGGCTGCCTGATAAGATGGCGGCTTCCATAAGCCGCCATCTTGGATGTTTAAAGGCTCATAACATGCAGTAGATGCAGGTAGGAAGATTTGTAATGTGGTCAATCTGTATGTACAGGGTGTGGGAAACATATAAGCTAGACTCTTAATCAGAGTGAAGGTCCGCTTTAATGGCCTATAAGGGATGTGGTCAGCCACAGAACAAGCTGAACTTGAATGTTTGGCTTAGTTGAGGTGAACAATGTGGAAGTAGTTATAGCCCAAAAAATATTAAAGATAATGGCATGGAAATTGAAGCTTATTTGTCACCGTTGTTGTAGTGCCCATGACAGCTTTGACCCGTTAACTAATTCGGCATATGTCTTTTGACCCGTCAGCAATGCATAGGTGTGTGTTTACATAGTGTCTTTGCTTCTCATGCAGGCCACCATCATCGCTCAGCTACTGTGGAATCCACTGCCAGTGTGGACATGCCGTCAACTTCCGTGCAGCCTAGGAGGGAGGAACCGATATATTCGGTAAGTTTAGGGAGCAAATGTCGGTTAGCCATGTTACTTTGCATGTTACTACTAACAGAATGACATATGTAGTGGGCAAGCTAACATATAATTTGTCTCTGTCCATACAGACCCACACACTCATGGATGAAATCCAGGAGCTGGAGGAGGATGGATCCTTTATGTGCCCTTCAGAAGATCTACCCCTGGGCCAGAATCTGCAACTGGTCCAAAATGTTTCAACACCAACTCCGCAGCAGCAGAGGGAAGCTGGCAGCATGGTGGCTGCACATGATGGCCAGCATGCACAGACTGACACTCAAGTCCCCAGTGTTCTCTCTGCTGTTGAGGATAGTGAAAGCATGCCTGTGTCTGTTGAGGGGCCCAGACCAACATCATCGGCACGACCCCGAACCAGGGGATTGGGGAGGCGGAATCCGCTACGGCGCAACCAGGGGAGGGGCATGGCAATTTTGGACGCATGGCACCATGAGAGGGTTACCTTCCAGCACCAAAACCAAAGGAACCGAGAGGCACTGCATGGCCGGATCGAGACCCTAAATACTACATTACAGGCTGTGCAGACAGAATTGCGGACCCTCAACAGCCACATGGAGACTGCCAACAATGACAACCGTGCCTACAGGGGTGAAATGGTAACTATCATGCGCAACATTTTGGACCAGTTGCAGATTCAGAATGCCACACAGGCCCACGTTAGGTCCAATCAGCAAGGGCCACCACCTGGGTACTATGGCCATCACCCATATTAATGTCTCCACACCATGAATCTGTACAACATCTTTGCTCTAAATCCCCCCTGTATTGTCTTGTCTGGTGAGGCAAACCAAGATACCCTTGGTGTATGCCTTGGGTTGTGTGTTTTTGATTTGCGCCCATAGAGCTCCTTAGAGTGGTGAGGTAGGCCACTAGCCAAGGCCATATCTGAATCCTCACTGAACGTGCCACTCAAGCTTCTACACCTGTACCAGGTTTACACCTGTGGCAGTGGCAAATGTGGGCAAGCAGGATTTTTTTTTTATTTAATTATTGGCATGGTTGATCTAACCATTTCTACTTTGTTGTTACATATATTTTGTTTGCAAATTGGAGTGAGCAGCAACTCCAAGTTTGAGCTCTTATTTTTAAGAAATAAACAGTTAAAGACACCTGTGGCTCATAAATTTTATTGTCTCTTTTTTTGGTGTCACAGAGAAATATATACTTGGACATTCACACAGTTCACACATCCAAAAAAGAGAGTTGGAAAGCATTAGGCCTGTGGTGAGTAATTACTTCATTACTTAGTTGAACACAACAAACATAACGAAACATACACAAAGGGAAAGAAAACTAAATCAACAACACAATGTTAAACAAAGGCCAATACAGGTTAAATTAAGCAAAATGGGTCGCGATCAAATTAGTCCGCACACTTTGGCCGGACACACTACTGTGTGTGTCCAGAAATGAGTCCTCCTGGTCTTCGCTGGGTGGAGAGGGAGCCAAATCTACATACCGGGGGACCCGTTGTGAAATTGCAAAATTGTGCAGAACAGCACAGGCCATTATTATGTCTATGACCTTTTTCGGATCATATTGCAGGGCGCCCCCGGTATGATCCAAACAACGAAACCTAGTCTTCAAAAGACCAAAGGCCCTCTCTACCACAGCCCTGGTCTTGCGGTGCGCACAGTTGTAGGCATCCTGGGAGGCATCCTGGGGCCGGAGTACTGGCGTCAAGAGCCACAGCAGCAGCGGGTATCCTGAATCACCTTATACATAAGATTAGCAAAAAAAACATGTAAGACCATCAAGGCACCAGCAACATCAATAGGAGGCTATTTGTCAATTGTGTGATCAACATGAGGCAACATTTGCCACTGTCCCAGTCCCAAACTAAACATATGTCCTAGAGGTTTACAAAAGGACAACATACAAAGAGTGAGGATGATGGACAATCATACATAAGGATCCCAGCTCTGGGTTTCCAAGTGTGCTTAGGATGTAGGTTTGGCTGACCCCTTATATGCTTTGTGTGAGACCAAAACAGCAGAAACACGCCACATGCACTTTATCCCGCTCTACTCTCGTGTGGAAGTGCAAACCAGCTAAGCAAAGATGGGTCCTAAACTATGCTAAAGTTAAGTGCACTATTCCACACGAGGGTGGTGTAAGAGGGATTATTAAATTAGACAAACAGATAATTTACAATGTGGCTAATGCAGGCCAAACTTGGCGAAACGCTTGGTTGGTTAATAACTAACATTCAAGTGTGGTTTAACATGGCCAGAAGGTTGTTTAAGGTGTAAGTTTTGCAGACATTACTGCAAAATGCTAATTAAAAACCAACATCCACAACTACATTATGTGGTTTATGTTAACTTACCAAGGAGCCATGCACCGGAAAATTCCCCAGACTCAAACCGTCGGTACAATCCTGATCGTCTAAGGATGTACGCATCATGGGCTGAGCCTGGGTAGCCGGCGAGGACGCTAAGGAACCGCATGTCCGGGGCCACCACTGCCTGCACATTCAAGGAGTGGCCAATTTTGCGGTTCCTGGTAAAAAAGGAACACAATAAAACATTAGGAAGGCATTTTGTAAAAATAACACACATTTCGATCAGGAGGGAGCATTACAAGGAGGGACCATTACAAGGAGGGACCCTTACAAGGAGGGACCCTTACAAGGAGGGACCATTACAAGGAGGGAGCATTACAAGGTGGGAGCTTTACAAGGAGGGACCATTACAAGGAGGGAGCATTACAAGGTGGGAGCTTTACAAGGAGGGAGCATTACAAGGAGGGACCATTACAAGGTGGGACCATTACAAGGAGGGACCATTAAAAGGAGGGACCATTAAAAGGAGGGACCATTACAAGGAGGGACCATTACAAGGTGGGACCATTACAAGGAGGGGCCATTACAAGGAGGGACCATTACAAGGAGAGACCATTACAAGGAGGGACCCTTACAAGGAGGGACCATTACAAGGAGGGACCATTACAAGGTGGGAGCTTTACAAGGAGGGAGCATTACAAGGAGGGACCATTACAAGGAGGGAGCATTACAAGGTGGGACCATTACGAGGGACCATTACAAGGAGGGACCATTACAAGGTGGGACCATTACAAGGAGGGACCATTACAAGGAGAGACCATTACAAGGAGGGACCCTTACAAGGAGGGACCATTACAAGGAGGGACCATTACAAGGTGGGAGCTTTACAAGGAGGGAGCATTACAAGGTGGGAGCTTTACAAGGAGGGACCATTGCAAGGAGGGACCATTACAAGGAGGGAGCATTACAAGGTGGGACCATTACAAGGAGGGACCATTACAAGGAGGGACCATTACAAGGTGGGACCATTACAAGGAGGGACCATTACAAGGAGGGACCATTACAAGGAGGGTTAACCAAAAATTGAAAAAATCTTCAAAATTTAAAGACTTACCTGTATATGTACTCGTCGGCAGCCGGAGGCCCCAGGGCGACGTGGGTACAGTCAATGGCACCAATGACGTTGGGCATGTCGGCGATATTATAAAAACCAAGCTTAATGGCGTTTCTGGCTACCATATCATCTGGGAAAAATATATATTTGGGTGTTAGGGTAGCCATGCCTTCCAAAAAATGTGATAGTGCGCGGCTCAGCGTAGGCTGTGAGATCCCCACGGAGAGGGCACCCAGCCTCTGGAACGAGCCGTTCGCCAAAAATTGCAGGCAGCCAAGCATCTTGGTCATACCTGAAATTGCTTGCCCCTTCCTTGTGGTGCGGGCTAACCATGGCCGCAGCTCACTATACAATTTATGGAGGGAAGCGCGATTAAGCCTGGTCAGCTCGAACAGCTCAACGTCATGCATGCCATTGATGCTCATGCGTCGCCGCCGGTGCAATCTGGCCTCTGACCTCAGGATCACATCAATGCCAAACAGAAGAAGAGCTTGATGCTCTTCAAAGTCACTCTCCATCACGCTTGGCTGCCTAGTCCCGAGGTCAAAAAGGTGCCGTAAGACGCTCGACAAGGAAATGACTATATGGGCGTCGGAATACTTGGCAATCAGCTCTCTGAATTAATCGCCAGCCCATTGCAATGACGTAAATGATTTGACCGATCGAAACATTTACGATTTCGAAGGAAAAAAGTCCCGAAGTAGCGTAAAACCACAAATTTAAGTTCGATGGACGAACGAACATATACGTCTATGTTCGAACGTTCATGCGAGTCGAAAATGCCCCAAAAAAAAGGAAAAAATGACAAACACCCAACAAAACTTTCGATTGCAAATACGAACATAATGACATTTGGGATTTTGAATCAAGCCTAATGTCATGGCAGGACTTTCAGTTGCTGTATGTCTTCCCTCCAATTCCCCTGCTGGGCAGGGTTCTGCGCAAGATTGCTCTGGAAGGGGTGCCAGCAATTCTAGTGGCCCCCAGGTGGCCAAGAAGAGTGTGGTTCACAGACGTGGTGCAGCTGGCAGTAGATCAGTACGCTCTGCCCTTGGTACCAGATCTGCTCACTCAGGGCTCACTACACTTCCCAATTTACAAATTCTGGCTTTGACGGCCTGGCTGCTGAAACCTCCATCTTGATGGAGAAGGGGCTGTCTTCTTCGGTTGTGGATACTTTGATAAAGGCTAGGAAGAAGTCTTCTTCTTCCATTTATTACAGGGTTTGGCATGTCGTGTGTTCTCTATTCCCAGGATCCTGGAGTTCCTGCAGCATGGGTTGGAGATGGGGCTCCAACTCAGTACTCTGAAGGGGCAGGTTTCTGCCCTGGCTGTTTTCTTCCAGAAGTCCTTTGCTCAGCACCCTCTGATCAGGACTTTTTTCCAGGGGGTCACTCATGTGTGCCCCCCACGTAAGCCTATGGTGCCTGTTTGGGATTTGAATTTGGTTCTGTCAGCCTTGCAGGGTGCTCCCTTTGAACCTGTGCAGGATTCTGCCCATGCCATTCTTACGCTCAAGATTTGTTTTTTTTCTGGTGGCTATCACTTCTGTTAGGCGTGTGTCTGAGTTGGCGGCGCTTTCCATTCAAGCCCCCTACTATGAGAGACACCAGGACAAGGTGGTGTTTCGTTTCGAGCCAGACTTTCTGCCTAAGGTAGTATCTGCTTTTCATTTTAATCAGGACATTGTTCTCCCTTCTTTGTGCCCTAATCCTAGTAATGCTAAGGAGAGGGTCTTGCATTCTTTGGATGTGGTCTTTTGTTCATACCTTTTCAACGTTTTACAAGGTTGATGTTAGGGCCTTAGCTGACGCTGCTTTTGGTCGAAAGGTTCTGCAGGCAGCAGTGGTTTAAACTGTCTGCTGCTACTTTTTCTTGGGGATCCCACCCTACTTTATGGACACTGCTATTGGATGTCCCACGTGTAAGTAATCTTTCTGGAGCAGGACGTACTGCATACTAAGAATAATACAATTCTGTGATTACTCACCTGTAGAATTGGTATTATGAGTATACAGTACGTCCTGCTCCACTCCACCCTTGGTTTTGCATTATCTTGGGTTATCATTGTTATAGTTGATAGTTTGGGTTGTTTAATTCTCCCGGCTTCTCGTTAACTGCTTTTCAATGCTGGGGATTTGTGGGAGGTCCCTGGGTATTTGAGGGGCCGGGAGGAGCCTGTTTTCGATGTCTCTGCAGTGCATATGACAGTTCTTAAAGTGCACCAACCACCGTTTTGCCAAACCTGGAACCTAAAAGACTCCAGGGCCAGTGTCAGGGATCGCCGAACACCCTTCTTGCATAAGCCAACAATCCCCAATCTACACCTCCTCTTGTGCCTATAGTCAAGCCCCCACTCGCTGGAGACACGGGTTATGCCTCCCCAGACTCAGTTGCCCCCAGGACTTACTGGCGCAAAGATCGCTGGCTTATGGTAAAGACGGGTGAACTGCGGGGTATCCCAAATCAGGAGTGCAAGCGAACAGAGTCCAAAACGTCAAATCCAAAGGGTTAGGCAGAGAATGGTCGAGACAGGCAGGGGTCAAACCGGGTGGTCACAGGGCATGGTATCCAAGGGGTATGGCAGAGAGTAGTTGAGTTGAGGTAAGCAGAAGCAAGGTGAGACAGGCAGAAGGTCGGTGCGGGCAGCGGACAGGAGTGGTCAAGGACGAAGCCGGATCAAAACACACAAAACGCAATTCCATCAGCACACCCAAGCTAATAATGGCTATAACGGGCACTGGTGGACCGGCAGGGACATATTTAAGGGAACTTGTGATTGGTGCAACTAGTAATCATGCTCCTGATAGGAGCGCCCCCAGGGACTGGACCGCCCTGACCAGCCAGGCTGTCCAGTCCCTGGGCTCATCAGAGCCGATGACCCACTGGACCAGGATAGGTCCTTTTAAATTTGCCCACGGCGAATGCGCTGGAAGCAGTGCCACTGGAGGATATATCCTGAATGTGCTCCCACGCGCGTGCGAGCACGTGACTGAGCATCGGGCGCGCGCCTCAGGGAAGGAAGGAGAGGACGCTGCGCCCGAGGAGGCGGAGGAGCCGCCACTGTCCTCGGGGACCCCAGCCGCCTCCGTTGCTGAGAGGGAGGCGGAGGCCGAAGCCCGACAAGAGGGTGAAGAGGAGGAGGCGGCTGCCCGGCGCGGCCGCCGGAGAGTTTTACTCCGGGCACAGACTTTACAGGCTCGCACAAACTCTCGAGTGTCTTTTCTAAAAGACGGCCACCAAACATGACGGGACAACATGGAAATGGTCTTCCTTGCTCTTGGATGGCCTACAGTTTTAGAAGCATGAGCTGGTTTACCAGGCGGAGACTCAGACTGAAACTGATTCAGGTCGGAAAGATGCGGCTGGATAACAGCTACCACCATGCAGAATGGGTAAGTTTCTCCCCTCGGGTAAGCTACTCGAGGAAACACTTCGTGACAAAGCGTCGGCTTTCACATTCTTTGGCCCTGGTTTGTAAGTAATAGTAAAGTTAAACCGGCAAAAGAACAGAGACCATCGAGCTTGTCTAGGGGTTAACCTTTTTGCAGACTGAATATATTCCAAATTTTTATGGTCCGTGAAGACTGTAACAGGAAACTGAGCCCCTTCTAACCAGTGCCTCCACTCCTGAAAGGCCAATTTAAACGCCAAAAGCTCCCGATTTCCGATGTCGTAATTACGTTCAGCGGAAGTACATTTTTTTGAGAAAAAAGCACAGTGGTGAAGTCGTTCTGGGGAACCGCTGTATTGTAAGAGGACTGCCCCGACGCCAAGCTCGGAGGCATCAACCTCAACTACAAAAGCCTGTTGACATTCTGGGTGCACTAATAGTGGAGCGGAGCTAAAGACTTCTTTCAACCTTTTGAAGGCCTGGACGGACCATTTTGGCCAGATAGATGGGAAACCCCCCTTCTTGGTGAGGTCAGTGAGAGGTGCTATTAGAGTGGAGAAATTCTTAATAAATCTCCTATAAAAGTTAGCGAACCCCAGGAATCTTTGTAGCCCCTTTAAATCCCTGGGTTGCTCCCATTTCAGAACTGCTGCAACCTTGGACTGATCCACAGACAGTCCTGTGTTGCAAATAATATACCCTAAAAAAGGGACCTCTTAAACTTCAAACATGCATTTCTTGAGTTTAGCATATAAACAGTTTTCTCTGAGTTTTTGCAAGACAAGGCGAACATGTTCACGATGTTCTGCTAATGAAAAAGAAAAAATCAAAATATCGTCCAGATACACAACTACAAAGCGACCCAAATACTCCCTGAAGATCTCATTCACAAAGTCCTGGAAGACTGCCAGGGCATTACACAGACCAAAGGGCATCACGAGATACTCGTAATGCCCATCTTATGTGTTGAAGGTGGTCTTCGATTCATCCCCCTGCCGGATTCTTATCAAGTTATAGGCCCCTCGAAGATCCAATTTAGTAAAGACTTGGGCCCCAATGACCTGTGTAAACAACCCGTCAATCAGAGGAAGGGGATATTTGTTCTTAATGGTTATTTTATTCAGGCCCTGGTAATCTATGCAGGGACGGAGCCCCCCGTCTTTCTTTTCAACGAAGAAAAAACCCGCCCCAGCCGGGGAAGTGGATGCCCGTATGAACCCCTTTTTTAAATTTTCAGAAATGTATTCCTGTATAGCTCTATTCTCTGCCCGGGTAAAGTTATAGATTTTCCCTCTGGGTGGCATGGTCCCCGGAAGAAGTTCTATGGGGCAGTCAAAGGATCTATGGGGTGGAAGGACATCTGCCGCTTTCTCATAAAATACATCGAGAAAGTAGTGGTAGGGGCCTGGAATCCCCTCAGAAGACAGCTGTGTGACACACACTGGAACTTCCAAACTAGACTGAAAACACTGTGGGCCCCATTTAATAATCTAGATAGACAGAGGTTGGAGAGGAATTTCCAGACTCTGGGCTTACTCAAAATCAAGAAAATTCCCTGCCGCCCCACAATCCAGAAGAGCCTCCAAATTTCTATATTCAAGGTCCACTTTAACCTGGACTGGGACCATAAACTGTGAATAAACTTGAGGAAATACCTTGCAGCCTAGGTGGGTTCCCTCGACCCCACCTAGGCTCTGAAGTTTTCCGGCTGCTTCTTGGGGGCAGACTCTGACCAGGTGACCGTTCCCCCCACAGTAGAGACACAGCCCTTCCGACAATCGCCAACGCCTCTCAGCTTCGGAAAGCTTGTTAGCTCCCAGCTGCATAGGTTCCTCGATAGGACACGGGGCTGGAGCTCCAGCTTTCCAGCTGGTGTCGGGATGCGCCCCTCTTTCAAGGCGTCTCTCCCGCAAACGTCGGTCGATTCAAATAGCGAGTTGCATGGTCTCGTCCAGAGACTGGGGTACAGGATGATTCACGAAAATGTCCTTAATGGCGCCGGACAAGCCCAGACGGAATTGACCACATAAGGCCGGGTCGTTCCACTGAGAGTCCACAGCCGGAACTCGGAATAATACTCCTCAGCCTGCCGACGACCTTGACGCAGGGTACGAAGTTTAGCATCTCTGTCTGGATCATCGTACAAGATTTCCATCGCAGAGAAGAATACTTCCACAGACTGCCGTGCTGGATCCTGAGGTGACAGGCTGAATGCCCAGGATTGAGGGTCCCCTTGCAGGAGGGAGATGACCAGGCCCGCACGCTGTTCTTGGGACCCTGAGGAGTATGGGCGAAGTTGAAAATAAAGTTTGCAGGCATCCCGGAAGTTGGAAAACTTGCTTCTATCCCCAGAGAATTTGTCGGGGAGTGGAATCTTCGGTTCCACTGGGTGGGCGGCTGGGGCCCCCTGAGGGCCTGGATTGATTGGAGTTGGACGGTTCTCCTGGGCCGCCACACGATGGGCCAGGTGCTCAACAGCCGCAGTCAAGGCCTGCACCTGCTCCAAAATTTGGTCCATGGTTTTGGCCCGTTATACTGTCAGGGATCGCCGGACACCCTTCTTGCATAAGCCAACAATCCTCAATCCCCACTGCCTCTTGTGCCTATAGTCAAGCCCCCGCTCACTGGAGACACGGGTTATGCCTCTCCAGACTCGGTTGCCCCTAGGACTTACTGGCGCAAAGATTTCTGGCTTATGGTAAAGACGGGTGAACTGCGGGGTATCCCAAATCAGGAGTTCAAGCGAACAGAGTCCAAAACGTCAAATCCAAAGGGTTAGGCAGAGAATGGTCGAGACAGGCAGGGGTCAAAGCCGGGTGGTCACAGGGCACGGTATCCAAGGGGTATGGCAGAGAGTAGTCGAGACAGGCAGGGGTCAAAGTCGGGTAGTCACAGAAGCGCGGTATCCAAGGAATAAGCAGAAGCAAGGTCAGACAGGCAGAAGGTCGGTGCGGGCAGCGGACAGGAGTGGTCAAGGACGAAGCCGGATCAAAACACACAAAACGCTATTCCACCAGCACACCCAAGCTAATAATGGCTATAACGGGCACTGATGGACCGGGCAGGGACATATTTAAGGGGTAACTGGCCAATGGGAAGGGGAAATGTACTGATTGGTGCAACTTGTGATTGGTGTAACTAGTAATCATGCTTCTGATAGGAGCGCCCCCAGGGACTGAAGCACCCTGACCAGCCAGGCTGTCCAGTCCCTGGGATAATCAGAGCCAGTGACCCACTGGACCAGGATAGGTCCTTTTAAATTTGCCCCCGGCGAATGCTCTGGTAGCAGCGCCGTCGGAGGGCATATCCTGAACGTGCTCACGCGAGCCTCAGGCAGGAAGGAGAGGACGCCGCGCCCGGGGAGGCGGAGGAGCCGCCACTGTCCTCGTGGACCGCAGCCGCTGCCGGTGCTGAGAGGGCGGCAGAGGCCGAAGCCTGACAAGAGGGTGAAGAGGAGGAGGCGGCTGCCTGGCGCGGCCGCCGGAGATCGTGCGAAGGCGCCGCGGGACCGGCCCCCAGGTAAGTTCCGTACAGCCAGCTTATCAAATGATTTGGGATGCCATGCTCTATGAGTCCTCCAAGATCCACAGGACTTACTCACCTTTCCAGGGCTCCCACGCCACACTTGCTGGCCACATCGGCATCACCGGCCTCTCTGTAGCTGAGGTGTGTTCCTGCAACCAGCCATTCAGATAGGCTGGGGAGGCCAGGGATGCAGTCGCTCCCTTATGCTGGGCTCTGTGTCTTAACAGGGCCTTATGCCATGCATTCGTATGCATGAAATACAGCACTGATTGGATGAGAACTCATGCATGTGCCATGGGACTGGGGAAAAATTAGTTTTTGGGCCAAACCGGGTGGTTTCACACAGCAAGTCATCCCATGTCCCCATGGCAAGGAGCAAAGCTTGGGTTATTGAAAATCATAGGTTTTGGTCCACTTTAAGAGCTCTTCTAAAGTATAGATATAAAAATGGAACAGGGCACTCTCCTGAAATCCTCCAGTGTTTAATGATGTGTAGTCCAGATTATTTCATCAAACTAAATTAAATTTGGTATTTTGTGATTGCTATATCTGTGCATACATTAAGTTTTATTATACACTATCCCCTCGATTCAAAGAGCAAAAGTTAATTGATTTCGTATCGAGAATCTTAAGTTTGGGTGGGTGTTTGTCATTTTTTCTTGTTTTTTTGGCCATTCCCGACTCGCACGAGCCTACGTACGAATGCGTATATGCTCTTACGATCAGCGGAAGTTCGTTCCTAAATTTTAGGTTCAAAACGTAAAACTTAGGATCAAATCCTAAAACTTACGATCAAAACGTAAAACTTAGGATGAAATCCTAAAACTTACGATCAAAACGTAAAACTTAGGATAATTGGATGTGTTTAGGTGTGATTCAGAGAAACCTCTAAACGCGTTTTAAAAGAAAGCCACAGCCGACACCTTTTAGCAGCCGGATTGCTGTTCGTGAACAGGTTTTTTGGCTATGTGGAGGAGTCTGCGCGTCTTGTGCTCCAATGAACTGCATGTATCAGCATGGCCTAGGCCATTAATTGTATGGCAATGCATGCCTGATTTAATACATTTCATCATGTATGCCTTCTAAAAGCATTTTAATGTGGACCTTAATTAGTCCTTTGCATGTAAACCTTTATTTTGCAATATATTTGCGTTAATTAAAGAAACTTATGTCCTTTGTTATTTATTTTAAAATTGATGTACTAGAATAATATTTTTAGATAGCATTTATTGGTGTAGTTGTTTACCTTTGCTTTGTTTAATTATTGAAGCACATCTTTGGTCAGATGCATCACACTTACTGAGGAGAGGAGAGCGGGATAAAGTGCAGGATGTGGGTTACTGCTGTATTTTGCCCCCAGAGCTGGGGGCACGGACAGTCACAAGGCCCTTTCTGTTTGCAGGCTGCCCGAGAATACCTGAGTCGCCATCTTGGCTGTTTCTAGACTCATAACATGCAGAAGTTGCTGGGTGTTTTTTCATATTTGAGAGCAATCTGTATGTAGAGGGTGTGGGTAACCACACACAATAAATTTAAGTTGGACCATTTGAAGCCAAAATATTAAAATTAAATCAACAACTAAAAAATGCAAGTTAACTAAAAATTAAACAAAGTAAGATTTTATTATGCAAATGCATTCATTAATGGTTGGTTTCTACAAAATGAATGAAATAAAGAAAAATAAGACCAAATATTTAGAATGCACTTTAATGAGCTAAGTTTGTAGTGGGTTGTTTAGGAGATTTGAGGCAGGTGAATTTTCGGGTGCATGGCTGCTTGGTAAGTGTGTCCTATTTGTGTGCTCTTAAATGTGGGATTAATCTTGTATTTGTTGATATTTTTGTATTTGAATTCTTTACATAAGCCAGAAACTGCATTTTTGTTGGGTCATATATTATGAACTCCAAACCAAAATGCTTGCCTCGCTTTGTCCTTCAGAATGTTTTCCCTTTAGTTAGGATGTCTGTAAGTTCCATGTCCCTAAATATATTGGTTGGGAGTTTATACCCAAGTATCTGTTAGCTTTTGCTCCTTTTGTAGTATTGGTCTTTAAATGTCAAAGTGGACTTAAACTGCATACATTGTAGTTTTCATATAAATGTGGATAGCCCCTCAGCAGCATCCTAATTGTAACATGTCAGAAAACTAAAAATATATTTAAATTCCAACTACCCTTGGCCGTGCAGATGTTTGTTAATTAATTGGTATATTGAAGTGCCATTTTTAATTATGTACTACATTAGTGGCAATAGTTATTTTGCTAATGTGCCCTGGGTGTATTTTTTGGCCCTTTACCTTACATCATTAGGATATATGTAAAATTCTTTGTGTTTGTTGTGTTGCCTTTTTAATTTTTATTACATTTAATTGTCTGTTTAAGGTGATTCCGGGTACCCACTTCTACCCTGGCTCATGACGCCTGTGCTGCGGCCCCAGGATGCCTCTCAGGAAGCGTACAACCGTGCGCACCGCAAGACCAGGGCTGTTGTGGAGAGGGCCTTTGGGCTGTTGAAGACCCGTTTTCGTTGCTTGGACCATACTGGGGGCGCCCTGCAATATGATCCCAAAAAAGTGATCGACATTATCATGGCATGTGCTGTTTTGCACAATTTTGCTATACTCGAACGTGTCCCACGTTATGTGGATAGCCTGCCCTCTACAGCCCTAGAGGATGATGGAGAGAATTTTGTTGGGCCACCCAGTGAGTCTGCCCAATCAGTTAGAGCAAACTTGATATTGCAGCATTTTAGTTAATTTTCTTTCGTGTATCAACATTCTGTGTGTCTGTGTTAGCCTTTTTGTTAAATATGTTGTTTTGCCGTAATGTGGCATTACCTCAAAGTAAAACATTTTTCCCTTAATTGTTGCCTAATGTATTTCATGTAGTTTCCTTAGCTTGATATTTGCATTGTTACACCTCTTAAAACCAAAATTATCTGGTTTAGCCCAAGCTGTTTAAAATGTGTTCCCACTAAAAACGCCACAAGTATTGTAAGTGAGAATATTTTTTTACTTAGGAAAGTTAAAATTATTGTGCTTAACAGAAAACATTCCACATACATCTGTGGTTACAAATGGATGAGATAACAAAAAAAACATCGAGCACATCTACACCTGGAAGTGAGTGGCACAACCAAACAAGGACACCCAGTCCAAAGGCCAGCCTAGTCCAGTCATTAATATTGCCTGTGCCCAGGGATATTTGGGCATGGCCATAATGTCACACAAACATGTCTGCAAACAGGAGGAGCACAAACCAAATACATATTTAAAGCCATAAGTGGCCAGATACACTCCACATAGACCTATGGCATTGGCTAGTGGCCTT
Source organism: Gastrophryne carolinensis (assembly GCA_027917425.1). NCBI lineage: Eukaryota > Metazoa > Chordata > Amphibia > Anura > Microhylidae > Gastrophryne > Gastrophryne carolinensis. The sequence continues at coordinate 31,160,469 of CM051237.1, read as the reverse complement.
AAGCATTACTCTAAGGAGCTATATGGGAGCAAATACAAAACACAACCTGCATGAGCAACACAAAATGGATTGTTTGAAACCTCAAAGGACAAGTAAATACAGTGGGGGTTAAGAGAAAAGATGTCCCACACAACCATGGCTTAATAGGGTGGCTGCCCATAATACCCAGGTGGAGGTCCAGGTGGAGGTCCATGTGAATGGGACCTAGCCTGGGCCATGGCAGCATTGTGAATTTGAAACTGCTCCACAATGTTTCTCTGCATATTGGTCATCTCAGCCATGGCTGACTGGATGCCATTACTTGCAGTTACCACGTTGCTGTTGAGGGTACGCAACTCCGCGAGGATGCCCTGTAAACTGGTATTGATGTTCACCATGTCGGCATGCCTTTCCTCACGCTCTGTAGCGAGCTGTGCCTCATAAGAGTCCCTTTCTTGGGTCCATAATTGAAGCAGGGCACTCTGCCTCCCCTGGGAAATTGTGGGGCGGCGTAATGGAGTCCGCCGCACAATTACCCTGGCTCTTGGGCGTGCCCTGCCGCGTGGTGTCGTCCCCTCAACAGCAACAGGCATGCTTTGCAAATCCTCAGCAGCAGAGTGAACACTGGGGACTGTTGTGTCAGTCTCCCCATGTGCATGCACAATGGATGGAGATTCACTCTGCTGCTGAGGATTGGCCAGAGAAACATTATGGAGCAGTTCCAAATTGGGACCCAGGGGGAGGTCATCCGACGTGCCCTGCATGGAGACATCAGCTTCCTCCATTTCCTGGATCTCTTCCATGAGTGTGCGGGTCTGTAGGGACATATAAAAAAAAAAGTGTAAGTTGGCGTCCAAATTTGGGATTCCCACAGTTTAACACATGCTTAAGCACTTGGTAGTATTTATGGTACTAAATTAACTTACCGGAAATCTCGGATCTGGGCTCCTATGCTGTACGGACCTGGTAGGCATCACCAAACTGGGGGGTGAGTTTACCCTTGCTGAGGGATCATGCTGGGCTGAAGAAGAGAAAAACAAACCACGTAAACACACACATAACCATTTTTTTTATAGGTCATCAAATAAACCACTATTTGTAATATTAAGCAACTCTACAGCAATGGGTACATTTGTTAAAAGCCACGCAATTTTAGATAGGTGCAATGCCTCGAGAAAACTGCTAACTGACCTCAGTTCGAAGTCAGGAAGTGTACCCAGTCAGCATACAACTTGCAACGCAAATTTTTGGATTAAGACTACCATTCGCTAGGTCCGGGGTACTCAAACACTTCTTGTAAAGGTCCATTTAAAGGTATGTGGTGAGAGGTGAATGTCTGGCCATGGGGCTGACGCAGGGGGTGTCTAGTTAGAAATAAACACACTGGTGGAGGGGCTTGAGATTTCAAAGTGCAAACTAATAAAGGCTGCTTGCCCTTGCTGGGCTGGATGGGGCAGAGCTGAGGGGACAGGGATTGGATGGCTAAAGGGGGGAGTTGAGGAATTGATGGTGATGGGATGGATGGAGCAAATCTGTTACAAATGTATGGGGCTTATGTGGGGGGGGGACATGGGGGGACTGTGGCAGATGGGGCAGAGCTGGGGCAGCGGGACACGATTGGACCAAGAGAAAGATGTACCAAGTTACTGTGTACCTTGCAATGCCACTTCCTGTGCAGTACTTCATATTGCAATGCTATGTTTCAGGGAGCCATGACATTGGGCAGGAGAACAACCACTACATCGCCGAGCAAGGGGGCAGCTCTGAGCACGTCAACACAGAAGTAACTGAGTGCAGGGCTGTGTGGCCAGGGGTCCTGGAATCTGGTGCCAAGGTCCGCATTGGGACCCCGGGCCGCCAGTTGAGTCTCGCTGCTCTAGGTCAGATATGTTTGGGGGTGGGTAATTAAATTGTTAACTCAAACACAACTCACACAACAAATAGGCAACCCATCCATAATGATGTGTGTTTTGTGATTGATTCAAAATATATCCCTTTTCATGATAAACTTCATTACTTCACCAATAAAATAGGAAATTGGATCTTTGCCATAATGGATGTGGTCCTAAATGTGTGATTCACAGGGACCAAAAAAGGACACAAACAGGCACAGTAGTGCGAGGCCAAGCAAGGCAAACCATAGGGCCATCCCGTCATCTTGTTACTAGTGAACTTTAGATTATTTAGCAAACAGGCAAACATGCAGATTTTAGAGTACTCACCGTGGGTACGGGTCGGTGAGTCTATGTCCCTTAGACCAGCATGTCCACCGACCGCGACCGGATGGAGAAGTCCCAGCACAATCTCCTCAGCAGGGGTAAACTCCAGTTTGGTAGGAAATCCACCTCCAGTTTGCATGCTGAAAAGAGAAAATCGTTTTGGAATCAGAAAATGTGCATACAGTACATCCTAATCCTTATATTTGGAGACATCAGTTATTTACCTGTAATTATGCCTTTTAATTTCTTTTTGCCGTACAGCATACTTCAGATCCGAGATTTTCTTCTGAATTTGGGACACATCTTTCCTCTCTTCCCCCGCTGCATTTACTTGTCGTAGGATGGTTTCAAACAATTCCATCTTGCGCTGCTTTGTGGTGTGTTTTGATTTGCTCCCATAGAGCTCGTCATAGTATAATGTAAGGCCACTAGCCAATGCCATATTTTGGTCATGGGAGAATCTCCCACTCAACTGGCCGCGGCGCAATGTGCGGCCAGATGGTTGGCTTGGCTGCTCCTCCATGTGTGCAGACACATGTGGTGACATTATGGCCTGGGGCTGGGTAGGGGAATGGCCGGATTGTTGGCTTCCCAATGACTGGACTGGACTGGCCAAGGGACTGGGTGTTCTTGCGTGGCTGGCCACCGAACTTCCAGGTGTAGATGTGGTCATGGTGGACATTCGGGGCCCTCTTGGGGGGCTATGTTCCCGGCTGGTGCCAGGTCGGGGGCTCTGTTCCCGGCTGGTGGCAGGTCGTGGGCTTCTGGCCCTGCTGCGGGGCCTGTAAGGGCTTCTGGACCTGCTGCGGGCCCTTGCTGGGGTTCTGGCCCTGCTGCGGGCCCTGTAGGGGCTTCTGGCCCTGGATGGGGTTCTGCGGGCCCTGGCTGGGCTTCTGGCCCTGGATGGGGTTCTTCGGGCCCTGGCTGGGCTTCTGGCCCTGGATGGGGTTCGGCGGGCCCTGGCTGGGCTTCTGGCCCTGGATGGGGTTCGGCGGGCCCTGGCTGGGCTTCTGGCCCTGGATGGGGTTCTGCGGGCCCTGGCTGGGCTTCTGGCCCTGGATGGGGTTCGGCGGGCCCTGGCTGGGCTTCTGGCCCTGGATGGGGTTCGGCGGGCCCTGGCTGGGCTTCTGGCCCTGGATGGGGTTCTGCGGGCCCTGGCTGGGCTTCTGGCCCTGGATGGGGTTCTTTGGGCCCTGGCTTGGCTTCTGGCCCTGGATGGGGTTCGGCGGGCCCTGGCTGGGCTTCTGGCCCTGGATGGGGTTCTTCGGGCCCTGGCTTGGCTTCTGGCCCTGGATGGGGTTCTTCGGGCCCTGGCTTGGCTTCTGGCCCTGGATGGGGTTCTTCGGGCCCTGGCTGGGCTTCTGGCCCTGGATGGGGTTCTTCGGGCCCTGGCTTGGCTTCTGGCCCTGGATGGGGTTCGGCGGGCCCTGGCTGGGCTTCTGGCCCTGGATGGGGTTCTGCGGGCCCTGGCTGGGCTTCTGGCCCTGGATGGGGTTCTTCGAGCCCTGGCTTGGCTTCTGGCCCTGGATGGGGTTCGGCGGGCCCTGGCTGGGCTTCTGGCCCTGGATGGGGTTCGGCGGGCCCTGGCTGGGCTTCTGGCCCTGGATGGGGTTCGGGCCCTGGCTGGGCTTCTGGCCCTGGATGGGGTTCTGCGGGCCCTGGCTGGGCTTCTGGCCCTGGATGGGGTTCGGGCCCTGCTGCGGGGCCTGGGTTGCCGAACTGCCCTACTTGAACCCATGGCCGGTGTGGGCTCCCTTGGGCGGCCTCTTCTGGGGGCAGAGGTGGTGGGTGCTGCTGTTGCCTGTTTTTTGGCGGCAGGGGCACGTGCCTTGGGGCCCCTTTTTTGGCTGCCAGAGGGTCCAGTGTCCCTTGGTGGGGCAGAGGTAGTAGTCTTGGATCGCAGCTTTATCCTACCTTGCTGGGACCTGGTTGTTGGGCCCTCCGCGGTCTGGCTTTGCTGGGGTCGCTTGGAGATTGCCTTTTTAGGTGCCATCTTCCACAAATGCTCAAAGAGAATGAGCTTTGGGTGCAGGGACCTTTAAATAATGAGCCCAGCGTGTGACGCCTATGCGCACGACTACGCGCTCGTACGAACGTACGTTCGAGCGGAACCAGGAAACCGCTGGGGTTTCACTTATCTGCTGCCTTGAAGAAGCATAAAGATGGCGCCCACTATCTTCACCCGTCAACAGGAAGAGATCCTCATGCTGGTAAGTGCCTGCCTCTGCATTTTAATGTAATAGTCAATGATGGCCGAAATGTAAATGATGCGTTTGGAACTAGTTTGGGGTCTCTTAATGTTTAATAACTGGCTCCTCACACTTCATCCTCAAGGGCCGAGCCTGGCCACGTTTTCACCTGTCTATGCTGATGTCCTAATTAGGGCAATTGCTCAGGCTTAGCAACAGTTAATTAACCTGTGGAGTAGCGGGGCTATCTGTCAAACCTGGCCTGTCTCGGACCTTGATGCGGATGTTTGAGGAACACTGTTTTCCTAAGCCATAAAAACACAACGGGAAGCCACACACGTGGTCCAAAAGCCTAAGCATAAGCCTACATCTTGGATGTTTAAACCATCCTAACATGCCATAGATGCAGGTGGCCTGATTCTTGATGTTGGCTATTATCTGTATGTACATGGTGTGTGATACATATAACATAAGACCAGACTCTCATTCACAGTCAACGTCCTCTTTAAGGCACTCCCCAAAAATGGCTGCCACTCTAAATGTGTGTGTTAATGACATGAAATTCTCAACTTGTGATGCAACACATATGGGTCTGTGTGTAAAAGTAAAAGCTCTGTGTCCATTATGTTTTTCAGATCATGCTTCAGCGTCGGTATGACTTCGCGCCCAATGTGTGCGAGAAAAGGGACATCGCCTGGGAGATCATCGCGGAGATACACCGTGTGACTAGCACCACCTTCACTCACACCCAGATAATGCAGCATTGGTCGGACCTGAAACGTCTGCACATGCCCCGGGTGCGGAGGTTTTTTGGAATCCATTTCCCAAGTAAGTACAAAGCAATTGCATGGTATATGTTCCAAATGTATAAGTTCTGCCTTTATTTATAATGACTTTTCTTTGGTAGTGTTGGAAATGGATTTCAGAATTCGCCGCACCCGGAGGCGTACAGGCCGACCAGTGCTGCATGAGTCTGCATCTGTGAGTGAAGGTGGTGGATCTCCCGGGCGACGGACCTACCCCTCCTCTGTGGCCTCCTCAGACCAGCCCCTGGACCTTACCACAGAGGAGGGGCCCAACCGCGTGGGCGTGGAGTCATACCTGGCCAGGCATGGGGAAGGCTCTGGTATGTCACTCTTCATGTATAGGCACAAAGATATACATGGCAGGCCAAAAACTAAGTTATCCTTTATTATGTATTTGTAGAATCTTCTGGTGCGGGTGAGATAGTGGAGGAGGAGGCAGCAGAGATGCTGGAAGTTGATCCTGGCGAAGGTGAGTGATGTCAGCCAGACTGGGAGCCAGATATGTTGGGAATAGTGACTCTATACAAATACTAACCAAATGTCACATGTTTCTCCAGGGACTTCTTCACAGCATAGCCAGGACCAAGGGCAGCCTGTTGGCCCCAACCAGCCATCTGTCGGCCACCAACTCCGTAAGTCTCCATGCCATTATTCATATTAATGTTTTGTTAGCTAATAACACACACATAACTAAAGGCGTAGCCAATGTGTAGTTCACACTTTCATGTGGGCACTTCGTTAGCTTAAAGCGGACCCTAACTTGTATTAAGAACATAATAATTAGCCAACACACTGTACCTACAGATTTGAAACATGGAAAAACACCCTTCAGCCATCTAATGCATGTTATTAGACTGAACAAAACCAATATTGCGGAATATGGAATGCGCAATATTTACAGGCAGCATGGGATACAGATTGAAAAAAGTAAGGTGCTGCGATGCATTGTGGGACTGATGACCTTTCCCTCAACCCAGCTATGCTCTGGATTCCCAACGCACCACTGTAACCTACTCCCCTGTACTTTATCCAACTCTCCACTCCTCATTAAGTGTTATGCTTCAGAGTCCAGATGGCGGCGCTGTAATCAAAAAACCTCCCAAATGTACTTTGAGCTGGTGCAGAATCATTTGGGACTAGTTATTGGTTTTCATTAAATAATGTTGAAGGTCCGGTTTAAGGAGTTTAAAGACTTACCTGTGGGAAATGCATTAACTTTATCCCTTGGAAGAATGACATATGTCATGCATTTACATGTATTTGATTAACCCCAAATCTATTTCCAGCATACAAACCGGTCTGGGACTCCTATTTATGTTTATTTCTCTCTTGCTTACAGGGATTATCCCAAAAACCGTGCAGGAAAAAAAAAAAAGAATCAAGGAGTTGGTGGCCGAGCTGCTGGCCATACAGGCGACGTTGGGGCCAACAGATGAAGAAGAGGAGGAGGATTAGTGCCCTTGGTCCTGGCTACTTTAGTTAAATGTTTTTAATATTTTAGAATGTTTTCTAAATTTTTAGTATTTTGTTTATAAAAAAAAAAAAAAACATTTTATCTATGTTTTAAAAAAAAAAAAAAAAAATTTTTAATATGTTTGGAAAACCAAAACAAAAAAATGTTCAATCTGTTTTTAAAACCAAAAAAACAACATTTTAATGTGTTTGTAACCCAAAAAAAAAAAAAAGAGGTTTTAAACAAAACCCAAAAAAAAAAAAAATCTGTTTAAACGAAAAAAAAAAAAACCATTCTAAATAATTTAAATAAATTATATTTTAAGACTTCCTAAATGTGTCTTTTCTAATATGCGCACCCAAAAACAATTACACAAACAAGAAAAAACACGCTTAGAAACATATAGACATATGTACATTATGTGGTTTGTGTAAGTTTTAGGGTCGTCAACATGAAGTTGGATGCAGGCGCTAAGGGGTTTAGGTAAGTTTTAGGGACCGAGAAATGAAGAAGGATGCAAGCGCTAAGGGGTTTAGGTAAGTTTGAGGGACCGAGAAATGAAGAAGGATGCATGCGCTAAGGGGTTTAGGTAAGTTTTAGGGACCGAGAAATGAAGTTGGATGCAGGCGCTAAGGGGTTTAGCTAAGTTTTAGGGACCGAGAAATGAAGAAGGATGCAAGCGCTAAGGGGTTTAGGTAAGTTTTAGGGACCGAGAAATGAAGAAGGATGCAAGCGCTAAGGGGTTTAGGTAAGTTTGAGGGACCGAGAAATGAAGAAGGATGCATGCGCTAAGGGGTTTAGGTAAGTTTTAGGGACCGAGAAATGAAGAAGGATGCAAGCGCTAAGGGGTTTAGGTAAGTTTGAGGGACCGAGAAATGAAGAAGGATGCAAGCGCTAAGGGTTTTAGGTAAGTTTGAGGGACCGAGAAATGAAGAAGGATGCATGCGCTAAGGGGTTTAGGTAAGTTTTAGGGACCGAGAAATGAAGTTGGATGCAGGCGCTAAGGGGTTTAGCTAAGTTTTAGGGACCGAGAAATGAAGTTGGATGCAAGCGCTAAGGGGTTTAGGTAAGTTTTAGGGACCGAGAAATGAAGTTGGATGCAGGCGCTAAGGGGTTTAGCTAAGTTTCTGGTTGAGGGTGCGCATGCGCAAGATCTTATAAACATACGAACGCACGAATCTAAGAGGCCAAAAACCAATGAAAACCAGAGGCAAACGCAAGTAATTGGAAGAGGTGGACGATGGAAGCAGCAGAAAAAACAGCCTGCCGCCGCAACAGGTGAGCACATGAACGTGATTTTTACGATTGACAACTGACTGAGGCAAGTTCGGGAGATATCATACGAACGGACGTATATTTTACGATAGAAACGTATTTGCTTATTGAATCACTCGCAAGTTCATACGAACGCACGAGCGGACGTGAAAAATAGGATGATCGTGACCCAAATCCAAGCTGTTACATGTTTCTTTGAATCAACCCATATTTTTGATTTATTTATGGGATGTTTAATTGTAACCCACACGCTACTACCAGGGCCGGGTGACGTGGGGCGAGCTATCACCAGCTCTTGGAATCTTGAGGGATTAATGGGGTTTTGGCCAGGTGAAGTCACCACACACTGCAGATAAATTTCCAAACTTTGTTAAAGCAAATACACTTCCACTGTAGCAACAGCAATTCAGCAACTGTACTTCAGCACATTAAGCAAATAGTCTCACAGGATCCTGGGGTCACTCTAGGGGCTGGGACTATTCTACTTTGGTAAGTCTTGGTCCTCAGTGTACTCCTCTCTGCTCCTCCTAGGCCTACACGGATGTCTCTCTGTAAGTAGCACTCATCAAACTGTAGCTCTTTTTCTCCTGTGTAGTAGCTCTCCTCTCTCAAAAGGGTTTGCAGGCTCCATTGGGTGTTGTTCGGCAGGCTTCATGGCTCTCTGCACTGCTTTGGCTCAAACAACTCAGTACAACATCTCAATACAACTCAGTTCAACTCAATACTGACTGTTCTAGAAGGTGTCAGTAACTTATATCACTTCTGTTTATGATGTCACTTTCCCACAGCAGCCTCTAGTGGTTAACTCCATCACTGCTGTTATGTATTATACAGCTAGGTTGTTTCTGTACAGGGTTTTCTATGAGAGATTAGGTACCCCCAGTTTTTACCTGGGCCACATCATTCTCACATTTGTAGCCCTTTGTATTGTATGATATCATGTAAGTAAGCATGACATTCTTTATGTCTATATTTCCGATACAGCCACTACTTTTTTTTACTTTCCTTTAATTGTAAATCAGACTCTAGTATAAAGAATGCCATCACTCCTCAGCTGAAGGAACTCACATACTTCTAAGCCACGTATATTAAACTTTTCTATTTTTTACTAAACAGTGTGCAAGTCCATAATTATACAATATTCCCAGATTAGGAATAATACACAGATGTGTGGGGCCTGTCAGATCTATTTTGTGTCAGTAATGCATTACTGCTGTTAAATTATTTAAGCCAAATATCAATTAATTTATATTAATTATTTCTATTGTAAGCAGATTTTCTGACCTTCAAGAGACTTGTACTAGAATTCAGAAAGCTTACCTTGCAATGTAATGTGTGCATTGTGCTGTGGGATGGGAAATACATTCTAATGATTGTCTGCTCTGTAGCCAAAGGGATATTTCCAATAGGTGAAGGGATCAATAGCACCCCTTACTCACCCAGTCACTAAAGGTGCTGCATATAATGCTCGGGGGGGGGGGGGGGGGGGGAAACGAGGGTTCCCTAAGATCGTATACATAAGGGAAGGACTTAGAGTATGTTCCAAGTTTCTATTCTATTTTTCCTAGTGCACAGCACGGCCTGTTTCATTTAGTCCTTACATCTAGGTAGTCCGTCACAAGTAAGGACTACATGAAACAGGCCGTGCTGTGCACAGTAAAAACAATTTTACAGGTGAATACTCACAGAATTGTATTTTTATTGCACAGAGCTTCATAGCGGGGCCCACACTGCCCTCCATTTTAGGGAGACCTAGGACCCCCCCATTCGTACTCTAGCTGGCCTGGCTGCCCACACGAATTTTGTAAAGACAGACCTCATTTTAGTCAAGAAGCTTTGTGGCACATGAATCAGGAGAGCTTGCAGAAGGTACAGTAAGCGAGGTAGTGGATTCATTTTGATAAGCTTGTATCTTTGAACCAGGAGAAAATGCCTTTTGACCACCGCTTCATAACCCACTGGAAACCTAAGAGCAGAGGTGGGAAATTAAGAGAGAATATTCATGAGATTTGGTTGGGAAGTTTGCTACCCAGGTAAGAGATTGCACCTGCAGAACCCTTACAACAAAAGTTCCCATATACATCCCCAGGGCAATTTAGATTGTGGCACAGAAACATTAATTTACCTTTTTCTAACTCCTGCTGTGGTCAATTTTAACAAAATGGCATCTCTTGCAGCTGCAGGCCACCTGCAAACAGGAAATGCTGCTAGGTTTCCTGTTACTGTACATAATCAGTTATGTCAGTTGAATACAGACAAGATCATGTCTGGGAAAGGAAGCTCCAAAATGGCCGATACCAGGAGTAAATATGCGACGTGGCGAGGAGTGGGTGCAGTAGCAATGTAAGTGCTGACAATGCTTCAGTATCATGCATGCAGATGGGACAAGGGAGTTTTCTTTTCCAACTGGTCCGGTTTAAATGAATCAATTCTTTAGCTGGGTATGTTGAGGTTCAAGGCCTCCGATTTCTGTAAGTTGATTTTAGTGGATTTCACCCCAAGTTCAGAGATTAGCATAGCATAGCATCCAGCTGGCAGGGTCCAGCTCTTTTTTTGGAGGCTGATGTCTTAGCCGAGCTGGCACATCTAAAGGTAAGTAAGTCGATGGGTTCAGATGGAATCCACTCCAGAGTTCTAAGGGAACTTAGATTTGTGATTGCAGCCCCTCGGACTGATTTACTTAACCATTCCCTTTCAACTGGTGAGGTTCCAAATGATTGGAGAATGGCCAATGTCGTACCAATCCATAAGAAGGGGAGGAGAGAAGAAGCCAGTAATTACAGGCCTAAGTTTAACATCTATAGTGGTCAAATTAATGGAAACACTCTTAAAAAATCAGATAATTTCCTATCTAAATGTTAACGACCTGTTGGACCCAAAACAGCGTGACCTTACTGAGGGCCGATCCTGTCAGACCAAACTTATTGATTTCTTTGACAATGTCACTAAAGTGTTAGATGAAGGTGGTGCTGTGGATATCGCCTATCTGGATTTTAGCAAAGGCTTTGACACTGTACCACATAAAGATCTCATAGATAAGTTATTGAAGCTAGGACTCAATCCCTGGATAGTTCAGTTGAATTCCAGTTGGCTGAAGGATCGGTATCAGAGTGTTGCTGTAAATGGTGTGCAATCTGAACAAAGGTGAGTTACAAGTAGTGTGCCACAAGGCTCTGTCCTGGGCCCCATTCTTTTTAATATGTTTGTAAGTGATATAGGAGAAGGCTTGGTAGGAAAAGTTTGCCTGTTTGCTGATGATACAAAGGTTAGTAATAGGGTGGACACTCCTGGAGGTGTCTGCAACATGGAAAATTATTTAGCTTTACTGGATAGATGGACAAATGTTTGCACACGAGGCCCTTCGGGAGCTGAGCTGATGTCTGCAAATGAGGTTCTTCAGGAGCTGAGTGTCTGCACACGAGACCCTTCAGGAGCTGAGCTGATGTCTGTACACAAGGCCCTTCAGGAGCTGATATCTGCACATGAGGCCCTTCAGGAGCTGATATCTGCACACAAGACCCTTCAGGAGCTGATGTCTGCAAACGAGGCCCTTCAGACGCTGAGCTGATGTCTGCATTCAAAGCCCTTCAGGAGCTGATATCTGCACACGAGGCACTTCAGGAGCTGATGTCTGCACACGAGGCCCTTCAGGAGCTGAAACATATGTCCACATTTTTCTCCTGGAGCATCAGAGATTCCTGAGTTTTACCTTGGGCTCTCAGCACTTACAAGTGGTGGTGCTGCTCTGTGGGAAGTAACGCAAGATCCTTGTTGTGATTATGGAAATTCTAGGTCAGGCGAGAAATGACATAGCGTCAGCTACTGGTGGGGCGCAGGTTTCAGAGGAGGCCTCTTGGATGTGCAGACAGCAATTTGGGTGTTTTGCCACATCGCTGCATCAGTAAATACTTTTCTGGAAAAAATATTGAGCAGAGACAAGACAAGATCCCATCTTTTAGAGGGAGTGGGGGTCCTGTTGGGCTTGGGGAGTTGGAAGGATTCTCAGACCCAGAACCCTTTTCTTTCCAGCAGTACATGAGGCTGCTGGGACTGTTAGATGCAGCAATAGTATTCAAGTAATTCTGAGCTTGCTGATTTTCTCCTTAAGGCAGAGCATGCTCAGACCCATCAGCTGTGTATGTGCTGCTGGGATATCTCACCACCTGGCTTCTTCTATATCTCTGAGGCTCCAGAGGCTGATCTCACCTTTCATCTCATGTCTTGCAGAGTGACGCCTACAGAGCGGACAGACAGGGCGAGTATCCGGCAGAAGGACACCAAGATCTCTACATGGACACCATGATGGAGGCTCAGCAGCTCCTCCCATCACAGGTTAAGAGGGGGCACCACTGAGCACATCTCCATTACCACACACTCGCACCTTCTCATGGCCTCACTCTCCTCTTTATTCACAGACCCCGGAGACTCTATTGAGAGAAAAACTGAGGAGGAGGGACAGAACATATCTGTGAAGGACGAAGAGGAGGAATTTCCTCTATGGTTCTTCCCAGGTGATTAATAAAACTTCTATAGCATGTTCCGTTTTAGTCATTTCGCACACACTAATTCTCAGTACTGAACTCACTCTAATAATCTCAGGCTTGTGTTTATTTACAGATCCTGGAGACACCTTGGTGAAAACTAAGGAGGAAGAAGAAGGACTCGTGAAGAATGAAGAGGACGATTTTCCTCTGGGGTGAGTAATAAACCTATAGCAAAGATTCCACTATATATGAAAACTGAGCAGGAGGAAGAGGAAATTGTGAAGATAACAGTCATGGAACTTCTACAGATCAGCCCAGGTGAGTAACTTTTATAGAAATGATTACCTCATTCCTCTTGTTTAAACAGGACCAGCACTCATTTTTTCTTTAACGGGTGTTGGTCCCACAGACAGCTAATAAAAACAAGAATGGTTATCAAGAATGCTGGAGCCTTCCCCTGCACATAACCCCCCAGAACACCTGATATTCTTACCTTTACTATGAGCCAGTGTCAGGAAAGGAGTCCTGCGATTGGCCGCCGGGCTGTCACATGGCGGGGGGTTCTGCTGGCCGTGACTCTGTTTCCGGTGCTGGTTCGCAATGAAGGTAAGGATATGGGGCGTTCTGGGGGGGGGGGGGGGGGATCTCCAGCATTCTGGATGCCCTCCCCGAGGTTGTTTTTATTAGCTGTCTGTGAGACCAACAGCCATTAAAGAAAAAACGGCATTGGTCCAGTTCAAGTCACTCCGCACACTGTCTCATATGATGGCGTCACTCTCATCTTCTTCATAGACCCCGGAGACACTTTAGTGACAAATGTGAAATCTGAGGAGGAGGGAGAAGTTTCTCAGCTCAGGTGAGTAATAATATTTTCCTACTCCCTCTATTGGGCCTCTCCACATGGGCTGCGTTTCATTTATCTGCACTTGTGGTATTGTCTCTCTACCAGGATGCTGGACACTCACCTCGCTCTGCCTCACCATGTTATTCCTTTGCTACCAGCACCACTCGAGTGGCTGTTAGGCATTGAGGATTTCTCTGCTTGTGGCTTGCCGGCTGTGTGGAGCTCAGGGGCATCTTTGCTGTGTGGCCTGGAGTTGCACATTATTTTACACATAATTTATAGGGGTTGGCAGAAAAAAACGACTCTCTCGCAATACCGCAATATTTCGTTAGGCGATACTAATATTGAATCTTTCTTTCTCCCCACAGGGCAGTGCACCTAGTTAGGATTAGGGATGGTGCCGACCTAGCACTATAGCCTTTTGCCCAATTGGCTTACAAATAAACAATTGTAGGACCTCATAGCACCCCTGCTTGGACAGGGGGGTAAAGAGGGTGAAATTAGGGCAGGCACATCATTATTATTGTTTGGATCACAATGGCAAGGAGGTTTGAGAACAGGGAAAAATCGTGGCTTGATAAGTTACAACTTTTGAAAAATAGTAGTGATATTGTACATGGTGTAACAATTCCAGGTCTCGGGGACTTATTCAAACAGATTAAACGGGAACAAACACGGTACACCAGACTGTGGTGGAATGTGCACAGCCTTGGTATATATCGGGAGCAAGAGTTGATCCCAAGGGGATTGCGGGTTCAGATCTTTCCTACATGGGAGATACTGGAAGAGCATAAACCAAGGTGGGAGGCACATTTGCATAGATGCTCCATGGGCCTCATTGAGGAATTAATAGAGATGGATAAATTGACACTTGAAAAAATTAAGGTGAATCTTAGGGAACTCTATGAGAAGATTCCCAGTGAGGTCCCACAAAGTGAGATTGATAAATTTGAGGACCAAATGAATGAAGAACTTGAGAGATTAGAGAAGGCAGTAATGACACAGAAACAGGACAAACTACAAAGGGATAGGCTTGATAAACAGACCCATAGAGTATACAGATGGAGACATGTGGGCAATGACAGGGGAAGACAGTTCCAGGCAAGTAGGGGCACCAGTAGGAGTGCCTCCATTTCAAGCAGAACATCAGATACTGGTAGCCTGCGCCGTTTTTTAGGGCAGGTTGGCGAAAGAGACCCAGGAGGAGGAAAGGGGGCAAGAAGCAAAATAGAACAAATAAGAGAGCCTGGCTGGCGGTTGGACCACATGAGACACTCAGGGTCCAACAAGAGATCCAGGCAGGACCGGACCCCCTAAATTATATGGAGGATCCTGTACAAAAATGGGCGCCTGTGGAAAATAATGAGCTGACAGTTTTAAACATCTCTGGCAAACCATTTACTACAACAGAGAGGAAGTTATTACTGAAAAAGCAATTTCAAGTTCCTAGAAATACAGAGCTGATTCAGACATGGCAGGAAGGGTTGGCGGTGGATGATTTAGCTTCTTTACTAGAAGAACAAGATGGGGTAACAAATCTGGATCGATCGTTACGCAAACCGTCTAGATATACCCCACCCTGGACTGTGAGCCCTGCTGTGCATGCGTTCTTCAGAGTGGTTTCTACTAAACAGGTGGATTTTCTTGATTTGACAATCAAATTACTGACGAATGGGTCTCTGGAAACAACCTTATATAGGAAGGGGACGGCAGTTAACAGCTTGCTACACTATTCGAGCTTTCACCCCAAAAAGACCAGAGATGCCATACCTATGGGCCAGTTTTTGCAGCTTAAACAAAACTGCTCAACCATAGAAAAATTCACTACAAAATCACAGAGATTATCGGACCGGTTCAGGAGCAGGGGGTACCCTGAGAGTACTGTGCGGAGAGCACAGGTAAGAGCAAGAGATACGCCACCTGAGGCCCTATTAACTCCTAAAATAAGGAAGAAGACATCTGGTGAGAGTTGTGGAATTTTCATGCACATCCTCTTTGGGATACCTATGACGGGCCTGTTGGATCATGGATCGGGAGGTTACCAACAATGTTGAAGAGAGGTTTGAAGTAGAAGACGACTCCGGAAGCATCTAATGGATTATATCAAGGCTGCACATATTGTGGTGTCGGGCCAGCGGAGGGAGCCTGGTCCCTTATCACAAGACAGCTGTCACCTCCCCGATTTCTATTCTGTGCCCTTTATTATCTGGGGGTGGGCCCTCACTGCTGGGATATTTAAGGGGGGGCACATATAGGTCCCTCTCGGCTGATCCCTGTAATTTGGGGGTTGGCCCTCATTGCTGTGATGTATAGGGGGGGCACGTATAGGTCCCTCTTGTCTGATCCCCGCAGTCATGTGAGTGTGGGTGGCCGGAATTGTGAAAAGTGTTTCTGTTTGAGATTACCCCGAGTCCTGTTGTATGTATGCACACGAGTGTAAATCTGTGTGCAATAGTAATATGCCTGGGAGAATTAATAATGTAATGCCTGTAAATATTGTCTTGCCACATTATACTTTTGAATATGTAATAGGTTTTGTATATGCTGTTGTGATACTAGATCTTATAATGATGATTTTGCTTAATTAGGAATATAATAGCTATAGTAAGTTGTTGTTTAGAATAAATGATGCCCCATGATGCGGGCATCGGTTTTTAGGTGATGTGCGCTGCAGGGGTTAATGCGGCTTTGACAGCTGTCCTGCGTTCCGGTCTTCTCCGCCTCGCCGGTCCTGGCCTGGTGCCTGTGTGGTCATCTGGCACACTGTGGGCGGAGGGGGGCGGGGCCTTGTGACGGCCGCTTGCGTTTCACTTGGTGACGCTAGCGTGCATATGTCATACAGGCGGGCCGGCGCACTTCCGGACGGGGTGCGCCGCTGCGTCGACATGCGGGGAGGACCGGCGGGGGTAGGTTGGGCTTGGCGGTATTTAAGGGGCGCTTTGGGCTCCTACCCTGTAGCGTCATACTCAGAGGGACTACTGGCCATGAACAAGAGTCCGGTGGGACTCGAAATGCGTTGGTCGCAGTCAGGGGGGGCGCACTGCCTGTTGGATACCGTAAGCACATTTCAGTTATTTGTTTTATTTCTTGCTGTTTTGCACTGTCAGCCTCTATGGGCTATGAATTTTGTATTGGATGTTATACTTGAGATATAGGCACTTTGAAAAAGCACTTGCACTTTAGATAATTGTAAATATTGGTGGGTAATTAGTTTAATGGTTAGGTTAAGTGTGTATCTATAGAATGTGGGTTTATGAGGGCGGCCCCCCCCGGTGGTGAATCATGTTTTAGGCACAGTATCCATGTTTTTAAATGTGTTTTTAACTCTTGTGTAATAAAGCTTACATTGAATTAAACTTTTGAGTGCAATAGTCAGCCTCTGTGGGGTTATATATTGGGGGTCCATTGAGGTCACCCCGGGGAGGATTTCGAATCTTTCTTTCTAGTATCAATTCTTAAGGGATTTTTAAGTGTTTTTAGATAATAATTTGGCCAGTGAGACTCTGATTCCCCAATCATGACTGATCAGCCAGACAATAAAAGAAAGCTGTTCCAGACCACCTGTCCCGTCATAATGGGAGGATTTTGTTGCTGGGGGTATGATTGCTGATGATGGGGTGAGTACAGAAATGTTGGGAATAGCTGTTAAGCTATGGCTGGCGTATGTGAGGACTTCATGAAGAGGGAACCGATTCACCACTTCACTGGAGCCCCCCCCCCCCCCCCCATATGGGATGATAGCCTAGGCTGCACAGGAAAACCCCAGGTCAGGCAGCAGGGAATAGGTTTTGCCATATGGCAGAGAACAGACCATGATCAGAGATCTGTGGAATAGAGACAGATGATCAGCTATCAATATGGCTGCCTGATGTCATACAGAGGAGCAGAGAATGAGATGTAGTAGGATGTAAGCTGGGTCATTACAAGGGTCAACAGTTCAGGATATCAGATATAAGTAAAGCAAGGATTACTTAAAGGACCAAAACCCACCTTGGAGTCTATGAGACTCCAGGACAGGCACCTGCATATGGTCTTACAATGGGTCTGTGGCCCTTCATAGAAATGCCTTCCCACACAATTACTGACCCACTGCCAATGGAGGGGAAGGGCCAGTTTAGTTTTATTGCTGAAGCAGTGTAAATTGCTGCCATTGTGATAGGCTGAGTTTGGGCCCCCCTGGGACACCAGTCTGGTCCCTCTTCCCCTGATGACGGCCCTGTTGGGGGCTCTATATTATTATGGGGGCCCAGGGCTAATGCCACTGATGCCCCCCAATGCCGGAACTGGGCGTGGCTTTATCATGAGCTGCTGTCTAAAAGCTTGTTTCAATCGTCTTCCGTGGAGCTGAACATGAACATTTCCAGTGGATGGCAAAGGATCGAGAACAGGTTATTTAGCAGCTTCCTTACCAGTAGGAGGAATGGGACATTAACTACAGAAGTGACCCGAGGCACCGCAGTAAAGGCACAGTGATCCAGGGACAATAAAGCAGGCACCAGGCCCAGTAGCATGAGTTCAGCAGTGATATTGGGTGTGGAAGGAGCCGGGGCTGATGGAACACTTGATTGGTGAGGACCAAACCCACTGGCATTGAAGGAACTGGACCACTCAATGCAAAGTTCATAAAGCTGCCAGTCAACTTGAATAGTGAGGCCAAAGAGTTTCTACCCGAGTCAGGTCATACTTAAAAAAATCAGAGAGTCCCAGGCTGAACTGGTGCCACAGGGCAGGGCCATGCCACTAATCATCTATGCTCCAACAATTGAATTCAGCTATGTACTCCTCAACAGGTCGGCACTCCTGCCTAAGATTGTATAAAGTGACTTCAGCTGAGGTGGCGTGGCCCTGCATCATCATATATTACAGACATGCTAGAGAATGACTCCACAGAGTTCAATGTAGCAAATCCTTGCTATAGAAGTCTATGGGCACAATCTGTGGATTACCCCACAGTAATGAGATTATAACTTTAACCCAGGTAAGTTTGTTGTAGCAGTCTCTTAAGAAGGGCTCTGGTAGAGTCACTTGGGGTTCAGATAAAACGGGAGCCAGCTGGGGTGGAGACCTGCTGGTGGTCAGCTGCCACTCCAGCAGCAGGGTACTCCATAGGTCAGTTCTGGGTGGCACCAAGGCATGGTTGCAGCTGTAGGTAGCCTCAGATGCAGAACCGGATAGATCGGAGGTAGGAGTGGGAAAAAATATATTTTCTACTTTTGTGTGTGGTGGTTTTTCACCCCTGGTAAGGGAGCCAGCAAGAGGGCGACTTGCCATAACCCCCATCCCATTACCTGCATCACCAAAGCCCAGAGGGGAAGCAGAAGAGCCCGAAGGCCCATATGGGCTTTGCAGGCTGGTAGCCTTCAGGGCTTCAGACCGTAGCTGGTGCCCAGGCCGGCAATGCTTGGACAAGGGGATTTTTTTCAGAGGCTGGGAGGGGAGCTGAGGGGTTCAGTTCAGAGGCTGGGAGGGGAGCTGAGGGGTTCAGTTCAGAGGCTGGGAGGGGAGCTGAGGGGTTCAGTTCAGAGGCTGGGAGGGGAGCTGAGTGATTAAGTTCAGAGGCTGGGAGGGGAGCTGAGGGGTTTAGTTCAGAGGCTGGGAGGGGAGCTGAGGGGTTCAGTACAGAGGCTGGGAGGGGAGCTGAGGGGTTCAGTACAGAGGCTGGGAGGGGAGCTGAGGGGTTCAGTTCAGAGGCTGGGAGGGGGGATGAGGGGTTCAGTTCAGAGGCTGGGAGGGGAGCTGAGGGGTTCAGTTCAGAGGCTGGGAGGGGAGCTGAGGGGTTCAGTTCAGAGGCTGGGAGGGGAGCTGAGTGATTCAGTTCAGAGGCTGGGAGGGGAGCTGAGGGGTTTAGTTCAGAGGCTGGGAGGGGAGCTGAGGGGTTCAGTACAGAGGCTGGGAGGGGAGCTGAGGGGTTCAGTACAGAGGCTGGGAGGGGAGCTGAGGGGTTCAGTTCAGAGGCTGGGAGGGGAGATGAGGGGTTCAGTTCAGAGGCTGGGAGGGGAGATGAAGGGTTCAGTTCAGAGGCTGGGAGGGGAGCTGAGGGGTTCAGTTCAGAGGCTGGGAGGGGAGTTGAGGGGTTCAGAGGCTGGGAAGGGAGCTGAGGGGTTCAGTTCAGAGGCTGGGAGGGGAGTTGAGGGGTTCAGAGGCTGGGAAGGGAACTGAGGGGTTCAGTTCAGAGGCTGGGAGGGGGGCTGAGGGGTGCAGTACAGAGGCTGGGAGGGGGCTGAGGGGTCCAGTTCAGAGGCTGGGAGGGGAGCTGAGGGGTTCAGTTCAAAGGTTGGGAGGGGAGCTGAGGGGTTCAGTTCAGAGGCTGGGAGGGGGGCTGAGGGGTTCAGTTCAAAGGTTGGGAGGGGAGCTGAGGGGTTCAGTTCAGAGGCTGGGAGGGGGGCTTAGGGGTGCAGTAGAGGCTGGGAGGGGAGCTGAGGGGTTCAGTTCAAAGGTTGGGAGGGGAGCTGAGGGGTTCAGTACAGAGGCTGGGAGGGGAGCTGAGGGGTTCAGTTCAGAGGCTGGGATGGGAGCTGAGGGGTTCAGTACATAGGCTGGGAGGGGAGCTGAGGGGTTCAGTTCAGAGGCTGGGAGGGGAGCTGAGGGGTTCAGTTCAAAGGTTGGGAGGGGAGCTGAGGGGTTCAGTACAGAGGCTGGGAGGGGGGCTGAGGGGTTCAGTTCAAAGGTTGGGAGGGGAGCTGAGGGGTGCAGTACAGAGGCTGGGAGGGGGCTGAGGGGTTCAGTACAGAGGCTGGGAGGGGGGCTGAGGGGTTCAGTTCAGAGGCTGGGAGGGGAGCTGAGGGGTTCAGTACAGAGGCTGGGAGGGGAGCTGAGGGGTTCAGTTCAAAGGTTGGGAGGGGAGCTGAGGGGTTCAGTTCAGAGGCTGGGAGGGGGGCTGAGGGGTTCAGTACAGAGGCTGGGAGGGGAGCTGAGGGGTTCAGTTCAAAGGTTGGGAGGGGAGCTGAGGGGTTCAGTACAGAGGCTGGGAGGGGAGCTGAGGGGTTCAGTTCAGAGGCTGGGATGGGAGCTGAGGGGTTCAGTACATAGGCTGGGATGGGAGCTGAGGGGTTCAGTTCAGAGGCTGGGATGGGAGCTGAGGGGTTCAGTACATAGGCTGGGAGGGGAGCTGAGGGGTTCAGTTCAAAGGTTGGGAGGGGAGCTGAGGGGTGCAGTACAGAGGCTGGGAGGGGGCTGAGGGGTTCAGTACAGAGGCTGGGAGGGGGGCTGAGGGTTTCAGTTCAGAGGCTGGGAGGGGAGCTGAGGGGTTCAGTACAGAGGCTGGGATGGGAGCTGAGGGGTTCAGTTCAAAGGTTGGGAGGGGGGCTGAGGGGTTCAGTTCAGAGGCTGGGAGGGGGGCTGAGGGGTTCAGTACAGAGGCTGGGAGGGGAGCTGAGGGGTTCAGTTCAAAGGTTGGGAGGGGAGCTGAGGGGTTCAGTTCAGAGGCTGGGAGGGGGGCTGAAGGGTTCAGTTCAGAGGCTGGGAGGGGAGCTGAGGGGTTCAGTACAGAGGCTGGGAGGGGAGCTGAGGGGTTCAGTTCAGAGGCTGGGAGGGGAGCTGAGGGGTTCAATTCAGAGGCTGGGAGGGGAGCTGAGGGGTTCAGTTCAGAGGCTGGGAGGGGGGCTGAGGGGTTCAGTTCAGAGGCTGGGATGGGAGCTGAGGGGTTCAGTACATAGGCTGGGAGGGGAGCTGAGGGGTTCAGTTCAAAGGTTGGGAGGGGAGCTGAGGGGTTCAGTTCAGAGGCTGGGAGGGGAGCTGAGGGGTTCAGTACATAGGCTGGGAGGGGAGCTGAGGGGTTCAGTTCAGAGGCTGGGAGGGGGGCTGAGGGGTTCAGTTCAAAGGTTGGGAGGGGAGCTGAGGGGTTCAGTTCAGAGGCTGGGAGGGGGGCTTAGGGGTGCAGTAGAGGCTGGGAGGGGAGCTGAGGGGTTCAGTTCAAAGGTTGGGAGGGGAGCTGAGGGGTTCAGTACAGAGGCTGGGAGGGGAGCTGAGGGGTTCAGTACAGAGGCTGGGATGGGAGCTGAGGGGTGCAGTACAGAGGCTGGGAGGGGGCTGAGGGGTTCAGTACAGAGGCTGGGAGGGGGGCTGAGGGGTTCAGTTCAGAGGCTGGGAGGGGAGCTGAGGGGTTCAGTACAGAGGCTGGGAGGGGAGCTGAGGGGTTCAGTTCAAAGGTTGGGAGGGGAGCTGAGGGGTTCAGTTCAGAGGCTGGGAGGGGGGCTGAGGGGTTCAGTACAGAGGCTGGGAGGGGAGCTGAGGGGTTCAGTTCAAAGGTTGGGAGGGGAGCTGAGGGGTTCAGTACAGAGGCTGGGAGGGGAGCTGAGGGGTTCAGTTCAGAGGCTGGGATGGGAGCTGAGGGGTTCAGTACATAGGCTGGGATGGGAGCTGAGGGGTTCAGTTCAGAGGCTGGGAGGGGGGCTGAGGGGTTCAGTTCAGAGGCTGGGATGGGAGCTGAGGGGTTCAGTACATAGGCTGGGAGGGGAGCTGAGGGGTTCAGTTCAAAGGTTGGGAGGGGAGCTGAGGGGTGCAGTACAGAGGCTGGGAGGGGGCTGAGGGGTTCAGTACAGAGGCTGGGAGGGGGGCTGAGGGTTTCAGTTCAGAGGCTGGGAGGGGAGCTGAGGGGTTCAGTACAGAGGCTGGGATGGGAGCTGAGGGGTTCAGTTCAAAGGTTGGGAGGGGGGCTGAGGGGTTCAGTTCAGAGGCTGGGAGGGGGGCTGAGGGGTTCAGTACAGAGGCTGGGAGGGGAGCTGAGGGGTTCAGTTCAAAGGTTGGGAGGGGAGCTGAGGGGTTCAGTTCAGAGGCTGGGAGGGGGGCTGAAGGGTTCAGTTCAGAGGCTGGGAGGGGAGCTGAGGGGTTCAGTACAGAGGCTGGGAGGGGAGCTGAGGGGTTCAGTTCAGAGGCTGGGAGGGGAGCTGAGGGGTTCAATTCAGAGGCTGGGAGGGGAGCTGAGGGGTTCAGTTCAGAGGCTGGGAGGGGGGCTGAGGGGTTCAGTTCAGAGGCTGGGATGGGAGCTGAGGGGTTCAGTACATAGGCTGGGAGGGGAGCTGAGGGGTTCAGTTCAAAGGTTGGGAGGGGAGCTGAGGGGTGCAGTACAGAGGCTGGGAGGGGGCTGAGGGGTTCAGTACAGAGGCTGGGAGGGGGGCTGAGGGTTTCAGTTCAGAGGCTGGGAGGGGAGCTGAGGGGTTCAGTACAGAGGCTGGGATGGGAGCTGAGGGGTTCAGTTCAAAGGTTGGGAGGGGGGCTGAGGGGTTCAGTTCAGAGGCTGGGAGGGGGGCTGAGGGGTTCAGTACAGAGGCTGGGAGGGGAGCTGAGGGGTTCAGTTCAAAGGTTGGGAGGGGAGCTGAGGGGTTCAGTTCAGAGGCTGGGAGGGGAGCTGAGGGGTTCAGTTCAAAGGTTGGGAGGGGAGCTGAGGGGTGCAGTACAGAGGCTGGGAGGGGGCTGAGGGGTTCAGTACAGAGGCTGGGAGGGGGGCTGAGGGTTTCAGTTCAGAGGCTGGGAGGGGAGCTGAGGGGTTCAGTACAGAGGCTGGGATGGGAGCTGAGGGGTTCAGTTCAAAGGTTGGGAGGGGGGCTGAGGGGTTCAGTTCAGAGGCTGGGAGGGGGGCTGAGGGGTTCAGTACAGAGGCTGGGAGGGGAGCTGAGGGGTTCAGTTCAAAGGTTGGGAGGGGAGCTGAGGGGTTCAGTTCAGAGGCTGGGAGGGGGGCTGAGGGGTTCAGTTCAGAGGCTGGGAGGGGAGCTGAGGGGTTCAGTACAGAGGCTGGGAGGGGAGCTGAGGGGTTCAGTTCAGAGGCTGGGAGGGGAGCTGAGGGGTTCAGTTCAGAGGCTGGAGTAGGGGAGTTCAGTTCAGCATCCTGGAAGGGGTTCAGTTCAGGAGAGGGGGGTTAGGGGATGGGTCAGGGTAGTTACAGGAGCACAGCCACCAGCACCGGAAATACTCGCACACTTCCGCCTCTTGTTGCCGCTGTGTTACTTATCTATTAGTGACGATCAGAAATAACACTAACAGCATTAAAGTGTGTAAGAAATATATAGGGGGCGGGGCCATGTTACGCTAACCCCACCCCTTCTCTACCCGAGTATTGAGTCTGTCGGCACCGGCCCAGGGACGAGCCAGGAGCTTGTTGAGGGGCGGAGCTTGTGGCTGGCGGCCATTTTCCCGGAGCTCAGTGATCCCAGGCGAAAGTGTCTATGGCGTTATCCTGCATGTATGGAGGTGAGGAGAGGGCCCTGCAGCAGCAATGTGTTACCATGGAGACCACATATCCCTCTGTACTGACCTCGCACTGTGTCCGGGGAAACTCCTTTTCCCCGTCTTCTGCCCCTCTTTCTCTCCTCCCCTTGCTGGGCTTCTCACCTCTTGCTCCTCTTGTGCCCCTATCCTGACACCTCTTGCTTTTCTTCAGCCTACTCGTACCCCTTCCTGCCTCCTCGTGCCTCTCTTCCTGACCTCTTGTGCCCCTCAGCCCCCTGATCACCAGAGGATTCAGCCTTCCCCTCTCACCCCCCTCCCCGCTCACCAGAGGACTCATCCTGCCCCTCTCCCCCCCCCCCTGCTCACCAGAGGACTCATCCTGCCCCTCTCCCCCCCCCCCCCCTGCTCACCAGAGGACTCATCCTGCCCCTCTCCCCCCCCCCCCCTGCTCACCAGAGGACTCATCCCGCCCCTCTCACCCCCCTGCTCACCAGAGGACTCATCCCGCCTCTCTCACCCCCCTGCTCACCAGAGGACATCTCCCGCCCCTCTCACCCCCACTGCTCACCAGAGGACATCTCCTGCCCCTCTCACCCCCCCTGCTCACCAGAGGACTCATCCTGCCCCTCTCACCCCCACTGCTCACCAGAGGACATCTCCTGCCCCTCTCACCCCCCCTGCTCACCAGAGGACTCATCCCGCCCCTCTCACCCCCACTGCTCACCAGAGGACATCTCCTGCCCCTCTCACCCCCCCCCCCTGCTCACCAGAAGACTCCTCCTGCCCCTCTCACCCCCACTGCTCACCAGAGGACTCATCCCGCCCCTCTCACCCCCACTGCTCACCAGAGGACTCATCCCGCCCCTCTCGCCCCCTTGCTCACCAGAGGACTCCTCCTG
This sequence comes from Gastrophryne carolinensis, assembly GCA_027917425.1. NCBI lineage: Eukaryota > Metazoa > Chordata > Amphibia > Anura > Microhylidae > Gastrophryne > Gastrophryne carolinensis. The sequence continues at coordinate 31,136,157 of CM051237.1, read as the reverse complement.
CCCCTCTCACCCCCTTCTCACCAGAGGACTCCTCCTGCCCCTCTCACCCCCCTGCTCACCAGAGGACTCATCCTGCCCCTCTCACACCCCTGCTCACCAGAGGACTCATCCTACCCCTCTCACCCCCCCTGCTCACCAGAGGACTCATCCCGCCCCTCTCACCCCCCCCCTGCTCACCAGAGGACTCATCCCGCCCCTCTCACCCCCCCCCTGCTCACCAGAGGACATCTCCTGCCCCTCTCACCCCCACTGCTCACCAGAGGACTCATCATGCCCTTCTCACCCCCCCCCTGCTCACCAGAGGACTCATCCCGCCCCTCTCACCCCCCTGCTCACCAGAGGACATCTCCTGCCCCTCTCACCCCCACTGCTCACCAGAGGACTCCTCCTGCCCCTTTCACCCTCCCCCCTGCTCACCAGAGGACTCCTCCTGCCCCTTGCACCCCCACTGCTCACCAGAGGACTCATCCTGCCCCTCTCACCCCCCCTGCTCACCAGAGGACTCCTCCTGCCCCTTGCACCCCCACTGCTCACCAGAGGACTCATCCTGCCCCTCTCACCCCCACTGCTCACCAAAGAACCCCTCTTGCCCCTCTTACCCCCCCCCTCCTCACCAAAGAACTTATCATGCCCCTCTGACCTCCCGCTCACCAGAGGACCCCTTTAATCCCCTTTTGCTCACCAAAGAACCCCTCCTGCCACTCTCACCCCCCTGCTCACCAGAGGACCCCTTTCACCCCCACTTGCTCACCAAAGAACCCCTCCTGCTCCTCACCCCCCCCCCTGCTCACCAAAGAATCCTTCCTGCCCCTCTCACTCCCCTTCGCACAGCAGAGGACCCCTTTCACCCCCCTTGCTCACCAAAGAACCCCTCCTGCTCCTCTCACCCCACTGCTCACCAGAGGACCCCTTTCACCCCCTCTGTTCACAAGATGACCTCTCCTGTCCCTCTCACCCTCTTTATCAGCAGAAACCTCTCACATCTCATGTCTTGCAGAGTTACGCCTACAGAGCGGACAGACAGGGCGAGTATCGGGCAGAAGGACACCAAGATCTCTACATGGACACCATGATGGAGGCTCAGCAGCTTCTCCCATCACAGGGTAAGAGGGGGCGCCACTGAGCACATCTCTATTATTACATACTCGCACCCTCTCATGGCCACACACTCATCTTTATTTACAGACCCTGGAGACATCATAGTGAGAATTGTGAAAACCGAGGAGGAGGAAATGGAGATAAAAGAGGAAGAACTTGTACAAATGAACCCAGGTGAGTAATAAAACTTTTTTATAGCAAAGTTTCCCCAATTCCCCCTGTTTCAGTCACTCTGAACACAGTCTGGGTCTCATACATCTCAGTACAGGGGCGTCACTCTGATCTTTATTCACAGACCCTGCAGACACTATAGTGACTAAAGTGAAAATAGAGAAGGAGGAAGAATTATCTGTGAAGAATGAAGAGGAGGAAGTTCCTCTTCATATCAGACCAGGTGAGTAATATTGTTTTCCTATTGGCTTCCCCACATGAGCTGTGTCTTATACATCTGCACTTGAGGTATTGCCTCTATCTACCAGTATGTTGGACACTCGCCTCGCTCTGCCTGGCCATGTTATTCCTCGGCTGCCAAAATCATTAAAATGTCTGTTAGGCATCAGAGATTCTGTTCTTGTGGTTTGGCTTTGCTGTGTGGCCTAGAGGCACACACTAATGTATCAGTGGGCACTTCCCATTATTCCCCCTAGTGGTGCTTTTCTCTGAGTAAAATAGTGAGCTGATAGCTACCAGGGAGCCCCATAACTGACCCCGCCCCTATCATGGCTGATCGGCCAGAGGACAAAGAAAGCTGCCCCAGTGCACATCTGGGGCAGCTTGTGTGTGATTGCTTATGATTCAGTGATAACAAGATAGTGGGGCAGATCAGTCTAAACTACAGCTAGAATGGCTGAGTATTCCATGAAGGCGAATCACTGATTGCAGAGACTACCATAACAGGCTCACCGCTCGACCTGACGCCCAGAATCTAAGGGTAACCATGGTCTTCCATGAAGCCCCCCGCGGGGGATGACAGGCTTGGCTGCACAGGAAACCCCAGGTCATGTAACAGGGAATGAGTTTTGCCATATGGCAGCGGACAGACCAGGATCAAAGATCTGTGGATGAGAGACAGGTAAGAGAAGGGGGAAGTCATGGCCTAGAAATAAGGAAGCTGGCTTGTGACCGGTGGGTGGCAGGTATGATTTCCGTCCATAAGACATTTTATGAAGTGCATGTGTGCAGCCAATTCTTTTGTTTCACTGCACTGATGGGAAAAACGTGTGTGTGCCTGTGTGTGTGTGTGTGTGTGTGTGTGTGTGGGGGGGGTTTCCTATGTGTGTGCAGGCATACATTGGCCATGTATGCCCCCCAAAATATTGGCTATTGATATGGCTGGCTGAGGTCCACAGGAGCAGCAGGACATAGATAGACATAGTCGAGAAGAAAGGCGGATTATAGTAGCAGATGACATAAGATGTACATAGGAGCAGCGGATGGGACCTAGTCTGGAAGCATCATTTCAGGATATCAGGAATCAAAGCAAACAGAAATACTCGACAGGGGCCATGTTTCCAAGTGTCCACTTCTGTCCCTCGTACACAGGTTAGAGCTGATAGCACCACGTAAGTATTTAGTGTCAGGGTTTGCCTTTGGGGTGTGCTGCACAGTTGTACCTGCACACTCAACGCCTCAACCTGTCCATCGCCCGCTCGCTCAGTTTCCTGGTTCGCTGCTCACACACCCTGCCCCCCAAGCCCTCCCTCTCAGCTTACAGGTTAACCACAGTTGGAGCTGTCGACCTCAGGGGACGAGAACATCTCTATCAGGTATAATCCTAATCCTAACATTAGTAACAAGTTGCAGAGAACACATATCACCCAAGCCTTGGATACTCGCCACCCGTCCCTTCCCCTGTGCTGGTAGAAGGCGTGGCATCCTGTCCTCTGCTTTTCTGGCGGGGGGGTTGGCGTGTCTGAGGAAACAGACCAGTTCTGTGGGCTAGCCATGTGCGCGGTGTGCGCCTCACCCAGGACCCAGGTCCAAACAGTTTATTTCCATCAATTAAAAAACATTCCAGACAGGCAGTCCCATAAAACAATACCCTGTTTCCCCGAAAATAAGACCTACCCCGAAAATAAGGCCTACTGTGCTTTTAGCATGAAGGCTAAATATAAGGCCTTCCCCGAAAATAAGACCCCCCCCCCCCCCCCCCCCCCCCCCGAAATAAGACCTCCCCCCAAAATACCGTATTTGCCGGCGTTCGGGTGACATACCTGCAGACAGGGGCGGACTGGCCATCGGGCGCACCAGGAGAAGCTCAGGTCGGTGAGCAGCTGAAACAGGCTGGTTGCGGGTGAGTGGCGATGTGCAGGAGGGCGGTAGAGGTACCGGTAGCAGCCAACATGCGTGGGGGAGGAAAGCGGAGTTAGCGGCCGACAAGCTGAAAGGCGGGAGCGAGGAGGAAGGCCGATGTGAGTGCCGCAGGGTTGTAGCTGCTGTCATGCGGGAGGGCGGCGAATGAGCATCCGATGTGCAGGAGGGCGGGTGGTGACACTGGCCAATCAACGTTCTGACGTTTGCATACGGTACCTCGCAACTGGGCAGGACAATCACGGATTGGTTGTTATGTCCCGCCGCCCCGCCCCCTCAGGAAATGTCCCGGAATGCCATTGGAGCAGAGTGCAGGGCCGCAGGAGGCATAAGGCCATGTGAGGCCTCAGCGGCGGCGCCTGTCTCTTTCGCCTGACAGAGCGGAGCCGGCTAGCTGCGGGAGTTGGGGGGGGGGGGGGTGTGGTCCCAGCAGCTGATCCACCAATGAATCAGGCGGCACAGGCTGAGGGCCTTCTGATCACCCGCCCCACTGTCTGATCGCTCACTGGACGCCTGCTGCTTCAACAATACCGTAGGTGAGTGCTTGCTGGAGAGGCTGAGGTAAGCCTTTCCTTTAATAGATGTAAGCATACCTCCCAAGTGTCCCTATTTGGAGGGCGTGTCCCCCTGTCCCTCGTTGTTCTCATTTGTCTGTCTTTGAAGTGTAACATGCAGATCTGCAGCAATGGTTCATTTGTAAAAATTTGTAAAAATGTAAGACATCCCCTGAAAATAAGACCTAGCGCATCTTTGGGAGCAAAAATTAATATAAGACAGTGTCTTATTTTCGGGGAAACAGGGTAAGTGGTGGAATCCTCTGTCAACGCATTTCAGAACGGCAGGTCCTTAGTCATGACATGAGGACTCCATCCCACAAAAACACTTAAATACATCTGATTCCCCCCCAGCATACCCCTCCCCCAAACGATTAAATTGATTACAAATTAGAGACAGGTGTACAATAAGTTAGGCAAGTGTATCCACAGCGTACCTGTAATCCTTTCCGGCATGTGTCCCGTGTCTGGCTCTCCAAGCTGTAATATAGTGGAGTGTAAGTGAAGAAAAAAGGGCGGAAACTGACTACATGATGGACCCGAGAGGTAAGGGCGGAAGTGACGATAGTTATCATCAGCTATATCATCAGCTATACAGCTCACATCTAGTGCAACCACAAAAGGGTGGAAGTGACATCACAAAATAAGCCCAGAAAGTAAGGGCGGAAGAAAAATCTCATGTTGCCTGGTGGTCCCACAATACAAAATTCAAAATTGTCAAATTATGCATTTAATAAAGCAAAAAACACAGTTAAATAGCAAATTGGCCAATGGTGGCCTCCAATTTAGTTGCATGGGTGGAGGGGTTGCTGGGGTGGGATTGGATGTATCTATGTGTTTTTGTGGGATGGAGTCCTCATGTCATGACTAAGGACCTGCCGGTCTGAGACAGAGGATTCCACCCCTTATTGTTTTATGGGACTGACTGTCTGGAATGGTTTTTAATCGATGGAAATAAACTTTTTGGACTTTTACTGCTAACGCTGGCTGGCTTCTTTCACATTGGAATTTGTGTATTACATGGAGAGCGCTCAAAAAACAGCCAAATGAAACAATTCTGCTAAATTTGCACAAGTTACACAATATGGAAATGATTTTAAAAGGGTGAAAAAAGTTATAGAAAAACATTGGCACATTATTAAAGCAGCTGAGGTTTTAGGTCCACTTTTACCTGAGAAACTAAGGGTTATATATAGAAAACCTCTGACATTAGCTACCCAACTGGTAAAAAAGTCATCTTGACCCCCCCCCCCCCCCCCCCCCAAAAAAGATGGAGGGACTTGCAAGTTTTCTACGGGTACGTTTTACAATAAATACATTTCTGACTTGTAATAGTACAAATGTTGTTTGAATGGCCCGTGTGGAAAACAATATGTAGGCCGCACTAGCAGATGCTTGAAGGTCCGTGTTAGAGAACACATGTACAATATTAGGAGGGGATATGAGTTACATTGTGTTTCATCCCATTTTAAAGTAATAAACTAATCAAAAATACTGGTAAGGGGTACTACTGATCTGTAAAACCTCAATCAAATCTTGCTTGGGTGCTCCCTGAATTCCACGCCATGCGTTTATTAAACCAAAAAGGAAAAAAAAAGAAAAAATGGAATTCATAAAGATGGGCACACCAGCAAAAGTACAAGAATAAATGGTATATTTATTGATGGCATATAAAATTAAAACATACAAAAAACAAGACGCAATTACAACACATAATTAAAAACACATGGTCTCCTGTATAATCCTATTTGATATAATTACAGGTACCAGCACTACTAAAAAGTTTTTTGGTGCTGGGTTGTGTCCATATATTACCAAATCACTAGTTTATGGTTCCTGATAACATACATAATTCATGATTCCTGATGCCAGGTGAGGGCGGTAAAATATGATTATATGTACCTAAGTCTGTAGACGGGAGGTAAAAGGATCTAAATAATCTGCACTAATACATGAATAGACTGGGCCAAAAAATCTATACAATCAAAATAATAAATAAAAAAAAAAAATTTTATAAATATGTGCAATGTGTTACCTAAAGTGTGCAATAAGTAAACCAAATATGTATATATATATATATACACAGTGAAAAAACGGTGCTGAAAAGTAGTGAACCTAACACATGTTACTAACACAACATACCTAATATCCTAAAATATTCACATGCTGTGTGATAGCATCATAATAAATGATACTACCTATTTATATCATCACAAATAGAATTTCTAAAACCTAATATATTTACAAAAAGACCATCCAGGTGCTGTGAAACGGTGTATTAAAACAGCCCAGAGCTAGGAGCTGCCCATGATGATGGATGGCTCAAATGTAACAAACATATTACAATATAATCAAAGATACAATTTAAGATACGTCTCAAAGATAAGCCCAACTCATTGATAATGAGCAGTACAAGTGTTGCAAAGTGCAGTGTAACTCAATGCATATATTGATACATGAAATAAATACCGCCCAAACGTGGAGATGAAAGACAGGAGACCGCAGCTACCCTATTTTAAAGTAATACATAATATTGAACTGCAATTTAAAGTTATTCAATAAAATAATAGCTGATAGAATCGCCCCATATATACTTTCTCTTATCCACTGGGACCAGGTGGGCTTTGTCCCTAAAAGAGAGGAGAGGGACAACACCACCATAGTCATTAAACATCGTGCATATATGTATGGTGCGGCCATGATGCTCCTCTTGACAGACGGCGAGAAGGCTTTTGACAGGGTTAGTTGGGACTTCGCAACCCTCAGACACATTGGCTTGGGGGAGAACCTGATCCATTGGGTTATGGCCTCATACTCGTGCCCCTCGGCGTCTGTCGTGGTGAATGGTCTCCCCTCCGAACCATTTAACCTAGAAAGTGGTACTCGGCAGGGCTGCCCTCTTTCACCCCTGATATTCATCACGCTGGAGCCGTTCCTGCACACAAATATTGGAAAACTTACCATTTAAATTGGAACAAGAGGCAGTAACCTATCTGGGAACGAAGATACCAACCCACCCCCTAAAAATTTACAGTCTGGACTCCCCCCTGTCACACTTGGGGGTAACTCCAGACCTCTTGATGAGCTTACAACCCCCAATCTCCACAGCCAGCCTCACCTGTAGGAGCCCCCGCTTGCCGGGACGCAAGATACGCCTACCTGGGATCGGTTGCCCCCAGGACTTAATGGCTCAAAGGATGCAAGCTTATGTGTGAGAGGTCTGGAGAACCAATAGCTAGAGCGTGAGTGACGGAAGTCCAGAGACAGGCAAGAGGTCAATAACGGGAAGGCAGAGATAATAGCGGCACCAAGGGTCAGGCAAGACGTAGTCGGGGTACAGGCAAGGTCGGCAACTGAGGTTCTGGATCGAGAGGCGTCAGTACAGGCAGAGGTCGGCAACAAGGATTCAGGATCGAGAGGCGTCAGTACAATCAAATCGGCAACAGGTTAACTTGACAGGAATAGGTAACACAGGGTTCTGAGCGCTATCACAGGCAATTCACTGAGGAGGAATTGCCTTTATAGGAACAGGACTGAGGAAAACAGTGTACTGATTGGTGCACGTAGGATACAATGACTGATTGGCTGGACAACTGAGGAGGGCGATGTCCTCATATCCCCTAGGGCTCATTGGCCCTTTAATTGATCCTCCGGCTCGTGCTCGCGAGCACGTCTACTGGAGGAAAGAGCGGGGGGCGTGGCTGAGCTGGGCGCCGCTCGAGCCGACGCTGCCCGAGCCGCGGCCGCCGCACAGAGACAGCTGTGGCGGCTGGCCGCCCGGAGACGACGCTGGAACGGGGACCAGGTAAGCGGTTTCTGACACTACCTCCCCCTTCACAAGGGGCCTCCGGACCCTCACCCGGTTTCCCCGGATTGTCACGATGGAACTTCTTTACAAGAGCCTTGGCATGAACATCCCTCGCTGCCACCCAGCATCTTTCCTCCGGACCATAGCCAACCCAGTCCACCAAATACTGCAAAGAATTACGCACTTTACGTGAATCCAAGATCTTATTCACTTCATACTCGGGCTCATTATCAACAAGAATAGGTGAAGGACCAGCAAGAGGAGCATTTTTCGCCGGTTTTAACAGTGAAACGTGAAAAGAATTAGGTATTTTCATAGTCGGCGGGAGTTGAAGTTTAAAAGACACATTATTCAGCTTCTTGATAATCGGAAAAGGACCAATAAATTTTGGACCTAATTTACTAGAGGGTTGACGGAGCGCGATATTTTTAGTGGAGACCCAAACTAGATCGCCTACTCGAAGAATAGGTTCCTGTGATCTGCGGCGGTCGGCAAATTTCTTATACCTCAAACCCGTGGTCTTAAGAATCTCCTGAACGCGTGTCCAGATATTCCTCCGTTCTTGAAGCCACTCCTCCAACGCCGGCAAATTGGAAGGTGACCCCGAAAGGGAAGAAGCTCTAGGATTTTTTCCTAAGTTACAATAAAAAGGAGATACCTTGGTACTCTCGCTAGGCGCGTTATTGTAAGCAAACTCTGCGAAATCAATAAATTCCGCCCATTGTTCTTGGGCATCTGAGACATAACATCTTAAGTATTGTTCCAAAGTTTGATTAGTTCTTTCCGTCTGCCCATTAGACTGGGGATGGTAGGCAGAAGGAAGAGAGATCTGTATTCCCAACCACGAACAGAAGTGTTTCCAAAAACGGGAAGTAAACTGGACACCCCGATCAGAGACTATATTGGACGGAATACCATGAATATGAAAAATATGCGAAGTAAACAGCCGCGAAAGCTCAGGCGCTGAAGGAAGTTTGGCCAAAGGAACGAAGTGTGCCATCTTACTGAAACGATCTACGACCACCCAAATTACGGTATTCCCATGTGATAAAGGCAAATCTACAATAAAATCCATAGAAATATGAGTCCATGGTTCAGCAGGAATTTCAAGAGGAACCAAACCGCCACTACGAGCCTTATGAACCCCTTTACTTAGAGCACAAATAGAACAAGCGTCGATAAAGGTGGTAATATCGCGTCTCATGGTAGGCCACCATACATGCCGACGGGCAAGCAAAAACGTCTTACGGCAACCCACATGACCAGCAGTTTTAGCATTGTGAAATTCGCGAATTACATCCGAACGCAAGTGCGGCGGCACAAACTGGCACCCCAAGGGTACATCACTAGGAGATTAATCTTGAAACGGCGCCAAGGTATTAGAGAGATCAGGAAGTAACGCCCCGACCACACAACCCATGGGTAAAATTGGTTCCCCAGAATCACCTCGATCCTTACATTCACCGAACATGCGAGATAGAGCATCAGCTTTAGTATTTTTTACACCCGGCTTGAAAGTGGTAATAAAATTAAAGCGTGAGAAAAACAATGCCCAACGTGCCTGACGAGAGTTCAGCCTCTTGGCAGAACCTATATATTCGAGATTTTTGTGATCGGTATACACAGTTATAGGATGTAATGAACCCTCCAACCAATGTCGCCATTCATCAAATGCCAGTTTAATAGCTAATAGTTCCCTATTGCCAACATAATTTTGTTCTGCGGTACTGAATTTTTGTGAAAAATAAGCACATGGATGGAGACGCTCAGGGTTACCAGAATATTGTGACAAAACTGCACCTACCCCCAACTCTGAAGCATCCACTTCAATAATGAAGGCTTTATGAATATCTGGATGAACTAACACAGGTGCCGAAGTAAAGGCCCGTTTCAAGGTCAGGAAGGCCTCACAGACAGAGGGAGACCAGTTAGCAGTAAAAGCCCCCTTGCGGGTAAGGTTGGAAAGAGGTGCTACAACATGGGAAAAGCCCTTGATGAAACGCCGATAAAAATTTGCAAAACCCAGAAAACGTTGCAATTCCTTGAGAGTCTTGGGTTGAACCCAATCCTGAACCACTGAAACCTTCCCCGCGTCCATCTCCAACCCCTGGTTAGTAATAACATACCCTAGGAAGGGAACTGTGGTGACTTCAAACATACACTTAGAAAGTTTAGCAAATAAGTTGTTCTCTCTTAATTTTTGTAGTACCAACTTAACATGGCGTCTGTGCTCCAACAAAGAATCAGAAAAAATGAGAATATCATCCAAGTAGATGACTACAGATCTACCGAGATATTTCCTAAATACATCATTGACAAAGTCTTGGAAAACAGCTGGCGCGTTACAAAGACCGAAGGGCATGATCAGGTACTCGTAATGCCCATCTTTCACATTAAATGCAGTTTTCCCTGGATCGGTTGCCCCCAGGACTTAATGGCTCAAAGGATGCAAGCTTATGTGTGAGTGACGGAAGTCCAGAGACAGGCAAGAGGTCAATAACGGGAAGGCAGAGATAATAGCGGCACCAAGGGTCAGGCAAGACGTAGTCGGGGTACAGGCAAGGTCGGCAACTGAGGTTCTGGATCGAGAGGCGTCAGTACAGGCAGAGGTCAGCAACAAGGATTCAGGATCGAGAGGTGTCAGTACAATCAAATCGGCAACAGGTTAAAGTGGACCGTCACCCATGGGTGATCGGCCCGGGAATCTATAAGATTCCCGGGCCGATCACCCCCCTCACCGCGGGACATCCGAGATCGGGATGTCCCGCGGTGAGGGACCCCCCCCAAAACCCCAAAAGAACTCAGCTGATCGGCGGCGGCAGCTGAAGTGGACCAAAACCCAGGATAGTCAAAATCCTGGGTGTTGGTCCACTTTAACTTGACAGGAATAGGTAACACAGGGTTCTGAGCGCTATCACAGGCAATTCACCACTGAGGAGGAATTGCCTTTATAGGAACAGGACTGAGGAAAACAGTGTACTGATTGGTGCATGTAGGATACAATGACTGATTGGCTGGACAACTGAGGAGAGCGATGTCCTCATATCCCCTAGGGCTCATTGGCCCTTTAACATAACAGGCACGTACTCGCTCGAGCACGTCTACTGGAGGAGAGAGCGGGGGTCGTGGCAGAGCTGGGCGCCGCTCGAGCCGAGGCCGCCGCACATAGACAGCTGTGGTGGCTGGCCGCCCGGAGACGACGCTGGAACGGGGACGAGGTAAGCGGTTTCTGACACCCCCGATGTTGAAGAGTGTGGAGGAGGACCTACAGAAATGGAACAAGAGTGCTTTCTCTTGGTTCGGCAGGGCAAGCATCATCAAAATGAATATACTACCTAGAGTGCTGTACCTCTTTCAAGCCCTTACAAGGATTTGTTCTAGGTTCGGCTGGGTGGGGAGATTGCACCGCTTGGCGGCATCTTTTCTGGCTCTCCCGAAGAGAGGGGGGGGGGCCTAAGCCTCCCAGAGTGGAAGCTGTATCATGCAGTGGCGCACCTGGTTTGGGTGATAGATCGTGTAGGTATTCCACCCAGAAATGGTGGACGCATATTGAGCCGCAGGCCTCCCCAGCATATCTTCTGGGCCTCAACTGGATCCCGCTAGATTGGGTCCCATCACTAAACAAGCACCCCACAATTGGTACCACACAGAAGGTGGTAAGGTCTTTCTGAAGCCAGGTAGCTCCCCCCCCCTCTCACTGCTGACCCCTGCGCTTGGCTCCCGGAATTTCCAGTTAGCCAGTCTAACACCTTCCGATGGTGGAAGCCTCTAGACCCTTGACCCCCTTCGAGCGTACCTGCACAGGGTCGGGTCACTTTAAAGGGGCCCTGTCATATACATGCTCCCTTCTGATTAGGCCTCCTGATTCCTTTGTGCCCCCCGTGTGTGGAGGGGTAGAAGAGAGAGCTAAATAGGAGATTTTTAGAAGAACAAAAGAGAGCCATGTTTCAGCTGGGCCACACTTCCTCAATATCTAGTAGATATCAAGAAACTTCATACAAACTAAATTGTCCAGAATGTTTCCCTCTTCCTCCCCTCTAGTCTGAAGATGTATGCAAGCCAGGGGCACAATGCTCCACATCTTTTAGGAGTGCGGGGGTCTTGCCAGGTTTTGGGACAACGTTAGGAAAATCATGTTGAGCCTGACGGACATAGATCTGGGGTAGGATCCGGCAGCTTACCTTCTCAATCTCGCCCCCACCTCTATCCGGAGGAGGGGTGAGTCCTTGTTGGCCCCGCTCATGAACAGAAACAAGTGCTGTATACCTGCTTGCTGGAAGCCCCCCCCCCCCCCCGACAACGGCAATGTGGCTATAAAGGGTCAGTGATAAATATACAGGATGGAGGAGCTAACGGCCTTGTTAAAAGGGAATTTTGAGAAACATAGAGAGATGTGGGGCATGTGGGATCGGTTCATTCTATCGGCAACATATATCCGATTCCTGCAAGATAGATGAGCAGGGGCTAATAAGAGGGTCCCCCCAACTCCATACCTTCCCCCTTTTTTTTCTCTCCTCTATACTCTCCTACTTTCTCCCCTGCGGTTGGTGTATACTACACCTTTCTTTTCATGTGCTATTCAGGTTTTTTAAAATGTGTATTTTGCTTGATGTCTTTCTGTATATTCTTAAGCAAAAATCGAGGAGGCTTGATATGCGGACATAACGTTTATTTAGTTCACGGTTTACAACATTTGCGGTTGAATAAAGCGAGACATTTGTAATGCAGCGACCCTTCAGCGACGGAAGCAGAGGGTCGACAAATGTTCATAACATTGCTTTTTGTAGAATGCCTCCCTGGGCTTAAATTAGGGGGAAAGCCCCCCCCATCATTCGCTGCCTTCTGATTTAAGCTGGTTTTTTAATTTCTCGCTGCCAGAAAAGACAGCGATAGAAGCGGCGGGTACAGGGACAGAGCCCACCGCTCCTCTGCCTTCTTCTGGTGGGAGCTTTTTTTTTTTTACATTCGCCCGATAAGGCACTTTGGGGGAAAAATAAGTGTGTCTTATAGTGCGAAAAATACAGTAAAATATCAGTGTGTCTTAAAATAACTTATATTCCATGGATCCCTCGGCTCCGTAGTCTTCACTGCCTGCCTTCTCTGCCGCAAGTTCATAGCCATCCGGTTTCGGCCCCTGTGTAGGGCGTGGCCTGAGACTAGCAGCAATCAGAGGCCACCCAGAAGCTGAAACCGTCTCTTTCTGAACTTGCGGCTGACTGCCGCTTCCGTAGCTACCGCTCCCTGCCGCCTCCTACAGAGGCAGAGTTGCATATTTGGAGTGTCAAAACCGGCAGACTTATCACTCTGAGAGGTTCTTGATGTTCATGTCCTTCTTTCCAAATTTAGTAACTTTTGACTTTTAAGACGGTCATTTGAAAGTTGTCAGTGACACTTGTCAAAACACTGCCGTGTGCGCCAGCGGGCATGCTAAGCTAGTTGATGGAGGCGGGCTGGTTTGCGAGGTCCCCCCCCCTACTTCTTCCTCTGTTCTTCCTCCCCAACCTAACCCACCCTCTCATACCATTGTGTTTTTTCCTCCCCTTCCCCTATCTTTCTTTCCCTTGTTCATGACTCCTTCGCTGCGTGTGCGGTGGCCTGCCCTGCGCCGCCCTCCCGGGCCCCTGGGGAGGGTGCGTCCTGCGGGTGCTGGGCGGCCTGGCCCCGGGGGGGGCGGCGGGGGGGTGGGTTGCGGCGGGTGAGCGGATGCGTCTGCTAGTATGGCTTCCCCGACACGGGAGGCGGTGAGAGTAAAGACTTAGCGCTGACAGACGCTGTTCAGTTGACAGTTTATTGACATTATAATTCTGTTGCGGTAGTACTGATATATATATTGGACAGATTCGTTGAGTTGAATCTCTCCTACTTTAATATAACGCTGTAACTTTGCATGCTTTGTCATAATGGCCTCCCCTGCGTGGGATGGCTTCTGTACTATATTTGGTCCGCTGATGGCCGTGTCTGTATCGCTCATTTTCCTGGTTAAATAAAATAAAAATATTGAAAGATAAAACACTGCCGTGTATTAGTCCTTATCTGATCGTTGAAAGAATAATTTAGGTCGCCTACAATGTCTTATCTCATTTGACTTGCATTGTCTTTTGATTATAATTGCTGGTAGTTATGTTATTTATAAAAAATCTTTTAACTGCTAAAAGAGATCTGGGGGAGTTATCCTAAACTGTCACTCTGCCTTACACTAAATAACCCTTAGCTTAGCATAAGCCTTTTCTTTTCCAACCATAAATTGTTCCTCTATGACTGCATTCCTGAGCTAAAACGTTTGCTTTGTAATTTATTTCAACACATCCTGTTTTATGTTCAGTATGTGAAATAGAGCAATTAGAGTAATTGCAATATTACCTTCTGTATTTCCCATCTTCTCCAGGTAGAAGTTACAGCCATATTTGGGCCAAACCTGTGGTTCTCTCTCCAGATGCTAAAAGAGAAGATGACACCACAGCAAAGTCTACAGTAGAACCGAAGACCTCAAACCATCATGTGTACCCCGCACATCTCTTGTCACATCCCTCAACACAGGAGTATTATATTGATGTTCCCACCCAACATAAAGTTCATAGACTCAAGACCCCATATTTCTGTTCGAAGAAAACAGACCTTAACAAACATGAAAGAGTTCATACAGGGGAGAGGCCATATTCCTGCCCTGAATGTGGGAAATGTTTTCCTAAGAAAAAAGACCTTAACAGACATGAAAGAGTTCATACAGGGGAGAAGCCATATTCTTGTTCTGAATGTGGGAAATGTTTCTCTCAGAAATCACACCTTACCACACATAAAGGAGTTCATGCAAGGGAGAAGTTATATTCCTGTTCCGAATGTGGAAAATGTTTCTCTCAGAAATTATCCCTTATCAGACATGAAAGAGGTCATATGGGGGAGAAGCCATATTCCTGCCCTGAATGTGGGAAATGTTTTCCTAAGAAAAATGACCTTAACAGACATGAAAGTGTTCATACAGGGGAGAAGCCATTTTCCTGTTCTGAATGTGGGAAATGTTTTCGTCGGAAATCACACCTTATCACACATAAAATAGTTCATACAAAGGAGAAGTTATATTCCTGTTCTGAATGTGGAAAATGTTTCTCTCAGAAATCAACCCTTATTAAACATAAAAGCATTCATACAGGGGAGAAGCCATATTCCTGTTCTGAATGTGGGAAACGTTTCTCTCAGAAAATGTACCTTATTAAACATAATGGAGTTCATAAAGGGGAGAAGCCATATTCCTGTTCCATATGTGGGAAATGTTTCACTGAGAAAGTATCCCTTATCATACATGACAGAGGTCATACAGGGGTGAAGCCATATCCCTGTGCTGAATGTGGGAAATGTTTCCCTAAGAAAACAGACCTTAGCAGACATGAAAGAATTCATACAGGGGAGAAGCCATATTCCTGTTTGGAATGTGGGAAATGTTTCTCTCGGAAATGTTCCCTTGTCACACATGAAAGAGTTCATACTGGGGAGAAGCCATATTCATGTCTTCAATGTGGGAAATGTTTTCCTAAGAAAACAGACCTTAACAGACATACGAGAGTTCATACTGGGGAGAAGCCGTATTCATGTTCTCAATGTGAGAAATGTTTTTCTCAGAAATCAGCTCTTATTACACATGAAAGAGTTCATGCAGGGGAGAAGTCGTTCCTGTTTTGAATGTGGTAAATGTTTCTCTCAGAAATCATACGTTAGCAGTCGTGAGAGTTCATACACAAGAGAAGCCATAATCATGTTTTAAATGTGGGGATTTTTTTTTTTTAACACACCTTAACATTCATGAAAGAGTTAATGCAGGGGAGAAGCTGTATTCCTATACTAAATGTGTGTGTTTCTGCAGTGGGGATGCTGTGATCATTTTGTAAATGTGGTAAATGTTTTTCAGTAGCTGCTAATTGTAATTGTTCTGATATCAATTCTTAGATGTTTATATTAGATAGATATGGAAACTAGATACATTAAAGAGAAGACAGGGGCTGTATAATGTCAATGTATGTCAAAAGCAAACACAGTGTAAGGCAGTGTTCCCCAGCCCTCTGCTCGAGAGCCACCAGCAGGTTATGTTTTGCAGATCTCCACACAGATGCACAGCTGAAGTGATTAGTGCAACAGCAGAACTTTATAATTGGCTATGTGGAGATCCGCAAAACATGACAAGGTGGCTCTCAAGGAGAGGGTTGGGGAATTTTGATATGTCATTTCATTATAGTTTGCTCATATGCATGTCTGTTATTGTTTGTGTGTGTATATATATATATATATATATATATATATATATATATATATATATATAATATAAAACATAAATGGAAAGCTAAAATACCACATCCTAGATATCAGTGAAATAAATATTTCAGTTTCAAATCTCATTAGATAGTGGAATACGTTGAGAACAATAAAACATAAAAATGATCACTGTAAATCCCATGGAGGTCTGGATTTGGAATGCTACTCAAAATCCACTCAAGTGAAAAATCTAATTAGCGGCTGATCCAACTTCAGAGGAAATGCCTCAGGAAAACTTAGAGGCTCAGTAGATTGTGTGGCCTCCATATGCCTTTATGACCTCTCTGGCATGCAGCTGATGAGGCGGTGGATGTTCTCCAGAGGAATTTCTTCCCAGACCTAGATTAAAGCATCATTCAACTCCTGGAAAGTCTGTGGTACAATATGGCATCGGTAGATGGAATGAGACATGTCCCAGATGTGCTTGGTTACATTCAGGTCTGGAGAACAGCAGGCCATTGCCATAGCATCAATGCTTTTATCATGCAGGAAACACTTCAGTCACATAAGGCTTAGCCTTGTCATGGATCAGAAGGAACCCCTGTCCACTGCACCTGCATATGATCTCACAATGGGTCTGAGGATTTCGTCTTGGTACCTAATGGCAATACAGGTACCTCTGGCTACCACACAGAGGGCTGTGCTGCCCTCCATAGAAATGCCTCCCAACACCGTTACTGATCGACTGCCAAACCGGTCATGCTGGAGAATATTTCAGGCAGCAGAACATTCTCCGCAGTGTCTGTCACATGCTCAGTGTTAACCTGCTCTCTTCTGTGAAGGGTACCAATGTCGAATCTGCCAATCTTGGTATTCTTTGGCAAATGCTAATCGCCCTGCAATGTGTTGGGCTGTAAGCATAACTCCTACTTGTGCACTTAGTGCCCTCATACCTCTCTCATGGACTCTGTTTCAAACAGTTTGAGCTGACACATGGATATTAGTGGCCTGCTGGAGGTAATTGTGCAGGCCTCTGACACTGCCCCTCATATTCCTCCTTGCACAAAGGAGGAAGTAGTGCTTCAGCTGCTTGGCCCCCTTCAAATCTCCTGGCTTAATGGCCTGTCTCCTGGTATTTGCTTCATGCTCTAAACACTGCTGACAGACACACATAATCTTGCCACCGCTCACACTGATGTTCCATACTGGATGAGTTGCACTACCTGAGCAACTTCTGTGGGTTGTAGACACTGCCTAATGTTACCTCTAGGGGTGAGAGCAGTGACAAAATGCAAAAGTGAGCAAAAATACAGACACCAAGGTTGAGAACAGATAAATGATCTGTGGTCACCACCTGCAGACCCACTCTTTTGTAGAGTTTGTGTTGCTTATCATTTTAACACGTCTGTTCCATTTGCACAACAGCAGGAGAAATTGATTCACAGTCATTGTTGCGTCATAACTGGACAGGTTGATTTCACAGAAGTGTGATTGACTTGGAGTTTGTGTTTACGTGCCCACTTCTGAGCAGTGTGTGTGTGTGCATATGACAGTTCTTAAAGTGCACCAACCACCGATTTGCCAAACCTGAAACCTAAAAGACTCCAGGGCCAGCGTATCAAATGATTTGGGATGCCATGCTGTGTGAGCCCTCCAAGATCGACAGGATTTTCTCACCTTTCCAGGTCTCCCACGCCACACTTGCTGGCCACATCTGCATCACCTGCCGCTCTGTAGCTGAGGGTGTTCCTGCGACCAGCCATTCAGATAGGCTGGGGAGGCCAGGGATGCAGTCACTCCCTTATGCTGGGCTCTGTGACTAAACAGGGCCTTATGCCATGCATTCATATGATTGGATGAGAACTCATGCATGTGCCATGGGAATGGGGAAAGATGAGTTTTTGGGCCAAACCAGGTGGTTTCACACAGCAAGTCATCTCATGTCCCCATGACAAGGACCAAATCCTGGGTTATTGAAAAGCATAGGTTTTGGTCCACTTTAAGAGCTCTTCTAAAGTATAGATATGGAACAGGGCACTCTCCTGAAATCCTCTAGTGTTTAATGATGTGTAGTCCAGATTATTTTATCAAACTAAATTAAACTTGGTATTTTGTGATTGCTATATCTGTGCATACATTTAGTTTTATTATACACTACTTTTGATTTATTTATGGATGTATAATACCCACATTTGTAGCCCTTTGTATTGTATGATGTCATGTACGCCAAGTAAGGATGACACTCTTTTGCTATATACACCAACACATATTTCCGATAAAGCCACTACTTTCTACTTTCCTTTAATTGTAAGTCAGACTAGTATAAAGAAGGCCATCACTCCTTTTCTATTTTTTACTAAACTGAGTGTGCAAGTCCATAATTATACAATTTTCCCGGATTAGAAATAATACACAGATGTGTGGGTCTGTCAGATCTATTTTGCATCAGTAATGCATTATATACCATATTTTTCGCCCTATAATATGCACCTGCCCATAAGACGCACCTAGGATTTGGAGGGGGAAAATAAGAAAAAAATCTGAATCAAATATGTTAAACACCGTCCCCCCAAGAACCAAATAATAGATAGGGTACAGACACCCCCAATAAGAGTGGCATCCCCCCTCCCATTCCCCATTATAGACAGTGTGGCATCCCCCCCCCCATTTCCCATTATAGACAGGGTGGCATTCCCCCCTCCCAATCCCCATAGGCAGTGTGGCACCCCCCTCCCATTACCCATTATACGTAGTGTGGCATAGCTCCCTCCTATTCCCCATAGATAGTGTGGCATGCCCCCCTCCCATTACCCATTATACGTAGTGTGGCATAGCCCCCTCCTATTCCCCATAGGTAGTGTGGCATGCCCCCCTCCCATTACCCATTATAGACACTGTGGAATGCCCTCTCCTATTCCCCATAGGCAGTGTGGCATTCCCTCCTATTCCCCATATAGGCAGTGTGGCATTCTCCCCTCCCAGTCCTCATTACAAGCAGTGTGGCAAAATCAACCCCCCTCGGCGCTGGAGGAAAAATGTAAACAGATGGCCAGGGTAAATGAACCCTACACTCTGTCCCCTCTCTGGACACTGCCACTGCTGATGCTTAGTTGTGCGCGCACACCGGGTCTGTGCAGTGGGTGGGCATGGCCGCGGCAAGCATCCATTGAAGACATGGATGTGAATGCAGGACATTTGCCAGATAAGACACACTAACATTTTCCCCCCACTTTTGGATAAAATTACAGTATATATATATATTGTATGTTTTTGCAAGCATGCAATTCATAAATCACTAAACAGACCCGGGATTAATTAAACCCTCTAGTAAGCAATGTAGGAAACAAGCATTTCTTGAAATAGACCATAATAGGACATCTTCAGTCTTTGAGCATGACCAGACTGGATGGCCAAACAATACAAGAACAGGAAAAGTTAAAGGAGCAGTAAAAAACAGGATGAATGAGAAAGAGAGACTGATAAAGAACCGTGGGTAGCCCCTTCTCTGCACGGTTTAGAGATTTCTCTGGTGTCGTTCAGGCTTCCAAAATAAGTGAAATATACGCGTAATGAAGGACACAGACAGACAGCATGTTCTAAGCTACATGGGGAAAGCGCTGTCTGCTCGCTCCGCCCAGTGACACTTTATTTTATATCAAAGTAAAGAAACATAGCACACGTCATCTGCTGACAATCATCATATAAGGACAAAATCTAATTACTGGCTCAATGATTGGTCATCACAGCCATAGATCATATTCTTAGGAATGTTAGTGAGGCCTGGGGGCCAGAAATAATAAGGTGTTGTCCAGCTCCCCAGTGCCATCTTGTCCACAGTAATGTGTTAATAGAAGCGTGCTTTATTAACTTTATTGCTCTAATTTCATTACAAGCAAAAGGAAAGAATCAGCGCAGAGATAAGTAGCTTACTGAGGGTTTATTTCACCTTTATTAGCCACTATAGCATACAATGCAAAGATGAAAAATGAAATCACAAGTGATGTAAATGGAGGGAGGGAATGTTTACATATATATTCATTGTATTGATTCTGACCTCCATTCATCACAAGAGTAAGGGGAGTAATGGGAATTTTTAGGCAAGCATATGACTAAATGGCGAGGATAGAGCCAAACACTTGTCTTGAGGGTGCATTCCAGCCAAGGGAACCAGGTGAGTCTCACTGCTTCTGAATGCCCCTGAAGTGAGACGGTAAGATCCTCCATCAGCCAAATATCGATTTTCTGAAACCACATGGCAATCGTTGGGGTAGTTGTACTGCCATATACAGTGAGCAGCGGCCAAAAATCAGCCCGAGATTCTACCAGTAGATGGCTAGCCCAAGACATCCCTGCTGAGGCCAATGCTGGAGCTATAGCTTAGGGCCTTGGGTTCCATGGCTTGTAGATACATTGGGACTGGGTACAGGGGGCTGAAAGGGAGACCAAGAGGGCAGGGATTGAATGTGGGTGTTAGAAGCAGCGGAGAAGTGCGGCTCACCAAGAATTCAAGGGTCTCCGTATAGCCAGTCCCCCCGTATGAACGCTCTAGCTGCATTGACCAGGTAGATGGGTAAGATTTGATAGAGTCGTTGCTGTGTTGAAGGGGGAAGAAAGCAGGGCTTCTAGGATAATTCTCCCTGTGAGTTTGTACATGTATAATTTAATGGAATTTCACAAGTTTGGGAGGGACTGGAAAAAAGGGTGCCCTCCTCTCTACTAATTCATATAGGTACAAAAGACCTTAATAGAGGGCACAGCATAGAGTATATTAAGAATAATTACTTTATTAATGTAAATCCACTAAATTAAAAAGACATATACAGACTATTAAAATAGATACACCTGGGGGGGCGTGGCTTGACATGGCCGAGTAGAGACACACAGAGACGGAGCTCCGCACCAGACACCAGAATTAGAGAGGCACGAGAGCCGAGACTCACCTTCAAGCCGCATGCCCAGGAGGGGGAAACAGCGGGGACCGAGCAGAAGGGGCAGGCAGGGCACTATTCCGGCCCTGTTCCGGTCCGGCGGCTCTGGAGCCAGAGGAGCAGCCACAGAGAAGATGGCGGCGATGGCGGGAGAGGAGCGCGCACGTGGGCGCGAAATCGCGTTGCGACGGGGGACCGCCGCCTCCGATGCTTTAGCCCCGGCTGGGGCTTCCCCGGACCTGCGGGGGGACCGTGCTGAGGCGCAGCACCCACAGCGTGGGCCGGACCGGGAGTGCCACAGCGCTGGAGGCCGCAAGCTGACAGTGTCAGCCGACGTGCACAAGGGAGCGGACTGGCCGGACGAAGCAACTGGAGAGCACAAGGTTGGTCCCTCGCCCCGGCCCTCCCCCCCGCCCTCGCCCCGGGGACCGGCTTGCCCAGCCAGATGCCACCCGTCATGGAGGGGGGCACTCTCTTGAGGGAGTGGGAGGTGACGCCCTGACCAAAGCCATCTCGGCCCCTGCTTAGAGGGCCATTGGGCCCGGCCCGGCGGCCTCATCATTGGGCCAGTTCAGCCTTGACTCGCCACCAAGAGGCCTCTTGCGGGGCATCCCGACCCCACGGGCATGGGGACAGGAGCCCACTTCCCCACATGCTGAAGAGCTGAAGCCTGCATCCGACTACTTATCGGGTTCACCATCCCCCCCCATGAGCGGCTCCTGTTCTCCGCATCATCATGAGCCAGGAAGATATCTGACAGGAGACGTTTGCTGTGATCTTGTTGCTGTTCTAGATCTGCCAAACGCTGCTCCGGCCCGGCGGCCGCATCATTGGGCCAGTTCAGCCCTGACTCGCCACCAAGAGGCCTCTTGCGGGGCATCCCGACCCCACGGGCATGGGGACAGGAGCCCACTTCCCCACATGCTGAAGAGCTGCAGCCTGCATCCAACTACTTATCGGGTTCACCATCCCCCCCATGAGCCCACAGTCGCCGTGGCGGGCACTTGCGGGGTCCCCACATGCAACCCGTGTCGGATCCCCACTGCCCATGGGAAATGACCCCGCCGCAGACGGCCCATGGGATGAAGTACCGCCGTTGACGCCAGGGAGCCCTCACACGGGGCGTGAGAAGACGGTCGCTCTGCTACAACTGGGCCCGACCACCAGTGGGGAGGGGTTATGTGAGACCGCATCTCTTGGCCCAACACGACCGGTGGCATGTGTTCCGGGGGCACCTCTCTCACAGGACTCTCTCTCCTCCCTGTCGCTTGCTCAGCTCTCCCAATCCATTGCGGAGGCGGTGAAGATCAATATCACTGAGGCCCTGCGCGGGCTCCCAATGCGCGGTGATTTTGACGGATACGTGTCTAGGATGGAGGGCACCATTAAGAGAGAGCTGGCGGCACTCCAGGGATCAGTTGCGGAAGTCACGGCGAGGATGGATGGAGTGGAGGCTTCACATAGGGCCCTGGAGCAGTGTTTGGCAGATCTAGAACAGCAACAAGATCACAGCAAACGTCTCCTGTCAGATATCTTCCTGGCTCATGATGATGCGGAGAACAGGAGCCGCAGAAATAACTTACGCCTCCGGGGGGTGTCAGTGGAGCCCCGAGACCTGCTAGAGGCGGTTACTTCTATTTTCAATGAGCTTCTGAATCTTCCCGACTCCAATCGCATAGAGATGGACCGAGTCCACAGGGCACTGGGTCCCCGGCCGCAAGATCCGAATCGTCCTCGGGACATTATTTGCCGCATCCATTTTTTCAAGATTAAAGAAGAAATTCTCCGCCGCGCGTGGGACAGGGGCCCAGTTGCTTTCAAAGGCGCACAGGTGATCATTCTGCAAGACCTCTCACGGAGAACCCTCCAGATGAGAAAGCTTCTGAAACCCTTGCTGGAGGCCGTCCAGAGACGGGGTGCCTCCTATAGATGGGGTCACCCTTTTCAGCTGTTGGTGCGCAAGGGAGGAGATTTGTTTGTTCTCAAGGGGCCTGCCCAGCTACCGGATCTATTCCATTTTCGGGAGGCGGAGAGAGTGGATGTCCTGGACTGGACAGTTCCTGACCTGGCTGTGTATAACGGCCGGCCACCACAGCGCCTGGAGGGCGGCCTCAGAGAAAACAGAAGAGGCGTGAGAGGCCGCAGAAGATAAGCTTATGTTGGGTGGTGACCCGGGCGGCGCCCCCTCCCGCTGGTGGCCTGTACTAACATTCACACCGTTGCCGCATTTTGGCGTCGGCCCTGGACTGGCAGCGGCGGGGGTGCCGCCGGGTTGGGGGCTGGGCCTGTAGCTCCGGGTTTCGGGCCGGGCCCCTCGCCCCGGGCATAGCCCAGGGGGGGGGGCCCGGGTTCGGGCCCTCCTTCCCCGTTACGCCACACGGTCGTGTTGAGAATTTGCTGTTTCATTTCTTGTTGATTGATGCCTGGGCTGCTCCCTGGTAGGCCGGATAGATCTGCTTGGACCCCTGTCCTGCCTCTCATGGAAGCCCTTTCTTGAAATGCGGTTGTGTTGTGCTGCTGTGCGTGGTGTCACCCCGCATCGGGCTGTCTGCATTTTGTCAGGCAGGGCGATAGCGCCTTAGGGCCATGACGTGCCACGCTGAGTAGCTACAATACTGATTTGACGCCACATTGTCATGTTAAGAATTTGCTGTTCGGGCTCTTGATGATTGGCTCCCATGTTGCTCCCTGGCAGGCCGGACTGATCTGCCTGGATCCTTACCTTGCCCTTCATGGAAGCCCTTATCTGAAATACGGCCGTGTTGTGCTGCTGTGCGTGGTGTCATCCCGCCCCGGACTGTCTGCATTTTGTTTGACAGGGCGATAACCCCGTGGGGCCGTGACGTGCCTCGCGGAGTAGCTACAATACTAGTTTAACGCCACATTGTCATGTTCAGAATTTACCTCTTGATGGGTGATGCCTATACCGCTCCCTGACGGGCCGGACTGTTCTGTTTGGATCCCCGTCTCGCCCTTCACGGAGATCCTGTTTTGAAATACGGTTGTGTTGAGCTGCTGGGTGCGGTGCCATCCTGCTTCAGGTCGTCTGCATTTTGTTTGACAGGGCGGCGGCGCCTTGGGGTCGTGACGTGCCTCGCTGAGCAGCTACAGCACTGGTTTGACGCCATATTGCCATGTTCAGAATCCACGGTTCTGCTTCTTGATGATTGACGCCTCTGCTGCTTCATGACGGGCCGGATCGATCTATTTGGATCCATGTCCTACCCCTCATGAAAGCCCTCTCTTGGAGTACGGTTGTGTTGAGCTGCTGCGCGTGGTGTCATTCTGCCTCGGACTGTCTGCATTTCGCCTGACAGGGCGACAACGCCCTAGAGCCAGGACGTGCCTCGCTGAGTAGCTACAATACTGGTGTGACTCCCTACTCGATGTTTGCTTAGGCTTAGTCTTCCGCTTCCCCCCCATTCGGTGCACCCTATTGGAGAAGTCCCTAGGCCTTCTCCGGTCGGGAACAGACTGCGCACTGGGCTTGCTAGCCCGTGGTTGGGAGTTCTCCCCCACTTAGTGCGTTCTTAAAAGGCACCGGTCTTCTACTGGACTACTAGCTAGTCCTTAACCCCACCCCTGTAATTGTTTGTCCACTTCTTTAACTTCCTGCCTTCGTCCCATATCCCTGATACCTATCCCCTTTCCTTTTGTTTTGTTCCTCTTGTTGTTTCCCCTCTGGTCATAACTCCCATCTTCCCCCTGGCGTGCGGGACCGGGTGAGCAGCGGGTGATACCACTGTCTGCCGGTCTCCGTCTCTTCTCGCCTCCCCTTTCCCTTTTTGCAGAAATGGCCCCTGTAAAGGTAGTTACCCTGAATGTGAAGGGGCTTAATACCCCGGAGAAGAGAACTATCCTGGGGCAGGAGCTAAAGAGATGCAAGGCCCAAATTATTTTCCTGCAAGAGACACATCTCAAGCGAGACTCCGCACCTAGACTTAGTAGTAAGCTGTTCCCCCAGGCCTTCACCAGCTGCGCTGCAGATGCTAAGAGAAAGGGAGTGGCGATCTTAATCGCCAGGGACGTTCCCTTCTTGCTGAGGGAGGTCTGGAGAGACGAGTCGGGATGAGTGGTGCTGGCTAAGGGGCTGTTTAACCAGAAAATGTATACGTTAGCCTCTGTATACGCCCCCAACCAGGGGAAGATACAATTCCTGAAGCACACTCTGGATAAAATTGAGAAATTTAGGGAGGGGGAGGTCATTCTAGGGGGTGACTTCAACCTGACTTTGGAACCATTATTGGATTCCTCAACAGAGAAGTCTGCGCTTTTGCACCTGGCCTTGCGATCTTTGAAGAGGGCATTGCATGGGATGCAGCTGGTGGACGCCTGGAGGGTCAGGAACCCAGGGACGAGAGATTATTCTTTTTACTCACATGTACACGGGACATACTCCAGACTAGACTACATATGGGTGTCACATAGCCTATTGGGCCTGGCCGTCGGAGATGGGATATACCCCACCTCCTTCTCAGATCACGCCCCGGTGTTTCTTGACCTCGTGGACACACCCCCCCCCCCTCCTCCACGTGGAGATTGAATGAGTCTCTCCTTAAGGATGCGGTGGTGGCTCAGGCTGTGAAGGAGGGCCTAGAGTCCTACTTTAGAGCCAATAATAATGGGGAGGTCTCGCTACTCACATTGTTGGAGGCGCACAAGAGCATGATTAGGGGCCTCCTGATCAGCCATGGGGCGAGGCTCAAGAGAGAAAGGCTAGCCCAAATAGCGAAGCTTACTGACAAGGTCCGTGATCTGGAACTGTCCCACAAACAAACTGAAGCAGCGCGGGTACTTGGGGAGCTGACCCAGACCAGGGAGGCACTCAACAACCTTCTACGGCAGAAAGCTAAGCATGTTATTAGGAAGTGCAAACGCACCTACTATGAGCACGGTAACAAGAACAGCGCTCTGCTGGCTAGGGCCCTCAGGCAACAACAATCCCAGAATTTCATTTCTGCAATCCTCGATAGTGATCAGCAAACACGACACACCACGGAGAGAATAGCAGATGCATTCAGGGCATACTACTCAGGCCTGTACAATCTCGGTGGAGGGGCCCCAACGTTTATCCACGGACGCGGAAAAGGCCTTTGACAGGGTGGGGTGGCCTTTTTTACGTGAAACCCTTAGACATGTGGGCCTAGGAGACACATTCAGGAAGCGCATTGAAGCCTTGTACACGATACCCAGCGCGAGAGTTAAAGTAAATGGTTGCCTCTCCGCTCCCTTGCCGATTAGTAATGGAACCCGCCAGGGCTGCCCTCTGTCGCCATTGTTGTTTGCCCTGACCTTGGAGCCCTTTCTATGTAAGAATAGGGACGTGGGGGGACTGAGAGCTGGAGGCAGTATTCATAAGGTTGCCGCTTACGCGGATGACCTCTTGTTCTTTATCACAAATCCCGCGATCTCCGTCCCTGTGTTAATGAAGGAGCTAGAAGCCTTCGGGAGGCTATCCTTCTTTAAAATTAACTTTGAGAAGTCAGAGGCGCTAAACATCTCTCTCCCTGGGGAGGTGGCCGGGACCATTCAACAGGCATTTTCTTTTAAATGGGCCAAGGGTTCAATAGCATATCTCGGTACGCGGCTGCCAAATCGCCTGACGAACATTTTTGCCTTGAACTTTCTGCCCCTGTCTCAGAGAATAACGGCTGACTTGGATAAATGGGACTCCCCCACCTTTTCATGGATGGGTAGGGTGAATATAATTAAAATGTCGATCCTACCGAAACTACTGTTCCTGTTCCAGGCACTCCCGATAAAGATACCTACTCGCTTCTTCAGGGAACTGGAGAAAGTTCTAATGGGATTTGTGTGGCAGAAGAAGAGGGCTAGGCTTCGCCGCCAGGTGTTATTTAAGCCCAAAAGCCTGGGTGGCATGGCCATGCCGGATGTCCAGTCGTACTGGGTGGCCTCCCATTTACAAAGAATATGTGAGTGGCACACGTGCAGGGAGACGAAGAGATGGGTACAGCTTGAGCACTCCCTGGCCCCTGCCCCTCTAGATGTCGTTGCATGGAATAGAGAGGCCTTGGTACCAGCCCTCAGATCCCACCCCACTGTGGCGGCCACTCTGGGGGTCCTACGGAGTTCCAGGGAACGTTCGGAGGTTTCTCCCTGGCCCTCCCCCATGGTGGCTTTATTAGATAACCCGCAGCTCATGCCTGATTGCACTAGAAGGGACCTTAGAGAATGGGGGAGGTTAGGCCAACTAAGAGGGTGTGACCTGCTGTCTGAAGGGGGCTGGACTGCGTTGGGAGAACTGAGGGCAAAATTTGAGAATGGGAACTTGGACCCCTGGACACTCTTGCGGTTCCAGTCGGTTCTATCCAAAATAGGCTTCCGCAGGGAGAATTTCAGGAATCATACAGATTTTGAGAAACTCTGTGCGGCGAGGCAACCACAACCCACCTGATTTCCTTGTTGTACTCGCTCCTCATCCGGGAGGTAGAGTCCCCGCCTACTTTTTGGGGAGAGTGGGAGTTAGACTTGGGTAGGCCCTTGGGTGAGAAGGAGAGAACTAAGATAGCTACCTTGATACACAAGTCCTCGATGGCCACGAGAATCCAGGAAGTCAATTATAAATTGTTAACCCGCTGGTATCACACCCCTGACAGGTTGGGCAAGATGTATGTGCGGAGGGGACCGTGGGACCCTATTCCATTTATTTTGGCAATGCACCAAAATTCAGGAGTATTGAGGGGCGGTACTGAACATAGTGGCACAACTGACGGGAGCACAACTGCTGGGAGATCCGGCGCAGGTCCTGCTTCATTCCACGAGATCCCCGTTAGGGAAATATAAAAAAACACTGCTGATTCACTTGTTGAACGCTGCCAAACAGGTAATACCCAGATTCTGGAAGCAGAAGAAAGTCCCTTCCATTAGGGATTGGGTGAAAGAAGTTACCCACGTCAAAGAAATGGAGGATTTAACTTTAGCCCTTCATGACAGGGATGAGCAATATAGGGCCACTTGGCTACCCTGGCTGATTTTTGAGGAATCAGCAGAGTTCCGTAATTTGTTCACGTGATTGACTCGATACAATACCCGCTGTGGTGCCCCTTGTGGCCACGCTCCACTCGCACGCAGATGTGTCTTGTCACTCCCCCGTGAGGGGGCTGACCTGGACAGTTGTTGGGCAGTGCTCGGCCTGGAGCTCTGTCCCGCACGCCATACCCATACCCATCCCTCCCTCTTGCCTATTGCTCCCCTCCCCCCCTATCTGCTTCCTCCCCCTCCTACCCCCCCTTATCCTTTACCCTTCCACTCCCTCTCTGTCCCCCTTGTACGTCTATCTCTTTACCCTGGGGAGGGCTTATGGCTCTACTCGAAATGAGGGAATTGACACCGACTTTACATGAAGGCTCCGTGGCCAAGTGTATCTGTGGAGGCGGAGGTGTGACAGGACGGATTGACCAGATGGGCGCTGGGCGGCATTTGCCGCGTGTAGCTCCCCCGCCTTGTGACCTCCTGTAGTCGGTAACCGCACTATACTACATTATGCAATGTTGCCTGATATCATTACTCGGCCGCGATTTGCTACTTCTGATATGTTATTGGTCTGTAAGAGCCCCCCCATTCCTTTTATGTCTCTTGTACTGTTGACTCTACTGTATGTATGTCTGTTATAAAACTGCAAAATCTTTAAATAAAGAATAAGAAAAAAAAAAAATAGATACACCTAATTCTCACCCAACAACTCTGGAATAATAATCAGATACAACCAGGGGTTCAATCACGTCCGTAAGGGAAATACATATCAGAACCTAAATACAGAGGATATCTCTTATTGGAAGTGCCCCAATTAAAAAGGTGATAAATAATAAGAGACCAAATTAATTACAATAAATATTGCCTAGTGCCCACAATAACCACTGTAGTATTAATAAATAACTGTGTTCAACAATTAATGAATCAATTCATACAATATAAAAAAGTGCATGTGCAAAAAGACTGTGTAAAGTGCCAAGCCGTGTAGGTCCTCCTGAAGGACTCAAAAAACCTCAATCCATATTAATAATAAACATTTACCTGGTAGTGGAAATGCAGAAAAAGGAAATTGCAAACCTCTCCTGATATGTACAGCAAGATACTTTCCCTTATGGCAATGGCAATATTCTACATGGGGGGGGGGGGGGGGGGGGGGTGTAACAGGACAGTCTTCCGCTGCTCCTGCAGCTTCTCCAGAAGTACTCACCTCGCTGCTGTCCTCTTCCTCTTATGTCTCGTCAGCCGGGCGACAATTAGAGAAGCTCCTCTTCCGGCGCGTCTCCTCTCCCTCTGACGGAAGCCGTGTGTGAGAGAGTGAGGCCCGCCCGAATTTGCAGACACGTCAGCAGCGCAGAGACGAGCGGCTCCTCTATGTCGCACGTCCAACACTTAGATGAGGAATCAGGAAGTATTGAATATATATGTTGTACTACAGGCACCCTGTATCACCCGGAGAATCTTGTACCCTGATTCTTGGTATTTGTTAGCAATAAAGGCTTTGTGAGTGAGGGTATAGATCCTTCCTCTCTTTTTAGTAAGAGAGATAGATCTCTCTCCCATTTGGTCATGAAAGGGGGGAGCTGACAGCTATGTATATATTGATGTGGATACCCTTTTGTAGACCACCAGTCTAGCCTGGGGAGGTTTTTTTGAGTAGGATAATGAGAGGGAATCTACAGAGCGACAAAGCTCAAAGCATTATATATTGGGATGGGAGGTAAAACCCTGGAATACATGATCTTTTCCTCCTTCTGAGACTATAACAAACACAACGAGTCATTCCGAACAGCTTGCCAGCTCCCTGCTGTTACATTATTTAAGCAAAATAGCAATTAATTTATATTAATTGTTTCTATTGTAAGCAGCTCTGATTTTCTAAAGCAGTCAAGAGACTTGTGATGTGTGCATTTCCCTGTGGGATGCGAAATGTCGTACCAATCCATAAGAAGGGGAATAGAGAAGAAGCCAGTAATTACAGGCCAGTTAGTGTAACATCTATGGACCCAAAACACAGCGGCTTTACTGAGGGTAGATCATGTCAAACCAATCTTATTGATTTATTTGACAATGTCACTAAAGTGTTGGATGAAGGTGGTGCTGTGGATATCTGGATTTTAGCAAAACCTTTGACACTGTACCACATAAAGATGAGTTATTTAATTTAGGACTCAATCCCTGGATAGTTCAGTTGATTTCCAATTGGCTGAAGGATCGCTATCAGAGTGTTGTTGTTAATGGTGTGCAATCTGAACAAAGGCAGGTTACAAGTGGTGTGCCACAAGGCTCTGTCCTGGGCCCCATTCTTTTTAATATGTTTGTAAGTGACATAGGAGAAGGCTTGGTAGGAACCGTTTGCCTGTTTGCTGATGATACAAAGGTTAGTAATAGGTTGGACACTCCTGGAGGTTTCTGCAACATGGAAACTAATTTAGCTTTACTGGATAGATGGTGAATACTGTGGAAACTAAAGTTTAATGTCTCTAAATGTAAAATCCTGCACTTGGCTAGAAGGAATCCCTGCTCTGAGCACCGAATGGGCAGTATTGGGTTATCCAGGACCTCGGAGGAGAGAGATTTAGGGGTACTGATTACTGATAGCTGCAAGATGAGTGGACAGTGTAGCCAGGCAGTGGGAAAAGCAAGCAGGATGCTCGGCTGCATAGCTCGAGGCATCACCAGTAGGAAGAGGGAGGTTGCAATGCCGCTGTATAGAGCCCTGGTGAGGCCACAGCTAGAATACTGTGTGCAGTTCTGGAGACCTCACCTGCAAAAAGACACTATTCAAATAGAACGTGTCTGAAGGACGGCAACAAAAATGGTGGAAGGACTTAAAGAACTTAATTTGTACAGTCTGGAGGAAAGAAGGGAGAGAAGGGACATGATGGAGACCTTTACATATGTGAAAGGATTGAATAAGGCTCAGGCGGGAAGAGTTTATAAGAAGAAACTTAATGATAGAACAAGGGGCCCAGAGGAAGATCAGGAGCAATGTTATTTTACAGAAAAAGTCGTTGTGACATCCAATGTCCTAATTTATGTCATGATTTTCCCTCTGCCTCACCCCCAGCATTTCTACAAATATCCTATAACAAAATAAACAGTTCTGCAAAGACTTCCTGGACACAGGGGCAATAAATCCTTATCTAGAAACTGAAAACGCCACTGATAAGGAAAGGTGGTGGGAGCAACTTGGAGCACAAAATTCCTAAAAGGGTAACTACAAATAATTTGCTCCCAGGCTAATAAAATATCAGCCTAGCCCCGGCACCCACCCAGAGGGGTGGCATCTGTCTTCCAGCCCCCTGGAATCTAGGATTAATTCCAGGGGGAGAAATGGTTTTCTTGGTCACATACAGAGGGTCCGATCATTGATTGTGGTGTGTCTGACCCACTGCTCCTCTAACCCTCGGAAGCTGAAAACTTTGTATCCCTTTATGAGGTATAGGATTTTCTGTGTTTTCTCCCCTTTTATTTTCTAACTGTTTTTCTGCACATTTGTATATTGTCTTTTTTTTTGTTTATTATTGGTATTTTTGTCTTTTCTTATTTATAAAAATTTTTAAAATACAATTCTGTGAAACTCACCTGTAGAATTGTTTTTGATTATATCCAGTCCAGGTCGTCCCAGTGATGACATGTGGGTATTGCGCCCCCAGGGGGTGCTCGACTGCAAGATCAAAAGCTGCAGCTCCTCCCGGCCCCCTACAAAGGCAGGTGTCCCTCTATCATTCTCCAGTGGTTAAAAAGCAATAACAAAAAGAGGACAGGCCGGGAGGTTAAGAAACCATGTTACTTCACATGGCTTCAGCTGGTACTCTCTCTAACAAGACTTAAGAATATAAGTCGAATGAATAAAAAATGGTAATCGCCATAACAGGCAAACAGGAAAAATGAACAAAAGGGCGGGGTGGGAAGACCTGGACTGGATATAATCAAAAACAATTCTACAGGTGAGTTTCACAGAATTGTATTTTTCCCTATATCCAGTCCAGGTCGTCCCAGTGATGACATGTGGGACATCTAAAAGCAGTGTCCATTTGGGCGGGATCCCCAGTGCGGAACAGCATGTAGTTCATCTCACTACCACCTGAAGCACCTTTCGGCCAAAAGTCAGCTGAGGCCCTAACTTCCACCTAGTAAAACTTTGACAAAGTATGAACTTGAGACCAAGTGGTGGCCTTACAAACCTGTTCAACCGATGCCTGGTGCTGAAAAGCCCAAGAGGCACCAATAGCTATGGTAGAATGAGCTGTGATCCGAAAAGGGGGTTCCTTCCCCTTGGCAGAATATGCTTGCACCACCGCTTGTCTGATCCACTTACTGAGAGTGGACTTGGCTGGTGGCAAACCTTTTCTAGAGCCCTCTGTTAGGACAAAGAGCAAATCCGAATTCCTAAAGGATTCAGTCGCAGCCAGGTAATACTTTATGGCTCTGACCACATCCAAGGCATGGAGGGTCCTTTCCTTGGAATTAGTCGGTGCTGGACACAAGGAAGGTAAGACAACTTCCTCATTAAGATGAAAGGAAGAAACGACCTTAGGGAAAAAAATCAGGTTTAAAGCGAAAAAACCACCTTATCCCTATGCCGCTCAAAATAAGGAGGTTTCATACAAAGCGCGGCCAATTCTGATACACGATGCACCGAGGTGATCGCTACCAAAAAGACCACCTTGAGAGTCAAAATAGATAATGCAGCATTGCACAATGGTTCGAAGGGAGGACCCTAAAGAGCAGATAGTACTAAATTCAAGTCCCACACCGGTAATACTAACTTACACGGTGGCCGGACATGGGTGACTCCCTGGAAAAAGATCTTGGCAATGGATCTCTGGAAAAAGATGGCTAAAGCCGAGACCTGACCCTTGAGGGTGGTCAGCTGGAGACCCAAGTCTCCAGCTGATGTTGCGCCATGTTGCGCAAACTCCAGAATCCTAGAAATAGAAAATATGCGGCAAGGGAGGCTCTTGGTCTCGCACCAAGCAATATAAGCGTGCCAAACTCTGTAGTATATCATGGAAGAGGACTTCTTCCGTGCCTGAATCATAGTATGCACAACCGTGGCAGACAGCCCCTTTTCCGTCAGGATTGAGGTTTCAATAGCTAGGCCGTCAAGGCCAGCGTCTGTAAATTGGGGTCCTGCAGCGACCCCTGTGTGAGAAGACCTGAGTCGTCGGGCATGGTGTAGCGATCTACTGACATCTGAACTATAGGCTCGATTCAGAGAGACAAAAAAAAACTTCAGTTTTAGTGCCGATCTGTTTTTTTTTTTAAATGTTTCCGCTCTCGATTCTATGCATGCATTGCAATCCTTCTGTAAAGTTTCCGTCCGTTCGTACGGCAGATTACAATCTGCAATGTTTAGCTAAATCACTTAGCGCTATCCTCCATCTTCCCTTTTGGACCCTTAAAGCTCACCCAAACCACTTAGCACTATCCTCCATCTTCCCTTTTGGACCCTTAAAGCTCACCCAAACCACTTAGCACTATCCTCCATCTTACCTTTTGGACCCTTAAAGCTCACCCAAACCACTTCGCGGTTAGGTTCTTCCTCCATTTTAGCCCCCTAAAACTTACCCAAATCACTTCTCGGTCATGTGAATATTCATCTTTAAATATTTCTGGGCCCATTAGTTTTGTGTTAATGTATTTTGTAAATGAAATGACACTAACATTTTTGTTTTTGATTCCATCATAAAATTTAGAAAATTTCAAATGTTTACAACTATAAAAAACAAAATACATAGCAATGGCAGGCCACATAACATTATTATTCATCTGTGGTCCCCAATGAGTTGCGCAGCTCCTGCATCTTGCCCACCAACTGAAGGACCCTGACACTCAGTTGTGCCACTCTGGCACGTGTGGTCCCTGTTAAAAAACGTAAATTAAAATATTGGTATAACCTTGTTGGAGTCATACTGCAGTGCCCCCCCTGTATGGTCCAAACACCTAAATCTGAACTTCAAAAGCCAGAGGGTCCTCGCCACCACGACCCGGGTTTTGCATAGTGCCCGATAAGAGAACCCCTGGCCCGCATTCTGCAGGCAAAGAAAGGGCATCAGGAGCAAGGGCAGGAGTGGATATCCAGAATCCCCTGAAAGAATTTTAAAATACTAACATAATATACACATTCTAAGCTACAATATTGTTTAACATGTCATCAAGGGCTAAAAACAGCCATAGGTTAAGACATGAGTCATCAACTATATTCATTGCCATACAGTGAAAATGGATTGATGGAATGTGAGCAAACTTACCCTGGAGCCATCCACCAGATAATTCTCCTGACTCAATATAAGCATCATGGGACGACCCTGGATGCCCTGCAAGAACACTGAGGAATCGCATAGCTGGACCAAACACTGCTTGTATGTTGTGTGAGTGGCACATCTTGCGGTTCCTGCAACCAAATATAAAATAATTACACAAAGCAAAGGTAACCGACTAAAACAATAACTCCTACAACAAATTAAGATTCAAGTTCAACAATCCAAATATAATTCACAAAGGACATAAGTCTAAAAAATATAGCAATTATATGAATGTGTGGGAAAATAAATATTTACATGCTAAGGACTAATTAAGGTAAGCATTAAAATGCATCTATACGGCATACATGAAATGTATTGATTCAGGTATGCATTGCTATACAATTTATGGCCTCGGCCATGCTGATACATGCAATGCCTAGGCGCGCAGACTCCTCCACATAGCCGCAAAACATGTTCAACAATAGCAATCCGAGCCCTCAAAGGTCCCGTAAGTGGATCGGAAATGAAACGGATTTATAGGGTGGTGGTTCGTCGGAAATCAGCTCTCTGAATCAGACGTAAGCCCATCCCAACAACGTAAGTTATCTGAACGAACGAAAAATATCAGATTTTGTTTGGAAAATGATCCGAACTAATGGAAATGATCCGATTTGCTTCCGTTCATCGAAAGCGCATATACACATTTTCCCGAACGTTCGTACGAATGAAAAATGAACG
Organism: Gastrophryne carolinensis; assembly: GCA_027917425.1. Taxonomy (NCBI): domain Eukaryota; kingdom Metazoa; phylum Chordata; class Amphibia; order Anura; family Microhylidae; genus Gastrophryne; species Gastrophryne carolinensis. The sequence continues at coordinate 31,101,236 of CM051237.1, read as the reverse complement.
AAAAAAAGCAAAAAAATTACAAACACCCACTAAAACTTTCACAGACAGCTACGGAAGTCCAGACGAATGTGTCTCTGATTCGAGCCTTATGTCTGTAAACCAACTCCTCGGCAAGCGAGGAGCCACCAAGATGGTTGGTACCCCCTCCTGGGCTATCTTGCACAGCACTCTGCCCAGGAGTGGAAACGGAGGGAATGCATAAAGAAACTTGAACTCCGTCCAGATCTGGACGCAAACAGGTCCACGTCCGGCTGACCCCAGCAGAGACACAGAGCGTGAAAGGTCTCGCTGCTGAGAGACCATTCCCCCAGGCACGAGGCACTCCTGCTCAGGGAGTCTGCCTCCAAGTTTTCTACCCTGGGAATGAAGACCGCCAAGATACAAGGAACATTCTCCTCTGCCCAAGACAGAATCTTGGTCACCTCCTCTCTTGCTGCGAGTCCTGCCCTGGTGATTGATGTATGTCTTTCAATGTTGGAGACTCAAAATTAAGAGTAGGGACCACACTAAACACAGAGTGCCTTGCCGGGGCAGTGTGGCTTCCACATATATCTGCAGATATATGCAACCAAATCTCTGTCTTTCCACACAGCTAGACATGTTTGTTGCTTGATATTTAGTTGATGAGAGGGTTAAACTGGGTGGTAAATTAGTTCCTAGGCCCTGAATAATAATAATAATTTTGTATAAATAATAGTGATTGAGCTGCTCCCACCCCCCTTTATTCATTCTGGTGATTGATGTAGGCGACAGCCGTCTGATTGTCCGAGCGAACCTGGATCGCACAACCCCTTAAATGGGGAGTCAAGCGAAGAAGCACCAACCGGATCGCTCTCAACTCCAGAAGATTTATGGGCAAGCGGTTCAACTGCGGACCCTGGATCCTCTGGGTCTGCCAAACGCCTCCCCAGCCTGTCAGGCTGGCATCCGTGATAACTATCTCCCATTGGGGAGTCAGAAAGGACTTGTCCACTAGCAGGTTTCGGGAGTCCAACCACCACAGGAGGGACTGCCTGGCCAGGGAGGACAGCGAAAATTCTTTTTCCAGAGATTCCTGCATCCGATTCCTGCATCCGATTCCAGCCGGTCAGCAGGTTCAACTGAAGAGGTCTTATATGAAATTGGGCGAAGGGCACTGCCTCGAAGCATGACACCATTAGGCCCACCAATCTCACCCACAGACGAATCGATGGCCTTGATCTGAGTGGTGTCTATCGACATTCCCAGGAAGGATCTCACTGTTGAGGGACTGGGCCGCAATCAGCAAGTCATCCAGATAGGGCAGCACATGAATGCCCTGGTTTCTCAGGATAGCCATGATGCCCGCCAGCACCTTGGTGAAAACCCGGGGAGCTATGGAAATCCCTAATGGAAGTGCCACAAACTGGTATTGCTGATCCTCCAGAGCAAACCTCAGGAACTTCTGATGCCCCTGGGATGTGCAGATAAGCATCCCTGATGTCCACCGTGGTCATGAAGTCGCCGGGCTGAAGCGATCTCACCGCCGATCGTAAGGTTTCCATGCGGAAATGTCTGACTCTTACAAACCTGTTGAGACCTTTCAGGTCCAGGATTGGTCTTACCGTTCTGTCCTTCTTGGGAACCGTGAACAGGTTGGAGTAAAAACCTTGCCCCCATAACTGCTGAGGTACAGGGCAAATCACACCTAATTGCAGAAGGTGTTGCACGGACATTCTCAACCACTGTGCTTTTAGTGGGTTTCGGGATATCCAAGAACGGAGGAATTTTGTGGGCGGCCTGACTGCCAGCTCTATCTTGTAACCGGAGGACACTACCTGCTGCCTCCAGATCTAAGCAAACATCAGAAGCCGTCCGCCCACGCGGATGGGTAAGGGCACCCCATCATGCCTGAGGGGACTTGGCAGGGGGCTTGGATTTGGTTCCCCAGAAGGGATTGGGTCAGCCGCAGGACCTACCTCTACCCCAGGTATCTCTGCAGCCACCTGGAAATGAAGAGCCTCTTCCTCCCAAAAAGGAGCGATAGGCCGAGGGATTCCGAAAGGACCGAGCAGGCTTCCATCTCTGAGGAAGTCTACCATCCTTGACCAAAAGGTCCAGGCGTTCCCCAAACAGCCTGTGCCCCACAAAGGGGATACTCGTAAGTGACTTCTTGGCAGCCGCATCAGCCGACCATAGCCGCAGTCACAGGGGGATCCACTACGGGAGGGCGAGACCATAGCCGAACCAGCTCATCAAGGAAGAGATGCTTGTCCAGACCCTTAGGCACCGACGGTAACTTGTTAGGCCTCTCCCATTCCTTGAAAATCATGTTAGAAAAATGGGCCTGACCTGGAAAGACCCGCCTTTGTCTTTCAGGCCGAAACAAATCTCCCTGCTTCCTCTTAGCCGCTCTGGGAGGAACAATGTGTAGTGTCTCAAACACTGAGGCAAGCAATTTCTCAGTATCATCTGGAAGCCACGCATCCTCGTCCGAGGAAGAACCAGACATACTGTCATCGCCAGCTGAATAATCCACAGTGGAACGTAAATCATCTGGCAACTCACCTTTCTCCACAGAACCCAGATCATCGAAAAGATCGTCATTATCCTAATAAACGGGCTCGAGGTGCCGGGGGCTGGGGCCCCCAGCTCACCATCCCCTGATGCCTCCATTATGGTGATTAAAAATGGTCAATCAGTAAGGTTACAAGACACTAACGGCCCAAACCTATAAGTGATCCCTCTTAATAAAAAGGGGGGAACGGGAGGAACCACAACCCTCAACCACAAGTCCATGACCTATACAAGAGAGGGAGAGAAATGCCCATGATCAGAATAAGCCAAAGCAATTGGTCATAATACACAGTCAGAAAAAAAAAAAAAGGGACTCACAACACCGACAGAGGGACAGCGCCGCCTCCGATGACGAAGAAGGATCCCCCAGCAGCAGCAGTAAGAGGGATGCACCAGGCTCCCAGCGTCAGCAGGCCCCAAGCAGCAGCAGCAGAGCGCGCAGAGCACAAGGGACAGAGCCTTCCAGAAACGCTCCTCGAGGGGCGGGCGGCGCCGTAATGCAGCGGAACGCGTTAGCGCCCAGCTCCGCCCCCTCCGGCGGCACGTGAGGAGATGCACCCGCCCACCGTCTTCATGCTGCATGGCCAGAAACACCGTGGCCCACCGCGCCTGAAGCGTAGCGCCGCGGCGAACCCCCCCATCACAGACAGCGCCACATCAGCGGCGAAGCGGAGGCCTGCGGGATACGGCAACCCCTCAGGCAGGTGACGACGAGGGAGCGAGGGAGGTGAGTATGCATCATGCTCCCTAAGGCCAGCTGAGCCAGCGAGGAGCCAAAAGTAAAATCACCAAGTAAAACACACACAAGTTCCAAGACACCAATAAAGCTTGTGGGCAGGCAGGGTATATACAGAAAAAAAGGTGGTTCCCTCCCTCTAGGCTCACCATAAGGCTGCGGCCGACTACCCTTTTACATAGGGTCTGCGGCCCAGAGCCAAGCTCTGCCGAACTCCAACTGACCCCGGCGTTCACCCTACCATCACGATCCCGTAGCAGCCAGAGGCTGGGAGGCAGGAATGGGTCAGGAGGGATCCGTGGGAATAGGGCCCGCAGTGGCTGACGGGCTAGGTGGCCCGCTCCGCTGCCATTAACTGAGAGAGTGTCAAACGATCTTCTGCAGCCAAGACTGCAAGATAAACAACTGGAGAATGATAAAGGGACACCTGCCTTTGTAGGGGGCCGGAAGGAGCTGCAGCTTTTGATCTTGCAGTCAAGCACCCCCTGGGGGCGGAACACTCAAATGTCATCACTGGGACAACCTGGACTGGATATAGGGAAAATTTCCATTTTTCACGGGCCTACCTTTTTGGCAATTAGAAATCCTCTAACCTGGTTTACTTGGAGCTCTAAAAACTGCCCTGGTTTCTGAAGATTGTATGGCCGCTCGTAAATGTGTATTAACCCACAGACTAGACTGTAACATGAATTGTAACGAATCCATTGTATGATTGGGAAGCAGATCTGATCATATAGAGTTACAAGGGTGAATGACTCACAATTAACTTGGAGTGCTGCATGGTGACTGTGTGTGTGACCAGCAGATTGCAAGCTGATTGTATCTGATCGTTCGAAGCAGAACTGATCACACTCTCCACCGGATAAGTGTGGGACAGAATTAGTGTGTATTGCCTGTACCCTGCTTGTATGTGGAGAGGGGTGTGTAGGTGTGTGTGGTGACTGTCCAGATTACTCACCAGCAGAGTTTGATCGGATGGTGATTGAGGAGGGTTCCACTGGCCCGATTTAATCATTTCAAGTGTAGTTACGGTGGTGGTGGCAGTTTGTGGTAATTGGTGTGTGGGTGTTTCTTGTGTGATTGCTCTATGTGCTGGAAGCAGCCCGCACCCACGTTGCAAATTGCTCGATCAAACAGATGATCAAACTCTGCACACTTCCTATGGGGAATGGTAGGGGGAATGCCACACTGCCTATGTGATGAGGGGGTGCCTCTCTGCCTGTAAGTGAGGGATTCTGCACCTTGCCTATTATTTAGTTCTTGGGGTGGTGGTGTCGGGGACAACATTTGGTTCAGAATATTTTTTTTCTCATTTTCTTTCTCCAAATCCTAGGTGCGTCTTATGGGGGTGAAAAATACGGCAAATGAGCCTTGGCTTTCCCTAGCCGAAGATGGTTACGTTTTTTCCTTAAGTATTTAATTTTCTTACAGGAGCGTGGATAGTTTTTGAAAGTTTTCCTTTTTAATGAGATCCCCATGTTTAATTAGCACTACCCTGATGTAGCACTTGTGTGCTTTCCATTCGATATACATGTTAACATCTGGTGTCTCATTGGTAGAAAATTAATTCGATGGTTCAGATTCCATATCTGTGGCTATCATGGGATTTTGAATCAAACTCTCATTAAAGTGTTTCTGCACACACAACCCCGCCCCCAGCTGTATCCAGAACTTACCTTTTGTCCTGGTCTTCAACTTCTAAACGTCGCTGTGGATAAGCTACAGACATTGCTTTCCAGGGGAAACTGCCCCACCCCTCACATCCCTTCCCCCAATCAGGTGGGGCTAGAATTGCTGGTCCCCTCCTCCCAACCCAAACCCTCCACCTACGCCCAACCCAAACCCTCCACCTCCGCCCAACCCAAACCCTCCACCTCCGCCCAACCCAAACCCTCCACCTCCGCCCAACCCAAACCTTCCACCTCCGCCCAACCCAAACCTTCCACCTCCGCCCAACCCAAACCTTCCACCTCCGCCCAACCCAAACCTTCCACCTCCGCCCAACCCAAACCTTCCACCTCCGCCCAACCCAAACCTTCCACCTCCGCCCAACCCAAACCTTCCACCTCCGCCCAACCCAAGCCCTCCACCTACGCCCAACCCAAACCCTCCACCTCCGCCCAACCCAAACCCTCCACCTCCGCCCAACCCAAACCCTCCACCTCCGCCCAACCCAAACCTTCCACCTCCGCCCAACCCAAACCTTCCACCTCCGCCCAACCCAAACCTTCCACCTCCGCCCAACCCAAACCTTCCACCTCCGCCCAACCCAAACCTTCCCCCTCCGCCCAACCCAAACCTTCCACCTCCTTCCAACCCAAACCTTCCACCTCCTTCCAACCCGCCCTTTTCACCTCCTCTTCCTTCCTTGATGTTGCAGGGTTCTAGCTGTTTGCTTCTGTCCCTGCTGCCGCTGTCCAGTCTCTTTGATACCACCTTAGCGCCTCCGTGACATACACTGAAGAGGCATCAGAGAGCCTCCCAGCGAAAGGTGCCCTGAGCAAGAGCAGCGCAGTGCCCCCCCCCCTTTATCCTCTTCCACAGCTGTGCTCAACAGCAGCGCCGCCATAGCTCTGTCAATAGGTGGGGTGAAGGGCGGCTGCACGTACCTCCACTGCCCACTGGCTGCCCCTACAGCTAAAGCTGTGGGGGTTGCTGAAAACTGCCCAGTTCCCGTTGACTACTTACCCACCAGCCCACCCCCATCAACCAACCCATCTACTCACCCACCTGAGTGCATGCATGCGCATTTGGGATTGTGTGCATGCGTATTTGGGAGAGCGCACATCCACTTTGGGAGTGTGCACGTGTGTTAGGGTGCACACCCAAGTATGTTTGGTAGGTCGTGCATGCGCATTTGGTAGTGCTCGCATGGACGCTTAGGCGTGTGCACATGCCCTTTGGGACAGCGTACATGCATGTTTTGGAGTACACGCACGTACATTTGGGAGTACGTGTATGTGCTTTGGGAGTGCACGCATGTACATTTGGGAGTGTGTACATGTGCTTTGGAAGCGCGCACATGCATGTTTGGGAGTGCGCACACGTACATTTCGGAGTGTGTGTATGTGCTTTGGAAGTGCACGCATGTACATTTGGGAGTGTGTACATGTGCTTTGGGAGCGTGTACATGTGCTTTGGGAGCGCGCACATGCATGTTTGGGAGTGCGTGCACGTACATTTGGAAGTGCATGTATGTGCTTTGGGAGTGCATGCATGTACGTTTGGGAATGCGTGCATGAGCTTTGGGAGTGTGCACATGTGCTTTGGGACCGCGTACATGCATGTTTGGGAGTCCGTGCACGTACATTTGGGAGTGCGTGTATGTGCTTTGGGAGTGCACGCATGTACATTTGGGAGTGTGTACATGTGCTTTGGGAGCGTGCACATGCATGTTTGGGAGTCCGTGCACGTACATTTGGGAGTGCGTGTATGTGCTTTGGGAGTGCACGCATGTACATTTGGGAGTGTGTACATGTGCTTTGGGAGCGCGCACATGCATCTTTGGGAGTCCGCGCACGTACATTTGGTAGTGCTTGTATGTGATTTTGGAATGCACGCATGTACGTTTGGGAATGCGTGCATGAGCTTTGGGATTGTGTACATGTGCTTTAGGAGTGCATACATGAACTTTGGGAGTGTGCGCATGCATGTTTGCATGCACATTTGGGAGTGCGTGCTTACACTTTAGGAGTGCACGCATTGGCGATTGGGATTGCGGCCATGTGTGTCTGGTCTAGGCCCCAATGTTGCCTAGCAACAGAGGAAGAGGGGAGAAGCACAGCCAGGATGTCTGAAGCAAGTTCTAGGAATCTTTAAGACCCCGCCCATTATGCTGATTATTATGCAGCATCACAGAGCCAAGGGCCACCCCCACTTTTTTTCATAAGCGAAATTATATGGTGAAACTGTAAACATCGATATCTCTGCCATTTCTGCTTCAATTTAAACATGGAAAACAGTTTAGGACAGAGCCAACTGTAGCCCGATGCAATGGTGTAATAATCGCCTCTGCCTGCTGTAGCACTTTAAAGTGGACCAACACCCACAGGTGATCGGCCCGGGAATCTATAAGATTCCCGGGCCGATCACCTCCCTCGGATGTCCCGCGGGGTGAAACCCCCCCCAAACACCCCAAACTCCTTACCTCTCCCCGCTCCCAGCGCCGACGGACAAGCCGCGGACAAACCGCCGCCTCCCTCGCGCCCCTCTAGACGTGCGCGCGCCCGCGCCGGCCGTCTGTGAATGGCCAGCGCGGGCACGCGCGCGGGAGGCGGCGGCGGAGGAGCCGCTTGTCCGCGGCTTGTCCGTCGGCGCTGGGAGCGGGGAGAGGTGAGTTTTTCTTGGGGTTCGGGGGGGTTTCACACAGCGGAGCACCCCGATCAGGGGTGCCCCACCGAAGTGGACCAAGACCAAGGTCCACTTTAAACCAGACTTTCAGCATCATTTAATGAAAAGCCCAAACCCTTAAAAACTATTTTCCAGCATCTAAAATTAATATATTTTACGTTTTTAGTCACTTATTATTCTTTCCTCCACCAGGCTGTAACTCTTCCCAGGACTCTACGATAGGGGCGCAGCCATCTTGCCTCAGAAGCATCACATATTGAGGAGAGGGGTGAAAAGTGCAGGAGGGCGGGTTATAGCTGTGCTTTGCACAGACAAAGCAGAGCTGGGGTCAGGAAAAGGTCAGCAGTCCCAGAATGCAGAGCAGCACAGTCAGAAGACACTTCCTTTCTGCAGGCAGCCTGAGACTCCATGGGCCACCATCTTGAAAGTTTAAAGGCTCAGAAAATGCAGTAGATGCAGGTAGGATGATTAATGTGGGCAATCTGTATGTACAGGGTGGGGGAAACATATAAGACAGGCTCTTATTTAGGGTGAAGGTCCGGATTAATGTGGGCAATCTGTATGTGCAGGTTGTGGGAAACATATAAGATAGGCTCTTATTCAGGGTGAAGGTCCGGATTAATGTGAGCAATATGTATGTACAGGTTGTGGGAAACATATAAAATAGGCTCTTATTCAGGGTGAAGGTCCGGATTAATGTGAGCAATATGTATGTACAGGTTGTGTGAAACATATAAGATAGACTCTAATTCAGGGTGAAGGTCCGGATTAATGTGGGCAATCTGTATGTACAGGGTGTGGGAAACATATAAGATAGGCTCTTATTCAGGGTGAAGGTCTGGATTAATGTGGGCAATCTGTATGTACAGGGTGGGGGAAACATATAAGATAGACTCTTATTCAGGGTGAAGATCCGGATTAATGTGGGCAATCTGTATGTACAGGATGTGGGAAACATATAAGATAGGCTCTTATTCAGGGTGAGGGTCTGGATTAATGTGAGCAATCTGTATGTACAGGGGGGGAAACATACAAGATAGGCTCTTATTCAGGGTGAGGGTCTGGATTAATGTGGGCAATCTGTACGGGGGGAAACATACAAGATAGGCTCTTATTCAGGGTGAAGGTCCGGATTAATGTGAGCAATCTGTATGTACAGGGTGTGGGAAACATATAAGATAGGCTCTTATTCAGGGTGAAGGTCTGGATTAATGTGAGCAATCTGTATGTACAGGGTGTGGGAAACATATAAGATAGGCTCTTATTCAGGGTGAGGGTCTGGATTACTGTGGGCAATCTGTATGTACAGGGTGGGGGAAACATATAAGATAGGCTCTTATTTAGGGTGAAGGTCCGGATTAATGTGAGCAATCTGTATGTGCAGGTTGTGGGAAACATATAAGATAGGCTCTTATTCAGGGTGAAGGTCCGGATTAATGTGAGCAATATGTATGTACAGGTTGTGGGAAACATATAAAATAGGCTCTTATTCAGGGTGAAGGTCCGGATTAATGTGAGCAATACGTATGTACAGGTTGTGTGAAACATATAAGATAGACTCTAATTCAGGGTGAAGGTCCGGATTAATGTGGGCAATCTGTATGTACAGGGTGTGGGAAACATATAAGATAGGCTCTTATTCAGGGTGAAGGTCTGGATTAATGTGGGCAATCTGTATGTACTGTCTGGATTACTGTGGGCAATCTGTATGTACAGGATGGGGGAAACATATAAGATAGGCTCTTATTTAGGGTGAAGGTCCGGATTAATGTGGGCAATCTGTATGTGCAGGTTGTGGGAAACATATAAGATAGGCTCTTATTCAGGGTGAAGGTCCAGATTAATGTGAGCAATATGTATGTACAGGTTGTGGGAAACATATAAAATAGGCTCTTATTCAGGGTGAAGGTCCGGATTAATGTGAGCAATATGTATGTACAGGTTGTGTGAAACATATAAGATAGACTCTAATTCAGGGTGAAGGTCCGGATTAATGTGGGCAATCTGTATGTACAGGGTGGGGGAAACATATAAGATAGACTCTTATTCAGGGTGAAGATCCGGATTAATGCGGGCAATCTGTATGTACAGGATGTGGGAAACATATAAGATAGGCTCTTATTCAGGGTGAGGGTCTGGATTAATGTGGGCAATCTGTATGTACAGGGGGGGAAACATACAAGATAGGCTCTTATTCAGGGTGAGGGTCTGGATTAATGTGGGCAATCTGTATGTACGGGGGGAAACATACAAGATAGGCTCTTATTCAGGGTGAAGGTCCGGATTAATGTGAGCAATCTGTATGTACAGGGTGTGGGAAACATATAAGATAGGCTCTTATTCAGGGTGAAGGTCTGGATTAATGTGAGCAATCTGTATGTACAGGGTGTGGGAAACATATAAGATAGGCTCTTATTCAGGGTGAGGGTCTGGATTAATGTGGGCAATCTGTATGTACAGGGTGGGGGAAACATAAGATAGGCTCTTATTCAGGGAGAAGGTCTGGATTAATGTGAGCAATCTGTATGTACAGGGTGTGGGAAACATATAAGATAGGCTCTTATTCAGGGTGAGGGTCTGGATTAATGTGGGCAATCTGTATGTACAGGGGGGGGGAAACATACAAGATAGGCTCTTATTCAGGGTGAGGGTCTGGATTAATGTGGGCAATCTGTATGTACGGGGGGAAACATACAAGATAGGCTCTTATTCAGGGTGAAGGTCCGGATTAATGTAAGCAATCTGTATGTACAGGGTGTGGGAAACATATAAGATAGGCTCTTATTCAGGGTGAAGGTCCGGATTTATGTGAGCAATCTGTATGTACAGGGTGTGGGAAACATATAAGATAGGCTCTTATTCAGGGTGAAGGTCCGGATTAATGTGGGCAATCTGTATGCACAGGGTGTGAGAAACATATAAGATAGGCTCTTATTCAGGGTGAAGGTCCGGATTAATGTGAGCAATCTGTATGTACAGGGTGGGGGAAACATATAAGATAGGCTCTTATTCAGGGTGAAGGTCCGCTTTAAGCTCCCAGGAGAAAGGGTTTCTAGGAGCCTCTGTGGCTGATGGGATGGAGATGGGGTGTGGTCTCACAGAGATGTTATGTATATTCTCAGCAGTCACCTTAGGTAAATCACTATGCTGTATTAAAAAGAAATCCAGTGTGAAACAGACTGGACACAGGGGCGTGCACAGCTACATGGAAGCCATTTGCTAAAAGAGTTAAAGTGGACCAACACCCAGGATTTTGACTATCCTGGGTATTGGTCCACTTCCCCGGGGCACCCCGATCGGGGGTGCCCCGCTGTGTGAAACCCCCCAGAAAGCCCAAAAAAACTTACCTCACCGCCGACGGACAAGCTGATTGACAGCGACGTACAAGCAGCTTGCCCGTCGGCGCCTCCCGGGTGTCACTCTTGACGTGTGTGCGCCCGCGGCGGCCATTCAGGAACGGCCGGCGCGCGCGCACGTCTAGGGGAGCGCGAGTGAGGTGGCGGCGGCGGAAGCAGCGGCTGGAGAGGTAAGGTTTTTCGGGGGTTTTGGGGGGTTTACACCCCGCGGGACATCCCGATCTCGAATGTCCCGCGGTGTGTGAGGTGATCGGCCCGGGAATCTTATAGATTCCCGGGCCGATCACCTCAGGGTGTTGGTCCACTTTAAACAGAGCAATTGGCTCTCATTGGCTGAGCGCCTGCGCATGCACAGTAGGAGCGCAGAAGACGTGACTTGTTTGGGGCTTTCTGGGCATACCTCCCAAGTGTCCCTGATTTGAAGGGAATGTCCCTCTTTTGAGTCCATGTCCCCCTGCTCCTCGTTGTTCTCCTTTGCCCCTCCCCTAGTGGTGTAACCAGCAGATCTGCACCAATAAATGATTAATTTGCCTATTTAAAATGTTTCTATTGTTTTAACTGTTACACCCCATTTCTTCCCTAAATGAGGGAGTGTGGCCTAATTTAACAAATGTCCCTCTTTTCCACCCTGATAAGTTGGTAGGTATGTTTCTGGGGGGTTCACACAGCACGGCTTTCCCAAACTGGGGTTTGAAACCAACCCAGGAAAGTCAAATTCCCGTGTTTTGTTCCGCTTTAAGGTGAATACACGGTACACCGGAGACTTTCAGACAGAGGGGCATCCCAAATCAGGCTGTAACCTGGCCTGGCAACATTATACAATCTAAAGCCCAGTTACAGGGGTTATATTCTGCTTTATATAAGGGGGCCACGTGACCAAACAGGGCCCGAGAGCAGCACAAATCTTCAGTAATGCCTCCAGTACCTGAAATACTTTTCTCAATGCCTCCGTTTTAATTTCGGGCCGCCATATTGTTGTAGTCCGACTGCCGGCAGTGGGCGGTGGCAGTGGAGAAAGAGCTAATACCGGATAGAGAGGATTCTGGAGGAGGTGCAGTGGTGTGTCCTCGGTATTGGAGGCCGCCATGTTGGTGTAGTCTGGCACACTGGCCATGTCTCCTGATATCACGTGACCCAGCCGCGGCTCGCTGCAATAGGCTGCTCAGAGGCCAGCAGAGCCTCATCTAAAAGGTTGAGCCTTTCCCCCGCCGGCGGCCATTTTAATGTGGACATTCCATATCTTCATTGTGTGAATAAACTGTGAGCAACGGGGGCAATGACGAGTCCCCAGTGCAGCGCAAGGGGCGGCTATTTTCCTGTAGCTGGGCGCTAGGGGAGGCGGGAGGAGGGCGCGGCGCTGTTCAGGTGACATAGAGGCTTTAGTTACTGCTTTTAGCATACAGAGGGGGCGGGGCGTGTGCCCCTGTTACCCTGACGACCAGGTCCGGACACGGCCACAGCGAGGTCTGATCACGTGACCGGCCAATCAGCTTTACCCCTGGGAGATGTGGTAAGTTGGCCAGAATGGGGAGGTGACTGGATGGGTTGCCATGGTGACAGGCAGCAGAGCTCCATCCTGTGTGGGGGTGGCTATAGATAGGCAGGGACTGGACTGCTGGGGTAGTGGGGGATTCTCCGGTGACTCCCACCTGCAGTGAGTACTATGTCATGTTTTCCCCTCATGGTGCATGCGCTAATCAGAACAGACTGGCGTTCATATTAATGCCTGGTCACCTGTTGTGTGCGATAATCCCTGCCAGGGCCGGCGCCAGCACAGGGCAAACCTGGGCCTTTGCTATGGTTTCTGGCATCTTCAGGGGCTCACTCAGGCTCACACTTGGCCATGGTATTATTTTACAGTGGACCCGAACCACCAAATGCCGTGTGTTGTGTGTTGACCTGCTCATGGCTGGTCTCCGCAACAGGGATGCTCAACAACAATGGAGAAGGTGGCATGGAACGGAGGGCAACTGAACCAGGTGACAACTGACAGCAATGATGGAGGCTATAGGGAAGACAATAAGAACTGGAGGATGAATGGTGGCTATAGGGAAGGCAATAAGGACTGGAGGGTGATTGGTGACTATAGGGAAGGCAATAAGAACTGGAGGATGATTGGTGGCTATAGGGAAGGCAATAAGGACTGGAGGATGATTGGCGGCTATAGGGAAGGCAATAAGGACTGGAGGATGATTGGTGGCTATAGGGAAGGCAATAGGGACTGGAGGATGATTGGTGGCTATAGGGAAGGCAATAAGGACTGGAGGGCGATTGGTGGCTATAGGGAAGGCAATAAGGACTGGAGGGCGATTGGTGGCTATAGGGAAGGCAATAAGGACTGGATGGTGATTGGTGGCTATAGGGAAGGCAATAAGGACTGGAGGGTGATTGGTGGCTATAGGGAAGGCAATAGGGACGGGAGGGTGATTGGTGGCTATAGGGAGGGCAATAAGGATTGGATGATGATTGGTGGCTATAGGGAGGACAATAAGGACTGGATGGTGATTGGTGGCTATAGGGAAGGCAATAAGGACTGGAGGGTGATTGGTGGCTATAGGGAAGGCAATAGGGACGGGAGGGTGATTGGTGGCTATAGGGAAGGCAATAGGGACGGGAGGGTGATTGGTGGCTATAGGGAAGGCAATAATGACTGGAGGGTGATTGGTGGCTATAGGGAAGGCAATAAGGACTGGAGGGTGATTGGTGGCTAAAGGGAAGGCAATAATGACTGGAGGGTGATTGGTGACTATAGGGAAGGCAATAAGGACTGGAGGGTGATTGGTGGCTATAGGGAAGGCAATAAGGACTGGAGGGTGATTGGTGGCTATAGGGAAGGCAATAAGGACAGGAGGGCGATTGGTGGCTATAGGGAAGGCAATAAGGACTGGAGGATGATTGGTGGCTATAGGGAAGGCAATAAGGACTGGAGGGTGATTGGTGGCTATAGGGAAGGCAATAAGGACTGGAGGATGATTGATGGCTATACGGAAGGCAATAAGGACTGGAGGGCGATTGGTGGCTATAGGTAAGGCAATAAGAACTGGAGGGCGATTGGTGGCTATAGGGAAGGCAATAAGGACTGAAGGATGATTGGTGGCTATAGGGAAGGCAATAAGGACGGGAGGGTAATTGATGGCTAAAGGGAAGGCAATAAGGATGGGAGGGTGATTGGTGGCTATAGGGAAGGCAAGAAGGACTGGAGGGTGATTGGTGGCTATAGGGAAGGCAATAAGGACTGCAGGATGATTGGTGATTATAGGGAAGGCAATAAGGACGGGAGGGTAATTGATGGCTAAAGGGAAGGCAATAAGGATGGGAGGGTGATTGGTGGCTATAGGGAAGGCAAGAAGGACTGGAGGGTGATTGGTGGCTATAGGGAAGGCAATAAGGACTGCAGGATGATTGGTGATTATAGGGAAGGCAATAAGGACTGCAGGATGATTGGTGATTATAGGGAAGGCAATAAGGACGGGAGGGTGATTGGTGGCTATAGGGAAGGCAATAAGGATGGGAGGGTGATTGGTGGCTATAGGGAAGGCAATAAGGACTGGAGGATGATTGGTGGCTATAGGGAAGGCAAAAAGGACTGGAGGACGATGGGTGGCTATAGGGAAGGCAATAAGGACTGGAGGACGATTGGTGGCTATAGGGAAGGCAATAAGGACGGGAGGGTGATTGGTGGCTATAGGGAAGGCAATAATGACTGGAGGGTGATTGGTGGCTATAGGGAAGGCAATAAGGACTGGAGGGTGATTGGTGGCTATAGGGAAGGCAATACGGATGGGAGTGTGATTGGTGGCTATAGGGAAGGCAATAAGGACTGGAGGATGATTGGTGGCTATAGGGAAGGCAACAAGGACTGGAGGGCGATGGGTGGCCATAGGGAAGGCAATAAGGACTGGAGGATGATTGATGGCTATACGGAAGGCAATAAGGACTGGAGGACGATTGGTGGCTATAGGGAAGGCAATAAGGACTGGAGGATGATTGGTGGCTATAGGGAAGGCAATAAGGACTGGAGGATGATTGGTGGCTATAGGGAAGGCAATAAGGACTGGAGGGCGATTGGTGGCTATAGGGAAGGCAATAAGAACTGGAGGACGATTGGTGGCTATAGGGAAGGCAATAAGGACTGGAGGGCGATTGGTGGCTATAGGGAAGGCAATAAGAACTGGAGGATGATTGGTGGCTATAGGGAAGGCAATAAGGACTGCAGGATGATTGGTGATTATAGGGAAGGCAATAAGGACGGGAGGGTAATTGATGGCTAAAGGGAAGGCAATAAGGATGGGAGGGTGATTGGTGGCTATAGGGAAGGCAAGAAGGACTGGAGGGTGATTGATGGCTATAGGGAAGGCAATAAGGACTGCAGGATGATTGGTGATTATAGGGAAGGCAATAAGGACGAGAGGGTAATTGATGGCTAAAGGGAAGGCAATAAGGACTGGAGGATGATTGGTGGCTATAGAGAAGGCAATAAGGACAGGAGGGCGATGGGTGGCTATAGGGAAGGCAATAAGGACTGGAGGGCGATTGGTGAGTATAGGGAAGGCAATAAGGACTGGAGGATGATTGGTGGCTATAGAGAAGGCAATAAGGACAGGAGGGCGATGGGTGGCTATAGGGAAGGCAATAAGGACTGGAGGGTGAGTGGTGGCTATAGGGAATGCAATAAGGACTGGAGGACGATGGGTGGCTATAGGGAAGGCAATAAGGACTGGAGGGTGAGTGGTGGGTATAGGGAAGGCAATAAGGACAGGAGGGCGATGGGTGGCTATAGGGAAGGCAATAAGGACGGGAGGGTGATGGGTGGCTATAGGGAAGGCAATAAGGACTGGAGGTTGATTGGTGACTATAGGGAAGGCAATAAGAATGGGAGGGCGATTGGTGGCTATAGGGAAGGCAATAATGACTGGAGGGTGATGGGCGGCTATAGGGAAGGCAATAAGGACTGGAGGATGATTGGTGGCTATAGGGGAGGCAATAAGGACTGGAGGGCGATTGGTGGCTATAGGGAAGGCAATAAGGACTGGAGGATGATTGGTGGCTATAGGGAAGGCAATAGGGACTGGAGGATGATTGGTGGCTATAGGGGAGGCAATAAGGACTGGAGGGCGATTGGTGGCTATAGGGAAGGCAATAAGGACTGGAGGATGATTGGTGGCTATAGGGAAGGCAATAAGGACTGGAGGATGATTGGTGGCTATAGGGAGGGCAATAAGGATTGGAGGATGATTGGTGGCTATAGGGAGGACAATAAGGACTGGATGGTGATTGGTGGCTATAGGGAAGGCAATAAGGACTGGAGGGTGATTGGTGGCTATAGGGAAGGCAATAGGGACGGGAGGGTGATTGGTGGCTATAGGGAAGGCAATAGGGACGGGAGGGTGATTGGTGGCTATAGGGAAGGCATTAATGACTGGAAGATGAATGGTGGCTATAGGGAAGGCAATAGGGACGGGAGGGTGATTGGTGGCTATAGGGAGGACAATAAGGACTGGATGGTGATTGGTGGCTATAGGGAAGGCAATAAGGACTGAAGGGTGATTGGTGGCTATAGGGAAGGCAATAAGGACTGGAGGATGATTGGTGGCTATAGGGAAGGCAATAAGGACTGGAGGGTGATTGGTGGCTATAGGGAAGGCAATAAGGACTGGAGGGTGATTGGTGGCTATAGGGAAGGCAATAATGATTGGAGGGTGATTGGTGGCTATAGGGAAGGCAATAAGGACTGGAGGGTGATTGGTGGCTATAGGGAAGGCAATAAGGACGGGAGGGTGATGGGTGGCTATAGGGAAGGCAATAAGGACTGGAGGATGATTGGTGGGGTGGGTATAGGGAAGGTAATAAGGACTGGAGGATGATTGGTGGGGTGGGTATAGGGAAGGCAATAAGGACTGGAGGTTGATTGGTGGCTATAGGGAAGGCAATAAGGACTGGAGGGTGATTGGTGGCTATAGGGAAGGCAATAAGGACTGGAGGGTGATTGGTGGCTATAGGGAAGGCAATAAGGACGGGAGGGCGATTGGTGGCTATAGGGAAGGTAATAAGGACTGGAGGAGGATGTGTGGCTATAGGGAAGGCAATAAGGACTGGAGGGTGATTGGTGGCTATAGAGAAGGCAATAAGGACTGGAGGATGATAGGTGGCTATAGGGAAGGCAATAAGGACTGGAGGGTGATTGGTGGCTATAGGGAAGGCAATAAGGACTGGAGGATGATGGGTGGCTATAGGGAAGGCAATAAGGACAGGAGGGTGAGGGTTGGCTATAGGGAAGGCAATAAGGACTGGAGGGTGAGGGTTGGCTATAGGGAAGGCAATAAGGACTGGTGGATGATTGGTGGCTATAGGGAAGGCAATAAGGACAGGAGGGTGATGGGTGGCTATAGGGAAGGCAATAAGGACAGGAGGGTGATGGGTGGCTATAGGGAAGGCAATAAGGACAGGAGGGTGATGGGTGGCTTTAGGGAAGACAATAAGGACTGTTGGGCAATCAGCAGCAGATGACCCATTTGTGGCAGCAGAGCTGAAAGGTGGGGCCCACTACGACTCTCTTGGCCGAGAGCCCCCACAAACCTGGGGCTGGCCCTGCTCCCTGCAGCTGTAAAGTGCCAGATATTGGGGAATGCCTGCTGTGAGGGCGCGTATCACAATATAAAATAAATGAAAAGATGAACAACTACTGATTTTGAATACAAAATAGTGATGGGAATTTAATGCTAAAATGGTGTACACGATGACATAGGTGTCAACATAAACATTCGGATAAAAAACAGCATACAGTAACAGAAATACACCAATGAACAGCAGCCAGGGTGTATGCACACCTACTCGGTAATATAACAAAGAATATAGTAGTAGCAGTAATGTTCAGTAAGGGTCTGGATGATGCCCCCCCCCCCCCCCCCCGAACCCCAACACTGTTAAACATATTAGTACCAAAGCACATTAAGGAACAAAAGCGTACAGGCAGTGCAACCAGGCGGACATGGGATGCCCCTCAATGTTTCGGGGCAACCTGGGGGGGTACACACAGCGGGGCATCCCAATTCAGGATGCCGCTGCAGAGAGGAACAACATACAAGAAAGTCAAATGTGTGTTGTTCATCTTTAACACAGGGGCTCTCATCCAATCAGGGCTTGATGAGCAGCATAGAGCACATGAATATAACATACATACATGTATGGCTGATTAAAGACTTCAGTGCATCCAGTTCAGCCTGTGTATAAGACAAGATTTTCCAGTGATCTAGCTTCTACCTCACATGGGGGGTACCATCCCATGAGGCCCAGCATGGTAGTATATGGGTGGAGCAGGGGGGTGACCCCTCCCTTTCCTTGTGGCTATCGGCTTAATTACAGTTTTGGGTAGATAGGTAGAGATAAGTTTGGTTGGGGGGGTATTCAGGATGTCTTGCCCACCCAGGAGCTGATATTTGCACACAAGGCCCTTCAGGAGCTGATATCCGCAAACAAGACCATTCAGGATCTAATATCTGCAAACAAAGCACTTAGGAGCTGATATCTGCACTCGGGCCCTTCAGGAGCTGATATCTGCACATGAGGCCCTTCAGGAGCAGATATCTGCACACGGGGCCCTTCAGGAGCTGATATCTGCAAACAAGACTATTTCAGGAGCTGATATCTGCAAACAAGACTATTCAGGAGCTGATATCTGTACATGAGGCCATTCAGGAGCTGAGCTGATGTCTTTACACAAGGCCCTTCAGGAGCTGATATCTGCACACAAGGCCCTTCAGGAGCTGATACCTGCACACAAGGCCCTTCAGGAGCTGATATCTGCACACAAGGCCCTTCAGGAGCTGATACCTGCACACAAGGCCCTTCAGGAGCTGATACCTGCACACAAGGCCCTTCAGGAGCTGATACCTGCACACAAGGCCCTTCAGGAGCTGATACCTGCACACAAGGCCCTTCAGGAGCTGATATCTGCACACGAGACCCTCCAGGAGCTGATAACTGCACACAAGACCCTTCAGGAGCTGATAACTGCACACGAGGCCCTTCAGAAGCTGATATCTGCACACGAGCCCTTCAGGGGCTGATGTCTGCACACGAGACCTTTCAGGAGCTGATATCTGCACACAAGGCCCGTCAGAAGTTGATATCTGCACACGAGACCCTTCAGGAGCTGAGCTGATGTCTGCACACGGGGCTCTTCAGGAGCTGATGTCTGCACACGGGGCTCTTCAGGAGCTGATGTCTGCACACGGGGCTCTTCAGGAGCTGATGTCTGCACACGGGCTCTTCAGGAGCTGATGTCTGCACACGGGGCTCTTCAGGAGCTGATGTCTGCACATGAGGCTTTTCAGGAGCTGATGTCTGCACACGGGGCGCTTCAGGAGCTGATGTCTGCACACGGGGCTCTTCAGGAGCTGATGTCTGCACATGAGGCTCTTCAGGAGCTGATGTCTGCACACGGGGCGCTTCAGGAGCTGATGTCTGCACACGGGGCTCTTCAGGAGCTGATGTCTGCACACGGGGCTCTTCAGGAGCTGATGTCTGCACATGAGGCTCTTCAGGAGCTGATGTCTGCACACGGGGCTCTTCAGGAGCTGATGTCTGCACACGGGGCTCTTCAGGAGCTGATGTCTGCACATGAGGCTCTTCAGGAGCTGTTGTATGCACACGGGGCTCTTCAGGAGCTGATGTCTGCACACGGGGCCCTTCAGGAGCTGATATCTGCACATGGGGCTCTTCATGATGGGGCCACTGGCCTATGTTTTGGCTTCCTTGGAACTAGAGGAATTTCTGGCAGCAAACATGAAGCATGTGCCCACGTTCCTCTGGAGCATCAGAGATTCCTGAGGTGTACTGTGGGCTCTCAACACTTCCAGGTGGGGGCGCTGCCTAGATCCTAGCTGTGATGATGGAAATTCTAGGTCAGATGGGAAATGACATAGCGCCATCTTCTGGTGGGGCGCAGGCTTCAGAGGAGGCCTCTTGGGATGTGCAGACAGAACCACTTCCTAGGAATTTGGGTGGTTTTTGGCCACATCGCCCCATCAGCAAATAATTTTCTGGGAATAATCTTGAGCAGAGACAAGTCACGATCCGATCTTTTAGAGGGGGAGAGGGTCCGGTTGGGGTTGGGGAGTCGGAAGGATTCTCTGCACCAGGACCCCGACCTTCCTGCACTGCATGAGGCTGCTGGCCCACCACTCCCACCCCATCTTCAAGTAATTCTGAGCTTGCTGATTCTAAATTTTCCCCTTAAAGTGGACCAAAACCCACAGAGATCGGCCCGGAAAAAGACAAGATTCCTGGGCCGATCGATTCCCTCCCCCCGGGGCACCCAAAATCGGGATCACCCCCCCCCCCCCAGGTCGCCCATACATTCACCTTCTTTTCCGGTCCAACTGCACATGTGCGAGCCACGGCCGCATCCCCGCTGTCACTCTAGCATTTGTGAATGTCAGCGCAGGCGCGTTCCCTGTTAGAGGGTAGCGGGGGATGCGACCGTCAGCTTGCTTGGATCAGCTCGCCTTAGACAAGCTGACGTGAGTGGATCTGAGCGCGCTGATTGGACGAGAGGCTGCACATGTGCTGTAGGACCTAGGAAGGGTGAGTGCCATTGGGCAACCTGGGGGTTTCACACAGTGGGGAACCCTGATCAGGGTGCCCCGGTGGCAAGGACAAAAACCCAGGATAGTCAAAATCCTGGGTTTTGGTCGACTTTGCTCAGACCCTTCAGCTGTGTGTGTGCTGTTGGGATATCTCACCAGCTGGCTTCTGTACCTCTGAGGCTCCAGAGGCCGGTCTCATTTCATGTCTTCCATAGTGACGCCTACAGAGCGGACAGACAGGGCAAGTATCCAGCAGAAGGACACCAAGATCTCTACAGGAACTCCATGATGGAGGCTCACAAGCTTCTCCCATCACAGGGTAAGAGGGGGCGCCACTGAGCACACCTCCATTACCTTACACTCGCTCCTTCTCATGGGCTCACTCTCCTCTTTATTCACAGACTCTATAGAGAGAAATGTGACAACTGAGGAGGAGGCAGAGGAAATTGTGAAGATAAAAGTGGGCGGCGCTCTACAGATCTGCCCGGGTGAGTAATAGACATTGTATAGAAAAGTTTCCTCCATTCCCCAGTCACTCCACACACTCTGGTGGGTCTCATAACATCTCAGTACAGGGGCGTCCCCTCCTCTTTACTCACAGATCCCGGGATCTCTATAGGAAGATTTTTGAAAACTGAGGAAGAGGGAGAAACATCTGTGAAGGTCGAAGAGGAGGAAGTTTCTCTGCAGATCAGCCCAGGTGAGTGATAAACCTTCTATAGCAAAGATTATCACATTTCCCCTGTTTGTCACTTCACACACACTAATTCTCAGTACTGAACTCACTCTAATGATCTCAGGCTTGTGTTTATTTACAGACCCCGGAGACACCATGGTGAACACTAAGGAGGAAGAGGAAGGATTTGTGAAGAATGAAGAGGACCATTTTCCTCTGCAGATCATCTGGGGTGAGTAATAAAACTTCTATTGCAGAGATTCAACCTTATCCCCTTTTTTTAGTCAGCCTATGGTGTGTCTCATAGATCTCAGTACAGGGGCGTCACTCTCCTCCTCCTTTTTTGGGGGCGTCGCTCTCCTCCTCATTCTTCGGGGGCGTCGCTCTCCTCCTCATTCTTCGGGGGCGTCGCTCTCCTCCTCATTCTTCGGGGGCGTCGCTCTCCTCCTCATTCTTCGGGGGCATCGCTCTCCTCTTCGGGGGCATCGCTCTCCTCCTCTTTCTTCGGGGACGTCGCTCTCCTCTTCTTTCTTCGGGGGCGTCGCTCTCCTCCTCTTTCTTCGGGGGCGTCGCTCTCCTCTTTCTTGGGGGGGCGTCACTCGCCTCCTCTTTCTTCGAGGGCATCGCTCTCCTCATTCTTCGGGGGCGTCGCTCTCCTCCTCATTCTTCGGGGGCGTCGCTCTCCTCCTCTTCGGGGGCGTCGCTCTCCTCTTTCTTGGGGGGGCGTCGCTCGCCTCCTCTTTCTTCGAGGGCATCGCTCTCCTCATTCTTCGGGGGCGTCGCTCTCCTCATTCTTCAGGGGCGTCGTTCTCCTCCTCTTTCTTCGGGGGCGTCGCTCTCCTCTTCGGGGGCGTCGCTCTCCTCTTCGGGGGCGTCGCTCTCCTCTTCGGGGGCATCGCTCTCCTCCTCTTTCTTGGTGGCGTCGCTCTCCTCCTCTTTCTTGGGGGGCGTCGCTCTCCTCCTCTTTCTTCGGGGGCATCGCTCTCCTCCTCTTTCTTGGTGGCGTCGCACTCCTCCTCTTTCTTGGTGGCGTCGCTCTCCTCCTCTTTCTTGGGGGGCGTCGCTCTCCTCCTCTTTCTTTGGGGGCATCGCTCTCCTCCTCTTTCTTGGTGGCGTCGCTCTCCTCCTCTTTCTTGGTGGCGTCGCTCTCCTCCTCTTTCTTGGGGGGCGTCCCTCCCCCTCTTCTTTGGGGACGTCGCACTCCTCCTCTTTCTTGGTGACGTCGCACTCCTCCTCTTTCTTGGTGGCGTCGCTCTCCTCCTCTTTCTTGGGGGGCGTCGCTCTCCTCTTCTTTCTTGGTGGCGTCGCTCTCCTCCTCTTTCTTGGGGGGCGTCGCTCTCCTCCTCTTTCTTCGGGGGCATCGCTCTCCTCCTCTTTCTTGGTGGCGTCGCTCTCCTCTTCTTTCTTGGTGGCGTCGCTCTCCTCCTCTTTCTTGGGGGGCGTCGCTCTCCTCCTCTTTCTTCGGGGGCATCGCTCTCCTCCTCTTTCTTGGTGGCGTCGCACTCCTCCTCTTTCTTGGTGGCGTCGCTCTCCTCCTCTTTCTTCGGGGGCATCGCTCTCCTCCTCTTTCTTGGTGGCGTCGCACTCCTCCTCTTTCTTGGTGGCGTCGCTCTCCTCCTCTTTCTTGGGGGGCGTCGCTCTCCTCCTCTTTCTTCGGGGGCATCGCTCTCCTCCTCTTTCTTGGTGGCGTCGCTCTCCTCCTCTTTCTTGGTGGCGTCGCTCTCCTCCTCTTTCTTGGGGGGCGTCGCTCTCCTCCTCTTTCTTGGGGGGCGTCGCACTCCTCCTCTTTCTTGGTGGCGTCGCTCTCCTCCTCTTTCTTGGGGGGCGTCGCTCTCCTCCTCTTTCTTCGGGGGCATCGCTCTCCTCCTCTTTCTTCGGGGGCATCGCTCTCCTCCTCTTTCTTGGTGGCGTCGCTCTCCTCCTCTTTCTTGGGGGGCGTCGCTCTCCTCCTCTTTCTTGGGGGGCGTCGCTCTCCTCCTCTTTCTTGGGGGGGTGTCGCTCTCCTCCTCTTTCTTCAGGGGGGTCGCTCTCCTCCTCTTTCTTCGGGGGCGTCGCTCTCCTCCTCTTTCTTCGGGGCCGTCGCTCTCCTCCTCTTTCTTCGGGGGCGTCGCTCTCCTCCTCTTTCTTCAGGGGCGTCGCTCTCCTCCTCTTTCTTGGGGGGCGTCACTCTCCTCCTCTTTCTTGGGGGGCGTCGCTCTCCTCCTCTTTCTTGGGGGGCGTCACTCTCCTCCTCTTTCTTGGGGGGCGTCGCTCTCCTCTTTTTGGGGGGCGTCGTTCTCCTCCTCTTTCTTCGGGGGCGTCGCTCTCCTCCTCTTTCTTCGGGGGCGTCACTCTCCTCCTCTTTCTTCGGGGGTGTCTCTCCTCTCCTATTTCTTCGGGGACATCACTCTCCTCTTTCTTTACAGACCCAGGAGACACTATAGAGGGAAATTTGAAAACTGAGCAAGAGGAAGAGGAAATTGTAAAGATAAAAGTGGAGGAACTTCTACCGATCAGCCCAGGTGAGTAACTTTTATAGAAAAGATTCTTTCATTCCCCCTGTTTAAACCAGACCAACACCTATGTTGGTCCTGCAGACAGCTAATAAAAACAAGCTTTGGGGGGTATCCAGAATGCTGGAGCCCCCCTGCACATAACCTTCCCAGAACGCCCGATATCCCTACCTTCACTATGAGCCAGCGCCGGGAAAGGAGTCCCACGATTGGCTGCCAGACGGGCATTCCGGTGGCTGGGACTCCTTTCCGGGCGCTTGCTCACAGTGAAGGTAAGGATATCGGGTGTTCTGGGGGGGGGTTATGTGCGTGGGGAAGGCTCCAGCATTCTGGATGCCCCCCAAAGCTTGTTTTTATTAGCTCTCTGCAGGACTAACACCCGTTAAAGTCACTCTGCACACTCTGGTGTGTCTTGTACAGTACGCAGTACAGGGGTGTCGCTCTCATCTTTCTTCACAGACCCCGGAGACACTTTAGTGACAAATGTGACATTTGAGGAGGAGGAGGAAGAAGGATTTGTGGAGACTAAAGAGGAAGAAGATCCTCTGCAAATCAGGCCAGGTGAGTAATATTGTTTTCCTATTACCTCCACATACGCTGTGTATCTCATACATCTGCACTTGAGCTATTTGTTCTCTACCAGGATGTTGGACACTCACCTTGTTCTGCCTCACCATGTTATTCCTCAGCTGCTGGCACTATTCGAGTGGCTGTTAGCCATCAGGGATTTCTCTCCTTTGTGGCTTTAGCCGCTGTGAGGTGCTCAGGACCTTCTTTGCTGTGTGGCCTGGGGTCGAACACTAATTTATAAGCCGGCATTTCCCACTTATTCCCACTAGTGGTGCTTTGCACTAAAGTTAGCTGATGACTGGCATTCATTTCAAGATAATAATTTGGCCAGTGAGACTTTGACCCAACCCCCATCATAGCTGATCAGCCAGAGGCAAAAGAAAGCTGTTCCAGACCGCCTGTCCCGTCATAATGGGATGATTTTGTTACTGGGGGTGTGATTGCTGATGATGGGGTGAGTACAAAAATGTAGCCATCTAAGCTATGTGGGACTGGCACATATGCTAATACAGAAAATTAGTATGAATATACAAAACTTTGTGTGGCTGTTAAAGTTGCATGGGGGGCCCCTGTTTTTTACTGTCACTTCTATGTTTTTTACTGTGTATGTTGTTTGATGGTATATATAATGTGCTTTTTGATACTGATTAAAGTTTTGTATATTCATACTAATTTTCTGTATTAGCATATGTGCCAGTCCCACAGTGAACCCTGTCTTTCAGTGTTTGTTATTTGAGTAAGCCCATGGTTTGTGGGATGTCTGGATTCTCAGACAGTGCACGTGCAGAGATTACGGGGATCTCCCCTCCTTTTATCTAAATACCATCTAAGCTATGGCTGGGATGTGTAAGGACTTCATGAAAGTGAACCAATTCACCACTTCACTGGAGCCCCCCCCCCCCTCCATATGGGATGATAGGCTGGGCTGCACAGGAAACCCCAGGTCAGGCAGCAGGGAATGTTTTTGCCATATGGCAGAGAACAGACCATGATCAAAGTTCTGTGGATTAGAGACAGATGATCAGCTATCAATATGGCTGCCTCATGTCATACATAGGAGCAGAGAATGAGATGTAGTAGGATGTAAGCTGGGTCATTACAAGGGTCAGCAGTTCAGGATATCAGGAAGTAAAGCAAGGATGACCAACTTTAAAGAGGACCAAAACCCACCCTGGAGTCTGAGAATCCAGAACAGGCATACTCGCTCCGACCGGGGGTGTCCCGCTGTGTAAAACCCCCCCCCCAAGTTTCCCTAAAACTCACCTTTGTTCCTGGTCCAAAAGTGCATGCGCAAGCAGCGGCCACATCACAGCTGTTCCTTCAGCAGGACGCTCCCTGTTACAGGTTAGCGGGTGGGCTCGAGCGGATCCGAGCGCGCTGATTGGACGAGCGGCCGCGCATGCGTCGTAAGACCAGGAAGAGGCGAGTTTGTTCAGGCGACCTGGGGGGTTTCACACAGCGGGGCACCCCCGATCAAGGACCAAAACCCAGGATAGGTTTTGGTACACTTTAAGTCAAGGAAAAATAGCAGAATCGTTCTCTCCCATCCCACCATTGTAATCCAAAGGAGACAGCCTGGATACAGATAAAGATAATAAGTTATTATTATGAAGAGCTGAGAATTGTAATATTAAGTATAACTCTACACTATCACAGACAATATAGGAGGGAGGGGAGGAAGGAGAGGAAGGAGAACAGGAAAGATGAATAGGCGGCATTTCCTATATGGTTCTGCCCAGGTGAGTAAAAAACCTTTTATAGTATAGAAAGATACTACAGTTTCAGACACTTTGCACACACTTATTCTCAGTACTGAACACACTGATCTCACTCTTGTGTTTATTTACAGCCCCCCGAGACACTATGGTGAAAACTGAGGAAGAAGGATTTGTGAAGACTAAAGAGGAGGAATTTCCTCTGCAAATCAGTCCAGGTGAGTAATAAACCTTCTATAGCAAAGATTCCCCCATTTCTCCTGTTTTAGGCACTCTGCACACTCTGGTGTGTCTCGTACCATCGTACATCTTTCTTCACTGACTCCAGAGACTCTATAGACTCTATAGACTCTATATTCCTGTACTTGCCTCCATCTTACTTTCTGTTGCCACAATCTAAGCTCTCCTAATTCTTGAGTGACCTGCTCAGTTGATATCTACTCTCTGCCTCTGTTACTGATGTTGCCTCGACGTCTTGTGGAGGATCTCTTAGCTGCTGAGCTCCAGCTTGATGCCCATTTTATACTTGTCTGATCAGCTATAGGTAACGATTGGGAACACATACATGGTACAAAGGTCAAACAGAATAGCTTTATTGAACCAGCCATGCATGGAGGAGCTGTAGGGGACAAAAGGTGAGTATAGGCTTTGTTTTTTTTGTTTTGTGTTGGACTGTCACTTTACATTCATATATGTTTTAGCAATTAAAATTATGGTCTTGGGCGAGCATGAAGATACCTAGTTCCTAAAAGGAACAAGGGATACCCTGCTGACGATGCTTTTCACTGATCTTTATAAAACGAATCATATTTATTTTGCCATGTACTTACATTACAGGAATTTATTGTGGCTGGTAGGCAACAGGGATACACCTGTAAGGGAAGGACCAACACGTAATAATTCCAGCAGATGCATGCTTATGCCCTTATTCATCAAGCGATAGCGCCAGGTAGTGTCTGACGAGCGCCAGGTAGCGGCAGCTAACGGCGACTACCGACTCAAGTACGCCCGGCGGCGGTCACAATGACGCATTTATCAAGCAAAATGAGGCTAGCGCCGGCGAGAGCGACGGCTAGCGCGGCATTCATCATGAAGCCGCCTGGACCGAACTGCGCCGCTGCAAATTCCCTCACAGCGCCAGGTATGAGCTGTCGCTCCCTGGCGATGTCCAATGCATTTCAATGGAGCAATCTATAATTATTCCTAATTAATTGGTATTAATTTTTTTTTTTGATTTTTTTAATGTCAAAAAATCGGAGACCACTTCTGCAATGTTAGGATTTATTTTTAAGTCAAAAAAAAAATTAAAAAAAATATGTGCAGAATTGATCTAACAGGTCTGAGATTAATGTATTCATATTACAAAATGATTCTAAAAACATGTATAATGTTACATTCAAAAAATATGGTTGTTTAGGGGTTAAAAACTAGTTAATACACATCGCCGCCAGTGCTCTGGGGTTTAAACAAGGAATGGACAGCGACAGCACATTCGGAGCGTGATTTGTTGATGAATATGAAGCTAGCCGTTCGCTCTGGCCATTCGTTGTCAGGCGCTCACATACAACGCTGGACCTGTGAAACAGCAACCCCCCAGCCCGTATTCAACATTACCGCACACCGACTGAGTCGCTGTCAACAAGCTAACGCCGGCCAAGCACAGCGAATACTGGCTGGCGCAGAAAAAATCATGCTACAGTCGCTCATCTGTCGCTACCTGGCGCTATTAATGAATCGGCCTCTTAGTTCCTGGATGGTATAGAAGCCCAGTAGGAAGATAGAGATAGAAGGGTATGAAGAACTCCCTGTGTCAGGTGACCCCCACCAGGGCTGGCTCCTTGGACAAGAAAGTCTCAGTGGGCACTGATGTGCCCTGTCACCGTTGAGGTCTACCGCCACTATTGGGTCCTCCTTTGTCACTAATCACCGTCCAGTGCTTACCACCATCAATCATCCTCCAGTCCTCGAGATGTTATCTGCTGCTGCTGATCGTCCTCTGGTCTTTTGTCGCTTCTCCACTGCTACCATTTCTCCCCAGGCCTTCTCTGCCAATACTTTTCCGTCATTGCTGCCAATTGTCCCCTGATCCTTGCCACCTTCTCCACTGCCACTAAAGAGTCCACTGCTGCTTCTGCAGAGCATCACCACCTTCTTGGCTGCCGCAGATCTCCCTGTAATTCTTGCCACCTTCTCCTTCTCCATTGCCGCTGATCAACTTCTGGTCCTAAGGTCAATCCTGAGCAAGTCTGCACATAGGGCCCACCAGAGAATCATGTGGCCCAGTCTGAGCCTGAATGGGCCCTTACGCCTGGTGCTGACACTGGCTCTGACTTCCACCCATGCAGCGATTTCTGTTCCAGGTTCCATTGTAAGGATTTCAGGTTTTTGTCTGACTCATCCTGATTATCACCTGTCTTGTGCTTTCTGACTGTGCTTCCTCTGGGATGGCCAGGGGTCAATGATACTGGGCTCTGGCCTCCCCTGATTGGGCAGCTTGACCTTGAGCACAACCATGACTACCCACCTGTCTCATCCACTGATACTGTGCAGCTCTCTGACCTCCTGGGTCTCGACCCCCTGCTTGTCTTTGGAAATCCATCTGTGTTTCTATATTGCTCCTTTCTGGATCAGCCACGCAGTTTAGCTTGGCTCCTTGCTGCTTGCCCTCACCCAGAGCTCACCACCCAATAACCTTAAGGGTTCACCTGCCTTCAGTCTGTCAGGTTCAATTCTCTGCGCTTATTAAGTACGGGGCGGCAAAAGTGTCCAGTGAGGCATTTCCAGCTTCCCGGTGAACAGAGGCTTGCCTATTGGCAGAAGTAGTGGTGGAGATTAGGAGTTGTGATCTGACTTAAGACAAAACCCAAAAATGGAATTCACACCTGGGCACTCCATTGAAAATCAATGAAAATTTATTGTAGCGCAAAGATTAAAAAACATATAAAACACACATCTAACAAAGGTTAAAAACAAGCCAACCCTGGACAAAAAGTCAATTAATATTACAAATACCAATTAATAATGTATACAAATCTAATAATATCCGCGGTAAGAAGCTCCTAACAAATCTTACTATTATCACAAAGAAGTTTTATATAGAGAATGCTCCTGCCCCCAACTGGTCATAAATGATAATTACACCCACAATAGTTCTACTAATAAATAGTATATCCTTCTAAGCTTATCCAATTACTTTGAAACCTACTAGTGCTACATTCATAAAATTCTATCCACCAAACATGTATACATATGTGCAAAAAGTGTAATACTAAATATAACTGATAATAAGTAATAATAAAGTGCAACGTGCCTATCTATTCAAAAATTCATACCTATTGCATCTCCCATTAATAAAGTGCAGCGATGGACAAGAGAGCGCGGCCGCCGCCACCTCCCGCGCGTCACTCATTCCCAAACGGCCGGCGCGGGTGCACGTCCTGCTAGAGGGACGCTCGGGAGGCCGTGGCAGGCGCCGCTGGATCGAGGAGCAGGTAGGGATTTAGGGGTTTCTGGGGGGTTTCACACAGCCCCGATCGGGGTGCCCCGCAGTCAGGGAGCTGATCGGTCCGGGAATCTTATAGATTCCCGGGCCGGTCATGGGAGGGTGTTCCTTCGAAGTCTTCTCCATTCCAGCATGTCCTGCTTTCCATCTTTCTTAACTTTCTTTCATTATTGTACTCTTTGCTATATCACAACTTTGGAGATGGTCATTTGAAAGATTTCAGAGACATTTGTCAAAACATTGCCCTACATAAGCTCCCCTGCCAAACTTGCCCTCATTTTATTAGACCCTATCTGATCCTTAAAAGAATCAGTGGGGTCATCTACAAGGGTCCTAGCTAATCTGACTTGCATTGATTATTCACTTAAATTGTTAGGTAATTATATTACACTACAAATAAATATCTGGAGGAGGTGAGTATCTTAAACAGTCACCCTGCTCACTCTAAAGAACCCTTTGCTTGACTGGAGCGTAATCCCTCTTTCTATTCTAACCGTAAGCTGTGCATCTATGTTTAAATTGATGATCTTAAGTGATTTCAGCAGACCCTGTTTTATGCCAATTTTGTGAAATAGAGCAGAGTTGCAACTTAACCTTTCCTACATTCTCCAGGTAGAAGATGCAACCAAAATGATCTGGCCAAACATGCTGTTATCTCTTCAGCTGCTAAAAGAGAAGATGACACAACAGCAAAGTCTACAAGAGAACCAACTACCCCAAACCACCATATGTACTCCACACATCTCTTGTCTCATCCCCCCTCTATACCGGAGTGTTATACAGATGTCCTCACCCATCATACAGCTCATACGGCATATTCCTGTGCTAAATGTGGGAAATGTTTCTCTCAGAAATCAGACCTTACCGCACATGAAACAGTTCATATAGGGGAGACACCATATTCCTGTTCTGAATGTGGGAAATGTTTCTTTCAGAAATCAGACCTTACCAGACATGAAAGAGTTCACACAGGGGAGAAGCCATATTCCTGCTCTAAATGTGAAAAATGTTTCTCTAACAAATCAGCCCTTATCAGACATGGAAGAGTTCATACAGGAGAGAAGCCATATTCCTGTTCTGAATGTGGGAAATGTTTTTCTCACAAATCAAACCTTGTTAATCATGAACGAGTTCATACAGGGGAGAAGTCATATTCCTGTTCTGAATGTGGTAGATGTTTCTCTGAGAAATCAAACCTTATTAAACATGAAAGAGTTCATACAGGGGAGAAGCCATATTCATGTTCTGAATGTGGGAAATGTTTCTCTCAGAAATCATCCCTAACCAAACATGAAAAATTGCATACAGAAGCAAGGTCATAGTTTTGTTGAATCTGTTCTCATGAAGCTTATTGGATTACATAGAAACTGATGGACAAAAGTAGACCAACCACTTTAAACAGCGGCCCTCCAGAGCCACTGATTAAAGTGATTGATTTAATACCCATGGTGAATCCCAAATGCTCTGCTTTGTGAACCCCCCTGGGAACCCTGCAAACACCTTTCCAGGGGGTCCCACACTTCTGCCGCATATCTGCCCTTCTGTGGCTGGATGTGCTCCCACCCTAGCTATTCAGATTGTCGTGAGAATACCACAGAGACCAGTGATGTGGCCACTCCCGCTTCCCTTTGAAGCTCTTTTACAAACAGCACTTGATGCTGATCGGTCGAAAGAGCTGCGGAAAGAAATGTTTCAGGGGGATATGAGGGGTTCACATCCTAAATTGGATTGCCCCAGGGATAAGGACCAAGGATCCTGAAGATCGACTTTAAAAGCAGGCATAGGCTGTACTAGGACAATGCATGTCAGAAGCAAACAGAAATTTAGATGTGTGTTTTCTCGGGGCCGGCGAACCTAATTTAATATTTCCACGTGGGCATAAGGCAAAAAAGCCTTATGCCCAGGAGGAAATATTAAATTAAATTAAAAAAAAGGATAAATTCAAGGGCGTAGTATATTTAGGTTTTGCAAAGAGTTACAGTACAAAAAGCAAAACAAATTAGCCATCAACCATACATAGAATGCGACATTTTATCATAAAAGTGTTTCACTGCTGAAGTGGAGAGAGCATGCCTAGGGGATGGTCCAACTGATCACCTATTGTCATGGGCTTATTCTGTGATAGGGGAGGCAAGGCCAGCAGCCAGGAGACCATGGGAAGATAGGTGGCATAAAGACCTGGATTTGGAGCTTGCACCAGACGACTGGGAAGCGATCTACAAGGGGCTGCATAAAGGGGTGACTAATAGCTCCCTACAGGAAACTAACTATAAAATTGCCACTCGTTGGTATAGAACTCCTGCAGGTCTCCATAGGATATTCCCAGAGGTCCCAGATCAATGTTGGAGATGTGGCTCTCAGGGGGCCACGTTTATTCATGTATGGTGGTCATGCCCTAAAATTGCTACCTTCTGGGAGAATGTGCATGAGGTCACAGGGAAGATTTTGGGTGATTCCTTGGAGTGGGGCCCAGCTGGGTATTTGCTGAATTGGTCGGCTGACGGGAAGGGGAAAGGAGGAGTGAGCCCACTGGGGATACACCTTATGAACGCTGCTAGAGTCCTGATCCCCAGGAATTGGAAAACTGAGAGAACTCCCTCGCTTAGGGACTCGGTTAGGGACCTCGCTTAGGGACTGGTTCAGCCAGGTGGACACATAGAGGAGATGGAGGAGATTCTTCTGACAAAACAGGATAGATTGGAACACTTTAGAAAGACATGGACCATTTGGGATATATTCAAGAGCTCGGAGGTTTATAGGGAGGCTGTTGGACCTTGACATGGTGATCCGTGCCTTAGGCGGGATGGCACGTTGATTTCCTGGGAGACCTGAGACTCTCGAGCTTGGGGAGACGTATGGGGGAGATTGTAGAGGCTCTGCAGATCACTGGGGATTAGCCTGGTTTGATGAGGTGACCTGCAGCTCATGAAGAGCGTAGTGATGATGCGGAAATTCAGGAGGTGGGTGCTAGTTCTCCCTCCCCCCCCCTCTTCTTCTTTTTCTTTCTCTTCCTACCCACTCCCAGTCTATCTAGGCCCATCTTTTCCTTCACCTACCCGTTCTTGTTGATTCCTGACCCTCCCCCCCTTTCTCTCCCCTTCCCTTTGTCCCCCTGTCACCTAGAAGTTTATCGGACACCTCTGTGTCGTTGGGTTGGGGTTCCCTGTGTTCTTCCCTTACCCCTTTCATATCCCCTACCCACTGCTAAGTTATGGGCCCCTCTTTCCCTTCCTCCTCGGGCTCCACTCCGGTCCATGGGCTGGGTGGGGGGCGGGGGGGAGGGGATGGGACACGGTAGCCACTGAAGTCGGTTGGCACTACAGGACGCCTAAGAAATGAGCACTTTTTGCGGATGTGGAGTTGTAGCAACAGCGAGCCCCGGACCGGTACTGTGAATAGTAAGGGGAGACTTCCCCTTCATCTGATAGGGGACATGTAATGCTTACCTGCAATTTATTCGCCTCAGAACAAGGTTACCTGTAAATCTGTAGATGCTGTATTTTCGTATATGACATTGTATACTTGAGATGGGTGGCTGCTGTGTCCCACACAGGAGGGCACTAGCCGCATGCCATAGGTTATAAGTACTAAGCTGTATACTTTATGATGTATGCTTTTCCTTGTTCTTTTTGTCTTTCGCCTGATTGGGCACTTTGTACAATACGATAACTTTAATAAATAAAGTATGTTTAAAAAAAAAGTGTTTCACTGAGCAAGCTAGTTCTAGCACATACAGTATACATCACTTGTATCCATGTAGGCAGGTGTTATCTGCAATGATGGCGTCAGATTTCTCCAGGGCAAATGTGAAAGAGCTCTTACAGTCATGCCAAGATGATCGACTCAGGGAGTCCAAAATGGGGAGCAGCGAGTGTCAAGCAGAAAATAATTAGAAAAAAGACAAAATATTAAAATGAAAAGAATGTTCAGAGAAAGGAAGAAAGAAATAGTAACAGCGCTAAAGAAGGGAAACTGAGAGTTGGGATTGGAGAGGTGATACCTAAATAAATAAAGCGGGAGAGCAGAAACATTTTTGGTAATATCACTCCAGAAGTTCTGCAATGCTCATGAAAAAGGATTTGTGCTGTTCTCATTTGGGGTGGATGTTAGCTGGTGTGTATTTGGGTTTTTCCTGATAAGATAACCAGGGATACATGGTGGTCCAGTAAATCTGCGACCATATGATTATTCTTTATTCATTAATTATATTATTGTAATAAAACATCATATGTTTTATACACATGCATGAGTATTTCATCAAGTAGGTACTATGAAATATATTTAAAACTTTAAAAATAATCATATTATATTCCAGTTCTGTTGTTAATATTATGCACAATAATGAGCCCATTTCAGGAATGTTAGGTTAGGTAGTCAGGGCTTCGAAGTATTGGATTGGTACAGAGGTTAGGGCTCTGAGCTGGAGGGATTGGTAAGGTGTGGTAAGTAGGTCAGGACTCTAAGGTGTAGTGGTGATATGGAGGCCGGAGCTTTGGGCTAGAGGGCTTGTTTGTGTTGCAAAGTGTGAGTGTGAGTGCTGGGTGCAGCGGAGTCATAATCAAAATAGACATTGGTATAACAGGAACTGGCTTTACTGGAACATGAATGCAGTACGAAAATGTCACCTTACATGGTGCATAACACAGACAGGAAAAAAAAATGTATCTTAGCGCAACTGAATGAACAGGAAATACACCACATCAGTAAGATGCATAGAGAAACTACAGTTAAGCATTGGTAACTGGACCATCTAGTGTCAAAACTGCAAACTGCAGTAAATCTAGCAAAATAGCTTTCCATATCTGTGTGAGTCACCAGACCCTTTAGCAGATGAAAGATTTAATCAAAGGAGTCTTGTGGGCTGTGCAATCGCAGCATGAGGCCTCTAGAGTGCAACAAGAAGCTACCCATGTGCAACAGATGGCTCTAGAGGAGACATGCTGCAGACTTTCTGTGTAACTGCAGGCTACCCAGGAGGAGCAAAGAAAACACTGGGATACTTTTAAAGGATGTGTGACAACTAGCTCCTTGGAAGGGCCACCAATTCTACCTTCATAGTTGCTAGTCATTTCCTGCAAAAGATGGAAAAATCAGATGATGTGAAAATGTACTTCACCACATTGGAGAGAACTGGTGAGAATGAGGCTTGGCAAAAGTCATAGTGGGCAGGACCTTTGGCACCTTTTCTTTGCAGAGGAGTCCCAGAAGCCTACTTTGACCTGGATATGGACATTTAAACATTACAAGGCTGAGCTCTCAGCTGTAACCCTTGAAAAGTATAAATTAGTAAATAAAGCGTGTAAGAAAGAAATAAGGTTGGCAAAGACACAAAATGAAAGAGATGTGGCCAAAGAAAGCTAAAAAAAACCCTAAACTTTTTTTAAATATATAAATTAAAAAAAAACTAAATCAGAAGCACAAAATGAATGACAGAAACAAAGAAAGCGAATGACTGACCCAAAGGCATGAAGAGATGGAGAAGAAATGAGAAAAAATGTAGATAGAATGAAGGAAAGACTGACAGAAATAGAAGAAAGTAATGGCAGAAAGATGGAAAGAAAAAAAGGAAAGAAAGAATTGAAGGACTGACAGAAAGGCTCCACAATGGCCATTCTGCCTCTGGCTGAGTCCTGGTTACTGCACAGCCCTGCATCCTGCATAAGGGCTGTCCAGGGTAGAGGAAATGTGGGCCATCCCAAGGTGCAGGGTTTTGTCACATGTCTGATTAACCTATACAATGTGGTGCTGTGTATATATATATATATATATATATATATATAGTGTATATATGTAGTGTATGCTCAGGCTGCTTGTGTGGCTTTACCCGGTGGGGGGTGAGAAACATGTGCACCATTAGGGTGGAAGATAAAGACTCTGGCAGTCTGGTCACGCTGTTAAAGTCTGACTTGGTAAACCCCCAAAAAGGGGTAACTTAATTCTATGAATGTATTCTGCATCCATGGGTTTACTCAGACTTACCAGACTGCCTTGGTCGTCATGATTACCCCGTTTGGTGTGGTAAGGACAAAGAGCATTCTAGAGATTAACATGAGAGGGGGTGTGGCCTTGAAATATCAGAACTCCTCCCCTTTTCTGTCTTGGTCGAGCTTCATGTCTGTGATAAACCTTCATCAGAGTAAGGTAGAGCTCCAAGTGTGGGTATGTGTAGGCCAGGGTGAGCGACCAACCCACAGGGACCAGAATCTACTGGCAGGACCAGTGCCCACTGGAGCCTCTGCAAGGGAGATCAGACTGTGCTGCAGGTACAACCAGGCTCATTCTCTGGAAAGCTGGAAGCCACTTAGGATGGAGAGGTGGGGTACCAGAGGGACCCACCAGAAGAGTAGTGAGGCTGGCCGAGGTCAGGGGGTCACAGGCATAGAGTTATGGTAAAAGTCCAAGCCAGAGTTCAAGGACAGGCAGCACAGAAGCAAATTTAAGGTGGAACAAACCCAGGATTTAGACTATCCCAGATTTAGTTTTGTGCCCCAGGAGCATCCCGAATTGGGATACCCCACTCTGTGAAAGCCATCAGAACACCCATACAAACTCACCTTTTCCCAGTCCTACAGTGTATACGCAGGCACTTGTTCAGTCAAAAATGTTTTCCATGCATATGGCGTGCGCACCTCCCCCCATGTGAATGACTGGGCATGGAAGCACACACACAGCCCAAAGATGCAGGGAGGCGACCTCCGGCGAGGGAAAGCAAGTGAGTTTTGAGGCACCCTGGGGGGGTTTCTGATCTGGGATGCCCCAGGGGAAGGCCAGCCCTTGAATCTTTTCAATGTCAGGGTCCTGCCTCTAGGGTTTTGTTCCACAGGCAAGGTCAATCTAAGTTAGTTTGTAGTCAAGAAGAGGACAGGCCAACAATAGGGGACTCTGGGGCCTCATGATTCCCCCCCTGCAGCATCCAATGGCACATGTGCAAGCCACGGCTGCCATAATCTATACCTTTAGTCGGGTGCACACTTGTGAATGGCTGACACAGGCAGGCACCCTGTTAGAGGCTAGCGGTAATTCTGCCCTTAGCCCGAGCCAAAATTGCCAAGCACTCTGGATGAGAGCCCACACATTCGCCATAGTTCCAGGGAAAGGTGAGTTTTATTGGGTATGTTTACTGCGTTTACACACAAAGCAGGGCATACCAAATCTGGCTGCCCTGGGAGCAGGAACCAAAATCCAGGCTTTTGGTCCACTTGCATATGCAGGCTCTTCTCCAGCCAGTGCCGAATGTTGCTCCCCTCCAGCTTTGCGTACCTGTGCCAGCCATTCACATTGGTCTGGCACTGCTGTGTGAAGCAGCCAGATGGTTGCAGGGGATGCCCCCGCATATAACACCCAAAACCTCACAGGATATGTGTACCTTGAATAATGAAACAGGATTATAATTATAATGTGACCCAACTCATTATACACCACCAGTAGCAACGTGTAGGTAAATCTCAGCCATAGGTGGGGACTGCAAGATAGAAAAAAACTAGCTCCTCCCGGCCTATATAGGGCAGGCTGTCGCAGGATCTCCTCAATATTTTTCTTGCCGTCACAAGGGACTGTGAAGATGTCTGGATTTTTTTGTTACAGTGCTGAGCCGGGAGCGGGGGCTTGGACAGAGTGGGGGGGGGGGGCGTGCATGGTAAGTGAGCTGGGGCTCGTCTGACTGGGTTTAAACCCTGAGGATCAGAACCCCACAGCAGCAGGGTACCTGCTCTCTGGGCCTTGCATGGTGGCCCTGCTGTGTTTCTCCCACAGAGCCCGGTCCCTCTACCCTCTGGGTCATCTACCCCACGAATCCATGACACCCTGCGCGAGACAGTCTGCCTTCCCCATGGCTGCTGGGTGGGGCCTGAGCTAGGTGGCCGGGCTCCCTGGTGTCAGTATGTTTGTGATTACTACTGCTGGCAGCCATGCTTGTCAAAGCTCATTCAGAGCTCAGCTGCTAGCATTTGGAGGGGGGGGCGGCCTTGTCGCGAGGGGGGCATGGCCACCGGCCATGCAACCTGCCTATTGGCTACATTGAGAAGGAGGCGTGCTGGCTGCTCCTGCGATGCCGGGGGGAACCCCCATGGATGGAGTTTCCCCTTTGGATGTGGCACACAGGATGGCTCAGTTGGAGAGCATGGTCAGTGGCCTTCATCAGCAGGAGCATCCAGAATCTGTCTCATCCCACCAAGGTGGGAAGGCTATGGCCAAGTGTGGGCATATTCAGACAGAATCCTCAGAGGACCTATTTACGGGTTCAGGATCTAGTTCCGGTCGGTCAGAGATGGAGGTGCCGTCCAGCAGGGGAGAGGAACCGGACACCACGCATACGCTGGGGAACCCTCCGGATCACCCTCCGGATCAGATTGAGGAGCTATTTGAGGTTCTGCACCTCGCTACTCCTCGGCCAAAGTGGCAGATGAAGAAGAGTGAACCCTACAAGCATCAGAAGGTCAGGCTGTAGGAGAAACCGGATAAGCTTCCATCTCTTCCTAAGGTCCTGGACAACTAGTACCCCTTTCTAGATGAGGCGGTCAGGGTTGGTCTTCACTACCTGAGGTAGATGAACCAGTGTCGGGTCTGGCTCGGCACACCATTAACCCTACTTCGGATAGTGCGGCCTTCGGTTAGGAGGTTGGACCAACCAGCCAGGCATGCGTTCTCCATGGTGGGGTCAGCCATGCACCCAGTTGGCAGGCAAGGTCTGGATGAAGCAGCAGAGGAGGTGTTTGCAACATGGAGGGTGTTCCTCTGCACTTTGTTTGAACTCCTTTGCTATGGAGGACTTCATATACATAGTGCAACGACTTGGTGCGTCTGGTGGCTGGCCTTGCTGGTCACCTTGCGATGCATGGTCTTGCTGAAACAGTGGTCAGCCGACACTGCTTCGAAGGAGACGCTTACTGCACTCCTCTTTTCAGTGGGTCGTCTTTTTGGTGAGCCTCTGAATGACCTGGTCCAGAAGGCCACGGGTGGGAAGTCGACTAGGCTTCCACAGAAATGGAAACTGAGGACCTTGTTTTGCAGGTTGACAAATTTTCGTCCCTTCTGGAAGTTCGGAGGTTCTACAGACTTCAAATGCAGCAAGGATTTGATTTTTTTGGGTAAGCAAAAGCCATGGGGGAAAGCTAGAACCCAAGGGGCCAGCCAGCCCAAGCCTCCAGCTAGGCCCTCTCAAGGTTGACAGGGCGCCCTCACCCGATCGCGCCGATTTGGACGGAACAGATATCTGACACCTGGGTTCAGGAGGTGGTTTCTTCTGGGTACAAGATCGAGTTTGGGACCAGGCCGCCACACAGGTTTGTGGCGTCCAAGCCTGCCCCCGTTGTGGAAACCAGCACCAGGTTGTAGTACCTGCCTCCCCCTCAGAGCAGAGCTGTGGCTTCTAATCAATACTATTCGTCATCCCCAAGAAGGACGGGTACGTTTGGCTGATCCTGGATCTCCAGAATCTGAATGTTCGATTATGTTCGGGTGTGGGGATTCCACATGAAATATCTAAGGTTGGTCGTAACGTCGCTACAACAGGGGATTTTCTAGCTACGATGGACATAAGGATACTTACCTGCATGTTCTGATCTTCCCTGGTCATCAACAATACCTGCGCTTTGTGGTGGGCGCCCAGTATTTCCAATTTGTAACACTGTCATTGGGACTGGCCACTGCCCCGTGACTGTTGTGTTATGACTGCGTTGGTGGCAGTTGATGCCTTCCATGGTTTTAGTTTAGTTGCAGTCTTTCTAGTTGCACGCATTATGCACAGGTTAGTGTTCTCCCCTCCCGGGGCTGTGGCTACACTGCTTTTTATCCTGCCACAGCCTGCCCTCTATAGGCCGGGAGGATATAGTTTTTTCTATCTTGCAGTCCCTGCCTATGGCTGAGATTAACCCATGTGTTGCCCCGGAATGGAAGTGGACAAGAAAGGAAATTTACAGGTGAGTACACAAATTTGCCCTTTTCCTCTTTCCCACAGGGCATGTGAGGGACGCTCAGCCAATCAGCAGCACTTGTTCCATTCAGATTTCTTTTGCTGCACTACACGCAGAGCTGAATGGGCCAAGCACCGCTGCCCACATCCATGCTCACCTCTATCTCTGGGCATATCCATCCCAGCCGATCAGAAAGGCCTGCCGCAGGTGCGTGCCTACCTGTTGCTATAGTCGGGATGCAGTCGTGATAAAGAGATGTGGTGTAGGGTCATGGAAGAGTTGAGGGAAACAGGAGATCTGGGGGTTTACCACAGCGGGGCATCCCAATTTGGGGAGACCCATAAAGAGGCAGATGTAATATCATCCCCCCCACACTGATGGAGCCACACCCATCTGTCCAATCTACCCGCTCACCTGCCTAAATGACCATCCACCTACCTGCCTGACCACCCACTGATCTGCCCACACACTTACCTACCTGCCCATTACATAGTTCCAATCACATAGTAATCTCTGCGCTGCTGCTACTGCACCCCCAGCATGTCTTTAGCTAGGCACATACCTGTAATAGGCATTTTTGAATGGTCGCACCCACAGACAGAGGCGGGATTTGGGATGCAGCCAGCTACACTAACCCCATTCAGCTCTGAACTCAGTGCAGCAAAGGAAATCTGAATGGAGTGAGTGCTGCTGATTGGCTGAGCTTATATGGGATAGCGGGCATCCCAAATTGGGATACCTGCCACTAGGAGGAGCAGCAACTCAGGAAAGTCAATTTCTCCTGCTGCAATGATTGTCACTAAAGCCTGACTGACCAACACCGACTTCTATATAACCATGTTACGACTGGTGACAGCTGGTCCTCCATCATGTCACAGCCTCTTCCGGGGTTTGGGATAGCAGTGGGGAGAGGTTGGGGTCCTAATAATTAGGGCGGGGGGTTGTTGATTGGTCATATGGATGATGTGCAGTGATTGGTGTTATGTTGTCGAGTGGTGCAGTGTCACAGCGGAGGAGGAACAGGGCTCATCTACTCATGGCAGGGGCGGGGCTTGTGTTTGGTGTCATAGCGGCATTAGTGTGTCTAGGGGCCCTGCACCAGTATCACTATCACATCTATGGCTCATTCCCAAATAAGCCACGCCCCTTAAAGTGGTCCAAAACCCAGCTCGATTGGCCCGGGAATCTATAAGATTCCCAGGTCGATCAATTCCCTCCCCTGTGCGAAACCCCCCAGGTTGCCCCATTCACTTACCTTGCTTCTCTGTCCAATGGTGCATGCGCGGGTCGCATCCCCGCTATCCCCCTAGCAGGGTGCATACCTGTGCCAGTGATTTCTGACTGGCCGATGCGGGAAGAGGGAAGTGGGGGATGCGGCCGCCAGTGCCCCAGTCTTTGGCGTGACGTCAGCCGTTCCGAGCACGCTGACTGGACAAGCGGCCGTGCATTCGCCGTAGAACCGGGAAGAGGTGAGTTTCTTCGGGCAATCTGGGGTTTCACACAGCACCTGATCGGGGTGCCCCGGGGGAAAGGACCAAAAAACAGGATAGTCAAAATCCTGGGTTTTGGTCCACTTTAAGCCCCACCCCACCCCACCCTCTCATCCTGTAAAGCTGTCTCTAATTCTCACATCAGCTCTGCCACAGGAAGGGATCATTATTTGGTCTGATGAAAGTGGGTGAGTCCTGCGCATGTGCCGAGGGTTCGCCAGCGATCCAAGGGGGTTTCCCACAGCAGGGCATTCCAAATCAGGATGGATAGGGAATAGGCTGGCCCTGGAGGCTACACTATAAGGTTTTGGTCTGCTTTATAGTAGAAGATGACTGGAGTGACCAAAACCCTTGGTGAGCTGGCTCCAGGGCCACGTTACAGCGTGTGCCTGGGGCATCCCAATTTGGGGCCGTGCTGGTCAACATTATACTGGCTCATGCACAGGCCTCCAGGAGGTCAGCTGGTCCCAGGGATCTCACACACACAGGGGCATCCCAAATTAGTCACTGTAATGCTGACC
Organism: Gastrophryne carolinensis; assembly: GCA_027917425.1. NCBI lineage: Eukaryota > Metazoa > Chordata > Amphibia > Anura > Microhylidae > Gastrophryne > Gastrophryne carolinensis. The sequence goes on along the minus strand of CM051237.1, from coordinate 31,059,795 downwards.
AAGACTTCAGGTTAGTGACATTCCTGGGTTTGTAACCCTGGGTTTGTAAAATCTTGGGGGAACCCTGGAATCTAGGCCTGCAGAGCCGCCTGATTTCCCCCTTCCTGGATGAAAATCCTGAATCCCCAGTAAAACCTACCTGATCCCCGATCCAACGGCACATGTGCAGGCCTTGGCGATCTAGCAGGGATGCGGTCGCCAGCAAGCTCAGCTCCATTCATCCCTTAGCCGATTCCTAGCTGGAAATGCCGAACTGAGCTGAGAATACCGATTGCATGTGCCGTAGGACCTAGGAAAGGTGCATTTTTATGGGCGACCAGGATCCCCCTAAGATAGGGAATAAGCCATGCCTGAAGGCTTTTACACTCACACCCTGGAGTTATTTGGCAGCAGCATGAGGGGACCATATATTGCCTGAAAGACAAACCCTGGAGTTGGCAGCAGCATGGGGAGCCCATATAGTGCCTGAAAGACACACCCTGGAGTTGGCAGCAGCATGGGGAGCTCATATATTGCCTGAAAGACACATTGGAGTTCGCAGCAGCATAAGGAGCCCATATATTGCCTGAAAGACACATTGGAGTTGGCAGCAGCTTGAGGAGCCCATATATTGCCTGAAAGACACACCCTGGAGTTGGCAGCAGCATGAGGAGCCCATATTTTTCCTAAAAGACACACCCTGGTGTTGGCAGCAGCAGGAGGTGACCATATATTTCCTGAAAGCCACACCCTGGAGTTCGCAGCAGCAATATGAGACCATATATTGCCTGAAAGACACACCCTGGAGTTGGCAGCAGCAGGATGAGACCATATATTGCCTGACACACCCTGGAGTTGGCAAAAGCATGAGGAGCCCATATATTGCCTGAAAGACACACCTTGGAGTTGGCAGCAGCATTAGGATACCATATATTGCCTGTAAGACACAATGGAGTTGGCAGCAGCATGAGGAGACCATATATTTCCTGAAAGACACACCCTGGAGTTGTCAGCAGCATGAGGGGACCATATATTGCCTGAAAGACACACTGGAGTTGGCAGCAGCATGAGGAGACCATATATTGCCTGAAAGACACACCATGGAGTTGTCAGCAGCATGAGGGGACCATATATTGCCTGACACATCCTATAGTTGGCAGCAGCACAAGGAGCCTATATATTGCCTGAAAGACACACCCTGGAGTTGGCAGCAGCATGAGGGAACCATATATTGCCTGTAAGACACATCCTGGAGTTGGCAGCAGCATGGGGAGCCCATATATTTCCTGAAAGACACACCCTGGAGTTGGCAACAGCATAAGGAGGCCACATAGTGCCTGAAAGACACATCCTGGAGTTGTCAGCAGCATGAGGGAGCCATATATTGCCTGAAAGACACACTGGAGTTGGCAGCAGCAGACCATAGACCAATGTTTTGGTCAGCTTTAAAGCAGACCAATGGTGGCAAATTACTGTAGTGACTGTTAAAGAAAAACCCTAGATTTGAAAGACTCCATGGCCAAGTTATAGCATGGGCAATAACTGGTCCCCATCATACTCACCCCATAGTGCAGGCAAAGACACACCCTGGAGTTGGCAGCAGCATGAGGGGACCATATATTGCCTGACACATCCTAGAGTTGGCAGCAGCGAGAGCCCATATATTGCCTGAAAGATACACCCTGGAGTTGGCAGCAGCATGAGGGAACCATATATTGCCTGTAAGAAACAACCTGGAGTTGGCAGCAGCATGGGGAGCCCATAAAGTTCCTGAAGGACACACCCAGGAGTTGGCAGCAGCATGAGGAGCCCATATATTTCCTGAAAGACACACCCTGGAGTTGGCAGCAGCATAAGGATGCCACATAGTGCCTGAAAGACACATCCTGGAGTTGTCAGCAGCATGAGGGAACCATATATTGCCTGAAAGACACACTGGAGTTGGCAGCAGCAGGCCATAGACCAAGGTTTTGTTCAGTTTTTAAGCAGACCAATGGTGGAAAATTACTGTAGTGACTGTTAAAGAAAAACCCTAGATTTGAAAGACTCCATGGCCAAGTTATAGCGTGGGCAATAATGGGGGCAATGGGGACCAGCCCCATCATACTCACCCCATAGTGCAGGCAAAGACACACCCTGGAGTTGGCAGCAGCATGAGCGAACCATATATTGCCTGAAAGACACACTGGAGTTGGCAACAGCATGAAGAACCCATATATTGCCCAACACATCCTAGAGTTGGCAGCAGCACAAGCCCATATATTGCCTGAAAGATACACCCTGGAGTTGGCAGCAGCATGAGGGAACCATATATTGCCTGTAAGACACAACCTGGAGTTGGCAGCAGCATGGGGAGCCCATAAAGTTCCTGAAGGACACACCCAGGAGTTGGCAGCAGCACGAGGAGCCCATATATTTCCTGAAAGACACACCCTGGAGTTGGCAGCAGCATAAGGAGGCCACACAGTGCCTGACACATCCTGGAGTTGGCAGCAGCATGAGCAAACCATATATTGCCTGAAAGACACACTGGAGTTGGTAACAGCATGAAGAGCCCATATATTGCCTGACACATCCTAGAGTTGGCAGCAGGGCGAGCCCATATATTGCCTGAAAGATACACCCTGGAGTTGGCAGCAGCATGAGGGAACCATATATTGCCTGTAAGACACAACCTGGAGTTGGCAGCAGCATGGGGAGCCCATAAAGTTCCTGAAGGACACACCCAGGAGTTGGCAGCAGCACGAGGAGCCCATATATTTCCTGAAAGACACACCCAGGAGTTGGCAGCAGCATAAGGAGGCCACACAGTGCCTGACACATCCTGGAGTTGGCAGCAGCATGAGCAAAACATATATTGCCTGAAAGACACACTGGAGTTGGCAGCAGCAGGAGGAGACAATAGACCAAGGTTTTGGTCAGCTTGAAAGCAGACCAATGGTGGAAAATTACTGTATTGACTTTTAAAGAAAAACCCTAGATTTGATAGACGCCATGGCCAAGTTATAGCGCGGGCAATAACTGGTCCCCATCATACTCACCCCATAATGCAGGCAAAGACACACCCTGGAGTTGGCAGCAGCATGAGGAGCCCATATATTGCGTGAAAGACACCCTGGAGTTGGCAGCAGCATGAGAAGCCCATATATTGCCTGAAAGACACATTGGAGTTGGCAGCAGCATGAGGAGCCCATATATTGCCTGAAAGACACCCTGGAGTTGGCAGCAGCATGAGGAGACTATAGACCAAGGTTTTGGTCAGCTCTAAAGCAGACCAATGTTGGAAAATGACTGTAGTGACTGTTAGAACAAAACCCTCAGTTTGAGAGACTCCATAGCCAAATTATAGCAAGACCTTGGGCATTTGCCCCACTGGTCCCCAGCATACTCACCTCATGCACCTCAGGGGCATCCCCAGCACTCCTCTAGCTGATGCCCCTGACCCGGTTATGTGACACTCCCTGGGACCACCTTTCCTGCAGTCACAACTTGACCACTTCCCACCCACTCAGTGACACGCCCCTTGCTCCCCAGCCACGCCCCTACCATACTCAGCCCCCCCCCCCCCAATCACTGCCCTTACACACTTAGGGTCATGCCCCCGCCAGAATCTCGGCCACACACTCTGCCTCAGGTCGCCATAGAAACAGCCTTGTCAGCGAGGAAACGAGGCCTCTAATTGTTATTGTGGAGGTTGAGTTGCTGACGTCACACTTGTCTATTTTGAACAGCGCTACAGAAGATAATGGCGCTCTATTTGTATTAGTAATGGACGGAGCGGCCATTTTCCCGTAGTCACTACTCGTGCAGTGAATGTACAGTGTGTCCTCGATGCTGGGCGCCGCCATTTTCTTAGCTTAATCTCGGGGATAATCCCCATTGTCGAGGCGGCCATGTTGGTGTGGTCCCCGGCGCTGCGGCCCGCACAGGTAACGTTGTGTCCCTTTATGTCTCCTTCAATTCCTCTATGTGTGACACACTGCCACCATGTAATAATTATATATGTTATATAGTCACCCCCTGTGTGCCCCGCTCCTGTCTGCTAGGCTCCTTCTTTTTTCTGTTATTTATATTATCTCTCCATCCTCTGCTGTCCGTTACTCCCCCCTCTCTGTTCCATTCATTTTTCATTTGCACCTTCCCCCCTTATTCCTCCACCTCTTCTGCCCCATCCCTCCTCCCCTGTCTCCTCTTCTGCCCCATCCCTCCTCCCCTGTCTCCTCTTCTGCCCCATCCCTCCTCCTCTGTCTCCTCTTCTGCCCCATCCCTCCTCTGCCCCCTCTTCTGCCCCATCCCTCCACCCCTGTCTCCTCTTCTGCCCCATCCCTCCTCCCCTGTCTCCTCTTCTGCCCCATCCCTCCTCCCCTGTCTCCTCTTCTGCCCCATCCCTCCTCCCCTGTCTCCTCTTCTGCCCCTTATGCTTCTGTCCCTCAACCCTGATGCTTCTGTCCCTGTCCCCTCTTCTGCCCCTCACCCCTGATGTATCTGCTCCTGTCCCCTTTTCTGTCCCTTGCCCCTGATGCTTCTGTCCCTTGCCCCTGATTCTTCTGCCCCTCGCCCCTGATGCTTCTGCCCCTCAACCCTGATGCTTTTGCTCCTTGCCCCTGATGCTTCTGTCCCTGTCCCCTCTTCTGCCCCTTACACCTCTTCTCTCCCTTGCGCCTCTTCTGCTGCTGCCATCCCTTTTGCCCCTCATGCCTTTTCTGCCCCTTGTGCCTCTTCTGCCCCCTCCTGCCCCTGTGTCTTCTCCCATCTCCAGAGCCATCTATGTGTGTGTATATCCCTGGTTATCCCTCCTCCATGTGCTGCCTGCTGGCCCCGCCCCCACCACCTCATCAAAAAGCACAGGGGCTGTTGGGAGAGACATGGTGATGAGGGGGCGGGGTCAGCACATGGAGGAGGGATTACCATACTCTTGAGGGTGGGGTCTAGGCAGCGGCTGCAGCGCAGGTACTCTGACCGGATGACTTGCAGCCAGGGCTAGCTTAAAGAGGACGAAAGATATTCTTTCTGCTGGTGGCATCCTGACTTGGGATACCCTGCTGTGTGTATCCCCCCCCCCCCCTGAGTTGGCCTGTAAACTCATCTTTTCCTTGTTCCCCTGGTGCATGCGCAGGCCAATCGGCATATTGCATTTCTTTCTGATTTCCTTTACTGTTCTGAGGTCACGCTCCGCCGACAGCTTCTCTGCTCTCCTGTAGCTGTGCATGCCCCGGCTAAAGGTATAGCAGAGACATGACATGGGGATAAGGTGACTGTGCTGGGCAACTGCCTGGGGTATCACATAGCGGGGCATCCCAATCCAGAATTCCCCATAAAGGGGGTGGGTGCTCCTCTTTCAAGTCAACCTGAAACCATCACGACTACAAAGTGGACCAAAACCCATGCGATCGTCCCAGGCATCCAAAACTGGGATGGGCCGCTGTGTGAAACCCCCCAGGTCACCCCACACTTACCTTGCTTTCCGATCCAACTGTGCATGTGCGAGCCGTGGCCGCATCCCCGATATCCCTCTAGCAGGGCGCGTGGCAGGCATTTGTGAATGGCCAGCATGGGCAAACTCTCTGTTAGAGTGAAGCGGGGGGGGCGACCGCCAGTTTTGGTTCCTTTCCCGCGGGGGAACACTCAGTCTGAATAGAGCCGAGGGCTCTGATTGGCCACCAGGCTGCGTCTGTGCTGTGGGAATGACGGAAGCTTGAGTTTTAGCGGCAATCTTTGGGGATACACACAGCAGGACTTCCCAAATCGTGGGGGGGGGGGGGGGTTGAGATACCCCACTGTGTGTAACCCCAAAAATTCCCTCTTAACTCACCCTTGTGAATTACTGATGTATGGCGGGTCTATTAATGTTTACGCCCAGAGCCCGACATGGGGATCAGCGACATCTCCATTGTCTGTACTTTCTGTGGCCTGCTCTCGTCACCAGCCCACCTGTATGGCTTGGTGCGGGCGCACCCTCAGCTGCAGGGAAGGCTTGGTTGAGGTTGTGGCGTGGGAGTTCCGGAAATGTGACTGTTGGCGTTTGCAGGGGGTTAACACTGAGGGGCATCCAAGTCAGGATGACCCAGGGTCGCTTAGTTGTCGGGTGTTTTAGACTTTTTAGCTGGTTATTGAGGTGAGCGGTCCTTGTCCCTGGGCATCCCAATTTAGGTGATAGCTCCACTTTAAAGAAGAACAAAACCCAACAGCAGCCAGCTTGGAATCTAAAAGTTTCCAGGGTCGGCTGCTGGCTTTCCCAGTTTGAAACCCCTAGGGCTCTGATAAACACTCACCTTTTTGTCATGACACAACAGTCTCCACCAATCAGAGGGCTGCGTGAGATGTGAGTCAGTATGTCTAGCTGTAGGGGGTAGTAGGCAGAAGAAAGTATGCAAGTAAGCCATGGCCCCTTATCGGACGGCCATCACCCTGTCATTTGCTCTTCATGTCTGACGTCTTGTTTGCGTAAGACAGAAATAAGGGCAGGAGGGACCATAAAAAAGGGGCTGGTTCAATTGTCTGCAGCCAATCACAGGAGAGTTTCTGCTGGCCTCTGAAGTGATATCCAGAGACACAACATGGCATGTGCACGGCTCCGGACTACTCATCGCATCTCATGTCTTCCAGAGTGACGCCTACAAAGCAGAGAGGACGAGCAGAAGGACTCAACGATCTCTACATGGACACCAAGATGGTGGCTCAGCAGCTTCTTCCATCACAGGGTAAGAGGGGGCGCCACTGAACACACCTCCATTACCACACACTCGCACCTTCTCATGGCCTCACTCATCTTTATTCACAGACTCCAGAGACACTTTAGAGAGATATGTGACACCTGAGGAAGCAGGAAAGAGAGAACCCAAGGAGGAGGAAGTTCCTCTGCCAATCAGCCCATGTGAGTAATAAACCCATTAAAAAGATTTCCATATTCTTCCTGTTCTATTTATGATGTGTCTTGTATATCTCAGTACAGGCGCCTCACTCTCGTCTTTATTCCCAGACCCTGGATACACTATACAGAGGAATGTTGCAACTCAGAAGGGAGAAGTATCTGTGAAGAATGAGGAGGAGGAAGTTCCTCTGCAGATCAGCCCAGGTAAGTAATATTATTTTCTTATACCTTATGTTGGGCCTCTCCACATGTATGAGACACACAGCACATCTGCATATGAGGTATTGCCTTTCTCTACCAGGATGTTGGACACTCGCCTGGTTCTGCTTCGCCATGTTATTCCTCAGCTCCTGGCACCACTTGAGCGGTGCACAGGCTCTTTACTGCAGCAACCCTCAAGGGAGGACAAACTGGGCTGCACAGGAGGCAACAGAGAATGGGTTTGCCATATAGCAGAGGACAGACCAGGATCAGAGATCTGTGGATACGCGACAAGTGATCGGGTATCAATATAGTTGAAGCAGCAGATGAGACGTAGTCAGGAAGCCATGACATTGATTTTTGGGATTCTTGCCAGAACCATGTCTCACACACACACACTTCTCACAGAACAATGTATTTTCTCATAAAATGATGAATATAAATTATTATATATGTACTGACATATAGCGCACAGGGATATATAACTCCTGCACCACCCTGATAATAATCAGGTGCAATGTGCCAATAGTAGGTTACCCAAAATGTGAAGATTCAAGCAAGTATGTACATTGTGGCCCCAGCAACCACAATAAAGGAAACCACAGGCACCAGAGCCCCAACAAATCAAAAAAAGTCTCACATTAAATTCATGTATTTATTTCTTAAAAAAAAAAAAAAAAATATATATATATATATATATATATATATATATTAACAACATATAATTAAAATATCATGTTCCACATAGGGGATTTACCAGCCAAAAGTGTGTATACAGAATTCATCATAAGCTCAAAAAAGTAGTATATAAAGTGCAAGTGCTACCCAGCTAGCTAATGTTTCAAAGTGTCAGTACCTAAAAAAGTGCAAAATACAGAAAGAGAAAACAAACAGTCTGAATGTGCTCAGTTAACGTCAGTATGAAGGAATATCACCATCATAGAGGCTGGGAACAATCCCCGCTGCGGCCTGGGGTCCTCTATTCCCCACGCGTTTTGTGGGAAACCCCCCACTTTTTCAAGGTTCCACACTTTTGGCTGGTAAATCCCCTATGTTGTTAGTATATATATTATTTTTTTTAAAAAAGAAAAAAATACATGAATTTAATGTGAGATGGTTTTGTGATTTGTTGGGGCTTTGGTGCCTGTGGTTTCCTTTGTTGTGGTTGCTGGGGCCACAATATACATATTTGCTTGAATCTATTGTCTTATAGTGCCTGTGTGTCGGGATAATGCTGCACAGGAACCTTGTACGAGCAGCTTCCACATCAACATTCACCATTGTGAGACAATGGTATGTAGGTGAAAGGAGAATCAAATTAACCTCATACTAACCTCTATCATAGGTATAAAAAAGCTTGAATAAAGAAAGGCGTGTACGGATGCAGCATTGTAAACTCATAATCTCAGAAAACACGTGCACTTCATAGAAAGCTATGAGTCAACTGTGAGCTGTTTATATTTAAATAGCAGGCTCGTGACAATTTATCACAGCCATGAGCCCATTGCTGGCCCTTTAAGTGGCGTCAAACTCCCACCTGTTTAGTTAATCACCCCTCTTAAAGCCAGCTAGGCATAAGGGCTGGTAACTCACTGCTCAGAGGCAGAGATGGGCGCCCCCTGGCTCTGGCAGTTACCAGCCCTTATTCTCTTTGATATGGGTTCAGGGCTATTCCAGGGGTGCTGTGGGCACCTCAAAAGAACCCAGTGCCCATACTGATAGGCACTGGAGTCTTCTACACCCCCTGTGTCCCAAATAGGTCTACAGGCAATGGGGCACGGTAATGGTATGTCACTCGCCGATGCTGGCAGGTGACATGCTGGCCCCCTAACCTGGTGAATTGGTATATGGGTCCCCTGGCCCTCTTACCAGTTCACCCCAAGTTAGTAAATAAAAACACAACACAAAAAACACTTTACTATTCCTAATTTCAATACTTACTGGCCCCTGTCTTTTTTCACTCGCATGGCGCGCAGTGCCCTCATCTGGTCTGCCAAGTCCTGCACTGGGTCTCCACTTCATATTCAGGGCTCTTCAGTGCCCCTCTAGTGTCTTCTTTGGTTAACACCCCTGTCTGGAGAATGGGTGGGCAAAAGGGCCCCCTCTCCTTTCATCCTCATTGCCAGAGAGGAGAATCAGTTTGGGGCAACGAAGGCTCCTTTTATACAGGTGGAGCCTCTCAGTGATCTCCCCCATTTGACTTCACAGGAGGGAAGGGTCAAGGAGCGGGGTTTCCCCTCTGTGAGCTGTAAGTCAAGTCTTGCAGCGCTTATCATTTTAAATGCAGAACTGTAATCCACAAATAATATTTTGATGCCATTTCCTATTTTGCTATACAGGTGAATGATGACCCCATATGGTTGATTGAGTCCCGTATTATTTTCCTCGCGTTTTCTTTTTTGAGAGAATTGCCCAGCTAAATATAGTGCTGAATTGTACCAAGACATAAAAATCCTGAGACAACGTATTTGATCTAAAAAAGAAAGTGAGAAAAAATACAGTGCTGAATCAACCCTAATGAGTAACCCAGTTTAAATAATATGCATACTGCAGTTGGCTCAAGTTGAGCACCAAGAGATGAGGTTCCTGATCAGTCTCTTCATCTTGCATCTATGAGAAACTAATCCTTTAGGCAAGTGGAACAGGTACAATGATGGAGTTCTTGAAGCATCTGGGGACCACACACATTGATGGACAGATTACATTACCAAGCTGATCCACTTATGCTCTGAGGACCTGGCCTGCAATGCCATCTGGTCTTGCTGTTTTCATGATGTTCACTCTCCTTAGGCCTTCCCTCATATCATTCTGATAGTGAAGGTATTTCCCTTTCCCTTTATGTTTTTTCCAGTGTCATTGGCCATGCTGACACTATTAAAAACGCCATTTGTCGCAGTGGAGACAGAGCATTAAAAAGGTTCAGCTTCTCTACCAGTGACATGTTGGCACTTTCCATTCTTGAGGATGGCATTTTATATTCAGTGATGGTTGTTAGTAGGCGATACATGTAGGACGATACAATATATCCTGATATATCCTGTTTCTGTCTCAAAGACGATATTTTGCGATTTTTTTTTAAATTACATTTTATTTTTAATTTTAAAAAATGACATAGGTCCCCCTTAAAAATCACCCCCAAAAATGGCTTGAGGTCCCCCTTACCCAGCATAACCAGCCCGGGCACCAGCTATGGGGGCTTGTAGATTGTAGAACAGGGCGCAGGGGCCAGATTTAGTCGCCCCTGGCCCTGCAGGCTACAAGCCAGCATAGGGCTCTTCTGCCCCCCCCCCCCCCCCCGGGCTTTGGGTAGACAGGAAATGGGGGGGCTTGGGGTTAATGGCAAGTCAGCCGCTAGCCGCAGGTGACTTGCCAGCCCCCTAAGCCTTGTGAACTGGTATAGGGGTCTCATAGATCCCTTACCAGTTCACAAAGCGTTAACAGTAAATAAAAACACCTCACATAGAAAAAATTTCTTTATTAAAAAAAAAAAAACATTTCTTTACTCACCTCCGATTGTCAGCTCCTGTGTCCCTCGGCAATCCGATGACAGATGCAGCGATCGCTGGAGGGGATAGGCAGGGGATCAGAGGATCTTCTGCCTCTCTCCTCCTCGCCGGTGATCATAGCATCTGACAGCTGACCTGCAGGGAGCCGGGATGATGAAGGGGCAGGGCTAGTCGTAAAGATGGCAGCACCCATCGGGAAGGCAGGGGGAGAGGGCCGGTTGGCTGAAGATCCTAGGGGGGGGGGGGGAGAGGAAGACTCTGGTAAAGGGGAGAGCTGGCCAGATCGAACGAGGGGTCAGGTGAATGTTCTTTTATTTCACTGGGGGGGGGTCAGAATCGATATTAGGGAGAAAGAATTGTTTCTGGTATCGCCTTGTGATGCTTGACAGATTCGATTTTTTTCTAACACCCCTAGTTAGACACTGCCATATAATTTTTTGAGTTGCCTTATCGCAGCTATAGTTTTAGGTACATACCAAAGCAGCACATTTTTCCCAGCCTTCCGTACCTTATATTCCGTCCCCAGTGGTGAGTGGCACTGGTTCATGATTCTAGAGCATTACGTATGGGTTTAATCCACACATGGCATCTGGTTGTAGAATTTCCTGATTTTATGTATGTAGTGCATTTACCAACTGTGTCATCCACTAGCTTCCTAATAAACCTCATGTCTGCATCTGTAGACACATTGATGTTCCCTGAGCTGTGACTAAACATTTCCTACTCTGTGGTTTGAAGTGCGTCTTGCAGGGTGGACACTGCTTTGTAGGTGTGGCTCTTTGTTTATATTTTGGTAAAGTGAGTGTAGTCTGATGAACCAAATGGTGGGCAAGGTTGTGCTTTATAGCCATCTCTGAATGGTGTATGCCAATGGCTCCAGGGTCTTTGGACCTCCTGTTGGAAAGGATGTGCGTTGGTATACGACTGGGTTTTTATGCTTTAAGAGGAACACAACCCAGGATTTCCACTGTCCTGGCTTTGGTTCATCCTCCCTGGGACTTCCCAATTTGGAGCAAATGATTTTGGGTAAATTGAAAAATGAAAAATTCGATTCTGAACTAATCCGAATTTCCCCGCGATTCCTTTCCTTTAAACTCCATTCATTTCAATGACAGGCATTCTAAGATGGTGGACGGCACATGTCCAGACATGTACCCTGGGGCAAGGTATGATGGGACACTCACATGCAGCCTATCAGCAGCCAGGAAGCCCAGTGACGTCACAGCACTATATAAAGCGGCGGCCATCTTGTTTGTGCGCATTTCAGCGTTCTATTGCGGCCAGAGCACAGCTCCTTACAGACAGGGACAGAGTTAGAGATAGGTAGGGAGAGAAGACCCACAGGGACCCACAGAGTTCCAGGGAGAGCCAGGGAAAGATAGGGAAAGATAGTTAAAAATCGGAGGCAGGGACAGCAGAGCAAGTGACAGGGAAAGAAAGCTTTTTTTATTTTCATTTCAATTCATTTGCCAGATCAGCTTTAAATTCCTGGCCACTGTACATACCATGTTGGCAGTGGCACATTTAACATTTATTATATCTCGATTAGTTTAATTTTTTTTGTCTGCTGTACAAACTCCAGCCCACATGGGCATTCCATTTCAGCAGGTGACCCTATCTTTTAAACAAAATCCCACACCTGCACCGAGCACCCCGTCTGTTATACTAAATAAGCGTGTTTCAGCCTGAGCTGTACTAAGTTCTTTAATTTTGCATTGCTTTCTGTCTGCTGACATTAAACCTGTGCCTGGGGTATCCCAAAATTGCACCAAGCACACCGTCTGTTATACTAAATAAGCGTGCTTCAGCCTGAGCTGTACTAAGTTCTTTAATTTTGCATTGCTTTCTGTCTGCTGACATTAAACCTGTGCTTGTGGTATCCCAAAATTGCACCGAGCACCCCGCCTGTTATACTAAATAAGCGTGCCTCAGCCTGAGTTGTACTAAGTTCTTTAATTTTGCATTGCTTTCTGTCTGCTGACATTAAACCTGTGCCTTGGGTATCCCAAAATTGCACCGAGCACCCCGTCTGTTATACTAAATAAGTGTGCTTCAGCCTGAGCTGTACTAAGTTCTTTAATTTTGCATTGCTTTCTGTCTGCTGACATTAAACCTGTGCCTGGGGTATCCCAAAATTGCACCAAGCACCCCGTCTGTTATACTAAATAAGCGTGCTTCAGCCTGAGCTGTACTAAGTTCTTTAATTTTGCATTGCTTTCTGCTTGCTGACATTAAACCTGTGCCTTGGGTATCCCAAAATTGCACCGAGCACCCCGTCTGTTATACTAAATAAGCGTGCTTCAGCCTGAGCTGTACTAAGTTATTTAATTTTGCATTGCTTTCTGTCTGCTGACATTAAACCTGTGCCTGGGGTATCCCAAAATTGCACCGAGCACCCCATCTGTTATACTAAATAAGCGTGCTTCAACCTGAGCTGTACTAAGTTATTTCATTTTGCATTGCTTTCTGTCTGCTGACATTAAACCTGTGCCTGGGGTATCCCAAAATTGCACCGAGCACCCAGTCTGTTATACTAAATAAGCGTGCTTCAGCCTGAGCTGTACTAAGTTATTTAATTTTGCATTGCTTTCTGTCTGCTGACATTAAACCTGTGACTTGGGTATCCCAAAATTGCACCGAGCACCCCATCTGTTATACTAAATAAGCGTGCTTCAGCCTGAGCTGTACTAAGTTATTTAATTTTGCATTGCTTTCTGTCTGCTGACATTAAACCTGTGCCTGGGGTATCCCAAAATTGCACCGAGCACCCCGTCTGTTATACTAAATAAGCGTGCTTCAGCCTGAGCTGCACTAAGTTATTTAGTTTTGCATTGCTTTCTGTCTGCTGACATTAAACCTGTGCCTGGGGTATCCCAAACTTGCACCTACCACCCCATCTGTTATACAAAATAAGCAAATACATAAAAATGTCAGGCAGACAAGTGCCAGGAAGTTCAAAGAGGAGTGGCAGAGGCCAGTATTCTGCAGGCAGAGGTCGCAGCAGACTAGGGGCAAGTGGCAGCAGGAGTCACGGTGAGAGACCTGATCTGCCAGTATCTGCTAGCGGTCGTGTCTCCACCAGTAACGCATCTGCCGTGGTTAACGCGCTCATCAACATCATCACAAGTTACATCTGAAACCCCCAGTCTAGAGTCCTTAGGTTCCTCTGACACAACCCTGAGTTGGCATGCCCCAAGAGCAGTCCCTGTCCTTCCATTGCCTCTGTCCTACGCCATTCCCTCCCCCAGCAATGTATCCTATGCTTTGGGTTCAGCTCCACTCTTTAGTGAGGAGGACGATCAGATAGAGGACAGTCAGCAGCTACTGCCCAGCCATGAAATGGAGGTGGCTTCTTTAGCTCGGCAGACAAATAGTGATGTGGACAGTGTCGTGGGTGTTGCGAGCTTTCCAGCTCCTGCGCCAGACACTGAGGAAACCGAGAACATCAGTGACGTACAGCCACAACTTGGTGATGATGATGATGAAGCCGATCGCACTTGGGAGCCGGGTGATGAAGGGGCTTCATCGTCATCATCAGGAGAAGAGGGGCGTAGGTTGCCCCGGAGTCAGCAGCTCAGGCAGCAAGGTGTTAGCAGCATGGTTGGCAGTCAGCATGGGGGCACAATTGTAAAGCCTGGAGCCAAACAGGGCCGGGGCCGGGGTAGAGCACCTGCTGTGCGGCACTCTACCTTATCGGGAGGTAGTGGAGCAGGGGTTGCTGTACTTGGCAACAGCAGCAGTGAATCAGTGAGGCCTGTTGGTGGGAAAAGTAGCTACTCAGCAGTGTGGCAGTTTTTCCTGAAGCATCCGCAGGAGGGTAACATGGCCACATGCAAGATATGTAGGCAGAAGGTGAAGCGTGGCCATGGTCCAAATGTTGGCACCACGGCCCTGCGTCAACATATGATGCGTCACCATAAAGCGGCCTGGGAGAACCGAGGCTCCGAAGAGGTGGTCCAGCCTGCTTCCTCACCAAGTGGCACGCCGCTCCCAATTTCTGCCAGCCAAGGCTCCAGCACCTCAGCCGAAGGCAGCTGTGCGTCATACCCATCCTCTGTCGCTCCTGCTCCTCCTCCTCCTCCAAGTCATGCATCCCGCCAGCAATCCATCAGCGAAGCCATGTTCAAGAGACAGCAGTATGCGCCCACTCATCCCACGGCGCAGAAGCTGAATGTGCTCCTGTTCAAGTTGCTGGTGCTGCAGTCGCTCCCTTTTCAGGTGGTGGACTCTGCACCTTTCAGAGAACTGATGGCTTGTGCCGAGCCGAGGTGGAGAGTCCCAAGCCGTCATTTCTTTGCCAAGAAGGCAGTACCAGCGCTGCACACTTTTGTTGAACAGAAAGTGGGCCAGTCCTTGAGCCTGGCGGTGTGTAGCAAAGTGCATGGCAGCGCCGACGTCTGGAGCTGTAACTACGGTCAGGGACAGTACATGTCATTTACGGCCCACTGGGTGAATGTGGTCCCTTTGCAGCAGCAGCAACTTGGACGGGTCACGCCATACACCGCCAAACACACCCTTCTTGAGCTACAGCGTCAGAACGGTATCCCCCAACATAGTCTGATTTGCGATATTTCCACCCGTTGGAATTCCACCCTTCACATGTTGGACTGATTATATGAACAGAGAAAAGCCATCCCGGATTTCCTGATGATCCAAGCGGATAGGGGGACTCCCCTGTGTAATTTCAATGTCAACCAGTGGCAGCTCATACGTGACACCTGCCGTTTGCTCAGGCCCTTTGAGGAAGCCACTTTATTTGTCTGTCGGCAGGATTACGGGATGAACGACGTGATTCCACTGCTTCATGTACTACAGCACATGTTGGAAACCATGGCTGGTCAGGGCACTGGAGACATGGCGTCTACATCTTACGGCCACATGAACCCCGTTGGAGCTGAACTGGAGGAGGAGGAGGAGGAAGAGGAGGAGGAGGAGGGGCCCAGTGAAGCACAGTTTAGGCTTGGCGAAATGGCTGGTTTATCTAGTCAGCGGACAGGAGAGGAGCAGGAGCAGCCAGAGGAGCTAGAGGGTTTTGAGGAAGGCGAGACAGAGGACTCGGACACACCATGGCAGTATGCAGTGGAGATGGAGACAGGTAGTCCCTCCGAGTCACTTGCGCAAATGGCAGGAAGCATGCTCACGTGCTTGCGTAGTGACCCCAGAATTGTTTCCATTTGTCAGCGGGATGACTTCTGGCTGTCCACCTTATTGGACCCTCGCTTCCGGCACAAAATGGGGGCATTTTTTAAACCCGCCGAGAGTGAAGACAAACTGAACTACTACAAAGACATTCTACGTAGTCAGTTGGCTGATGCCTATCTGAGCCATCGTCCATACTCTCGCAGGTCTGACTCGGGGGGACCTCTGCGCTCACCTTCCACTGCCATGCCTGCTGGGGGGGTTGGCAGGAGCAGCAGCAGCAGCTCCAATAGCAGCAGCTTCAGTCTTCAGTCGCTAATGAGTAGCTTTCTACACCCGCATAGAGAGGCTACTCATGAGCAGCAGGAAGACCTGGAGCAGGACCTCAACCAGCAGGTCATGTCATACCTTGACATGACCATGCCAACACACCTTGAGGATCCGCTGGACTTCTGGGCAGCCAAACTTGGCTTGTGGCCGCAACTAGCAGAGTTTGCCCTGGAAAAGCTGTCCTGCCCGGCAAGTAGCGTGTCATCTGAGCGGGTGTTTAGTGCGGCGGGGGCCATAGTTACGGCGAGGAGAACTCGTCTGTCAACTAAAAATGTGGAGAGACTCACCTTTGTCAAAATGAATCGGGGATGGATCAACCAGGATTTCCACCCACCAATGGCATGCGACTAGATTCAGCATGCTGCTGCCAACTCCAGGGTGTGCCTTCCAGTCAATTTTTGGGCTCCTGCTGATGCCAACTTCAGGGTGTGGCTTCCAGCCAATTTCTGGGTTCCTGCTGCTGCTGCCAACTTCAGGGTGTGCCTTCCAGCCAGTTTTTGGCCTACTGCTGCTGCCAACTTCAGGGTGTGCCTTCCAGCCAATTTCTGGGTTCCTCCTGCTGCTGCCAACTCCAGGGTGTGCCTTCCAGTCAATTTTTGGGCTCCTGCTGATGCCAACTTCAGGGTGTGCCTTCCAGCCAATTTCTGGCCTACTGCTGCTTGCAACTCCAGGGTGTGATTCATCCAATTTTTGGGCTCCTGCAGCCAACTCCAGTGTCTCTTTGAAGCAATGTTTGGCCTGCTGCTGCTGCTTGCAACCCAGGGTGTGATTCATCCAATTTTTGGCCTCCTGTTGCCAACTCCAGTATCTCTTTCAAACAATGTTTGGGCTGCTGCTGCTGCTGCTGCTTGTAACTCCAGGGTGTGATTCATCCAATTTTTGGGCTCCTGAAGCCAAATCCAGTGTCTCTTTAAAGCAATGTTTGGGCTCCTGCTGCTGCTTGCAACTCCAGGCTGTGATTCATCCAATTTTTGGGCTCCTGCTGCCAACTCCAGTGTCTCTTTCAAGCCATGTTTGGGCTCCTGCTGCTGCTGCTGCTTGCAACTCCAAGGTGTGATTCATCCAATTTTTGGGCTCCTGCTGCCAACTCCAGTGTCTCTTTCAACCAGTGTTTGGGCTCCTGCTGCTGCTTGCAACTCCAGGCTGTGATTCATCCAATTTTTGGGCTCCTGCTGCCAACTCCAGTGTCTCTTTCAAGCTATGTTTGGGCTCCTGCTGCTGCTGCTTGCAACTCCAAGGTGTGATTCATCCAATTTTTGGGCTCCTGCAGCCAACTCCAGTGTCTCTTTGAAGTAATGTTTGGCCTGCTGCTTGCAACCCAGGGTGTGATTCATCCAATTTTTGGGCTCCTGCAGCCAACTCCAGTCTTTAAAGCAATGTTTGGGCTCCTGCTGCTGCTTGCAACTCCAGGGTGTGATTCATCCAATTTTTGGTTTTGGGCTCCTGCTGCCAACTCCAGTGTCTCTTTAAAGCAATGTTTGGGCTCCTGCTGCTGCTTGCAACTCCAGGGTGTGATTCATCCAATTTTTGGGCTCCTGAAGCCAACTCCCGTGTCTCTTTCAACCAATGTTTGGGCTGCTGCTGCTACTGCTGCTTGCAACTCCAGGGTGTGATTCAGCCAATTGTTGGGCTCCTGCTGCCAACTCCAGCATGTCTTTCAAGCTATGTTCGGGCTCCTGCTGCTGCTGCTTGCAACTCCAGGGTGTGATTCATCCAATTTTTGGGCTCCTGCTGCCAACTCCAGTGTCTCTTTCAACCAATGTTTGGGCTGCTGCTGCTTGATTCATCCAATTTTTGGGCTCCTGCTGCCAACTCCAGTGTCTCTTTCAAGCTATGTTTGGGCTCCTGCTGCTGCTGCTTGCAACTCCAGGGTGTGATTCATCCAATTTTTGGGCTCCTGCTGCCAACTCCAGTGTCTCTTTCAAGCTATGTTTGGGCTGCTGCTTGCAACGCCAGGGTGTGATTCATCCAATTTTTGGGCTCCTGCAGCAAACTCCAGTGTCTCTTTCAAGCAATGTTTGGGCTCCTGCTGCTGCTTGCAACTCCAGGGTGTGATTCATCCAATTTTTGGGCTCCTGCAGCCAACTCCAGTGTCTCTTTCAAGCTATGTTTGGGCTGCTGCTTGCAACTCCAAGGTGTGATTCATCCAATTTTTGGGCTCCTGCAGCCAACTCCAGTGTCTCTTTAAAGCAATGTTTGGGCTCCTGCTGCTGCTTGCAACTCCAGGGTGTGATTCATCCAATTTTTGGGCTCCTGCTGCCAACTCCAGTGTCTCTTTCAAACAATGTTTGGGCTGCTGCTGCTGCTTGCAACTTCAAGGTGTGATTCATCCAATTTTTGGGCTCCTGAAGCCAAATCCAGTGTCTCTTTAAAGCAATGTTTGGGCTCCTGCTGCTGCTTGCAACTCCAGGCTGTGATTCATCCAATCAATTTTTGGGCTCCTGCTGCCAACTCCAGTGTTTCTTTCAAGCAATGTTTGGGCTCCTGCTGCTGCCAACTCCAGTGTCTTTCAAGCTATGTTTGGGCTCCTGCTGCTGCCAACTCCAGTGTCTTTCAAGCTATGTTTGGGCTGCTGCTGCTGCTGCTTGCAACTCCAGTGTGTGATTCATCCAATTTTTGGGCTCCTGAAGCCAACTCCAGTATCTCTTTAAAGTAATGTTTGGGCTCCTGCTGCTACTGCTGCTTGCAACTCCAGGGTGTGATTCATCCAATTTTTGGGCTCCTGCTGCCAACTCCAGTGTCTTTCAAGCTATGTTTGGGCTGCTGCTGCTGCTTGCAACTCCAGGGTGTGATTCATCCAATTTTTGGGCTCCTGCTGCCAACTCCAGTGTCTCTTTCAAGCTATGTTTGGGCTGCTGCTGCTGCTTGCAACTCCAGGGTGTGATTCATCCAATTTTTGGGCTCCTGCAGCCAACTCCAGTGTCTCTTTAAAGTAATGTTTGGGCTCCTGCTCCTGCTGCTGCTGCTTGCAACTCCAGGGTGTGATTCAGCTAATTTTTGGCCTCCTGCTGCTGCCAGCTCCAGGTTGTGTTTTTCAGGCACTATAGGGGCCCCTCATAGTGATGGCACTTCAACTCTCTGCAATTGTGCTGCTCTGTGATTCTATTGGCGATGCCTCTGATCTGCATGTCCTAATTATTTACAGTATTATTTCACTAACCCAGCACGCATCCTGTGCGTGTTACAGCAAGGCAGAATGGTTTACAACCCTATTGAGGCTCTAGGAAGCTCAGAAATAGCCGTTTTAATAGCGATTCGTCGCGAATAAATTCGGACCGAAACAAATTTTGTCGGAAAATTTGGCGAATCAGCCGAATCGAATTTTTCAAAAGTTCGCTCATCTCTAATTTTGGCCATCATTATGATGTAACTGTTTATGGGTAAGTACTTATGCAACTTTTTTAAGGCTGTATTTGTCTGTTGTGGGATATAGACAGCACTGACTGTGACTATTTTACGATGTAAAAGCATGTCTCATGTGCACCCAATGTCTTTTATATTGATTTTCATTGACATATTCTCAAAATGGGTTTGCTAATATTGTTTTAAACAATATTGATGGGTGTTGGTCCCTCAGACAGAGAATAATAACAAGCTCGGTGGGGGGGGGGACATCCAGAATGCTGGAGCCCCCAAGAACATAACCCCCTTCCCAGAATGCCCGATATCCTTACCTTCACCCGTGATTGGATGCTGAGGATGTGAACATGGACCCACGTGACCATCCTGTGGTCAATCGCAGGACTCCTTTCCCGGCGCTGGCTTGAGGTGAAGGTAAGGATATTGGGCGTTCTGGGGGGTTATGTTCGGGGGGCTCCTGCATCCTGGATGCTCTTTGAGCTTATTCTTATTTTCTGTCTGCGGGACCAACACCCATTAAAGAAAAAACAGGTGTTGTTCCAGTTTAATTTGTTAAATTCCCCTTATTTGTGCAGCATGACCTCATACAATGAACTGACTACCCTATCTTGTCATCCTACTTTACTTGAATACTTGGACTGACCTTCCAACCATCCCCATGGTGCCCTGAAATGGCTCCTTGGATTAGCACTTTCTGACAAGGCATTGCTACCCTCCTCCTTGAAGAGGAATCCCTTTTATTCTGTAACCCTAAACTCTTAATCACCTTGTAACACCCAAGGTGGCCATACAAGTTAACCTAACTCTTTTTCCCTACACCTACAACTGAATCTATTTATCCTACCTAACTATAATAATTGCTTGTATTTTCTTGGCAAACAGTAAAGTTGCAGAAAAGAATCAATAAGGTCACCTACAATGTCCTAGATAATATGACTTGCATTGTCTATTATTGTAATTGTAGTTACGTATATTAGACAACGACCAAGAACTACCAGCGGCTCCAGCACACCGCCAATGGGATAAGAACCCGGGAGACACCACTTACCTACTGTAAATAAGTAACACTAATAATTCATAATAATCCCCTTTTAATTCATAAATATAAAAAAAACGACATAGACAATACAATCACATACAATTAAAAAACAACATACAATTCATCCCACCAGCAGGAGCGACCCTAATATTATTCCCTAATCTAATCAAATAACCATTTGTCATATCCATATTCTATTAGTAATCAACTAAAGTGCCAATGCAATGTCCAAATAATAATAAAGTGCTAAGTGCCCAATCTAGATGTGCCAAACAAGTTTGCAAGAAAAGTAAGCAAAATTACCAATCTTTCACCACAGTGTCAAATGTAATCCCTCCTGCTGGCAAGACCAATGCTCTGCCACCCACGCGTTCCGTGACTTGAAGACACTTTCTCAAGGGGCAGCCACACACTCGCCTTTAAATAGGGCGAAAAACCGTGCGCCGCCAGCGTCACGCCTCCCCCACACGCACGGCATCCACGGCCGGCAGACGCACAGCGCGCTGGAGGAAACAGGAAGCCCCACTGCGCGAGTCCCCGCCCCTCCCTCTGGTGACACGCTGTACTGCGTCGCCTCCGCCCGCCCCCCCAAACCGCCCACACACCTGCCCCCCACACAACGCTGCATAGCAGCGTGTGTACGAGGTGACAGATATGCAGACAGAGGGGGATGGCGGAGGCGAGGCAGGACAGCCCAGGATATCAGTTAGCAATTGCTCACCGGGCTACTGTTAGGCTGCATGGGGGGCATTGATGCTGGACTATCCTACATTAAAATACATATACATCCACAGAATATTGAAATATACAACAATATAATACTTGACATTGTATTTAAATATCAATATCTTATTTTTAACAGCATAATTATACATGGCTTCAAAAAGAATCAATCTCAATAAATGCGATAACATTTGAGCAAAAAATATTTTATCTCATACACTCAGGTCCAATATCAAACTGCTCCAGCAAAGCATCGATCTATGTAAGCACAATAAATAAAATGGCATTTGTATTTTACACGTATATTACACTTACAAATGTAGGTATGCTAAACTGTCACTCTGTCTCACACTGGAGCATAAACCTTTTCTATTCTAACTCTATGTATTCATCTGTCTGCTGATCTTAAATATTTTCAGGGATTTCAGCAGACCGTGTTTCCGTATGTCCAACCTGTAAAATAGAGCTAAGCTGCTAATTAACCTTCTGTATTTCCTTCCATTTTTTATCTTCACCAGGTAGAATATCCAGCCAAAATAATTGGGCCAAACATGAAGTTATCTCTCCATGTACTAAAATAGAAGATGAATTCACAGCAAGGTCTACAAGAGAACCAACTACCACAAACCACCATGTGCACCCCACAGATCTCCTGTCTCACCCTGCTGCACAGAAGTGTTATATGGATGTCCTCACCCATCATACAGCCCATGGTTCTAAGACATCATATATATGTTATGAATGTGGGAAATGTTTTCATCAGATTTCAAACCTTATCAGTCATGAAAGAGTTCATACCGGGGAGACGCCATATTCCTGTTCTGAATGTGGGAAATGTTTCTCCCAAAAATCAAAACTCATAAGACATGAAAGATTTCATGCATCTGAAAAGCCATATTCCTGTTCTGAATGTGGGAGATGTTTTTCTCAGAAATCAGCCCTTATCACACATGAAAGAGTTCATACAGGGGAGAAGCCATATTCCTGTTCTGAATGTGGGAAATGCTTCTCTCGAAAATCACACATTGCCACACATGAAAGGGTTCATACAGGAGAGACGCCATATTCCTGTTCTGAATGTGGGAAATGTTTTTCTCAGAAATCACACCTTAGCTTACATGAAAGAGTTCATATAGGTGATATGCCATATAAATGTTCTGAATGTAGGAGATCTTTCTCTCACAAATCAGACCTTATCAGACATGAAAGAATTCATACGGGGGAGAAGCCATATTCCTGTACTGAATGTGGGAAATCTTTCTCTCACAAATCACACCTTACCAGACATAAAAGGGGTCATACAGGGGAGAAGCCATATTCCTGTTCTGAATGTGGGAGATGTTTTTCTGAAAAATCAGACCTTATGAGTCACGAAAGAGTTCATACTGGAGAGAAGCCATATTCATGTTCTGAATGTGGCAAATGTTTTTCTCGGAAATCAGATGTTATCAAACATTCAAGAGTTCATACAGGGGAGAGGCCATTTTCATGTTCTGAATGTGGAAAATGTTTTTCTCAGAAACCAAACCTTATCACACATGAAAAACTGCATAAAGGGCAGAAGCCATAGTCTTGTTCTAAATGTGGGAAATGGGTTTCTCAGAAATCGCTTATATAGTTCAGAAATTGGGGAAGCTGTAATGCTCGCAATGGGGTTGATTCAGAGGTGTAAATTTTACCTGGCTCTGAATAAGTAGACAATAGGGTTGATTCATGACTGTGAGTAAATGTTTTACTCATGTTTTTTGAGAGTAAATACTTTTTCTTGGTGCAGAATTGCACTTAGGGAAACAGATCAAAAGAAAAAAGTGTTTACTCTTAAAACTATTGATATAGAATGATTCTCATCAGGCTCTGAATCAACCCCATTATGGTAATTTTTTCCACTAGCTGATAATGTCATTTTTCTGATTATTCATTTGTTTTTTATGAAGTATATTCTATTATATGGAAACTGATGGACAATAAGTAGTATAAGTCTAAGAGGAAAACACCCCAAACAATGACTTGGGTGTTGCTCTTTGGCATGACATCCCGATTTGGGATGACCCGCTGTGTGTATCCCAATGGATCGCCCAAAAACTCACGTCTTCTGGATTCTCATGTGAGACGCTCAGCCCACCAGTGGCACATGTGCCATTCAGATTTCCTGTACCGCAATGAGCCCCGTGCAGCAAGGATATCAGAATGCAGCGTACGCCAGCGGATGCATCCTTGCCTCTGCATCTAGCTGCATGCACAGGTTAATGGCTTGGTGTGGGCATGCACATGGCTAGAGTCGTACTGGTAAATTTTATATCACAGAAGTATTTTTACCATTTAGCTGATCATGTGGGTGCTGTGGCCAGCGGTGGTGTCGCATAAATCACAAATGAGATAAAAGCCCACACTCCGAAAGTTCCATGGGAGGGAGTAGAAAAATGGATCCTCTTGACATGACTGTAAAGTGCATACATTCATGTCAGGATGATCCACTGGGGGCACTGTGAGAATGTTCAGACAGAAGAAAAAATAAAGTAATAGTAGAAAAAAGGGGAAGGGGGGAGTTGGGATAGGAGACATAACTACATAAAGAAAGAAATAATAATGTATATAAGGAGAGAGGGAAAAAAGGGGGGGGAATTATTGGTATTTACAAACCAAGAAGAAGGATTTCTGTTTTTCTTATTTGGGGTGGATGTTAGCTGTTTGTATTCGGGTGTTTCCTGATGAGACAACCAAGCATACCAGATGGTCCAGTAAATCTGCAACCGTATGATTACATGTTTTATTAGATATTTATTTATTATATTGACTATTGTAATAAAACTATGAATTCTTATACTTTATGCACATGTATGAATATTCCGTGTGTAATATGGATTATAATTCAAACTGTTATATTCCAGTTTTGTTGTGAACATTATGTACAAATAAGGAGCTCATTTCATGTCACAGTTGGACATGTACGTTACCTCTCGCAAGTCCATGCTTTTCCAAAATAGACGCTTTTTTAAAATCCTAGCCCATTGCAAGGCGATAAAGTAGAATAGGAGTCGAGTGTACAGAAGTGACTCAACACGGGTTGGTTTGAAAGTCGGGCTAAGACATGGGGCATAGGTCAGACTCAGGTGTGTAGGTCATGTTTTTGGTCTGATAGTTTTGGAGCTTTACGGTTGGTGACTGATGGTGTGGTGTTCTGAGTGTAGGGCTAATATAACATGGAGGGCTCTGGGGTTTAGATTTACGGCTTTCGTTTGTATGGCTGGTAGTGAGTTTGGAGCTCTAGGGAGTAGGGCTGGTATGGCAGATGGGCTTTTGTGTGCAGGACTGGTAAGGGGGTCAGTGCTCTGGGTTGCAGGGCTTTTAAAGAGGTCAGAATTCTTGGTTTGGTTGGTTTGGGTTGTAGGCTATGACTAGAATATGATCATGTCAAATGTAGAGCTGGTATTGTGTACTAAGGTACAGGCTTAGTATGATGGTCAGGATTTTGGGGTATAGCAATGGTTTTTATGTTCAGGCCTAGATGTGAAGGTCAGGGCTCTATGGTTTATTTGTGTGGTGTAGGGCTAGTATGGAGGTGTGGGCTTTGGGAGGTACAGTAGGTATAAAGTTCAATTCTCTCAGGTGCAGGGTTATATGTGTTTGCAGTGTGGTGTAGAGCTGAAATGAAGATCATGGGGTGTAATCCTGCAGCTATAGAGAAAAAGGAATAGTGGATATTTCATCCACCGACGCACACTCCACATAGGTAAGGGCATCTGCTGGTTGTTTCTGTTAGATTCACTGCAGGGATACGATTAAAGGTGGACAAAACCAGTAAACAAAACATGGTCCATGCGTTTTCCCCCCTTTAGCAGTACAGGTGTTTTGGCTGTTTTCGCTTAGAAGAATGGCTTATATTGCAGAAAAAGAAAATTGAATTTAAGGGAAGCAGCCAGCATTCCTCAGCTGCTTCCCTCTGTCTGAGTGTACCCATGGCGGCCATTCTGATAGGCCTGGTGCAAGAGAGCGTGTTGAAATAGCTTTAATACAACTACATCATGTATATGACTGCTTGTTATGCTGTTGATACAGTTAGTTTTTAAAGAAAAGCTAGGAAGTTTTAGGGAGACCATGTGAATGTAGAATAGTGTGTTAACAGAGAGGAGCTGTTTGCCTATGCTCCATATTGAGATATCTTGCTCATGTGGCATGCTCACGTTTATGCTTCTGATTGTTGCTGAATAAACAGACGTTGTTCCTCGCTCGAAGAGTGTCATGTACAATCTGCTGCCAACAGGTTATGGGCCCAGAGCAGGAATAGCCCAGAGGAGGATTTCCCCAGAACAACAGTGAATCAGAGAAGTGTGAGAAACACAGAAAATGTCTACTAACAGCAATCCTGTCAAATTCACAGTGCCTTGCCTGACTAACCAGAGCTACCAGTCCTGGAAATTCAAGGCCAATATGCTACTGATAAGAGAAGGTACATAGAAATATGTTCAGAAATTTTCCTAATCTATTAGCAGATGATTGGCTAGAAAAGGATCCGAAAGCACAGAGCACTATCTCCCACAGTATAGATGATAATCAGATTGTGTATAGATGATAAGCAGATATGTAAGTGTAAGTGTGCATATATGTAAGTGTGCTACTGCGAAGGAGATGTGGGATGAGTTACAGAAAGTGCATGAAAGGTCAAACCTCAGCAATATGGTCTATCTTATGAATAAGTTATATCGGTCTAAGTTAAGTGAGAGCCAGAATATGCAGGGCACCCTAGCGATTGTGGAACACATCAGAGGCATTGGGGAAGAAATATTTTCTTGTTGCTGCACTTCTACTAAGTGGTCAAGGCACACTTGTCACTGCACTAGATGCCGAAGC
This sequence comes from Gastrophryne carolinensis, assembly GCA_027917425.1. Taxonomy (NCBI): domain Eukaryota; kingdom Metazoa; phylum Chordata; class Amphibia; order Anura; family Microhylidae; genus Gastrophryne; species Gastrophryne carolinensis. Next base: position 31,033,799 of record CM051237.1, on the reverse strand, counting down.
AGATGGGTAGCTCAAACTTGTTGATGAGTACAACAAAGAGACAGAGACTATAAGCAGCAGCAATGAAGCCAGAGCAGAGGCAGTATTACAGACACAGGTGTTCTCTAAAAAAGGGGGCTATCTAAAGGAAACTCAAGAATGTTTTTGTGTAAAAAAGCCTGGCCACCTAAAGACAGATTGTATAATCTGGAAAGCTATGCATGTTGTATAGATTAAGGTGCCACAAGCCATATGAAAACAAAACTTTCTCTAACCTTAACGAAAGCAAGTCATAGTTATCTTAGCTAATGATCACTATATGACTTCAGAAGGTGTGAGAAATTGTGTTAATCACTGCTCCGTTTTCCCGGCACAAACCAGAAAGATCCCAGTAAAGTATGTGTTATATGTTCCCAACCTTGAAAGCAATCTTTTGTCAGTGAAAAATCTCACTAAACAGGGAATGTAGTTACGTTTAAAGATGGCAGCTGCATAATTTCAAAGGAGGGTCACACTCTAGCAGAAGGGAACTTTATAAACTAAAATGAAAAGAAAGTGTGTTCAAGGAAACTGTAAAAGGAAAAAATCCAGAAAATCCTTTCCTAAAAATAGCAGCACTAGATCTGCACAGCTACTGGATTTGATACATACAGATGTATATGGTTCAATGAGTGTTCAAACTCTCCGGCAAGAACTATTTTCTCACATTTATGAATTTTCCAGATACACAAGTGTCTACCTGCTGCACAGCAAAGATGAAGTGTCACAGAAAGTTGAAGAATATCTTGCTGTAGTGGTTAACATATTTGGAAGAATGCCAAAAGCCCTGTGTGTAGATAATGGAACGGAATATACAAGTGGCAAGGTGCAAACCATTTTGAAAAAGAAAGGAACTGTGTTCCAGACTACTGTTCTATACGACCCTGAACAAAATAGTGTTGCAAAGAGAACCATACTCTCTGTGAAAGTGCAAGAAGTATGCTGTTTGATGCAAACCTACAACAATTTGGGGAGAAGCCATGGAAACATGCTATCTTCAAAACAGAATGTAAGTAGAGCTACAAACAAAACTCAATATGAGCTATGGAACTGCAACAAGCACCCCAGGATATTTGAAAGCAAGATTTGTGCATGTTCCCAAAGACAAAACATTCCAAGTGGGAATCTCTTGCAAAGGAAGGGGTCCTGGTTGGCTATTGTGATACTCACAAGGGATACAGAATCCTTCACCCAGAGACCAACATAGTAACAATCAGCCGAGATGTACTGATTGATGAGAACTCTGTATCACTCAAATTTTATGACGGTATGTCAGTAATTCAATTTAAGCAGAAAGAACAAGAATCTCAGGCACAAGCTCCAGATGCTGATAAAGAAAGCACTGAAGTCCCGATAAGCTCTGAAATGACCAAAGAAGGTACAGAACCAAGTCAACTGCCTGTCAGGAGATCAGAGAGGCCAAACCTAGGAATCCCAGGTAAGCACCTTTCTTATATGGTCAGAACACTTACTGAGACACTTATCAGAATAATTCTAGGTGTTCTAAGTTTACACGCATACACCGGTCCGCCTGCTTGCGTGCATCTATGCAGAAGCTTGGATTTCATCCCAGCTGGCAATCCGCTTCAGGGTTTTCACACACATCTATGTAGAAGCCTGGATTCTATTCCAGCATGAAGTCTGCTTCTGGGCCTTCTTACATCACAGTGCTGCCTGATCATCAGCTCTTACTGGTTCCATGTGCTCCAGTGCTTCTTGTGATCTCCTGATTTCCTGTTGTGAACTGGCTTCCACCTCGACCACTCTTTCGGCTACTTCCTCTGAATTGCTTACCTGCTGTGACCTTGGCCTGACTACATTTATTCTTGGACTGATTAACTGGCTTGATCTTTGGCTCGACCTTTGTCTATGAACCTTTGCTGCTGGCACCGACCCTGGCTTGTTCACCGATCTGCTACTGTGCTTGTGAGCCATGGACTTAAAGCGGACCTTCACTCTGAATAAGAGTTTATCTTATACGTTTCCCACACCCTGTACATACAGATTGCTCACTTTAAAAATCATCCTACCTGCATCTACTGCATGTTATGAGCCTTTAAACATCCAAGATGGCGGCTCATGGGTCATCAGGCAGCCTGCAAACAGGAAGTGCCTTCTGACTGTGCTGCTCTGCATTCTGGGACTGCTGGCCTTTTCCTGACCCCAGCTCTGCTCTGTCTGAGCAAAGCACAGATATAACCAGCCCCCCTGTACTTTATCCCACTCTCCTCTCCTCAGTATGTGTGATGCTTCCGAGTCAAGATGGTGGCGCCCATATCCTAAAGTCCTGAACAGAGTTACAGCTCAGTGGGGGAACGAATAATAAGTGACTAAAAACTTAAAATATATTAATTTTAGATGCTGGGGAATCATTTTCTAAGGGTTTGAGCTTTTCGATAAATCATGGTGAAGGTCCGGTTTAAGCCTGTTTTCAGACTTCCAATACTTACCCGATCCAGCCTATCGGGTACTGTGCTAACTTAGTGTTCTGACAGTTCATTCCCAGATTTCAGGACATGGACCTTCCCTGCAGCCCAGTCTATTCTCCATTGCAGGGGGCCCTAGTTAAGACAAGGGTTGGTCTTAGCCCTCGAGTTTCCAGGTTACTGTTCTGTTAATTGCACCCTATTATCTGGCTTTCACAGTTATATTGCTTAGCACAGCTAGTCCAGAGGTGGGCTTCCTCACTCTCAGTACTCATCAGCCTGACACAACAGTCTTGGCAGCAGATGCAACGACTGCCTGTCCACAAGAAGCTGAAGTGGATTAAAGCTGCAGATGAAGAGATGGAGTCTCTAAACCAACTACAGACATGGAAGCTTACCAAGCCACCACAAGGCAAGAAAGCAATTGGATGTAAATAGGTCTTCAAGAACAAAAATGACTCTAAAGGTAAAGTGTACTGGGGGTTTAAGGCAAGATTAGTCGCAAAAGGATACTCACAAATGTATGGTAAAAATGATGCTTCGTTTTCTCCAGTTGCTAAGAAAACCACATTCAGAGCTTAAATGCCTGTAGCTGCTGTTCAACAGATGACAGTGATACATTTTGACATCAAAACTACCTTTCTCTTTCAATATTTTTCTTTTTAAACAGTACAGGCGTAACAAATCACACAGTTGACATAACCATCCCACGCAGGGGAGGTTTGGCATGGCTTACAGACTGTTTTAAACAAGATTATGATCCAAACTGGTTGTGTTTATGGTACAATATTAAGCATAAGAATAAAGGCAAGCATGACAGGTGCAGTTGGCATTGTATCTTTTGCTTCTTATTGATTGTATACGCAGCACCTGGTAGTTTATACAATAAATCTCTATTCCCACACACCTTTGTTTTGCAGTCTTTATTACTTGCAGACTAAGGTGTGCTTACGCCCATAAATTATGGTCCAACGTAGAAAAGAATGTAGAACCGTTAAGAGAATGGAGAAGAAAATGTTCCACCTGCCATCTCGCACTATTTAGCTTAATGTATATAGAGGGTCGCCGGGACAAGCGTACCGTATCCAGGGCTCCCATATTGAGAGAAATTTTCTGTGAGAGTCGGTCAGGATACTGGATAGTCTCTCATTTATAGGAAACCTGGTCATCCTCACCGATACCTCCCATATTGAGGTGAATTGCTTCTTCCACACCTTAGCAATAGTCTGTTTTTAGCTGCGAGAAGTAAAAAGACAAATAGTTTGTTCTGCTTCCTTGTGAGTTCTGGGGGCTTACAATGCAGAAGAGCTACCCAAGGGTCTTTCTTGATGTTGGCTTGGAAGATTCCATTGGCCATCTTATAGACCTTGTTCCAGAAACAAGCCACCAGTTATGCATGAAATCTCCTTCTACATTGCAGCCCCTGAAACATGTATTTGCCTGTCCCGTAAACATTCTCCCCAGGCGGCTTGGTAACAAGTACCAACGTAACACCACCTTGTAGGCCATTTCAGTTGTCAGTACATTCATGGAACATTTTGAAGCAGTTGACCAAACCTCTGTCCACCCCCTTTCCACTGGACAGGGGCCTAAGTCCTTCTCCCAATTACTCACATAACTGTATCGTTGACCTGGAATCGTTTAAGGCGGAATACAGTAGGGAGATTATCCCCCTCTGGAATAAGTTGCTACTACACATCTCCTCAAAGGGAGTTCACTTACGGAAAGAGGGACCCAATTTAGTCAGAGGCAGTATCCAGTGCCTCAACTGGAGGTATTGAAAGTACTCCCTTTGAGGTATATTGTACTTCTGTTGGAGGTCACTAAAGGAGTTAAGGCCCTCTTTCGCAAGTAGGTGTAGTATTTTATTTATGCCATAGTCCTGCCACGACCTAAAGGCCAACTTATTCTGCAGGCCAGGTAGAAAACTTAGGTTGTTCCAGGAATATCTGACTGAGTCCCATATAGAGTACGAATGTTTCATCAGGGGACTGAGTGTTTTGGGTCTGAAAGCTGGGTCTGTCCAGAGCAGGCCATCAATGGGGGTCGGTGCACAATTTGGCAGCTCAAGAAATACCCATAAGGGGGGCTTAAGATTGAAGTGCATGGGGACCAGCTAAGCGATTTGAGAGGCCTTATAATATTTGAATATATCAGGTACCCCAAGACCCCCTGTGCTTTATGAGCATAGTGCGCTTAGATACCCTCGGGCGACCCGTCCACCATACAAAAGCCAGTATCCTTCTTTGCATTATGCGGAGCATGTATAGTGGAATTTTTATAGGTAGTACTGTGAAGAACTACAGCATTTTCGGGAGAATTGTCATCTTAATTGCATTAATACGGCCTATCCAGGAGATCAGGTATGGCTTCCATGTCTCCAGCAGCCGGGACAAGGATCCAAATAACGATGGGTAGTTGGTCCCATATAGATCTGTGTATTTTGCAGGGATATGGATTCCTAGGTATGGGAGTGGCTCAGTAGTAGCCCAACGAAAAGAAAAGTTAGCCTTTATCTGATCCACCACGCCCATTGACGAGGATATGTTTAATGCCTTAGATTTTCCACTATTAATAGACTCAAGTTTTGTGCAAAAAGGTCCAGAATTCTGTACAAATTTGGGAGTGATGTGACTGGCTGTGAGAGGACCATTAGGGCATCGTCAGCAAAGAACAGGGCTTTATGATGTAGCCCAGCCACCTCCAGTCCCTTGATATTTGGACAGTGTCTTATTGCTCAAAGCTTATATGCCCAAAGGTTCCATGGCCAGGATAAAGAGGATTGGGGACAGAGGACACCCCTGCCGCGTGCCTCTTGAGATACTAAATGTTCCTGAAGAGAAGCCCAGATAAAGCACTTGTGCTGTTGGGGCCCTGTAAAGTGCTCCGACCCATTCCAGAAACCGCTGCCCAAAGCCCCAAACAAGTAGTCCCAGGATATTCAGTCGAAGACCTTTTGTATATCTAGTGATAGGTAAAAAGGCTGGGACACTTCTAGAATTATCCCCAGCTTGACGTGTCGGTACAAATCCCATCTGGTCCCTATGAATGAGATCCTCAATAAATGTGTTCAGCCTAGTGTCACTTCAATATTGATTAATGATATTGGCCTGTAGTTAGGAAACAGGCTATCTTTGTCAGGTTTAGAAATCATGCAGATGTCCGCCTGCAGCGAGCTTGGGTTCAGGGAGGATTCTGCACATAAGGCATTGAAGAGGTTTCATAGGTGTGGTGCCAGGAGGGGGGCAATTTTTTTGTAGTAAAGGGCGCTAAACCCATCTGGGCCTGGGGTCTTGGAGGTTTTCACAGACTTTATGGCACTGAGCACCTCTTGGGATGTAATGGGAGCTTCAATCCGGTCCACGTGATGTTGGGTAATTTTGGGTAAGTCAACATGCTCAAAGAATTTCTCCAGTTTTGCATTATTCATGTTTGCAGGAGCTGAGTACAAAGCCGGGAAAACCAACCCAAAAGCCGATACAATTTTATTGGGGTCTGCCGTGGTCACCCCCGAATCTAGTTTTAGTTTTATAGGTTGCCGTCGGTCAAGGTCCGTGACCTTCAAATGTCGGGCTAGCATGGTGTCAGGTTTGTTGCCACTGGCGTAGAATTTTTGTTTAGACCATCGGAGTCTCTTCTCGGCTTGGTCATCTTGAAGCATGTTGAGTTCCATTCTCAACAGCCCTCTTATTCCTGGAACTCGGGGTCCTCTTCAACTGTAACTCGGCCTGCTCAAATTCCAAGGATAGATCCTTTACTTTTTCCCGCCTCTTGAGCGAGGCTATGGCAATGATGCTGCCTCTCATGGTGGCCTTTTGTGCCTCCCATAAAGAGATCGTCGAGGAGACCGAATTGGTATTCAATGTGACGTACTTTTGCAGGGCGGTCTGAATTTTGGAACAGGTGTCCTGAGTGGATAGAAGAGAGTTATTGAGCCTCCAGTTATAAGAGTGCCTAGTTGTAACCAAAAGGTCAGTTGAGTCTATCACTGGGTTATGGTCTGACCAGGTTGCACTATAGACCCTAGATAGCGGGGAGCACAGATTGGGGAACCAGAATAAAATGTGACGTCCCGGGCAGTGGGATTCTTTTTCCAACAGACGTCACAAAGACTGCGACTATTTAGAAGTTCACAGAAGGCCGCGGGCTGGGGGTCAGAGGCCATTGACTCAGATACTAACCGGCCTGTCCTCTGTCTATCTAGCTTAGGGTTAGTTACCAAGTTTGAGTCCCCTCCCATTGTTAGTACTCCCTTGGTGTTGTTCTGGACTACCCCCATTAAATGTTTTAGGAAGCGGTTCTGAAAAGTATTGGGTGCATAATACGTGACTAGGGTAATATCAATTTCGTATAGGGAGCCTTGTAATAGGAGGTATCTACTTGTTGAGTCTGAAATTTTATTGTTGCAAATGAATGGGAAATTTTATGAAAAGCAATCAACACTCCCCTCTTTTTTTCTCTGGTGCATGCTGTGTAGGATAGGGGGAAGTGATTGCTCAGGTAATTTGGGTACAAAATCTAGTCTCCTGCAGGAAGACTATATCGGCCTTGCAAGATTTATAGTAATGAAAAGCCTTGCTGCACTTATGCACTAAAGCCCTGAGCGTTATGGGATATAAGCTTAACGCTAAGCCCAACCATGAGGTAGCTGGTGCTGCGAGTTCGAAACAATTGGCCAGGTGGAACGCGAGGGATTCAGGGAGAAAATGGGTGGGGAAAGAGAAAGATTGTAGAGAAAGTTAAGTAGAGATCTGATAACGTACACAAATAAGAGCAAACATACAGCAGGAAATCCAAGGTTAAGGTAATACCATATGTTGGCTAACTCAATAAGATTGAAAATGCAAGCTTTTGAAGCAGTTCAAGCTTCTTCTTTAGGCATAATACAGGTCTGTAACATAGACACACATTTATACAGAAAACTACAAAGGAGTGACGATTGTTTTTACACTGACACACATGAAAAATAGCTAAGTCGTAAAATTGTATGCTGCGAGATAAGAATCAGCGAGATTATAACAATTAATGGTGGGCTGATAAGAATGAGAGGGGTAGAGAGAGTGTGTGGAATTTTTATTGCTCTCACACCAGGCCAGACAGTCTGTTTAATATCAGACCTTGTGATGAGTCTCATCTATTCAATCCATGTCATAATGATACATACAATTATTGTCTGTTGACTGTTTAGCCCACAGTCCATCGATTTAAAGATTTAGATTCATTTACAATCCCACTTCAATCTCTCCTTTTGTGAGCAGGAACCCCCCTTGAGCACTGTGAGTTTGAGGTCACATAGGCCATGGCCTGTGTGCAGGTTTCACACCTTTTCTGCAGGCAAGGCCGTGTCCCATTTTGTGCTGGGTCACTTAGGGAGCGCCTCACAATGAGTTTTCTGAGATTGGGAGATGCCAACAGAGGAGGATCAGGGAAAATCTCAGAAAGTCTCTTATTCCTGTGTAAAAGGGGTTGGAGCTCCTTTGCCATTTTCCTTAGAACCTCCAAACTTGGATTGTATGTGACAACCAGCGGAACACGGTTCTTCTTTGGGATTCTTTGTACTTCAGGAGACTGTCTCTGGGGATGTGGAGTGCTTTTTCTAACTGGGCCTCTGTTTCTGATGGTTTGTAGCCTTGCCTAATAAAGTCCCTTTTTAGATTGTCCATATGTGCGTTTCTGTTCATGGTATCAGAATAGATTCTGTTGTATCTGATTCTCTGGCTAAATACGATGGACCTCTTGGTGTGGTTTGGGTGGAAGCTGTTATGGTTAAACCGGACCTTCAACATGATTTAATGAAAAGCCCAAACCCTTAAAAAACTATTCCCCAGCATCTAAAATTAATCTATTTTAAGTTTTTAGTCACTTATTCCTTCCCCCACTGGGCTGCAACTCGGGCACCGCCATCTTGCCATAGAAGCATCACATACTGAAGAGAGGAGAGCGGGGTAAAGTGCAGGGGGTGGGGTTATAGCTGTGCTTTGCACAGACAGAGCAGAGCTGGGGTCAGGGAAAGGAAAGCAATCCCAGAATGCAGAGCGGCACAGTCAGAAGACACTTCCTGTTTGCAGGCTGCCTGATGCTCCATGAGCCGCCATCTTGGGTGTTTAAAGGCTCATAACATGCAGTAGATGCAGGTAGTATCATTTTTAATGTGGGCAATCTGTATGTACAGGGTGTGGGAAACATATAAGATAGGCTCTTATTCAGAGTTAGGGGCCGCTTTAAGGTATGTAGATCGGTCTGTGGGTTTCCTGTAGATGGATGTTTGTAGGACCTTTCCCTTAACACGTATGGTGGTGTCAAGGAAATTGATCTCTGCCACCAACAGAAATCAATTTCCTTGACACCACCATACTTGTTAAGGGAAAGGTCCTACAAACATCCATCTACTGGAAACCCACAGACCGACCTACATACCTTAACCATAACAGCTTCCATCCAAACTACACCAAGAGGTCCATCGTATTCAGCCAGATTTTTGCATTTTACCAGTCAGAAGAAATGAGTCCTCATCCCGGGTCCGGATTGGGGCTAGTGTTAGGCCCAGCCATTCACTCCCTCCTTCTCCGGGGTCGGACCTTCTCCCACAGAGGTTGCGAGGTCAGCCACTTGGATGGCTGCTGGGAGGTCGCAGCAGATCGATGAGTAAGATAATCGGCAGAAACCAAGTCCAGGTCCTTCAGGAGACCCATACCCAGCCAAAGGTACGTCAACACCAATGGATCCATCCTACTTGAAGTTAGAAGGAGATAAAGATCTGCTACCAAGCAATGAGATTTACCAACAAGCAGTGGGGACACTTTTGTACAGAGCAACAACTACTAACCCAGATATCACAGCCACACTTGAAATTCTTTGTAGACGTGTAAGAAAGCCACACCAAAGCGACTGGAATGCAATGAAGAGATTTCTACAAGATCTTTCATATCCTGAACACAACACTAGATGGTAGTTCTTCTTTGGGCTGGGCTATGCAGTCATTGTGTACTTCTGGTGTGTAAGGACCTCTCAGGTGAGCCTGGGGCTAAATCAGAAAAAGGGTTTGGTCATTCTTTGCCCTGAAGTAGAGCAATACTCACTGTTTCCAGCCACTGGCCTTCCCTGGGGGCATCCTGAAATGGGATGCCTCAGGGCAATGCAGAACACACCTGTGTCCCGGAGCCCTCGGCGAAGTAAATGTCTGATGACGGAATACCCTCATTTTAAGGCTGTGAATACGCTCCTGTCCCCAGCCATTCCGAGCTGAGGAGGAAAGCACGCTCACTGCTGGGAATGTGGCCGCGGCGCACCTGATTGCCAAAGCCCTGCATGTAAACAGAGCTTTTGCAGAGCACTACATATGCTCTGATTGGATTAGAGCCCACGCATGGGCCTTCTGGAAGGTTTGGAAGGTTTGATTTAAAAAGGATAGTCAGTAGACAAGCAGAGTTGAAACAAGGAATCGAAACTAAGTCCAAAGGTTTAATCCGTAAAGGGGAAGTAAGCTGAGCTCAAATCAGGAAATCCAAAGGCAATCCGAGATCAAGGTTTCACACAGTGAGGCATCCCAATCTTGGATTATCTCGGGGCACAGAACAACATCTCTTTTAATGTGGGGAGGGTTTAGGTCTGCTAAAATGTTAAATGTGATTGCACGTGAACAAACTCCAGGTTAAAATCACCTACTGTAAAGTAGGCCTAAACCCCTCACTAAAAAATGGTATGTATCAGGGCTTACTGATGGTGTGTGGGGTTTAGTGTCCCACTGTTGCTATATGCCTGCTTGAGGGACCCCAGGTCATCCCCCAGGAGCAACAAAGGACCTGAGCAGGGAGGCAGTGTTCGTCCGAGCAGAGGAGACAATGAGTGATATCAGAGATAAACTGAGGTCCTAGTCACAGACACTGAAACAAAGTCTAAATATGAAGCCAAGAGGTCGGGGTATCAGGCAGTAGTAAGCGAAGCCAGGGTCATACATGAAAAGAGCACAAATGATCTAAAAGGGATGGACAGTAGGCAAAAAGAGTTGAAACCAGGAATCAAAACAAAGTCCAAAGGGTTAATCGGAGAGGCATAAATGAGAAGTGAGCTGAGCTCAAAGCAGGAAATTAAAAGGCAATCCAAGATCATGGACAAATGTGGCACAGTCAATACTGGAAAGAATCTTCTGGCACTATCTTATCCTTATAAAGTCAATACTGGAGGATGATCAGCTGACAAGGCAAGTGGATGTTATTGTCAGCTGACATGGAAGATGCATCAGCTGACAAGGAATTTGGAAACTGATGTCAGCTGACATGATGGGTGTATTTGTCTTTTAACTACTGGCTAAACCACGCCTTCATCTGCGCAGAACCAGCTGGAAGCACAGGAAAATGTAAATGCTCCCCTTAAGGGTGGGCACCCTTTGAAAAAGGCTTTCCAGGATGGTCCTTAGGGAAGGTTTTGATCAACTGCCTTGCTGAATAGTACTCAATAGTTCCCAGCAAATCTCCTTGGGTCCATAACAGTTTAATGAGATACTGGATACCACGCCTCTTCCTCAGGAATCCAGGGAGTCTTTTTCACCTCATACTCCTCACCGTCTACCACCACTGGCTCAGGGGCATCCTCCTGAACTATCGTCTGTGTTACAGGTGTAGGGGGAACACTCGTTGTCGTCACAGTGGTAAAAGGTTTTTTTTTTAGCTTAGGGTATACTTCACAGAAATAAGGCAGTTCTGACACTCTCAAAGGCAGATGGCTATAGTAATCCCTAAAGACCTATGCAACAGATCTATGGCACAGATACGGTCGGCCGATAAACTCTCACACCACTCAGCATTGACCACTGTAGCTTCACTTTATTTATACATCAGCAAGACAGCAGCTCATAGCACATCCACAAGAGCAAAACTTCAGCATCCAAAGAACAGATCTCAGCACAGTTCCAAACTATTTAGTTAATCCAACTTAGGCTTAGTTAATATCCAGTTAACTCTTTGTTCACACTTTATGGTTCACTGTTCCAATAAATATCACAATGATTTGGGGCACAGACCACCCTACTTTGATGGGACTACTATCTCAGGGTCAACTTTAAGGCCGGGAATCATGTAGGGTAGTATTCACTAAGAGAGAGCCTCTCCACCTTAGGGTTATGTGTACTTAGTTACAGTCCAGTTTCACAGCAGCTGGTGAACGTCCAGGACAACATGCCCAACCGGGTTCTACACTTTTCTTGTGCTTAAGGGTTTCCAAAAGGGGGAGCAGCCCCTTACAGGAGCTCAGGCACCCCTCGCTGGCTTTGCACCTTCCTGATGCTAGGTGGTCCAAGTCCTCGCTCTCCTATCCTCTCCAGGCGTCCCAAAACCCTTGTGCACTGACACAGTATGTCCTCCTGCTTGCTGTTCCCACCACCACCCAGACTGGCACAAAAGTGCACTTTTAAGGGGTGACCTACCTACTGACCTGTTAGTGACTCCACCCAGGATACCCCCCAGGATATAAGGAGACTCCACACACCTTATATTTCCAGGGCACAATCCCAGCCTGTTTTCTCTAGCCTAATGTCTAACTCCTCCCTCTCTGCTCCTATTGGGGGGAACCCCCACCCCTGTCTCTCTGGTCAAAGAATAGCTCCACCTACCTACTTACCAAGGATGAGATAACCAATTTCTTTTTATCTGGTAACTCCTCCCCGCTTAAGAGATTTTGGCCATGCAAGGCTGCAGACAAAGAATCCCAGAGGGGCATGTCAAATTGGAAAGGACTGGGATGCCGCAGGATCGGGCCAGAAGTAAACTGGCACTTGAGGGAATCAGATGCGAACTGAGCAGCCTTTGTCTAAGTGAACTGCTAATGTTTCTTGGTGGAAGAAAAATCAGGATATTATCCAGGCAGACCACAACAAAGACGTACAGCAAGTCCTTGAAGATCATGTTAACCACATGTTAGAACATCGCCAGGGTGATGCACAAGCCAAGCAGCATCACCATAGATTCAAAGTGGCCATACCTGGTTCGGAATGCCACTCATCTCACTCTCGGATGCAGATTATTTGGTACGCTTCCCTAATATCCAATGTATTAAAGATGCAAGTGCTCCCCAAACATTGCACACGTTCTGGTATCAATGTTAAGGGATTATAGTCTTGATTGGCCAAGGGAATCTTCTCCAATTCCTTCCAGGACTCTGTAGCTAAATGTCCTAGTGTAATCAGTGGCTGGATACAATGATTCCAGCAGTAAGATGACCCCAGTTTAATGTCCTCTGATTCCCAGTCAATCCCATGGTTATGACATCTTAACCACAGAAGCACAAAGAAGACTGGGGTGAAATCAGCATAACCATTCATGATGCTGACTGTTGGCTACTACAAGAGGATGAGCTGATTTGATAGTAACTGGGCCACCCTTTAACTCTTTAAATGCCAGCCTACCTAGAGATTTTGTCACCCTCAGTTGCCAGACCATTTTCACTAGTTTGCACTATACATGTTCAACTGTGATTTTGGAAGGGATTTCCCAGGAAAATTATATATTGTTTTTTTTTTTTCCGTCTCGGCTTTAACATGAAAGGTCTTGTCTTTCATTTGTTTAGTGTATTCGTGTTTTTTGCAATAAATATGTACATTTTTCAATAAAATCATGTGTTTAAGCCCTGTTTCTCTCAGTTACAACGGTACCACATATGTAGTGGTAGACACCCTTTACAGCCAAGGAGACTCCCCCAAACTAAACTGCTATGTGCACCTTGCAGTTTTTCAAGTAAAACAACCATTTACGCAAATTATATTGAAAGTACACACCTCAAGCTTTCTAGATGTAACAGGCTTGTTGACATGGGCGCAGTATTCAGGAAGTAACGCCTCAATGAACTCTTTGGTTGCACAGGGTTTCCCTAAACAGAGAATAAAAAAGCAGGATCAAAGCCACATTTTCCTAAAAAAAAAAACACCAAGGTCCCCTGAACAGAAAAACACCCAACATGCATAAGTACTGTCAAGGGAAGAGTTGTCAAACACCTCAGTGTAGCATGTGTGTAAGGGTAATTTTACTTAAAAATGTCAGCTCTGCAGACAAAGTGCGTACCTTCCAAAACAACCCTTTACATTTGACATACCCCCCACAAACCATATACATTAAGCACAGGCTTTCCTAAAAAAAATGTATAAAAAAGCAGAATAAAAAACACATTTTCCTAAAATATAGATATTCAAGAAAAGACAAGCTAAATAGGTAAGCGCAAGGTCCCCTGCCCCTCCACCCTCTCTCCACCCAGGGCCGGCGTCAGCACACGGCAAGCCCGGTCAGCTGCCGAGGGCCCCACCCATCAGGGGGGGCCCACTGACAGCTGGCACAATGTGGTTAAAGAACTGCACACACTTCCTATCCCTGTCTCTTCAGCTCTGCCCCATTGGTTGTATGTCACCTCTGCCTCATCCATCCTTATCCCCTGAGTCCTGACCCATTCATTCATATTCATTGATCCCTGACCCATCTGTCCCTATCCACTCAGCCCTGCCCCATCCATCCCTATCCCCTGAGCCCTGACCTATATATCCTTGTTCGCTTAGCTCTGTCCCATTCATCTATGTTCCCTCAGCCTCCCTCTTCCTCAATACTTCCCTATTCATGTGGGGCCAAACTAAAAAATAGCTCCAATAGGGGGTCGGAGGGCAAGCAGCCCTTCTTAGTTTTGGCCATACAATATATAGACCCCTGACCCGCGACTATCCACTGCAAAGGGGCCCACTGAGACCATGCCGCCCGAGGGCACACATAAACCTGGAGCCGACCCTGTCTCCATCGATCACCACCATCTGAAGACTCTCGGCGATGGGAGCGGAACAACGCGACAAAATGATTTCATCTGCCACCCCCACAAAAGACAGGGCTAGAGGCGGCAGCCAGCAGTATCTTCGAAAGAGGTGGGATGGCCATGTCCCAGGCCTTCTCCTGGTGCCTGTGGGGATCAGAGGCTCCTTGGGAGAAGAGGGCGTATAACTATCACCTCATAGAACAGCAGCCATCTTGGTTGCTGTCACCTTTGTTTATCTCTGTTCCTTGGTGGCCCGTGTGTTCTGGCAGCCTTTTTGTTAGCGACGGGAGCAATCTCATGCTAAGGTGCGCAGAGCTCTAACAGCGCAAGTACATTGGCTCTGCGTGTTTGTACCCCTAGCTCTCCCTTTTTCTCAAGGCTCTCTCTGTCATAAACTGAGGTTCTACCTGCCATACACTAAGGCTCTCCCTTATTCTCAAGGTTCTCCCTTCCATACACTGATGCTATCCCTTATTCTCAAGGTTCATCCTGCCATACACTGAGGCTCTACCTCAGTATCCAGGCATTACCTGCTACCTATTGAAGCACTGAGATCTATTTATATGCTCTGTATGTTAGTGCCAAATGGCTTAGTCTTATGACAACTACTCTGCTAAGTCATGGTATCCTCTCCTGGCCCTCTATCAGTATATTGCAAAGCTCAGTCTTATGGCCACTATTATTCTCAGTCTACACTTACAGTCCATCCCCTCTCTCACTGCATGTTCTTGTACCTCAAGGCTCCATCCTACAACCCCCACTATTCTCAGACTACATAATGGTCTCACCTCACCTCTTTCATTGTATCACCATCTACCAACATATGTCCTCTATTCTATTCTACAGAAACATCTGATTTCCTCACACTATGTCTATCAAAAGCTCTGTTCTGGGACTCCCTCCTTTTTTCAGGCTACACTCCTACACTCATGTTATTTTCTCCTGGCCCTATCAGTGTATTGCAGGCCTACAACCTATGATGACTACTATGCTTCAGCCTACACTCACTGTATCTTCTGCTCACCCTCTGTTTTTTTGATGTACCATAAGGCTCTGTCCTAAGACCCCCTACCTTTCTCAGTCAACACTGATGTCACAGGAGTTATTGTGAGAGGGAAGATAACACGTAAAGACTAAGATGCTATTGCAAATAACTAAATCCAATACAATGACCATAAAACTAATCAATGGTGACATCAGTCAGCTGTCCAGCAATAAGATTTTCCTATATCTCGCAGTTTTTTTCATCAGAGACCTAAATCAATGTCCAGATGTGGAAGTGCGGCCCAGATGCGTACAGTCACCGGTTATCTTCTGAGCTGTTGTACCCAGTCTGCATTCCAAAGGAAAATGCAGAGGTCTCGAAGATTGAGCTCTAGATTGTGGCCAACATAAATTTTGATATTTCCACAGCTGACCCCTACTCTTCTTAATCTACAGCAACAGTCTCCTCCACTCACTCTCTGTTGCTGTACTACATGGCTCCATCCTGTCAACCCCCACTCCTTTCAGGCTACACACATGGCCTCACCCCCTCCACCTATGTCAGTGCTCTGCTCTATGTCCCCCTACTCTTACTACACTCTCCTCAGGCTACGCCTCATTGTCTGTACACAAGGCTCTGCCCTTTGACCCCTACTTTTCTCAAACTGCACTGCTCACTCTGTTACAAATGATACACATGACCCCCTTAGTGATGGAGGTGACACCTCTATTAATGCTTGAAAATCGTTAGTGATGCCGGCGACTACTTTAGAGATAGTGGTAACTCTTCTAGTGATGATGGTGACCCCTCTAGGGAAGATGGGTTAAACAGTCCTCACTGCATCAGCCACAGTTATCTGAGTATAGTGTGCTGAGAGCGGGCATGCGCTTGCAGTGCTCAGGCGACTAATACTTGGGGGAGTTTGTCTGGCCAGTGATTGGATGTGAGGCCTGCATGCTGGGAGAATCAATATTAGCATCCAGCTGTGGAAAAGTACAGTGTGCCCGACAGACCCTTTCATTACATCAATACCTGCATGCCTTGGGGCTTGGTCACATTAAAGCAGAGCAAAACCAAAGTATTTTCATCCTCCTGGGATTTGGGCCACATTACAGGGACATCTTTATTTGGAATGTGTGGAACATCCAGGATCACCAGTTTTCTTATCATACTCCCACAGCACATGGACAGGCTTTCATCCTATCACAATAGATTACAATGCATATTAATGGCTGGCAATATATTCTAAATGAAAGGATTGCCACACGCCTCCCCTCGGCTGCTTGCACCCATCACCAGCCATTCATATATGAATGGAGGAGTGTAAAGGATGCCACCAGAGGCCTGCCTATGCCCCATAGGAGAGATTCCCAAGCTTGGTATAAAGCGTAACCTGGGGGAAACCCACTACACTACAGTGACAGAACTGGAATATAATATAATTTTTTGGGTAATCCATATTACATAATCTACAGAATATTCATGCATGTGTATAAAATATATGATTTATTAGAATAATCAATACAATACATGAATAAATATATAATAAACATCATACAATCACCGATTTGCTAGACACCTGGTGTCTTCTTTCCCACTGTTACTTTTTTCTCTGAACATTCTCTCGTCCTGATTTCACACCTTTTTTTTTCTTAGATTCTCTGCTTGAGACTAGCAGACTCCCTGAGTATATCATCTTGAAGTGATTATATGAGCTTCGTTACAGCATTCACCCTAGAGAAATCTGAAGCTATGACTGAAGATAAGAATGCCTATATAGATTACAGGGTTGTATACTGTAGAACTAGCTTGCTGAGAGAAACCTTGTATGATAAAATTGTCCTATTCAAAAAAATTTGTTAAAATAATTAACTGACACAAATGTATCTCCTGTACTGTACCCTTGAGTTTCTCTTTTTTTTATTAAATCATATTTACACCTGGGCATAAGGGAAAAGGAGCATGACCCACAGGGACAGGACCTGAGAAAGTGCACATTTGTGTTCAACACATACATTGGCTTCTTACAGCCCCTGTCTGCTCATGGCCTTCAGTTTCCATTTAATATGATGAATAACTAGATCTGGTTCTTGAAAGAATTCATCTTCAAACAATTCCAATTAGCAGCTACTGGAAAACATGATCACAGCATACCCCTTGTATAGACTCTTTCATGTGTAAATTCTGAGGGAAACATTTCCCATATTCAGAACAAGAAAATGGCTTTGCTCTTGCAAAGGGCTAATCTGAGACTAAAATTTCTCATTCAGAACATGATTATGGCTTCTCCCCTGTATGAACTCTTTTATGTCTGATAAGGTCTGATTTGTGAGAGAAACATTTCCCACATTCAGAACATAAATATGGCTTCTCCCCTGTATGAACTATTTTATGACTGATTAGGTGTGATTTGTGAGAAAAACATTTGCCACATTCAGGACACGAATATGGCTTCTCCCCTGTATGAACTCTTTCATGTCTGTTAAGACCAGATTTGTGAGAGAAACGCTTCCCACATTCAGAACATGAATATGGCTTCTCCCCTGTATGAACTCTTTTATGATTTATAAGGTGTGAATTGTGAGAGAAACATTTCCCACATTCAGAACATGAATGTGGCTTCTCCCCTGTATGAACACTTTCATGTCTCAGAAGGTCTGATTTGTGAGAAAAACTCTTGCCACATTCAGAACACGAATATGGCTTCTCCCCCGTATGAACTCTTTCATGACTGATAAGTTCTGATTTGTAAGAAAAACATTTTCCACATTCAGAACAGGAATATGGCTTATCCCCTGTATGAACTTTTTCATGCTTCATAAGGGCTGATTTGTGAGAGAAAAATTTCCCACATTCAGAACATGAATATGGCTTCTCCCCAGTATGAACTCTTTCATGTTTGATAAGGTGTGATATCTGAGAAAAACATTTCCCACATTCCAAACAGGAATATGGCTTCTCCTCTGTATGAACTCTTTCATGTCTGATAAGGTCTGATTTGTAAGAAAAACATTTCCCACATTCTGAACAGGAATATGTCTTCTCCCCTGTATGAGCTCTTTCATGTGTGATAAGGGTTGATTTCCGAGTAAAACATTTCCCACATTCTGAACATGAATATGGCCCCTTAGAATTATGAGCTGTATCATGAGTGAAGACATGCATATAATACTCCTGGGTCGAGGGGTGAGATAATAGATGTGCAAGGTGCACATGGTTGTTTGGAGTAGTCGGTTCACCAGTAGAGTCTTCTGTGATGTTATCTTCTATTTTATCTTCTGGAGCGATAACCACATGTTTGGCCCAAATATTTTGGCTAGATTTACCTAGAGAAGTTAGGAAATAGAGGGAATTACAGAAGGTTAAATTTTAATTTTGCTCCTTTTTACAAGCCGGACATAAAACAAAGTATGCTTAAATTACTTAAAATGTGTAAAGGTGTGAGACTGGGTGACAGTTTGGATAATGTGTTCCCCCACATTTTTTCCAGTAGTAAGATCTTTATTTTATTTTGAGGTGCAATATAACTACCTATAATTATAGTCCGTAGACAATGCAAGTCAGATCAGCTAGGACCCTTGTAGGTGACCCCATTGATTCAAGTGTCAGATAAGGTCTAATACATTTCAAGCTTGAGCTGATGCAGGGCAATGTTTTGACAAGTGTCACTAAACTCTTTTAAAGTGGACCAACACCCGGGCCGATCAGCGCCCTCCCCGCAGGGCATCCGAAATCGGCCGTTTGTGAATGGCCAGTGTGGGCGCGCGCCCTGTAAGAGGGACGCACGGGAGGCGGCGGCGGCTTATCCGTCGCCTACAAAGGTAAGATTTTAGGGCTTTCTGGGGGGTTTCACACAGCGGGGCACCCCCTATTGGGGTGCCCCGTGGAAGTGGACCAACACCCAGGATAGTGAAAATCCTGGATAATGGTCCACTTTAAATGACAACTCTTTTAAAAGAATTACAAAGTCAAAAGAAAAAGGAAAATAGGTGTCTTCCTACAACTGAAAGTATTTACACAGTACCCAACACAAGGAATAATAGAATCAACCATTACTCCTTGCAGTGGGGCAAGCCATGCAAATCTATTTACATCTAAGAGCCACCCACGGCATTCAGAAGCTGCTGAGTGTGCAATGCCAAGGGTTGGCTCCAAATTTACACAGCAGGAGTATTGTCAATTTCACATACTCATGTAAACCCAACCTGGAACTTGTGTCCTTTAAGTGCAACCTTCCCGACCTTCTTCCTTATGAATGTACTTCCATCATAGGCAGTGCCGTTTATATCCCACCAGACAAATACACACGACCTTAAAGGAGTTGCATGAAACCATTGCGGATTAAGATTTCAACAATGGGGCATGCCGCAGTTAACCCCAAATCAGGATGGCCAGAGGAGTAGTAACACACCCATTATAGTGAAAATCCCAGATTTTTCTACAGACAGGACGCTTTTAAATTGCAGTATGTCTCACAGTGCTTCCTGGACCTCACCTACGTTTCATGGTGTATTGCACTGGTCCCTAAGCGCACTGCTCAGCAGCTGCTTAACCATAGAGAACATTGCATGTAGGCCCTTATTATGTGATCCAGTGTTGACTGCAGCTCCCTTCCCTGATAAAGGAGACACGCTGAAGTGCTCATTACATTTTAGTATGGTCTGTCCGCAACCCTGGGGCAAGAAGCATCTTTCTAGTGAATACCTGATCAAAACAGAAGGGAGTAAAGCTTTGGCAACGACCTTGTTCTTGGTCCCCAGTAAAAAGCCACACATGGGGTTGTATGAAGAGATGCATTGTGCTGTGTGGACACCATAGGGTTGATTCAGAGCCCCTTTCTCATCTTTTTTTATGGAGGTCTTGCTACCAAATGAAAAATCATGTAAAAATGAAAACATTTCACACTAAAGTTCTCGCAGAAAAAAGGCTCTGCTGAATCAGACGAGGGAAAAAAAGAACGAGAATGGAAATATTCATGCAAAAAAGAAAGGTGAGAAAGGGGCTCTGAATCAACCCTCATGCTGGGGAGCAGGAGTACAATACATATTTATCCATTAGTGTCAGCAATCTACACACTGACTGTTTTCTGGAAGGTGCCAGTCGCTAAGAGTACCGTGTCTCTATGAGTGTGGCCCATTATTTGCAAATCCCACCCAGTGGTGTAAGGACACATTTGGAAACAGTATCTAAGTGGCACTGTGAAACATCAAGTGCTTGTGGCATACTTTGGAAATCCTCTTGGGTATCTGCACCAGACAGAGGGTTCTGTTTTATATGGCCTTCCTCTAGTTTTATATATTTTTTAGGGTGTTACATAGACGACCCAGTTATTATTTGGAATGGGAGAGGAACCAACTAGAGAATTTTACAAACAAATATATAAATAATGAGAATTTAGTAATCATGAGGAAAATAGATGAGTACAGTATTGATTATCAGGATTTGACCTTGAGTGCACACGACAACCAAAGAAACCCTTTGGGGAGTAGTATAAAATTGAAGCAGATCATGTTTTTAAATGTCTAAGCATGAGGGGATACCCTGATTGGATTGTACATCAGGCATGCAAAACATCTCACACCAGAGACACACTTTTGCTAAATTATAGTAGCAGCACATACAAAACACCTTTTTTACACCTTATAGTGTTGAATTTAAGAGAAAGTTTCTCCTTATTTTGAGATGTAATACTAAACTTACATCAATAATTGACAATGGCAAAAACTGTGGCACATAGAGACAAGAAATGTATTGTATCTGATATCTTGCACGCAGTGCCGACAGCAATATGGGGCACTAACCAACCCCTCAAGAAACCTATGGCAGAGCATTAGGGGGTGCCACTTGGGAATCACGTAGTAATCTGTTACAGATCTCTAAACATTGTTGTCATGTACACGCTGGAGATACTAGCACTGTAACAATTAAAGCTATCAATTTAAAGGGTTATTAAACCCCCCAAAAAACAAACAAGCACTTTGCTCCCGCACAGCAGCTGCAGCCATGTCCACAGTTCGGAAACCCCATGGTTTCCGAAAATGAGGGCTGGAGGCAGCGGTGTGGGGTGATTTTTGCTTCCCGACCTAAAGGGTCTGAACCCCACAGTTTCCACAGAATCACACTGGTCACACAGCAGCATCCATCAATTGCAATGAATGGTCAGCGCTGTGTGAATGACGTGAGGGTTGGAACGGTGCGTGAGGCACCAGAAGTGCCGTTCGTTGAAACCAAGAGAATTCAGAGCGTTGGACTGGCCCAGACGAGCTGTGTGGGAGTGAAGGTAAACACCTATTTTCTTTTTCTTTAATAACCCTTTAAAAGCATATAAAGGCAATAGCATAAAAAATACAAAACAGAGTGGACCTTCCGGGTTGGGAACCAGAATTCTTTCAGACATGAATTTAAAATAGGATAGATCTTTATGGTTTCTGATAGCTAATATTCTGGGTATTTTCGATCATAGAATAGTATTTAGATATTTGGTATTCTTTTATTACATTGTTCCATATATTTAATTTGTATGTATTTATTGTATCTACGATGATATTTTGTATTTATGATGCTAAAAGATATCAATTGTGCCAGCGTTATATGTGGCGTTAAATGTTATAGTAACTAAGGTATTTATACTAGCACTGTTTATTTAATCTTACTATGGGTCTTATTTATAATGTGCGCCATTTAGCATTTTTCTGGAGGCCATAGCACCAGTTTTTTGTCTTTGTCAGGCACTGCACTGTGGACTACAATGGCGTTAGAAGTCGCAACGCCAAATGCTAATTTGATTTGATTGTTGCACTAAGAATTGGAGGGCCTGTGTCTGCGCCTGTTGGACCCAACAGCTGATTAGCGTATACGTGATTTTGTTCCTCCTTGAAAAGATTGGTGCTGTATTTTTTAAACGCTGGTCAGCAATTCATCATTATGGTTACAAGAAATCCCTGTTGGGGACAAAGGGGGGCAAACAGCGCATTTAGGCTGCATTTCAGTTGTAAAAATTACACTAAAAAAATGTAATTTGACAACATCAAGGTCCTGCATTTCCATTATTAACAAGTCACAATGCAAGTTCTGTACCAAAAATTTGTGCAACGTGAATTATAAGCATAAAACACTTTAATCCAGTTCTGCCCATTGTGCTCTATGGGATCTTGACCCACCACCTACTTTCAACTGGCGCTGCTTCAACCAGAGCACCCAGGGAATTGACCTTGTGGGCACTAGGGTTAAATAAGACGCTAGCTGGGGGCTGCATCTATGGAGTTTGTTTCTTAAATTGCATGCTGAATGGTGCTGGGGCAAATAGGTGGTGCTGTGTGGAGCTGACGCTTCCTAAATAAGGCTCCCCATATTTCACGTAGTATTTCATATTATGTAGTAGAAGGAGGAAAAAAGTATAAAGGGTGTGCATCCTTCACCATATCCTAGAGGGGGCGGCTTCAGAGGGCATGCAGACTCACGCAGACTTACTGCTCCCCAATTCCGATACTGGGGGAGAAAAATAAAAAGAAGGAGGCAGTTTCGCATTGTTTCTTTTGGCAAAAATAAGGGGGCGCATGGATTGACCAGACATGTTTTTCTGCCCAAACCGCTATGTCTCAAAAGATGTCCTGTAGGGGAGTTTGTTGATATAAAACACTGTTGCCATGTTGTCTGAAAGAATTTTCATGTCTTTCTGTATCACCAGAAAGGAAACTAATGCCATCTTCACAGTCAGAAGTTCCTTTTGGTTTGAGGAAATGAAGGCATCCTGCCATTGACCCCGTTTGTGCCACAGCGAGCTCCCCACCCCAAAGCACCTGCGACCATGGTTAACAAAATTGGATTCTCCTCTCTCCCGGCAACAAGTTGTCTGGGAAAGTCCACCAAAGAAGGCTTTTACCTCCAGAGGTAGCTATATTTTCATATTCATGGTGTTCCATGCTCTGTTCCAACACTGAAGGAGAAAGGTTTTAATGTCCTTTGAAATTGCGCCCAAGGCACTGCAGGGATGGTTGCCTTCATCAACCCCAATTACTTCATAAGATCTCTTGTTGAAAAAGCTCGCAATGCAATCAGTTGTTCTAGAAATTCTGTTAACAGGGTTAATTTCTCGTCTACCAGGAAAAGCTCTCTCTGCAACGAATCGATGCTTAGACCCAAAAATCAACATAGATTTTTTTGAAGCTGATCAAGAAGCCCAATTTGATAAACAGATTTCAGGTCTATTCTGGTCCTTTTTCCTTCGGAGTCTGAAAAAATTAAGAAATCGTCGAGATACAGGATTATGTGGACCCCCCACAATCTAAAAATTGAGACAACTTCTGCCAGAAGTTTTGTGAATAGACAAGGAGCTGTTGACAAACCAAAAGAAAGAGCCTGGGACAATTAACTATTTTGTTTTAAACCCGAAATAGAAGTGTCTTGAACCTGAAAACGTAGATACTTTTGGGAGGCTAAATGTATAGGGATATGCAAGTAGGCATCTTGCAAGTCTAGCTTCACCATAAAACATCCTGCAACCAGAGAATTTTCCATTCTGAACCTCTAGTAAGGGATATTTGCATTTGGCAATTTCAGATTTAATATTAACTGAAACTCCCCTGAACCCAGTACTAAGAACATTTAGTAGATTACCTAGATACTAAAAAAAATTTGAGTGGAAGCCCACTCTCTTCTGGAGGGCGGAACTATGTTTCTTTGCAAAGCTTCCATCTGGGGACTCAGAGCCAAAAATTTTAGTGGATCCTGAGGGGGATTTGTAACAAAAAATCTGTTCGGAGGGACGGAGAGGAAGACAATCTGGTAGCCCTCCATCACCCAGCAAACAACAAAGGGGTTGGGGACCAGAAGTGCCCAGACATTCACAAAGGCTTTTAGGCAACCCCCAAACATCCTGTCACTGGCAATTTTTGGGAGGATAGAACAGAAATCAATTTCTGAGATCAAAGCCGAGATCTGTGTCTGTCCAGCGCCCCTCTAGACTTAGGCCAAAAGGACTGATTTGGTCTAAATGGCTTCTTCTTGGAGGGAAACTGCTTTGTTTTCCTGGTGGATCTATCCAGTATGGATTCCAATTCTGCCTCGAAAACAAATCCTCCCTCAAAGATACTGCACAATTTTGATTTAGAAGCTATGTCTCCATCCCAAGCTTTTATTCATATGGCCCGTCTGGCTGCATTCACTAAAGCTGGCTTATTATTGCCAATTATAAGGATTCTGCGGCTGCACCTGCTACGCGGCGGTCCATGTAGCAATTACCAGAACTAATTTTAAAATATTCTTCACTTGGGTTCCTGAATTTAATTCTAGATGCAGACCCTCAACTCATGTTACGGGCCACACACACCGTAATAGATAGATTAAAACCGTAAGCCATAGCATTGCACACCATCCGAGAGAATCAGCTTTCTAATCCATGGGATCTTTAATTAGCCCACTGTCTTCCGAGGACAAATATATTTTTTTAAACTTGGGACAGGGCTGTGTATAATTCTGGGAACCTTTGACCATTTCTCATGATATTCCTCAGAGAAAGGGGTCTCTCCATTCACTGGAAATTAACTCTTACACTTTATCTTGAACAGAGACCTCCTTCGGTTGCTATGGAATATGTTCACATACATAAATAGCTTGAAATAATTCAATAATAATAATTGCAATAAGGGATACTGGGCACAAATATCTGGAGGATCTATTCCAACTCCTTATTTTCCACTTCTTCTGACTCGTTATCTCCCTGGGAATCTCGGTCCTTCTGGGGAGATTCTTCTTCACTGTCAATAAGCTCTGCAGGAGTAGAGCAAACTGGTTTAAGTCCCAGGGGGCACTTTTAAAGCTTTTGTTACCAAAAGTCTATTTACTGCTTTAAGGCATCTTTTATTTAACCTGTTAGAAGACAAGGAATTAAAACTTAAGCTGCCATCTGGACTTTCAATGTGCTCCAACTAAGACCCATTTGTTTGCCTTTTTCTAAAAACTCAAAAAATTAGGCTTATTTTTGGATTGTCTAAACCAGCCTGATCAAATATATTATAAACCTTGCAAAGGCCGACATAACCTTTAGATACATTTTAGAAGTTAATGGTTTTCTACTATGAAGCATAGTGGAAATTACCTCTTCAGACAATCGCTATATTTCTAAAATTTGTTTCTCAAATTCCAGGCTGCTAATTTAAAATTTCATGCTAGAGGGTGGGTGGCAGAGGCTGGCCCTTGATAAAAAGGAGGTCCTTGCGATCTGGGAGAGGCCGAGGATCCCCCTTGGGTTCTCCTGCACAATCTTTTCTAAAACCCTCAGGATTAGTCCCAGAAGTGGAATGGCATAAGCAAAAAGATTTGTCTGGGAGAAGGCATCCATTCCCTCCGGATGATCCCTTGGATCTTGAGAAAAGAATCTTTGTAGAAGTTCTCCCTGGTTGCAAAAAGTTCCAGCTGAAGCAGGCCGTAGACACCACTCTGCTCCGCCACCATGTTTTTGTAGCATTGGATGTTAACAGGTTCCTATCGGCAAATTCTAATATTACCTCTTGCAGGGAAATTACATTGAGACTTCTGGCTCCACCTCTGTGTTTTAAATGAGCCACACTCGTTGTGTTGTCCGATAGGACCCTTAAATCTTTTTGCTCGAGAACTGGCTTGAAGGCCTGAACACTTTTCCAGACCGCCAATAGCTTTTTCTGGTTTTTCTTCTCTAAAGGATTCCAGGGACCCTGCACTATTTGGTGCCTTAACTACGCCCTAACCCTCTCCACTGCCATCTGCGGTAGGATTTCTGGATCCCTTTGGAACCACTTGACCCCCCGTATAGATTTTCTTTTTCCCACCAAAGAGAGTTTTCTACCAGGGATGACCTTTGGAAGGGTTTGTCCAGGGATTCTGTCTTTCTATCCCAGGATTGTAGAATCGATAGTTGAAGCATCTGAAAATGGCTTTGGCCCCAAAGCACTGACTGGGTGCAGGCTGTCATTGTTCCCAACAATGACATAGCTCGCATTAGGAATAGTCTGAGGGCCCCTCTGAAGGCCTTAACCTTCTCTATTAACGCTGCTTGTTTGTCTGATGGTAGAAGGGCATCTGCAGATTTGAATCTAAGAGAACCCGACAAAATGTTTTGCTTCTCTGGCATTAGACTATATTTATTTGTAAATATCAACCAGCTCAAATCTATTAGAGTTTTTTTAACTAGCTGAATGTGATTTTCTAAAACTAGCTTTTGAGTGGCTACGAGCAACAGAACGTCCAAGTACGGGACGATGAACACATTTTGCAGACTTAGGCCTACTATAACTTCCACCGTAATATTTGTGAAGATTTATGATGCACTTGACAGCCTGAAGGGCAGAGCCCAGAACTGCAAATGAATGATGCTCGATTTCCTCCAAATCGCTGTTCTTCAAAATCTCTCGGATTTTGGGTGAATGGGAATATGATAGTAAGTATCCCTGAGATCTATGGAAGCTAGAAAAGCTTTTTGGATTCTTTTTATGATTCCCTTTTGAATTTTTTAGTACTGGACCAG
The DNA here is from genome assembly GCA_027917425.1 of Gastrophryne carolinensis. Classification (NCBI taxonomy): domain Eukaryota; kingdom Metazoa; phylum Chordata; class Amphibia; order Anura; family Microhylidae; genus Gastrophryne; species Gastrophryne carolinensis. The sequence goes on along the minus strand of CM051237.1, from coordinate 31,007,089 downwards.
CTTAACTTTTTAGATTTAAAATCAACCTGAATGTTACATTTAGTTTTGGGACCACAAACAGTAACATGTGAAAAAAGAGAAAACATGGCAGTACAAATTTTCTTGCTGAAGAACTGCCGATTGAAACAGGGGTGGGGGGTTACCACAAAGTAATCTTGAGGAATTCTATTGTGTACCCGTTTATTAGGTCCTGAACCCAAAGATTCCCAGGCTGATAAAAAACTTTGTGTATCCCCCTTCCCGAGGCCTGGCATCATTGGTTAAAGTGAGAGGTGGAAGATTGATCATTGGACCCTGGAGCAAATCTGGGCATCTTATAAAACTGACTCGGTTTTGGCTGACCCTGCCCTTGATATGGTCTTGTTTTCCTAAATTGACGGAACAGTCTCTTACATTTTTGTGGTTTCTTCTTTGTTGGAAACACCTTCTTGACTCAGAAGCCCCAGAAAGCAAGTCTTCCAGTGGTTTCCCCAAGTTTTCTCCATCAAAAGGGAGACAACAGGCAGATTTTCTAACAGTTTCTGGAGAAGTGCCTGCCTCAGTGTGGCCCTGTAACTCCTTTACCAAATATCCACAGACCTAGCCAAACAGGTCGAGGCCAACATAGGTTTGAAAGCGGCAGCAGAAGTCCATTCCCTGAGACATCAATTGTCTTGTCTAAGGGGTCCTTTAAGCAACTTGAGTCCTCAAAAGGGAGCGTAAGGGTTTGACAATTTAGAGACTGAGACATCTATTTTAGGAATATTTGTAAACTTCCTTACAACCTCTTCCCTAAAGGCATATCAAAGCTGTCATGAATGACTTACCTTCAGTCCGTGCCCGTGGTGCTCCTTAGGCTTCTCCAGCCGGCTCCGGCAGCAAACGCGCCCTCCTTCCTTGTCCACTGTCATTCGGCTCGTGCTTGCACAGTCAGCTTACGTGGGGGCCGCTGCACACCGCGCGGCCACCGGAGGCTGTTTAAAGGAGCTAATCCTAGGAGGTCCAGTTCTGGGCGGTACACCTTTGAAGTTCAGATGGGGCAATCAGCCCAGAGGTCTCTAAGTACACCAATCAACCCACAGATCCGTAATGCACCAATCACGGTCACTGCCTCCCTGTCCAATCCGGTCAGGTTCAGTCCTATAAAGGGATTACCACTTCAGTGTGTCAGTGCCCGTGATAGCGTTTAGCTGGCTTTGTGATTTCTCCTGTGATTTCCTGTAGATATCGTTATTGACCATTTGCTTGAATCTCGACCACGTCTCAGCCTTATCCCTTTGTACTGCGCAGCTCTCTGACCTCCTGGTGTGACCCTTAGCTTGACGTCTGACCTCACTTGATTTCTCCTGAGCACCCGAATTGCTTCCAGTACTTACCTGTTTCCGCAGCACCAGAACTGTTTCCAGTACTTACCCACTTCGCCCAGTCTGACCTTCGGTTTATCTGTCTTCACTGTCCATGAGCCTACAATCTTTGAGCCATCAAGTCCTGGGGGTAACCATGTCCGGCGAGGCGTATATAGCGTCCCGGCAAACGGGGGCTTGTCTATAGGTGAAGCTGGCTGTGGAGATTGGGAGTTGCAGGCTCACAACGAAGACAGGTATTCTCGGGGTCTGACAAAAGCTTCATAGTTTTGGGGATAAAGGGGCACTTATCAGGAAATTCCCACTGATTCTCCGTTAACCCCAATAAAGATTTATGGATTGGAAAGGTCTGTTGCTGTACAGCTGACAATTCAGCATACAATTAAGCCTTCATAGTCATATCTACTTTGTCCTGTGGAATTTTCAAGGTGTACCTTACCAGGGACAGCAAATCTTGCTCTGGGGCTAATCTGAACCTTACTTTTAGTTTAGACCCCGATAATAAAGATCCAGCTTCAGCCTCACAGGCCAATTCAGAATCTTCTGAATCGGACTCAGCGTCCGCATGAGGGTCAGAGACCCCTGCTTTAGGATCTGCAGGAGCGACTGAACTGGACTGTGGCTGAAGGGACCTTAGAAATATCCGAACCCCCTTGAGACCCTGCTTGGGAGGCTAACTGAGGTATAACCTGTTGAAAAGACTGAAACATAAGATCTACATCAGACTGAAAATTTACAATTAAATCTTTTACAGCAGAAACATTTTCCTCTATCAGAACCCCATTTGTACAGGAATTACAAAGGGTTTTGTATAGGTTTCGGAGAGCTGTTTTTGGCACACCTCACACAGTCTAGGTGATTTTACTTTAGTCTTCTTAGGTTCTGCTTAAAAAACGACCAGAAATGCAGAAGAAAACAGACTAACAGAGCCTTCACAGACAAAAAAAAAATACCGAAAAACCGCACCTGAAATTTTTTTCAGGCAACAGTACCCAGACAACTTCCTCAGCAGACCTGCCCCCCCCCCCTCCGAGCCAGTGGCGACGTGGTTAAGATTTCTCCTTCCCTTGCTGCCTCTTTATAAGCTCTGGGGATCTTGCAGGTGATTCCATTCTCCTCCCGTACCCCCTCCACTCTTGTAATTAGCACAGCTGTTGAGGAGGTCGCGCGGCTGATGTTGTCATTGTGTGCCAGCCAACGTTCAGCCACACATTGGCAAGAAGGAGAAAGGGGCGGGAACAGTCAGTTCCCAGAATGCTGGCTGTCACAGAGACACTGCTGCTACCGATGCCAGAGGGAGTAGGGCCTCATTCCTCCGCCAAAGACGGCAGCCAAGACCCCCGCTGCTGGGCCCTAGCGGTCTCCAACAAGGAATCCCAGCCTGGTCACTTACCTGGGGAACCCGGAAACTCCATCGGCACCCTGGAGATATTTTCCTTCCTAAAAGGACAAGAAAGCACTGAGCAAATGAGGTGGGTGTGTTTTTTTCTAGGCTCATCTCAAGTGCTTCCTGTCCAGAGGGGTTGAAGAAGCAGTCTCCAATGGCCCGCTGTGGAAGACTCATGGAAACACCATTACCGGTAGGTGTAATTAAATGTTCCTATTCCCACTCTTGGTCCTCCCCACATGTGCTGTGTGTCTCATACAGCTGCACTGGAAATATTGGCTCTCCACCAGGATGTAGGACACTCGCCTCGATCTGACCCTCCATGTTACTCCTCGACTGCTGGCACCACTCGAGTGTCTGTTAGGCATCATGGATCTCGAAATGGAAAACATTATTACTCACCTGGGCTGATCTGTACAGGAACTTCTCCCTCTTCGTTCTTCACATATATTTTCTTTCCCTCCTCCTCCACATTTGTCACTATAGGGTCTCCATCAACTGTGAATAAAGATGAGAGTGATGCCAGTGCTGAGATGTATAAGACGAAACAGATTGTGTGGAGTGACTGAAAGAGGGGAGAATGGGGGAATCTTTGCTATAGGTTTATTACTTACCCGTGCAGCTCTGTAAAGGAATCTCCTCCATTTGTATCTTCACAGTTTTCTCTTTCCCCTCCTCAGTTTTCACATTACTCTCTATATTGCCTCCTGGGTCTGAAGAAAGAGGAGCGAGAGAGAGAAAGAGTGACGCCCCCAAAGAAAGGAGGAGGAGAGTGACGCCCCCAAAGAAAGAGGAGGATGGCGATGGAGCCTTTAGCCCAAATGATTAGAGGATCCCCAGATGTCCTAGGAGTGGAAATTGGTGGTGAGCAACATAAACTTAGCTTGTTTGCTGATGATGTGTTGCTGAGTGTTTCAAATCCCCTTATATCTATACCTAATTTACTGCAAATCCTAGGTCAATTTGCGGCAGTATCCGGCCTTCGGGTTAATACCTCAAAATCCAAGGCGTTAAATGTAAATCTCCCAGAAGGAATTTGGCGTCAGTTGCAAGCCGCTTACGACTTTAGTTGGGAAGTTAAGGCAATAAAATATCTAGGGATGTTGTCGTGGCTGGGCAGAATGGCAGCGGTCAAGATGTCCTTGTTACCCAAATTTTTGTATCTAGCTAGAACTCTTCCCGTGAGGCTTCCATCTAAATTCTTGAAAGAGATGCAAGGACAGATCCTCAGGTTTATTTGGAAAGGGAAACGACAAAGGATAGCACGGAGAACTATGGTACGGTCAAAATCAGCAGGAGGTATGGGGGTGCAGAGATTTGAGAAATACTATCAGGCTGCACAAGCCTCGCAGCTTCTTTCATATCACGCCATCGCAGATATACCGGGATGGGTTCGCATTGAATCGGCCTTATCCATATCTTCACCGATTAGAGACCTTCTTTGGCTTACACCGAAGGCTAGAAATTTGGGGAACAATCTGATTATGGCCCACTCTTTTCGGATGTGGGATGATATTAAATTCTCAGGTGGGTTGGCCTCCCCACATTTGCCTTTAATGCCTCTCTGGGGAAATCCATTATTTACTCCAGGAATCACTGACCCCCTTAGGTTCAGTAGGTGGCGTAATTCGGGGATCTTATATGTGCACCATTGCTGCCACGGATCCGATATAGCCTCCTTCCAACACCTTAAAGAAAAGTTTGGCCTCTTGCCAAAAGACTTCTTTGGATATCTCCAAGTACACCATTTCATAAGGTCTATAGTGAAAAACACCCCAAAACTTGAGGATTTTACTTGTTTTGAATTACGTTGTATATGCAACCCGAGGGGCAAAGGCGCTATTGCTAGTTTATATCGCTCACTATGTATGAACCTGGACGGAGCCGTACCACCGTATAGGAAAAAGTGGGAACTTGAACTGGGAGGAGAAAAGACTCCGGAGGTCTGGGATAGGATGTGGCGGGCATCGTTTGGTAAAAGGGCCTCAGTACAGGCAATAGAAGTAAATGTGAAGGTGGCTCTGCGCTGGTATTTAGTCCCTACGCAATTGACACATGTGGCGGTGGGGGCACAGAATAATTGCTTTCGCGGCTGCGACATGCCAGGATCGAACAGTCACATCTGGTGGAGTTGTGGGGTCTCCAGAAATTTCTGGGAAAGAATTCGTACCTTACTGAATAAGATTTTTGGTAAAAATATCACCTTAGATCCCTGGGTAGCATTGTTAAATGAACCTTTAGAAGGAACCTCGGACAGACAGAGACAATTGTTGTACCATGTCCTTACCTGCGCCAAGTTAGTCATCGCTAAGGCATGGAAGACTCCCTCTCTAAGTTTTGAGGAATTTAAGAGTAGGGTTAATAGTACGTTAGCTATGGAGAAATTATCAGCTATTCACGAGGATAGACTGGAGGAGTTCCGTGAGGTGTGGGCTCCTTGGATCAGGGTGGCTTTCCCTAACATGTTTGATTGGGACCTTTTAAGTGTATAAATACTAGTATATCTTAAAATGTCCCGGTAGGTATCAGACCCACACCCAACCCTCCTCTCCCACTCCGGGACCCTTCCCCCTTTCCTCCCTCCTCATTCTCCTTATCTTTCTACTTCTTCTTCTTTTACGTTCTTCTTTTAGCTGCACGGAACAATCTCGATTTATTTTTGTTAAAACATCCAGGATGTGCTCTGGCTGGCAAGTGGGTCTAGGTTTGGTGTAAGCCTTACGATGCAGGCCGGATCGTATCCTAAATGTCAGTCTCGGTGTAATAATTATTTTAAGCAGTGTGAATGCTTTGATTTATCCTGAGAGCTCCTACTGTAGTTGTTCCTGTGGTGATGTCTTGGAATGTTTAATTTCCTCGTTATATTTATGCGAGTTTTTGGAAATATCATCTTTATATTTCTGTGTACTTCAATAAAAATTATTGAAACTAAAGAAAGAGGAGGAGAGTGACGCCCCCAAAGAAAGAGGAGGAGAGTGACGCCCCCAAAGAAAGAGGAGGAGAGTGACGCCCCCAAAGAAAGAGGAGGAGAGTGACGCCCCCAAAGAAAGAGGAGGAGAGTGACGCCCCCAAAGAAAGAGGAGGAGAGTGACGCCCCCAAAGAAAGAGGAGGAGAGCGACGCCCCCAAAGAAAGAGGAGGAGAGCGACGCCCCCAAAGAAAGAGGAGGAGAGTGACGCCCCCAAAGAAAGAGGAGGAGAGTGACGCCCCCAAAGAAAGAGGAGGAGAGTGACGCCCCCAAAGAAAGAGGAGGAGAGTGACGCCCCCAAAGAAAGAGGAGAGTGACTCACCTGGGCTGATCTGTAGAACTTCCTCCTCTTCTTTCTTCACAGATACTTCTCTCCCCTCCTCATTTCTCACCATTGTGTCTCTCAGGTCTGTGAATAAAGATCAGAGAGTGATGCCCTTGTACCAGAGTGTGTGAAAGGAGTAAAACAGGGAAATGGGGAAATCATTGCTATAGAAGGTTTATAACTCACCTGAGCTGATCTGCAGAGGGAATTCCTCCTCTTTAATCTTCACAAATCCTTCTCCCTCCTCCTCACTTTTCACAATTCTCACCATAGTGTCTCCGGGGTCTGTGAATAAAGACAAGAGTGAGATCATTAGAGCGTTGGGGTGTAGTAATGGGGCGGGTGAGGCTCAGTGATGGGGGAGTTAGAAGAGCAGTGAAGCCTCCTGTAATCAGATAAGGACTCCTCTTACCATGTGATGGGAGGAGTTGCTGATCCTCCATAATGGTGTCTATAGAGATTTTAGTGTCCTGGCTCGGCAGTTGTCACTCTGGAACACATGAAATGAGATATGATATCAATCTCTGGAACCTCAGACAAGTAGTGAGATATCCCACCAGCATCCACAGGGTCTGAGCGCATACTTAAAGTGGACCAACACCCAGGATTTTGACTATCCTGGGTTTTGGTCCACTACGGTGGGGCACCCCGATCGGGGGTGCCCCGCTGTGTGAAACCCCCCAGAAAGCCTTGAAAACTCACCTCACCCCGCTCCCACATGACCGCTGCAGCCAATCCCCACCGACGGACAAGCGAGAGGCAGCGACGGACAGCCAGAGCGCGTCCGCTGCCGCCTCCCTCTTACAGGGAGCGCACCCGCGCCAGCAATTCACAAAGGCCAGCGCGGGAGCGCGCCCTGCTAGAGGGACGCGCGGGAGGCGGCGGTGGCGGAAGCGAATGCGCTTCTGGAACGCGGAAAAGTTAGGATTGTGGGCTTCCCGGGGGTTTCACCCCGCGGGACATCCCGATTTCGGATGCCCCGCGGGGAGGGATCTGATCGGCCCGGGAATCTTATAGATTCCCGGGCCGATCCCCCCTGGGTGTTGTTCCGCTTTAAACCAGACCAAAACCCTTACAAGAAACAGCGTTAATATGCATCCCTTCCCAGGACAACTCAGATTACTGCACATAAAAATTAATTGATCTTTTTGTAATTCCTGCTGTAGTTCATTTTAAAAACAAATCGGCAACTCGTAGAGATGTAGGCCGCCTGCAAAGAGGAAGTTTCCTGTCACTGTGCATTGTGGGGTTATGTCAGTTGAATCTAGGCAGTAGCACGGCTGTGATGCTAGGAGAGGAAGCTCCAAAATGTCCGCTACCAGAAGAAAATCTTTGAAGTGGCGTTTCGGCTGAGTGGATACAGGAGCAAATGTAACTGCTGACATTGATTCAGTATCATGCATGCAGTTGGGGCAAGTGAGTTTTGGGGAGTTTTTTTTTCAAATGTACAAAGCAGTTGGTCATTTTTAAACCGGACCTTCAGCATGATTTAAAGTGGACCAACACCCAGGATTTTGACTATCCTGGGTTTTGGTCCACTTCGGTGGGGCACCCCGATCACCTGTCCCCGCTCCCACGTGACCGCTGCAGCCAATCCCCGCCGACAGACAAGGGAGCGCACCCACCGCCGCCTCCTGCGCGTCACTCTTACAGGGAGCGTGCCCGTGCCGGGCATTCACAAACGGCCAGCGCGGGTGCGCGCCCTGCTAGAGGGATGCGCGAGCGGTGGCGGCGGCTTGCGCATGCGCTGCTGGATCGAGGAGCAGGTAGGGATTTCGGGGCTTTCTGGGGGGTTTCACACAGCGGGGCCCCGCAGGCACGGGCCGATCAGCATCGGGTGTTGGTCCACTTTAATGAAAAGTCCAAACCCATAAAAAAACTATTCCCCAGCATCTAACATTAATATATTTTAAGTTTTTAGTCACTTACTTATTATTCTTTCCCCCACTGTTCTGCAACTCTGTTCAGGAGGATATGGGTGCTACCATATTGACTCAGAAGCATCACACATACTAAGAAGAGGAGAGTGGGATAAAGTACAGGGGGTGGGGTTATAGCTGTGCTTTGCACAGAGTAGAGCGGGGTCAGGGAAAGGACGGCAATCCCAGATTGCAGAGCGACTAAGTCAAAAGACACTTCCTGTTTGCAGGCTGCCTGATGCTCCATAAGCCACCATCTTGTATGTTTAAAGGCTCATAACATGCATTAGATGCAGATGGGATGATTTTTAACGTGAGCAATCTGTATGTACAGGGTGTGGGAAACATAAGATATGCTCTTATTCAGGGTGAAGGTCCGCTTTAAAGTGGACCAACCCCCAGGATTTTCACTATCCTGGGTGTTGTTCCACTTCCGCGGGGTACCCCGATCGGGGTCCCCGCTGTGTGAAACCCCCCAGAAAGCCCCAAAAACTCACCTGACCCCTCCCACATGACTCGCTCCACCAATCACCGCAGACGGACAAGCGAGGTCCGTCGACAGACAAGGTGACAGCGCCTGCCGCCGCCTCTCGCCCGGCCCTCTTACAGGGAGCGCGCCCATTCACAAACGGCCGGTGCGGGTGCGCGAGAGGCGGCGGCCCGCGCTTGCGCCGTTGGAGCGAGGTACAGGTAGGATTTGCGGGCGTCCTGGGGGGGTTTCACACAGCGATCGGGGTGCCCCGCAGGCAGGGAGCTGATCGGCCCGGGAATCTTATAGATATCCAGGCCGATCAGCGGTGGGTGTTGGTCCACTAAGAATGTAACCTCAGATATTACAGGTACAGGAGATAAGAAGATACCAAATACTCTGCAGTTGGTCGCCAGACACTTGCTTGTTGAGCAGTTATTACTGTTTATTTATGAGGGAGGGACAAGCAGCACAATTATTATACACAGGGAATGATGAGCAATATAAAACGGAACTATGACAATGCTGATAATACACACAGTATTACAAGTCAGATGCAACACATTGGTACAGGAGTGTGTTAGAGCCCTGCCCTAATGAGCTTACAATCTAAAGGATGAGGGTGGAGACAACAGGTTGGGTCGCAAAGTGTAGGTACTAAGCATAAAGTGCTCTGAATGCTTAAAAGACTTTTGTGGATGTTATGTGCTCAGATGAGCTGTGCCAATACAGACACATGGTGCCCTTGTGACAGACTCTCTGCCTTTTGGATTTCACCACTATTCAATTGCCCACCGGGTCATTCATTGGATGCCCACTGTTCCTTTTTCTATATGGCCCCTGGGACCCTACTTGGGCATATTGGATTTTAAAGGCACTGTTTCTGCCCCTTGGACTTTACATAGGTTCATTACTTTCATTTTCTTAAAGTGGACCAACACCGAGAGGTGATCGGCCCGGAAATCTATAAGATTCCCGGGCCGATCACCTCCCACCCCGCGGGACATCCGAGATCGGGATGTCCCGCGGGGTGAAACCCCCCAAAAAACCCCCAAACACCTTACCTGATCTTCGGCGGCGGCCGGCCGCCGCCGCCTCCCTCGCGCCCCTGTAGGCGTGCTCGCGCCCGCGCCGGCCGTCTGCGAATGGCCGGCGGGGGGCGCGCGTGCGCCGAAAGTGACGCGAGGGAGGCGGCGGCAGCCGCTTGGACGTTCCTGATCCCCGCCTGGACGTTGGCGGGGATTGGACCGTCCAGTCACGTGGGAGCGGGGACAGGTAAGATTTTGGGGCTTTCTGGGGGGTTTCACACAGCGGGGCACCCCCGATCGGGGTGCCCCGCCGAAGTGGACCAAAACCCAGGATAGTCAAAATCCTGGGTGTTGGTCCACTTTAAGCATGTTCCAGACAATAATAGTGTGAAGAACCCGCGCTACTATCTTAATGCTTGAATTTAGAAAACACTATGGTTACTTAAATTGAGAACTGCTCGACGTGTTCGGAGTTAGGAGGTATTGGCTCCTTGGTTGGCTCCTATTCTTAAAGACACTACTCCTTTAGCGCTTCTAGTGTCAAAATTCAAATTAGGAATACAGAGCTCATTCTTAGAACGCTGCACCTTTAGCACCTCAGATATTGAAGTTTAAATTGTAAATATAGAACTACAGAGAAATACTACTAGCAGTTTTCTTAACAGGTGACACTAGCTCTTTAAATAGTCCTTGTTTATATGGTGGTAGAGTTATAATTCTTCCTCTTCCATTCAGAGTGGTATCTGGCTGTAGTTCTTTCTTATACAGTATTTTCAGTGCCCATAAACTTATAAAGTCACCACTGTGCCCGTCACCGTTGCTAGGTACTCTTACCGGCTGGTGAATGAATATAGAGCTGTATATATTAACTCCTCTTAGATCTCTCTCCTCTGTGTAGATATCCAATTAGGGGCTATAGGTGCTGGTTGCACTGGGTTTCAGCTCACCAGAATAGTACAGGTGTAGGATAAAACAAAAGAGAGAAAATCTAGTGTATTCCCGCTTTTTAATGTTAAAAATTATAAAATGCAACCTACAAATGCGCACTCACATTTGTTCCAGACAATGTCATTGTGTTGTTGATTGTGTTACAGACTGCCATTGTGTTGTTGATTGTGTTACAGACTGCCATTGTGTTGTTGTGTTACAGACTGCCATTGTGTTGTTGATTGTGTTACATTGCATTGATCCTGGTTCCACCCCTCAACCAAAAAGAGGGGTAGAATCAGAATAAAGTTTGACCCACCACTGGGAATAAGGATAACAGATTAGAGTGATAAATGTATCAATGTTCCCTCATGGGGCTGAGGAAACATTCTGGAATGGGCTGGTTGAATCATTGGCCCCTATGATAGGTATAAGGTAATGCGGCCAGGGTGAACGGGGCTCAACTTTATCACACTCGCCAATATAACTATAGTTATATTGGCGAGTGTGATAAAGTTGAGCCCCGTTCATTTTCTCTCTGGCGCAGGGGGGTGGTCCATTAAACCCTGGCCGCATTACCTTATACCTTGTGTTACAGACTGCCATTGTGTTGTTGATTGTGTTACAGACTGCTATTGTGTTGCTGATTGTGTTACCGGCAGAGTTGAGGGATTGTGTGTCCTGCTCCCATTGGTCTGTGTGTTTGTCATGCCGTTCTCCATCAGGTCCACAGGGGAGGTCCACTTGCATGGAGCCTTGCATATAAGGCACAGGGTGGCACTAATAAAAGTAGTTCATCTTCACCCTCAATACTGAGTTCCGTCTCTTATTGGGGGGGAGGGAAACGCTATATCGCAATTCACTAGCCCTTGTAAGAGCTGTTCCTGCTTTCCTCACGGATGACTCTGGAATTCCTGCAGCACCTCTCACCATTGGGAAAAGGACGTCTCTGGCGGGGAAGCCCTCCGGCGATAAAGGTTATCACTACAGCCCTGGACATCGTTCACCGATGGCACCAGTATGCGAAGCCAGTCCAGGTGGGCCTGGTCTCAGTCAAGAGAGAACCGAAAGAAGTCAATGGAAATTTCTAGTGTACAGAGGCGTCGCTTGTTCCTATTGGCCTAGCTATCTGAGGGCTTTAGGAAAAGTCCCCAAAAGTGATATTTACACCACCATAGCACCACAGCTGGGTGTAACCTTCCCGGATTTGATTCTTACAGTGGTACAGATGATGTATGGGAGGCACAGAGCAGCCTATGATTTTATCAGCCATTGTCATGGAGCCTCTTAGCTGCTATTTCCTGCTTGGTTGCCTCTCTGAACCAGGAAGTAAGATTGGAACACATGGATGAGCTGATCACCTTACCCAATGGTCGTTGTGAGGGCATGTGCACAAATATGCACCTGTTGTGCAATGGTGTGCATTAAAGTGGAGCAATCAACACTGTGGCCAGGCCTGGTGCCTGGTTTACAGGGCTGGCCGACTAAGTGCCCCTGGGGCATCCAGATGTGCGATACCTCACTGTGTGAGCCCCACACACACCTGCAAACTTTCCGCCCGTCCGTCGCCACGGTTGTGGGCCAACGCAGCATCCCCGACATCCCTGCAGCTGTGCACGATCCTGCTCCCAGCCATTCAGCTAGGCCAGGAGCGCGCACTCCACAGGGGAGACAAGGATGCATACACCACTGCTCCCTATGCTGAGACACAGTCCAAAATAGCGGCTTTATGCAGTGCATTAGTATGCATGGCAAAAAGCGCTGACTGGACACGTGCCAGTGCATGAGTCGTGGGAACAGCGGACAGGCAAGTGGAGTGGATTTCACACAGTTGGGCATCCCAATTCCAGATGCCCCCGGATCAAGGACCAATCACCAGGATAGCCAAAATCCTGGCTTTCAGATTTAGCTTTTTTTTTCTTGTTTGCATATTGATATTTTAGGAAAAGGTGTTTTTTATTCTACTTACTTACATTTTTAGGGAAACCCTGTGCAAGCAAAGACTTTGTCAGGGGATTACTTTCAGAAAGGTAAACCCACTACAACAAGCTGGGTACACCAAGAAAGCTTAATGCGTGTACTTTCAGGCCGGCTGGAGTGCGTCCGTCGCCGGCCGGTGAGTAACAGCATTACGGGGGAACGCAGGCAGGTGGGTATTTAATAAGCACCCACAGCACACTCTGCCTTGAGGAAGAGACTTTTCGTCTCGGAACGCGTGGGCTTTCTGGGGGGGGGGGGGAGGCCATGTCCCTCGTTGTTCTCCTTTGTCCCTCTTTGAGGTGTAACATGCAGATCTGCAACAAAAAATGATTCATTTGCCTATTCAAAGCATTTCTGTTGTTTTTAACTGATACAATCTATCTCCTACGCATCCTTCAACGAGGGGCGTGGCCTAATTTAACAATTGTCCCTCTTTCCTACCCTGAAAAGTTGGTGGGTATGCAAGAGGGGGCACAACAAGAGGCGCCGCGCAGTTACAACATGACATATATATATATATATATATATATATATATATATATATATATATATTATTGAGGGAGGGGACAGTAAGCAGTATATTTATAAAAGCAGAAGGCAGAGGAGAGATAAGGCCTTTTCTTACCTCAGAGGTTGGCGCCACATTCCCGGGCAACGCAAACATGGCCGCCCATTCCTGAGGGCGCCTCTATCCCGGCCCACACATTGCAGGCTATAACAAAATGGCCGCCCCCGCAACCGGAGACTCCCAGATATAATAGTAGGCACATATGGGCGTGTTCTGTTTCTACACGCCCCCTCTGGTCAGGGCCCGCCTCTCAGTGTATCGCTAGCTGAGCGTTACTTCCGCTTCCGCAGCACTCGGCCGTCCTGTTGTGGACATTGTCTGGTCATTGTGTGAGCGTTCGGTGTGGCCATTTTCCTGTAGCTGGGCGCTAGTGGGAGGCGGTAGCGGCCATTTGTTGAGGAGGGCGCGGCGCAGCTCAGGTAACACAAAGGCTTCATTCAGCTCGACTAGACCTTATTTATTGCTTCTATCGTATAGAGGAGGCGGGGCTTACGTCTGTGTCACCATGACGACCAGGTCACAGCGAGGCCTGATCCCTGCAGATGTAGATAGGCCAGTGTGGAGAGGTGAGCATATGGGTTGCCATGGTGACAGGCAGCACCGCTCCCTCCTGTATGTGGTACCTATAGATAGTGTGATTGTGGGGTGGCCTATAGATGGTTACCCCAATTGTGTGACCCTTTCATGTATTATAGTATCAAGTTGGTATGTAGTCAAGCGTTATAAACACCCTACTGATTCCGGGTTTTAGGCAAATCCCGTTTTTTTACAAACACGCTTTTGGCCAACAAAAGTGTTTATTTTTGCATAATCTAAAATACATATATATTAAAAATCCACCCATTGCTTCTACATATTGCAATCATTTGTATCTCTATACATCAATACTTTGTGTCATACATATCACGGATACCATTACATATTATGCTCCCTGGTTTATCATATTCATGTTCATGTTCTCACAGAGACCTTTTCCAATGGGCAGACATGTTTCGCCTGTTCGGCTTTCTCAATGCCCTCAATAGGAATCCATGAGTGCATAGTTTGTTGTTGTCAATAACATTTTCTATTCATACATATTTCACTAGCCTCCAATTTTCCCCAGAGAAATATGGCTCAACCAGTTTGCATATGTGTGGTGCACCACTAATAATGGTGAATAATGGCGTGCTCACCAGTATACTCAACTAGATAAATCAAATGAGGCCTGGGGTACGCTATTCCCCCAGGGATCAACAAAAGGGAGCACAACCAATGGAAAGTCTACAAAATGTTTATTCAGAATACATCAACACCAAACATTTAAAGTGGACCAACACCCACTGCTGATCGGCCCGGGAATCTATAAGATTCCCGGGCCGATCAGCTCCGTGCCCGCGGGGCACTCCGATCGGGGTGCCTCTGAAGCATCACACTTAGGAGGAGAGGAGAGTGGGATAAAGTACAGGGGGTGGGGTTATAGCTGTGCTTTGCTCAGACAGAGCAGAGCCGGGGTCAGGAAAAGGTCAGCAGTCCCAGAATGCAGAGCAGCACAGTCAGAAGGCACTTCCTGTTTGCAGGCTGCCTGATGTTACGTGAGCGAGCTGCTATCTTGGATGTTTAAAGGCTCATAACATGCCGTAGATGCAGGTAGGATTATTTTTAATGTGAGCAATCTGTATGTACAGGGTGTGGGAAACATATAAGATAGGCTCTTATTCAGGGTGAAGGTCCGGATTAATGTGGGCAATCTGTATGTACAGGGTGTAGGAAACATATAAGATACACTCTTATTCAGGGTGAAGGTCCGGATTAATGTGGGCAATCTGTATGTACAGGGTGTAGGAAACATATAAGATAGGCTCTTATTCAGGGTGAAGGTCCGGATTAATGTGGGCAATCTGTATATACAGGGTGTAGGAAACATATAAGATACACTCTTATTCAGGGTGAAGGTCCGGATTAATGTGGGCAATCTGTATGTACAGGGTGTAGGAAACATATAAGATACACTCTTATTCAGGGTGAAGGTCCAGATTAATGTGAGCAATCTGTATGTACAGGGTGTAGGAAACATATAAGATACACTCTTATTCAGGGTGAAGGTCCAGATTAATGTGAGCAATCTGTATGTACAGGGTGTAGGAAACATATAAGATACACTCTTATTCAGGGTGAAGGTCCGGATTAATGTGAGCAATCTGTATGTACAGGGTGTAGGAAACATATAAGATAGGGTCTTATTCAGGGTGAAGGTCCAGATTAATGTGGGCAATCTGTATGTACAGGGTGTCGGAAACATATAATATACACTCTTATTCAGGGTGAAGGTCCGGATTAATGTGGGCAATCTGTATGTACAGGGTGTAGGAACCATATAAGATACACTCTTATTTAAAGAGGGGCAAATGAGGGACAGGGGGGTATGGATTCAAAAGAGGGACAGTCCCTCCAAATCAGGGACACTTGGGAGGTATGCGGTGGGTCCTTACCACCAGTGAGTACTATACCAGGTCTTCCCTCGCCTCGGTCTTGGTCCACCTTACAGGAACATCCCAAATTGGGAACCCCCCGGGGATTGTAGTACTAACCAGGCTTGGCACTCCCTCATGGTGCATGCGCAGGCTGCCTTCCAATTGGAATATATAGGCGTTAATATTAATTCCTGGCCTTCAGGGGGGTGCGCTCCCCCGCCAGCTATTTGAGGATGCTCAGTGTGAGGGCGCGCATCAGTCAGAGGAGTGCTCGGGATGCCCACATCTGCACCAAGGGAGGTATGATCACCTGGGTGTCACACAGCGGGGCATCCTGAATCAGGAAGGGATGCCCCCCAGAGTGCTTTAGAGTGTAGAGCAGGGTGTTTAATATTTTGTGTGGTTGGGCCTATTGTAGGATCTGGGGGCATCCCATCTCTCTGCACCACAACCCAGGGATCTCCACCATCTCTGGTTTTCCTTCTTTTTGGGATGCCTGGCTATGTGATCCAGCCCCCAGTGATCCCATTACACATGTGCAGGCTCTCATCCAATCAGCTGTGTGTACTCGCCCGCGTGTCCCAGCACTCGCCCGCGTGTCCCGCGGGCCCCAGCACTCGCCCGCGTGTCCCGCACGACTGCCAGCAGCCAGTGAGGTGCGTGGGCAGCTTTGCAGAGTGCTGTGTGCACCCCCACCTGGTCATCACACAGAGTTGTGTAGCGTGATGGGAGAAGGTGAGCAACAGAGCCGGGGGTTGGGCCACTATGTGGAGTGGAGCGCCCACCAATTGGATGCCCCCTTCTACTACACAGCTCAGTGGAGCAGCACTCATTTCTCAGTCATGCTTTTATTTAAACTGGACCTTCCCCCTGAATAAGAGCCTATCTTGTATGTTTCACCCCCTGTACATACAGATTGCTCACATTAATCCAGACCTTCACCCTAAATAAGAAACTATCTTGTATGTTTCCCCCATGCACATACAGATTGCTCACATTAATCCGGACCTTCATCCTGAATAAGAGTCTATTTTATATGTTTCCCCCCTGTACATACAGATTGCTCACATTAATCCAGACCTTCACCCTGAATAAGAGCCTATCTTATATGTCCCCCCCCCCCCGTACATACAGATTGCCCATATTAAAAAATCATTCTACCTGCATCTACTGCATTTTCTGAGCCTTTAAAGTGGACCAACACCCAGGATTTTGACTATCCTGGGTATTGGTCCACTTCCCCGGGGCACCCCGATCGGGGGTGCCCCGCTGTGTGAAACCCCCCAGAAAGCCCCCAAAACTCACCTCTCCCCGCTCCCACGTGGCCGCGCCGTCCAATCGGCGCCGACGGACAAGCTGATTGACAGCAACGTACAAGCAGCTTGCCCGTCGGCGCCTCCCGCGCGTCACTCTTGACGTGTGCGCGCCCGCGCCGGCCATTCAGAGACGGCCGGCGCGGGCACGCGCACACCTAGAGGGGCGCGAGGGAGGCGGCGGGTAGGTGGATTTGGGGTGTTCAGGGGGGGTTCACCCCGCGGGACATCCCGATCTCGGGTGTCCCGCAGTGTGTGAGGTGATCGGCCCGGGAATCTTATAGATTCCTGGGCCGATCACCTCAGGGTGTTGGTCCACTTTAAACATCCAAGATGGTGGCATATGGAGTCTCAGGCTGGCTGCAAACAGGTGCCACTCTGCATTGTGGGATTGCCGATCTTTTCCTGCTCTGTCTGTGCAAAGCACAGCTATAACCCCGCCCCCTGTACATTTGCCCCCCTCTCCTCAGTATGTGATGCTTCTGAGATGGTGGTGCTTGTATGCTAGAGTCCTGAGTTGCAGCCCAGCGGGGGAAAGAATAAGAAAGTGACTAACAACATAAAATATATTAATTTTAGATGCTGGGGAATAGTTTTTGGGCTTTTCATTAAATTATGCTGAAGGTCCGGTATAAAGTGGACCAAAAGCCAGGATTTTGACTATCGTGGGTTTTGGTTCTTTCCCCTGGGGTACCCTGATCGGGGTGCCCCGCTGTGTGGAACCCTTCAGATTAGCAAAGTTGACCCACCTCTTCCTGGTCCTACAGCGCATGCACGGCCGCTCGTCCAATCAGCGTGCTCGGAGCTGCTGACGTCATGTCGTCTAAGCCTTTGTTTAAAGTGGACCAACACCCAGGATTTTGACTATCCTGGGTTTTGGTCCACTTCAGGGGGGCACCCCGATTACGCTGTGTAAAACCCCCCAGAAACCCCCAAACTCACCTCACCACGCTCCCACGGACAAGCGGCGGACAAGGCAGCGCGTCCGCCGCCCCCTCCCGCGCGCCCCTCTGACAGTGCGCGTGCCCGCGCCGGCCATTCACAAACAGCCGGCGCGGGCGCGCGCACGGCTAGAGGAGTGCGCGGGAGGCGGCGGCGGCCGCTGCCGCCGCCGGTCAGGTGAGTTCTTTTGGGGTTTTGGGGGGGGTCCCTCACCGCGGGACATCCCGATCTCGGATGTCCCGCGGTGAGGGGGGTGATCGGCCCGGGAATCTTATAGATTCCCTGGCCGATCACCCATGGGTGACGGTCCACTTTAAGGCCAGCGTCTGCGAGCGTGCTGACAGCCACTTCCCTCTAACAGGGAGCGTGTCCGCGACGGCCATTCACAGATGCCTGGCACAGACATGCGCCCTGCTAGAGGGAAAGCGGGGTTGCGGCTCACGCACGTGCCATTGGACCCGGAAGCAAGGTGAGTGTATAGGGCGACCTTGGGGGTTTCACACAGCGGGACATCCCAATTTTGGATGTCCCGGGGGAGGAAATCTTATAGATTCCCAGGCTGATCATGGTGGGTTTTGGTCCACTTTAATGCTAAAACAACTGTGAGGCTCCAGAAGATTATCTCGCATCTCATGTCTTCCAGAGTGACGCCTTCAGAGCGGACAGACAGGGCGAGTATCGGGCAGAAGGACACCAAGATCTCTACAGGGACACCAAGATCTCTACAGGGACACCATGATGGAGGCTCAGCAGCTCCTCCCATCACAGGGTAAGAGGCCGGGCTTCAGCTGATTACACGGTGCTTCACCTTTACCTTTACTCAAAGAACCCCGTCACTGAGCCCCCTCCTCCCCTCGCTAACTCCACACGACCACTCTAATGTTCTCTCATCTTTACTCACAGATCCCGGAGACACGATGGTGAGACATGAGAACGAGGAGGAAGGATTAGTGGAGAATAAAGAGGAGGCCGTTCCTCTACAGATTAGCTCTGGTGAGTAATACCATTCTATAAAACTTCCTGGACTCGGATTAGTCACCCCGCACACAGGGATTTGGGGGGTCCCAGTGGTTGGTCCGCACATGGCACTTTATTTGGCAAGTAAGATGATAATATTCTATGTATATTCTAAGCATACAGCACGTCCTGCTCCAATATAATACTTACACATGGGTAATCCTCCGCCAGAGGTCTCTGTTCACTGCAGACATGCAAAAACAGGCTCCTCCCGGCCCTTCATATACCCAGGGATCTCCCACAAATCCCCAGATTTCTCTGCAGTGCTGACTGCGAAGACATGAAGTATCAACTCGCTCGCAGGAGAGCGGGGCTTTTACAGCCTGCGGCCCTTCAGGACTATTACCACCCGTCCTCTTCGATAAGATGTGCCTCCCAGCCTGGGCTGCGTCGGTCGGGTGAAGGTAGGCAGCACCTCATGTGCTCACAGAGCTACGCTCCACCGCAATCCCCCACCATAGGGTAGGCGGTTTAGGCCGATGGCCCCTCCTGCATTCTTGCCCGTGCTCCTCATATTGATTATTCCTGGGTGCAGGTCCGCTTCTCCCTCGCTTCCTCCGGTAGCTCGGGGGAAAAGAAAGGGGGGGGGTATGTGTGTGGCGGTCCCAGCGTAATGTTAACACATTATGGCCGTTGACTTTTCATTTAAACTTGGGTGTCAGTGCCGCGCTCCTTGCCCACATAAACCTTGTCTGGTTTGTGCGCGGGTGTGTCCTTTCTTTACATCAGTGTGCAGCCCGGGCGGCAGCATCATTCTCTAGTGTTGAGAGCAATCTCCTCATTTACACTCTGTATGTGTGTCCTATCCACGGCTGTCATTGACGTTGCGCTGGTTAGAGCTTCGCGCTCTTTGGGGGAGGCGGGGACTTGGCATGACGCGCCCCGCGTCACGGCTAGATCAGGCCCGCCCCTCGAGGTGCGCTTGGCGCCATTTTGACGGTCTTTGCGCGTGTTTGCGATCCGCCTCCTCCCTTGGTCATGTAAGTGCCCTCCCGGGCGTTTTTTTGTTCCTATGACTTTTTACTCAGCTGCGCATGGCACTGACACCCCCCTCTTATCCCCTTTATGTCTTTCAGACGCCAATATTTCGGTGGCTTCTCCCGGCCTGACATATATTATAGTAGGTTCACATAAAAAATTCTCCCACATTCCTAGCGGGTCTTGGGGCATCCAGGGTTGCCTATTGCGTAAATCCCTGCGAGCATACTGCTCAGATAATCACCATATGGAGGCATCTCAGAATTATGTACCCGGGGTCCCTCGGGGACAAGACCGGCTGTGTACAGTGTGTGGTCAGCCCCATGCTGATGCTGACAGAGCACGGGTCTGCGGACCGTGTGCTGAACAGGCACTGACCCTGCAATCAGGTTTGCCAGTGGCTGCACCTCACTTCAATACACCCGTCTCCCAGGACCTAAATCTCACTCCTGATGAGTCTCACTCGAGCGGGGATGACCAGCAAGTCGTGCCGCGCAGGCTGCCTACGGCTGAGTAGGTGCTGTCTAGGTTGGCGGAGCGCTTGGGCCCTGGAAAGAAACGGTCCCTGACGCCTCCTGGTTCTCCGGTTCCTAATGATACTGATGAATCTGCTGCTATGCAGGACCTTGATCCTTCTGGTGAAGGTGAGCTATTCTCCGATTCGGGCTCCTCGGATGAGATGCCCCGGAGCCGTTATGATTCTGGGCCCGGTTCTTGGGGCCTGTGTGACACAGATGAACTACTTATTAAGATCTTTGAGGTTTTGTCAATCTCCCCTCCTGGAGAGGCTCCCAAGCCTAAGAAGGAGAGTTTCCACACAGCGCCGCCGCGCTTGGAATTCCTGGAACAGGAGCATTTCCAGAGTCTTATATCCAGAGAATGGGAATCGCCTTGTAAACTTAAAGGGGTCCCAGGGGTCTGGGATTGGAAGTACCCTTTCCCTCCTGATGTGGTTAACTTTTGGTCAGCACCTCCTGTGGTGGATGCACCGATTATAGGGGTTACTAACCCCCCGTTCATGACGGCTCCTTATTACCGTACCCTTCGGGATGCTGAGGACTGGCGCATTGACAGACTGACTTCCCACGCCTTTTCGTGTGCAGGGACTGCTTTGCGCCCGGTCTGTGCCGCGGCCATCACTGCGGTGGCCGCCAGGACTCTCATTAGAAAACTACTTGATCACCGACCTGAGGACCTCCCCTGGGGGGAGATTGTGATGTGTTTGTGAGGTTTATCCTCTCAGCACTGGATGACACCATTAAAATGTGCGCTAGAACCTCTGCCCTTGTGGTAGCTATTCGCCGCCTGGTCTGGCTGCGACAGTGGGGTGCTGACAATGATACGAAAAAGGCTCTCACTGGCCTTCCTTTCAGAGGACGGCGTCTATTTGGGGCCCGTTTGGACCTTTTTGGAAAAAAGGGTAAGGCACCCCTACGCAGAAGGCCGTCTAGGCCTCCTCGGGGCAGGGACACCCCTCCCTACGTTGGTGTCAAACACGAACCTGAGGTGTGCTTCCAACTTTTCGGAGTGGATTTCCACCACGGGGTGGGCAGGCAATGCCCTGGGCCTTCTGGCAGGGCTAAGTCCAAATCTGCCAAGACTTCCCAAGCATGAAGGGACGCCCTCGCCCTTCTGGGACTGCCACAGCACCTGACTCCTATCTGGGAGTGTATCTTCTCCTTCTGGTGGTTCCAGGAGGTAGTTCCCCTGGACACAGGATAGAATTTGCTGGGCGGTCCCTCTCAGAGGTTGTCAGGGTGCTTCTAGCCCCTGTTTTTCTCCTCAGGAGTTGGTGCAAGCCGTACTTTGCCTGCAGGGTCTGGGCTTACTTGCAGGTTGCCCTTAAACAGAATGGGGTGATGGCCTCTATGTTAACCTTTCTCTTTCACTCAAAATGATGAGGCGGTCTGGGCCATACTGGCCTATGGTAGGCTTGGCAATTCTACACTCACAGGTAGCACCTGTATGATATCTCTGTCTTGGGACACAGGCGCCCTGTTGAAGGGGGGCTTCCGGCCTCCTGTGGAGTTCTAGATCCTTTTAGTTCTCCCTGTGTCTTCTGGACATCAAGACCTTTACTAGTCAGTGTTGAAGGACCAACCCTGCGGATTGGGGCCTTATTTTTGGCCTCTCTTCTGCTCCCAAGCTACTCGCCAAGGTGTGGATGGGGGTTATGTCTCTGACATGCCGGTGGGGCGTCCGCACTAGGACCTACCGGATCGTCCTTCCTTACTTCCCAATCTCTACGTCAGGCCGCGTAGGTTAGTCGGCCGGCGGTGTCCCCTGGGAGTTACTGGATGGGTGCTCAGTCACCTCAATCCCTCATGGTCCCTTATCCGCTATCTCCATTCCTTGGTTTCGGTTCAGGCTTGAGCCTTCTTTCTTGACAAACAAGTGGACTCCTGGTTACGGGGGCTCTGTCCCTCTTTGCTGACAACTTTCACCAGGCAGGATTGCAGCTGCTGGGCCCGTTGGTGGCGTATCAGATGATGTCCCTTATATACAGAGCCTTTGGGCTCTTCGGCACAGTAGGTTATTGATCCTAGATGGGGTTCCAGCACCCCGGGAGCTAGGTCTGTGCTCATTCCCCTTTGGTACGATGGTTCCTCTTGAGCTGGTTATATTTAAGGACCCTGTCAGGGGGCACCCCCTTCTTTCCTTGCATCTTCCTGTGAATGGTCACCTTGGGTACCAAGTCTCGCAGGTTGGCGGGGGGGGGGGGTTTCTTCTAAAACCCCCCGTGGTTCCTAGGTAGGGTCCCTTAGAGGGTCCATCTTACCTACTGGCTTTGTTAAAACAACGAGCCTTCACTTGATTCTATACTGCTGGACTTCTCCTCTTCAGGACCTGTCTATTCAGGGACTCTTGGCCTGTTGGAAGACAATGGCCTGTTTTATTATTGGTCTGGAGCTTGAAGCAGGATGATTCTCCTGGAAGGTTCCTGATCTGGGCGGGGGTCTACGTCCCCTGCTCCTCAGTGGTATTCGCTCCAATGGATGTCTTTCAGTGGCAGGTTGTGCTATCCTGGTGTCCCTCTGAGAGCCAACTAGAGTGGCTCTGTTGGGTCTCGCTAATATCACAGGGGCTCTGCACTTGTTTTTTACTGCCCCAGAATATTCTGACTCTGGTCATGGGGGCTTAGTAAATTTATCTATAGACTTTCTATTTTATATGTCTTCTCTTCATTCACCCTGCTATGTGGGGTTCTGCGCACGGTCGTACTGATAAAGTGACCCGTGAGATTGATGGCCCCTGGGTGGCCTAGTGAACTGTGGTTTGCAGATGCTTCTGCTGAGGTCAGCGGACCTGTACGCTCTCTCAGGAGTGCGGTTCTGCCCTTGTCAGGCTCCTTCTTATGTCGTCCCAATCTACAGACTCTAGTCTGAGGGCTTGACAGCTGATTCATTCACCCTTTGGAGACGGGTTTATCTTCTGGGTGACTTGGTCTATGGGGGGCTAGGAACAAGCTTCCTGGCTTCTTCTTCTTCTATTGTGGGTTATGGTGTACCCATATTGATTGGCGTGAGTCTTGGTCTCTCCCCGTTGGACGTTCTCGGTTCCCAGGGTTCTAGAGTTGTTACAGCATAGGCAGGGGTTGACTCCCCATCTAGGTACTCTGAAGGTTCAGGTTCTGTCCTGTCTGCCTTCCTGTAGAAATCTGGTTCAGTCTTCCTTGTTAGGAGTTCTATTGGGGATTGCTCAGGGGCATCTCCCAAGTAGTTCTATGGTCCCTGTTGGGATCAATTTTCATTCTGTTTGCCCTGCGGATTGATCCCTTGGGACTTATTCTGGATGCTGTCTGAGCTGTTTTGTAGTTCAAGTCGCCCTTCCGGGGTCTGTTGCTTCAGTCAGACGTGTGCCCGAGAAGATGGCTCTGATTACTTAGCCCTCGTTCATATATATATATACCATGATGTGGTGGTATTCCGCCTTAAGCCGGACCCTTGTCCAAGGTGGTGTTTTATGATCATTAGTTAAGTCCTTTTAGTCTGCCTCTGGGCCTTATTCTTAGTAATGCTGAAGTAAGGGGTCTACATTCCCTCAACAGGTGTTGAAATTTTCCTGGTTGTTTCTTGTCCCTTAGGGGGACTGATGCCCTTTGGGGTCTGTGGGCGCCTCCATATGTATGCGCCTGATCTTGTTTGCTTCCAGGGCCTATGCGCCCTTTGGACTGATCTTACTTGGCTGGTTTGCCTTCCTGGTCCTGAGTAAAGGTTTCGGCTTCTTGCTGATCCTTGTTAGTGAAGGGGTCAGTGTCCCCGCCTGTCTTGCGTGAGACCAGTTTTCAATTCCCCGTTGGGGAGAGTTCTAAGTTTTACCGAGGCTTCTGTTGCCTTTGGGCTGGTTAGGCCGTTTCACTGGCCTATTCCTTAAGGGGGAAGAATCTCCCTCTCTTTTTATTCTGTTCTACTGGTCTTTGGGTACCTTTGGCCTTTCAGCACCAGGTTTTCTGTTAAACAGGTTTGCTAGACCGCTGCTTGTTTTCTGTTCATACCTTTTCAAAGGTTTTGTTATGAGATTGACGTTAGAGCCTCTGCTCATGTCGTACTTGGTAGCAAGGTTTGCAGGTGACAGCGCCTTTACTGTCTGCTGTGCCTTTTTTGTTGGGGATCCCACCCTACTTTATGGACACTGCTATTGGATGTCCCACGTGTAAGTATTATATTGGAGCAGGACGTACTGTATGCTTAGAATAATACAATTCTGTGAAATACTCACCTGTAGAATTGGTTGAGTTTGGTGGTTGGTTTCTCCCGGCTTCTTTTCTCACTGCTTTTCAATGCTGGGGATTTGTGGGAGGTCCCTGGGTATATGAAGGGCCGGGAGGAGCCTGTTTTTACATGTCTGCAGTGACCAGCGCCCTCTGGCGGAGGATTACCCACATGTAAGTATTATATATGGAGCAGGACGTACTGTATGCGTATAATACCAATTCTACAGGTGAGTATTTCACAGAATTGTATTTTTGGGGGTCCCAGTGGTTGGTCCGCACATGGCACTTTATTTGGCAAGTAAGATAATATTCTATGTATTTTGTCTGTGATTTGCACCTACCTCTTTGCCAGCAATTTTTGCATTATGTTTGAATATATATTGGGATCTGATGCACTTTGGAGGCACTTGACACTTTATAAATTGATTTGTAAATATAGTATTATTAATTGTTTATTGATATATTAGGGTCCCCCACTGGCCACATTAGAATTTAACCCCCTTGCCCCTCATTTGATGGGGGTTTACATATGTGTTACATGTTTGTAACAGTTTTTAATGTGTCTTGATATGAAATTGTGATAATTCAATATTTGATATGAATCATAACTAATCGAGTGCCTTTGTTAGTCTCTGGTTATACCCCCTCTTGGGGTTGGGGCACCCCTCGTGTTTGTATTATATTTACACGTCACTCTCATCTTTATTCATAGACCCCGGAAACCCTCTAGTGACTAATGTGACACCTGAGGAGGAGGGAGAAGGATTGTTGGAGACCAAGGAGGAGGAAGTTCTACAGATCAGCCCAGGTGAGTAATATTGTTTTCCTATTCCCTCTTTTGGGCCTCTCCACATGCGCTGTGTGTCTCATATATCTGCACTTAAAGCGGACCAAAACCCACATATTTAACTAGCATCCCCGGAATTGCTCCACCTATGAAAAGTACCTTGTGCAAATTTTTGCTGCTCTTACTTCACTCTAATCCCAGATAATGGCGCCTTTTTTAGCTGTAGAGCTCCATCTCCTCCATTCATTGCTACTGATGTGTGTGGCAATGATGTCATTGCCACACCTATGCAATGACTGATCGTCTGCCATCTCACACCGAGGAGGAACAAAAAAAAAAAAACGGTGTTCCAGGACAATTCAAAAAGCAAAAACATCCATTTCTAGTTCTACAACCTAAGAAGGGGGTATCGGCAGGGGCTTTGGCCAAATGTCTTTCACAGGTTCAGTGGGTTTTGGTCCACTTTAAAGAGGGCCAACAGTCAAAAATGATTTAAACAGGACCAACGCAACAAAATGTGCTCATATGCATCCCTCCCCAGTGCAATTAGGATTGCCGCACATAAACATTCATTTACCTTTTTTCTAACTCCTGCTGTAGTAAATTTTAGAAACAAAATGGCAGCTCATGGATGTGCAGGCCACCTGGAAACAGGAAGCTGCTGGGCTTCCTGTTACTGTGCATTGTGAGTTATATCAGTTGAATCCACTCAGCAGCATGGCTGAAATGCTGTGAAGCTCCAAAATGGCCGCTACCTTTCTTCTCCAACTGTGCCAGGCTGTTGGGCCAGTTTAAGGTATTGGCTCTCTACCAGTATGCTGGACACTCGCCTCCCTCTGCCTCTTCGGCCATCTTGTTTTTAAAATGTATCCCAGCAGGTGTTAGAAAAAGGTAAATTAATTTTTATGTGCAGCAATCTAAATTGTCCTGGGGAGGGCGCATATGAGCACTGTGTGTTATGTTGGTCTGGTTTAAAGTGGACCAAGGAATCTATAAGTTTCCCGGGCCGAACAACTCCCTCCCCGCGGGGCATCCGAAATCGGGATGCCCCGCTGTGTGAAACCCCCCCGGACGCCCACAAACCTTACCTTCTCCCCGTTCCAACGGCGCATGCGTGGGCCGCCGCCGCCTCTCACGCGTCCCTCTAGCAGGGCGCGCACCCGCGCCGGCTGTTTGGGAATGGCGGGCGCGCTCCCTGTAAGAGGGACGCACGAGAGGCAGCCTCCAGCGGCCTCAGCTTGTCCGTCGGCGGTGAGATGAGTTTTTGGGGGCTTTCTGGGGGGTTTCACACAGCGGGGGTGCCCCGCGGAAGTGGACCAACACCCAGGATAGTGAAAATCCTGGGTGTTGGTCCACTTTAAATCTATTTTGACTGTTGGTTTGCTTTAAGGCTAGGAAAAATAGCCGATTAGTTCTCTACCATCCCGCCATTGTAAGCCAAAGAAGACGGTCTGGCCTTAGGAGTGCAGACAAAGGTGAGACATAGCTGGGCCTCTTAGAGGTTCATGTAGAGCTGAGAATCTAGAATAACCACCTTTTATAATCAAGTATAACACTACACTATCACAGACAATATGTCCTCCCTTCCATCTTACTTCCTGTTTCTACACTGTGACCTCTCCTGACCCTTGTGGCATCTGCGCAGTTGATATCTAATGTGGCTATATATATTTTTTTTAATATTCTTTACTTTGATTTTACACAATAAAGTATAACCAACACATACATACAAGTTCCAGTGGGGTAGGGGAAAGTCGGATAGTCAAAATCCTGGGTGTTGGTCCACTTTAACGGAGCCATGCTCCACCGCAGTCCCCCACCAAAGGGTAGGCGGTTTAGGCTGATGGTGAGCCTCTAGTGGATGTCCCTCCCGTATTATTGCCCCATGCCCCGTGTAGCGGTGGGCCCTGTGTAAAGGGTCGCCATCCTCCCTCGTTTTCCCCCCTATTCGGGGGAAAAGAATGGGGGGGGTGTGTGTTTGGCGGTCTCAGTGTACTGTATTGTCATGCTTATAGCCGTAGTTTCGCCCCTGACTGGCAACTGGGTGTCAGAGCCGCGCTGCTTGCTCTTTCTATTCTGGCCGCCGCCGTTTTTGCCTTCTCAATTTTTTATTAAAATTTACTGTGCTGGGTGGCAACGTCGTCAGACTACGAGTATCCATTAGCAGATGCTTTTACTAGCACATCCTATGCTTGGCTTGTCAAGCCTTGACGGCTGCTTCAGAGCTTCGCGCTCTTTGGGGGAGGCTGGGACCTGGCGTGGCGCGCTCCGTGTGACGCCCAGATTAGGCCCGCCCTTCGAGGTTCGGTTGGCGCCATTTTGTTGATCTTCGCGCGTGCGTGTTGGCGGTCCTTCTCCTCCCCTGGTCTGGAAGTGCCCTCACGGGTGATTTCATCATTAGTATTTTTTCTGCTGCACATGGCCCTGACACCTCTTATTCCCCTTCTGTCTTTCAGACGTCAAAGACTCCGGTGGCTTCTCCCGGCCTAACATAAATTGTAGCGGGTTTACAAAAAATTCTCCCATATTCCTAGCGGGTCTTTGGGACATCCAGGGTTGCCTATTGCATAAATCCCTACTGACATATATTGCATTGATAATCACCATATGGAGGCATCTCAGAATTATGTGACCGGGGTCCCTCTGGGACAAGACCGGCTGTGTATAACGTGTGGCTATCCCCACGCTGATGCTGACAGGGCCCAGGTCTGCGCACCGTGTGCCGAGCAAGTACTGGTCCTGCAATCAGGATTGCCAGTGGCTGCACCTCGCTTCAATACTCCTATTTCCCCAGGCTTAAATCTCACTTCTGCTGAGTCGCATACGAGTGGGGAGTTGCAGCCGGCTGCGTCTTCCAGACTGCCTACGGCTGACCAGATTATTACGGGGTTGACAAAGCGCTTGGGCCCTGGTAAGAAGCGGTCCTCGACGCCCCCTGTATTCTAAGCATACAGCACGTCCTGCTCCATCTATAATACTTACACATGGGTAATCCTCCGCCTGAGGGCGCTGTTCACTGCAGACATGCAAAAACAGCCCGCGGCCCTGTGGGACTATTTCCACCCGTCCTCCTTGTGAAGAATATGCCTCCCAGCCTGGGCTGCGTGAAGGTAGGCAGCACCGTGTGTGCTTACGGAGCTAAGCTCCACCGCAATCCCCCACCATAGGGTAGGCGGTCAAGGCTAATGGTGAGCCTTCAGAGGATGCCCCTCCCGCATCAGTGCCCCATGCCCCGTGTAGCGGTGAACCCCATGTATTGGGTCACCTTCCTCCCTAGTTCCCCCCTTTATTGAGGGGAAAAGTGGGGGGGGGGTTGTGTGTACGATGGCCTAACCTTGCCCTATTACACTAGTAATGCTTAATAGCCCTTAACGGTTACTGGGTGTCAGAGCCGCACCTTGCATTGGTTGTAATGTTAGCCGCAGCGCCTTTACTGTATTTTACTGTATCTTACTTGGCGCGTACGGCGGCTCTGTTCGCGGACGCTACGGCGTTTATTCCTGTATTCTATTCTGTCATATTTTAGTCTCTGAGGTAATTCACTCGGTCTGGTTTCAGGCGTTACTAACTGCTGTTTCTGATTGGCTATGCGCCTTCGAGCTTCGCACTCTCCAGGGGGGGCGGGGGTGGTCTGGTTTGGCGCGTTCCGCGTCGCCTTCAGCTCTGGCCCGCCCTTCGAGGTTCGCTTGGCGCCATTTCTTATTCACGCGCGCGTGGTGAAGACCGTCCTCCTCTCGTTGTCTGTAAGTGCCCTCATGGGCGACCCTTTCTTCAGCTTTTGCTTCTTCTCGCTTGGCTCTGACATCCTCGTTCCCCTTGTGTCTTTCAGACCGTGGACTTCGGTGGCTTCTCCCGGCCCGGTCCTTAACATTAAAAATTACTCCCACTTCACCGCGGGTCATTGGGGCATCCAGGGTTGCTTTATTGCATCAATCCCTACTGGCTTATTGTGCTCAATAATCACCATATGGAGGCATCTCAGGATATTGTGAACGGGGTTCCTTCGGGACAAGCCCGTCTGTGTGTAGCTTGTGGGGTCTTACCTAGCAGCGGTGACAATGCACGGGTCTGCGTTCCTTGTGCTCAGTAGGCGCTAGCTGGTCTTCCCGCCTCTTCTGAGGCTGGGCTTGCACCTCGCCTCACTTCACCTACTCCCCCAAGTCTGAGTCTAACCCCCAATACCAGTGGGGAGTCTCATCCTGATTTTGCCACTAGACTAGCTAGTGTTGAAAGCTTGATTGCTGGCTCCTTAGCGCGTAAGGCCACTGCCAAGAGGCGGCATTTGAATCCTGAATCTACTATCTTTCCTATAGAATCTGACGATTTACTGCTTTCTTATGCTCATCCCCCCTCAGACGAAGGGGAGCTGTTCTCTGACTCTGGGTCATACGACGACGAGTCCAGGGGTCATGAGGAGTCTGGTTCTGAAAATTGGTCCTCGGATGACTTTGATAGACTGTTGGACCAGATCTTTGATGTCTTGTCCCTCTCTCCCCCACACCGCTAGGGCGCATTTGGAATTTCCTGAACAAACCCATTTTAATAGTCTTGTGCTGAAAGAATGGGAACACCCCAGCCAACTTCATGGGGTTCCTAAAAATGTGGATAAGAAATATCCATTCCCTGCTGACCTGGTCAAGTGCTGGACATCGCCACCCGAGGTCGATGCACCAATTTTAAGTTTGTCCAACACCTCTTTTATGCATTCCCCCGACACTACTACGCTGCGGGATTCTGAGGACCGGCGTGTTGACCAGTTGGCATGTCATGCCTTTGCATTTGGGGGAGCAACGCTCCGCCCGGTTTGCGCCTTAGCCATTACGGCGGTGGCGCTCAGGACTGTGGTTAGGAATGCTCTTGAAGGCGCGGATGACTTGCCCTCTGATGCTGCCAATGCTCTGTCCACCTGTGAGACTTTTGTTAACTTTATCCTATCTGCATCGGACAATGCGATCAAGCTGAGCGCTAGATCTTCTGCTCTGGTGGTGGCCACACGCCGGGCGGTCTGGTTGCGCCAGTGGGCCGCTGATAACGCCGCCAAGAAGGCCCTTACGGGGCTTCCATTTAAGGGACTGCGCCTGTTTGGAGAAAGGTTAGACATCTTCGCCAAGGGTGGCAAGTTGCCCCAGCGCAGGCGTCAGACTCGGCCCTTTCGTGTCCAAGCTCCCAATCGACCCCCTACCGTGGGGCTAAGCAAGGCAGAGGAGTTTCCTTCGCTGGGTCTCGCGCAGATTCCTGGAACAAGAACAGAGGACGCCGTCCCGGTTCCTCCTGGGGGCCCAAGCCCAAAGCCCCTCCCAAGACCCCCCAGGCATGAAGGGGCGCCCTCGCCCGTCAGGGTGGGGGGACGTCTACAGCACTTCGAGCAGGTTTGGAGACGCCACGTCTCAGACCGGTGGATTCAGGAGGTAGTGTCCTCCAATTACAAGATAGAATTTGCTGTACAGCCCCCTACCCGGTTCGTTGGGTCCCGGATCCCACAGGACCCTGCCTCAGCTCAGGTCTTGTTGCTGGCCGTGCAGGACCTTCTGGATCTAGGGGTCATTTGCAAGGTCCCCTTAAGGGACAGGGGCATGGGGTTCTATTCCAACCTTTTCACAGTGCCCAAGAAGGACGGGTCAGTCAGGCCCATTCTGGATTTAAAAATCCTCAACAAATTTGTCAGAAACAAACATTTTCGTATGGAAACCTTGCGCTCGGCCATCGCCTCACTGCGCCCAGGGGACTTTATGACATCCGTGGACATCAAGGATGCTTACCTTCACGTCCCGGTGCTTCCAGGACACCAAAGGTTTCTCAGATTTGCGCTGCTGGATCAGCATTACCAATTCGTGGCCTTGCCATTTGGCCTCACGTTGGCTCCCAGGGTATTCACCAAGGTGCTGGCAGGGGTGATGTCCCTGTTAAGGCTAAGGGGCATACGTGTGTTGCCCTACCTGGACGATATACTCATCACCTCTCGGTCTCTGCGGCAGGCAGAGCTGGACACTCGGTTGGTAGTGTCCACCCTGGAGTCCTTCGCCTGGGTGATCAATTATCCCAAGTCCTCTCTGTCCCCCTCCTCGGTGGCCCCGTTCCTGGGGATGATTCTGGATACAGTTCAGTCAAGGATATTCCTTCCTCAGCAGAAGGTGGAAGCTCTGACAACGCAGGCGAGGTCCCTGCTTTCGAGCCCTCATCCTTCCATCCGGCAGGGAATGCAGTTGGTGGGCTTGATGGTGGCAAGCTTCGGGCGGTGCCCTTTGCCCAGTCCCATTTGAGAACTCTGCAGCTTCACCTTCTGTCAGTTTGGAACAAGAACCCAGCGTCCTTGGACGAGATCTGGGTGCTTCCCCCCTCGGTCAGACAATCCCTTGCGTGGTGGCTGAACCACAGGAATTTGACAAGGGGCAGATCCTTCCTGGCCCCCTCCTGGGAGATGGTCACAACGGATGCCAGTCTGTCGGGTTGGGGGGGATTCTGGAAGTCCCTGCGCTTCCAGGGGAGGTGGGGCCCCCAGGAGGCCCATCAACCCATCAATGTCTTGGAACTCAGGGCGGTCAGATTGGTGCTGGAACAATTGACCCATCACCTGAGGGGTCTGGCGGTTCAGGTACGCTCAGACAACAGAACGGCGGTTGCCTACATCAACCATCAGGGAGGGACCCAGAGCAAGGGGGCTCTCCAGGAAGTATCTCTGAAGGGGTACCCGCGATTCTGGTGGCCCCAAGGTGGCCAAGAAGAGTGTGGTTCGTGGACGTGGTTCAAATGGCAGTAGATCAGTACGATCTGCCAAGGTTGCCAGATCTTCTAACTCAGGGGTTTCTACGCCATCCCAATTTACTAACTCTGGCTTTGACGGCTTGGCTGTTGAAACCTCCATCTTGATGGAGAAGGGTTTGTCTGTGTCTGTAGTGGCTACTATGGTGCAAGCCAGGAAAAAGACTTCTTCTGCTATCTATTATAGAGTATGGCGTTCTTACATTGACTGGTGTGAGTCCAGGTCTCTTCCCTGCCGGGAATTCTTAGTCTCCAGGGTGCTGGAGTTTTTACAACATGGTCTAGACTTAGGTCTCAAGCTTAGTACTCTGAAGGGTCAGGTTTCGGCCCTGTCTATCTTCTTTCGGAAGACCTTTGCCCAGCATCCCCTGATCAAGACCTTCTTTCAGGGGGTCACTCACGTGCGTCCCCCTCGAAAACCTATGGTACCTGTTTGGGATTTAAACTTGGTTTTATCGGCTCTGCAGGGTGCTCCCTTTGAGCCTATTCAGGAGGCTGCTCTCGCTGTTCTCACGCTCAAGGTCGTTTTTCTGGTAGCTATCACTTCTGTTAGGCGTGTGTCTGAGTTGGCTGCCTTATCTATTCAGCCTCCCTACTATGAGAGACACCAGGATAAGGTGGTGTTCCGCTTCAAGCCAGACTTTCTGCCTAAAGTGGTGTCTGCATTTCATTTGAATCAAGATATTGTACTTCCTTCTTTGTGTCCTAATCCTAGTAACCCCAAGGAGAGGGTTTTGCATTCCTTGGATGTGGTTAGGTGCGTCAAGTATTAGCTAGTTATCACTAAGGCTTTCAGGAAGACTGATGCTCTCTTCGTTGTGCCTCACGGGCCTAGGAAGGGTTTGGCTCCTGCCAAGTCTACCATCAGTAAATGGATTCGTCAGGCTGTGGTTCAGGCCTATTCTACTAAGGGGAAGACTCCCCCCTTCCGTCTTACTGCTCATTCTAATCGGGCTGTTGGGGCTTCTTGGGCTTTCCAGCACTAGGCCTCTGTTGAACAAGTTTGCAAGGCCGCTACTTGGTCTTCTGTTCATACCTTTACAAAGTTTTACAAGGTTGATGTTAGGGCCTCAGCTGATGCTGTGTTTGGCCGCAAGGTTTTGCAGGCGGCAGTAGTTTAAACTGCTTGCCATTGCCTTCTGTTGGGGATCCCACCCTTCTTTACGGACACTGCTATTGGATGTCCCATGTGTAAGATGGAGCAGGACGTGCTGTATGCTTAGAATAATACAATTCTGTGAAATACTCACCTGTAGAATTGGTATTATACGCATACAGCACGTCCTGCTCCAACCCACCCTGGTTTTCACTTTGTTCTGGATCCCCTGTATGGTGATTGTTATCATTGTTATTATTGCCAGTTTCTGGGTGGTTGGTTTCTCCCGACTCCTTCTCACTGCTTTTCAATGCTGGGGATTTGTGGGAGGTCCCTCGGTATATGTAGGGCCGGGAGGAGCCTGTTTTTGCATGTCTGCAGTGAGCAGCGCCCTCAGGCGGAGGATTACCCATGTGTAAGTATTATAGATGGAGCAGGACGTGCTGTATGCGTATAATACCAATTCTACAGGTGAGTATTTCACAGAATTGTATTTTCTGCCTTTGCTATGGGATTGGAGGAGTTCACTACCCCGCGTGCCTGTACCCCTTCTGATGAAGGAGGGCTGTTCTCTGACTCAGGCTCTTCTGATGAGGAGCCGAGGAGTCATGACGATTCTGGCCATAAAGACTGGAACCAGTTTCACACCATTGGTTTGTTGATTAGGATCTTTAAGGCCCCGTCTATCTCTCTCCCTAACGCGGTTCCCAAGCCGAGAGGGGGGCATTTCCATACAGGGACACCGCGCTTGGAATTTCTAGAGCAGGCTCACTTCCATGCTCTTGTACTCGAGGAATGGGAACGCCCCAGTAGACTTCCAGGGGAATGGGATTGGAAATACCCTTTTCCCCCTGAGATGGTTAATTGTTGGTCATCGCCCCCTGTGGTAGACGCACCGATCATTGGGGTTCCTAACCCCCCCCCCCTTTATTGCAGCTCCTGCTTATAGTACCCTTCGGGATGCCGAGGACCGGCGCATGGATAAGCTGGCTTCCCACGCCTTTTCTTGTGCAGGAACGAGCTGCGCCCGGTCTGTGCCGCGGCCATCACTGCAGTGGCCGCCAGAACCCTCATCGGAAAGATGCTTGATCTTCCCTGGGAGGTGTTTAATGCACTCTCCAGTTGTGATGTATTTGTAAGATTTATCCTTTTAGCGATGGATGACACCATTAGAATGTGTGCAAGGACTTCTGCCCTTGTGGTGGCTATACGTCGCTTGGTCTGGCTGCGACAGTGGGGTGCTGACGATGCTGCTAAAAGGACTCTGACCGGGCTTCCCTTTAGAGGGCAACGCCTGTTTGGGGCCCGTCTGGACCTGTTTGGAAAAAAGGGGCAAATCACCCCAACGCAGGCGGCTGTCTCGGCCCCCTCGGGACAGGGACACCCCTCCCCCTCCATACCATAGCGTTAAACAAGAACCAGGGGTGTCCTTCCGGAGTCTTCATGCAGACTCCTGCCCCACGAGCAGCAGACAACGCTCTGGGCCCTCCGGCGGGGCTAAACCTAAATATTCCACCAAATCCCCTCAAGCATGATGGGGCGCCCTCGCCTGCCTGGGTGAGGGGATGACTGCAGCACCTTGCTCCTATCAGGAGGCATCTTGCCTCATTCTGGTGGATACAAGAGGTAGTTTCCTCCGGATACAGGATAAAGTTTGCTGCGCGGCCTCCCCAAAGATTGTCAAGGTTTTGTTGAACAAGTTTGCTAGTCCATTACTTGTTTTTTTGTTCATACCTTTTCAAGGGTTTTTATGATGTTGACGTTGGAGCCTCTTGCTCATGTCGCTTTCGGTGGCAAGGTTTGCAGGTGACAGTGCCTTTTCTGTCTGCTGTGCCTTTTTTGTTAGGGACCCCACCCTACTTTCTGGACACTGCTATTGGATGTCCCAAGTGTAAGTATTATATCTGGAGGTCCCCGGGTATATGAAGGGCCGGGAGGAGCCTGTTTTTTTGCATGTCTGCAGTGCACAGCGCCATCTGGCGGAGGATAACCCAAGTGTAAGTATTATATCTGGAGCAGGACGTACTGTATACGTATAATACCAATTCTACAGGTGAGTACTTCACAGAATTGTATTTTCCAGACCCCTGCCCCCTTTACTTGATCGGTGATGTAGTGCTTAGTCTCCCTGCCAGTTTCAGGACTCTGCTCCCTGGCACCTAGCATTGCAATATGAAGTACTGCACGGACGGGAATTGGCATTGCAGGGTACACAAAAGCTTTGTTTCTTGTTTTTTTTGCCCCATCCAATCCTGTCCCCTGCCCCAGCTCAGTCCCATCCTTCCTGTTCCTCCGCCCCCCAGCTTTGCCGCATCCATTTCTGCCCCCAGCTTTGCCCCACCCCCATCTATTCCTATCTCTTTAGCTCTGCCCCATCCATTCCTGTCCCCCCAGCTTTGCCCCATCCATTTCTGCCCCCAACTTTGCCCCATCCCGATCTATTCCTGTCTCCCTAGCTCTGCCCCATCAATCCCTTTTTTCCAGCTCTGCCACATCCATTCCTGTTTTCCCAGTTTTGTACATCCAATCCCTGGCCTCCCAGCTTTGTTAATTCATTATTTTTCCTTCCATGTCTGGTCATCCCAGCTCTCTCTGTCCATGCCTCCATGCCTTCCTGTTCTGTC
Organism: Gastrophryne carolinensis; assembly: GCA_027917425.1. NCBI lineage: Eukaryota > Metazoa > Chordata > Amphibia > Anura > Microhylidae > Gastrophryne > Gastrophryne carolinensis. Next base: position 30,971,493 of record CM051237.1, on the reverse strand, counting down.
TACCCATCCCTCTTCCTTACAGCTTCTCTCCCATTCATCCCTCTACCTCGGTCCCGATCTATCCATCCTTGTTACCAGTTACCCATTTTGGGCTCTCCTTCCACCCCTTTACACGGCCTGCACGGAATGCACGGCGGGTTGAAAGCAGTGTGCTGTGGGCCAGAACTGTAGGTTCTGTGCTCCTGTTTTTTCCCAGGAAGCAGTCTTTTTTTACTTTTGCCTGTGGAATCTATAACCCCTCCCCAGTCAGCTGATTTCAAGCTCTCCACCCCCCACCCGGACCTTCACCTCTCACCTGTTGCCTGTAAATGGACCATTACAAGAAGTGGTTGAGTACCCCTGGTCTACAGTGTTCAGTGTGGCCCTGCCTGCACCAGGAACCAGGCAGAAATGTGGCGTTGCACAGCGTTCTTTACCTGCTGCATACTGATGGGACTTCAAACACACCTGCTGCTGACCCCAGAACTGCCAAATCAGTAGACCAATCCCACCCTCTTCCTTCCCTTGACTCCCCTCCCCAAGGCAGCTCCCATACTGTAGAGCATGAAACTTCCATTTGCCAAACTCAAAATGCAAAGTGAGCTAATTGACTTGTCTTTGTTGTAATATCAATGATTAGTATAACAATAACTGCTCACTGTAGGTTCTAAGTTGTGGGTGACAAAAGAAATCACATCAATGATTGTGTATAAAAAGATTATATTGTGCACAGACTTATGATAGAGGACAGTTGTACATATGTAAAATACTACAAAAATCACAGGGACATAAAACAATTCCTAAAATGTACTATTTACGATTGCCAAATAAGCCTAAAATTACTTGCTCATAGTTACCAAAACAGGGCCCTAGTGCACACACATCCTTTCCCCCCTTGGTCCCCTCCCAACTCCCCAAATCTTTCCAGGACACCTCACTTCCTGTTGGAAAGGACTAGCCCCTCCATCTACTCACAAAGGGATTTCATGGCCAGGTATTGACTTCATTTACAATACATAATTTAGAATCCTTTATACACCCCAATGTGTCCACCCCACTGCAGCCAAGATGTCTGGGTCTCTGTCGATACCAAATTATCATCCATAAGGCTCATTTTCCATCCTAGCTCGGGAAGCTATCTGGAGACCTAGTTTAGATATTTTAAACTTAAATCTCTAATATTTTATATTTTATGGGAATTCTCTGTCTGGTTGCACTCATATTGTAACGTATCTATCCTTTTAAAAAAAAAAATTCTGCCATTATCTTGTTTTCTTGCTTTTATGAGCTGTATTTTCACCCCCATAAGACGCACCCAGGTTTTGGAGGTGGAAAATAAGAAAATAAATATTCTGAACCAAAGGGTGTGCTAGACCCCACATTGCAGGCAGTGCGCAGTATCCTGCATTACAGGCAGTGTTCAGCACCACACATTACGGGCAGTGTGCGAGGCATCCCACGTTACGGGCAGTGTGCGAGGCATCCCACGTTACGGGCAGTGAGCGAGGCATCCCACGTTACGGGCAGTGTGCGAGGCATCCCACGTTACGGGCAGTGTGCGAGGCATCCCACGTTACGGGCAGTGTGCGAGGCATCCCACGTTACGGGCAGTGTGCGAGGCATCCCACGTTACGGGCAGTGTGCGAGGCATCCCACGTTACGGGCAGTGTGCGAGGCATCCCATGTTACGGGCAGTGTGCGAGGCATCCCACGTTACGGGCAGTGTGCGAGGCATCCCACGTTATGGGCAGTGTGCGAGGCATCCCACGTTACGGGCAGTGTGCGAGGCATCCCACGTTACGGGCAGTGTGCGAGGCATCCCACGTTACGGGCAGTGTGCGAGGCATCCCACGTTACGGGCAGTGTGCGAGGCATGCCTGTTACGGGCAGTGTGCGAGGTATGCCGGTTACGGGCAGTGTGCAGCATTCCCCCCCCCCAAAAAAAAACTTACATTCTCTGAGCTTCTGTGCCAAAGCAGCATCTCCTGTTGACATAAACGCAGAGGAACAATCAGGCCCATACATACAATACTGGCATCCGCCTCTGCTGCCACCTCTGCTGCCAGCTGCTTCCACACAAACAAGTTCCCCGGGGCCTTGGTTCCGGTTCCCAGGTACGCACGGCCTGTGACTCATGTCAGTTTCATTGGACACTGGCACGAGTCACAGGCCACACCCACCCGGTTGCGGGAACAGGCTCCCCGGGAACTTGTTTGTGTGGAGGCCGCAGATGCCGGTAATGTATGTTTGTGTGTATGTGTTTATGACTGCAGGGGATGGCTGCTGCGACATAGGAGCCCTGGGAATTATACATTCCCCTAATAGGACCCACTGACATTTTTGCCCCAGAAGTGCGTATAAAATTCGTTAGTTTATGGTGATTGTTAGGGTTAATAATGTTTCTTCTGACTCCCTCCGCCTATTCCCTGGCCTGTCTTATTCCCACCACTTGCCCTTTCCTTCTCCTATAGTTTTATATTTGTTTACATGTATTCTTATTTCTAACACTTGTTCATTTTCCTCTGTACTACCTGTTATTGATTTGTTATGCACTGTGATATACAGTAGTGTCCCCCCCCCCCCGCCACCTCAATCGCCGGGTATAGGATTGTTTCCCCTTGTTTGCTTGTGCGGGATCTCTGTGTGGGATACTGTCAGGCCTGTGTGAACTAGATCACCAGACACTGGAGGATGTTGGATCATTTCCTGATTTTGGAATAGGGATGCGGGAAACGGAGGCAGGAACAAAACCCAGGATTTTAAATATTCCGGGCTTGTTCTGTGCCCTGGGGGCATCCCGAAATGGCCATACAAACTTGGCTTACCTACGGCTCATGCACGATCATCCAATCGGTGCCATTTGTTGTGTCATGTTCACATGCAGGGTCTTGGCAATCAGCACAAGAGCGGCTACATCCCCTGCAGCGTGTGCAATCCCGCCCCTAGCCTATCCGACGGGAGTGCCACCTGTTGTTTACATTGCAGAGGGTGCCAGGAAGAAGGTGAGTCTTGTGGCGCCCCGATCTAGGGTGCCCCCTGGGAAAGGCCAGCGGCCCTGGTCTTTAAAGGACTCCAGGACAGGGAGGTGTATCCAGGGCATCTCAATCCAGGATTCCCTGCTCTTTGAAACCCCTCCTGGTCCCCAGCATACTTACTGATACAGCAATCATGGCACATGAACAGGGCCCTGGTGGCATCATCGCCTTTTTTCAGCTGATGCACACACTCAGCTAGAGGGAAATGCCAGTGGGAGGTGTGCGGTATTCTATGCATGTAGAATGGATTGCCGGGTCACACATTACATTCTGATTGTCACCACCTGGCAGTCTACTCGGATTGTAGGAGAGCATGTACATGTGCCATAAAATTGTCAGAGAGGTAAGAATACCAGACTAAGGCACCTTTCACGCTTAGCCTTTTGCATCGCATTGGAGTAGAAATACTTCAATATGTCTAAAATGGGCTGTCGATATGCTAGAATCCTCTTCTTTGCCTTCGGTAACTCCCTCTGCCTGCTCTTGGCTACCCCACCAGGCAGTCAGGGCTTCAATAGTAGTTTAAAGGAGACCAAAACCCAGGTGCGTTGTCTGCGATCTGAGGGTGCGCAGAATGCCGGACGTGGACCACAATGGGGGGGTGCGCTAGATGCAGACTGGATGCCATTTAATGCAATGCAAATGCAACAGCAATGAAACGGCTGTACTCACATTCACACATCTGTTGCTGGGATTCAGTGTGTTGCTCTTTGCTGATCCCCTTTCATGTCACATGGCTCATTGTCACAGCAAGAGAGGGGCAGAGAGGTCAGCAGGGAGCTCCAGGCTGAATCCCAGCATCCAATGAATGTGAGTTGGCCACTTCATGCTGCTGCATTTACCCTGCATTAAATCATGTGTTGTCTGTCCCCCCCCCCCCCCCCCCCCAATGGCACTTGGTAAACACCCCGGGTACACATACCCCCCACATACACACTTGCCACGCACCCAGATCCCTCATAGTCCCCATATAGATTTTCTGCCTACATTCACTTCATAAGATGTGCGTCTTATGGAGCAAAAAAATGTATATTCAAATATTTTATTAGAGGCATGTGAATACAGGTTGGCAAGCATGCCTGATATTCAGGCCAACTCTGAAAATTGTTATTACACAGTTTGATCAATGAACTTATAACCTTCATCACTTCACTTGTATATGTCTGTACAATAACACATTACATTATAAGAAAAAGTCTTCTAGTGGCTATTCAAGCATTAAATAAGCACTGGGCAAAGTCACATTAAAAAAAACTTATTGACACTGGTCACTTACATACAGTTGTTTAAGACCCTGTGGATTTCATATTTCTATTTAATTTAAATTTTATTTGTATTATTGTACTCTGCAATTTAAAGAGATGCTGCAGACAAAGGTAATTGTTACACCCTTGCGTTGGGCTACATTTGGCACTGCCACTGTTTGTGCTTGTGGTGATCTATCCAGTCACCACTTATTTAACGACCCAACCCTGTACACGTATCCATGAGAGTAAATAATAAGGTTGGCATGGACACAGGCCTATAGCATGGTTCACCAGTTAGGAGTCATGGACCCCCAGTTGGATTTTAACCATTGTGTCCAACCTCACCATGTGATAAAAATGTACACATTTTATTTCTTATTTAAAAAAAATACAATATAATCATTAATATACATTCAATGAAAATGATCATATTACAAAGACATTGGACATGTCCCATATCTGTCACTCTTTTTCCCTTTATCTGCTGGGCAGACATTTCGCCTTCTTAGGCTTTTTCAATGCCCTGTATGGGGAATATATCTTTAATTATAAATATAATGGAATATACTGTTATCAATATCAATCTTAAGTAATAAAAATTCGACGGTGAGTAGTATCTGTACCTCAATGAAAAGGTAGTTCTGTATCCCTCTAAGTATATGCAAGTTGTGGTAACAGAAGTTATCTGTGTCTAGGGGAAAGTTGTGGGATCCCTGTTGCCTTTATTAGGGTGTATGGCTCTTTTAAGGCACCTATAAAACACAGATGATTCTCCATTTAGTCTTGCTTAGTGTGATCTGTGCAGATATGTTTATTTATTAACCAACATAGGAGATGATTCTTCTCTGTAAGAGCAGTATGACTATGGAACTCACTGCCAGAGGAGGTGGTAATTAGATACAGTAAAAACGTTCAAAGGTGGCCTGGATGCCTTCCTGGCATGTAATAACATTACCAGCTATGGGCACCACCAAATCAAATAGCCTGAATCAAAAGTATATCATAAGTAATCAATATTTATTAATGGTTACAAAAGTACCATCACAAATATACTTTTAAAAACAACATGTTTTCTCTGGCACCTTTGAAGAAGTGAGCTTGTCTCACGGAACGCGTGGGGGATCAGGACGCCAGTTACTAGCAGGGACACCTCTTTACCTCCGATTTGGTGATATCTTATGCACTTCAATCACTAACCAATTTATTATTCTGGGGCAAATTGATTGACTATTTGTTCTCTCTTTCTATGTGGGATACATTTATATAGGTTTGAATGTCACTGTAGCACCTAGCACCTTTCTATATTAGCATTTAGCACTTTAATATTGCATTTGTCACTTTATCTTTGTACTGTATTGTATGATAGGGATCTATTGTTCACAAGGAGGAAGAGGGATGATTGTTTGTGTCCCTGCTATTACCGTAATATGTTGTTTTTAAAAGTATATTTGTGATGGTACTTTTGTAACCATTAATAAATATTGATTACTTATGATATACTTTTGATTCAGGCTATTTGATTTGGTGGTGCCTGGGAATGCCCCTGGTGGTAGCTGGGGCCACATACTGTATATTTGTATTTGTATATACTTTTCTTTGGGGATTCCTTTAAGGCACACCTACATTCTTATATTGTTAGGAAATAGTTAGTGGTGCATTGGGTAAAAAACTTCCTTTGAACATTACCAGCTATGCCTACTAGACCACTGGAAGGAGATCTATAGTGGCCGGGATGCCTTCCGTGCATGTAATAACATTTCCAGCTATGGCTACTAGACCACTGGAAGAAGATCTATAGTGGCCGGGATGCCCTCCTTGCATGTAATAACATTACCAGCTATGGCTACTAGACCACTGGAAGAAGATCTATAGTGGCCGGGATGCCCTCCGTGCATGTAATAACATTACCAGCTCTGGCTACTAGACCACTGGAAGGAGATCTATAGTGGCCGGATGTCTTCCTTGCATGTAATAACATTACCAGCTATGGCTACTAGACCACTGGAAGCAGATCTATAGTGGCCGGGATGCCCTCCGTGCATGTAATAACATTTCCAGCTATGGCTACTAGACCACTGGAAGGAAATCTATAGTGGCCAGGATGCCTTCCTTGCATGTAATAACATTTCCAGCTATGGCTACTAGACCACTGGAAGGAAATCTATAGTGGCCAGGATGCCTTCCTTGCATGTAATAACATTACCAGCTATGGCTACTAGACCACTGGAAGGAAATCTATAGTGGCCAGGATGCCTTCCTGGCATGTAATAACATTACCAGCTCTGGCTACTAGACCACTGGAAGGAAATCTATAGTGGCCGGATGTCTTCCTGGCATGTAATAACATTTCCAGCTATGGCTACTAGACCACTGGAAGGAGATCTATAGTGGCCGGGATGCCTTCCTTGCATGTAATAACATTTCCAGCTATGGCTACTAGACCACTGGAAGGAAATCTATAGTGGCCAGGATGCCTTCCTTGCATGTAATAACATTACCAGCTCTGGCTACTAGACCACTGGAAGGAGATCTATAGTGGCCGGGATGCCCTCCTTGCATGTAATAACATTACCAGCTATGGCTACTAGACCACTGGAAGGAGATCTATAGTGGCCGGGATGCCTTCCTTGCATGTAATAACATTTCCAGCTATGGCTACTAGACCACTGGAAGGAAATCTATAGTGGCCAGGATGCCTTCCTTGCATGTAATAACATTACCAGCTCTGGCTACTAGACCACTGGAAGGAGATCTATAGTGGCCGGGATGCCTTCCTTGCATGTAATAACATTTCCAGCTATGGCTACTAGACCACTGGAAGGAGATCTATAGTGGCCGGGATGCCCTCCTTGCATGTAATAACATTACCAGCTATGGCTACTAGACCACTGGAAGGAGATCTATAGTGGCCGGGATGCCCTCCTTGCATGTAATAACATTACCAGCTCTGGCTACTAGACCACTGGAGGAGATCTATAGTGGCCGGGATGCCTTCCTTGCATGTAATAAAACAACCAGAGAAAGGGAGTCCCACTTCTCCCTAACCCACCCAAGTAAACTCGTGGCACCACCAACTATCTTAATGCATCAATGTTTATTACAATTAGTAGTACATGACATACAAACATGTTAAAACATACCAGTTAAAAAACATGCACACTACATTAATCCTCTCCAAGGAACAAGGGAAGGGGCAGGGTGGGACGCCACCGATTAGTATAACCCTAAATAATAAGGACCTGAAGGTTAAAAAGTACTCTTATATGGGTTTAGGTCCGCCTTAATCCCGACTGTGCCTCACTAATAAAAATCATATACCCATGTAAATGACTACATGCAAAACTACAATGACACAATGTATCCTACTCCTATACAATCCTCTACCTGTAAATAAAGTGCTAAGTGCCTATATATAAACATGATTCACGTGCAATACCTAAAGTCTAAACCGTTTACTTCAATCAAGAGAACAACCCGGGTGAAAAAACAGAAAGACAGACCAATCACAACAATGAAACCTCACGTGTCCAATAGTATGTAAGTCACCGATGGGGGTCCCCCCACCCCAGCCAACGCGTTTCGTGAGCGTCACTTCCTCAAGGCAGATCTGTTCCTCATAGTCACCCTGCTCCTTTTATAATCCACATGCCAGGTAAACAGGTGTCCCGCGCCACCGGCCACTTCCGCATTACTGGCACGCTCCGGCCGGAAGCGTGTCAGTATGCGTCACCCCGGCGCCGCTAAACCGGAAATGCGTCATCGGTCCGGACTGCGTTCCAAACACCGGAAACGCTCCGTCCGCGTTCTTATATTACTGGGCAAAGCTGCCCTATAATGTCAAATGCATAACATACAAAATATGTAGCAGCGGTCCCTAAAATCAGCCTTAGCGCATACCCGGATACCTGGCAGGTAAATATTAGGAGCGAGATCATTACTCAAACGGCGCCCCACAGACAGTATGACATGACCTGGGAGCCCGGAAAGGTGAGTAAGAGGAGCAAGATCATACCCTATTTAAAGTGGAGAAAAATTATACAACATACCACTCCATATATTTTACAATCTACTACTTGTTTTATCCTAATTTAAACATATATACAACTATACACATATATACACAACCATGTCATATGATCTATCACGGACTGGCGCGGGATATACCAATATAAGTAATTAACATAACACACATACATTCAGCGGGATGGTCCTCATGAAAACTCCCTAAATTCTTCTTTTGATAACCCTATTGATCCAATCTACCTGATTCCCATACAGGGAACCATATATATAGGGGGACCATGCCGCGAACATCAGATGTATAGCTATTTCAGTAACCATGTGGGATACCCCTAGTCAAAGGGAGCATCCCAGATGGCCAATCAATCACATATATATGGGGGCACATTTATCCACGAGGTTCTCCAGAGGGTCTTCAACTTCTAATCTTTGTTCTATTCCTCATGTGTTGATGTTGAACCGATTCTTTTTACACATTCAGGTCCCAGGGCAGATGTATGTATTCAGACTAGGGCTGATTGAAGACCTCGTCAAATTCAAACACTGCAAACTAATGTGACAATATTAGTGACACACCCCAGTGATACTCATTATGTATTACTCAACCCCATACCCCCCCCCACCACATGCAACCCAACTTACCCTCATTGCATAATCACAACAACCAACACCTATCCACCTTGAATGCCCTACCCCACACCTTTATATCCCTCACATTACTCAACTATAAAAATGAGCATATGATGCTCAATCCAACCAGTGCCGTGACAAAATAAACCATGCTAGTGATATATACATAACCCCTGAAATGAAAATGCAAACCTTCCTTCTACTCCATGTAGTGACCCATCATTAACCCAAAAATGGTGTGAAGGCAAGGTCTTCGTTCAGCCCTGTAGGGGCTTGGGAGCCTAAATTATAAATCCAACGCAGCTCCTTCTTTTGTAAAGCACGCTTCAGGTTACCCCCCCGAAGGCCCAAGTTCACCCTTTCAATACCAATGACCCTAAGGTCACTGTAATCACTCTGATGTACCTGCAAATAATGCAGTGCCACAGGGGGGATTACTTTACCCTGTTGTGCATTCCTGGCTGCAAGGCGGATACTTGACACATGAGCTTGTATTCTCGCTTTGAGGCTGTTTTTCGTTTCCCCCACATACATTTTGGGGCAATTGCAAGTCAATGCATATACGACCCCCGTGGATCTACAATTAATAAATTGCCGAATCTGAAACTCTTTGTGTGTCTGCAAATTCTTAATCACTTTCTCTTTCTTCATATGGATACATATTGAACAGTCCCCACATGGAAAACTACCAACTATTCCACCATGGTCATGTAACCAATTTCGGGACATCTCAAAATGGCTAGAGCATACCCTGTCATGGATACTTGGGGCCCGTTGTGCCGTCATTCGGGGTCCCCCACGGACCCATTTGCTCAAATACGGATCAGCCTGTAAAATGTCCCAATGATCACGGAATATACGTTTTAGATTGTACCAATCCTCATTATAACGAGAAATAAATCTTACCTGGGAGGTATCATCTTGCATGTAATAACATTACCAGCTCTGGCTACTAGACCAATGGAAGGACATCTATAGTGGCCGGGATGCCTTCCTTGCATGTAATAACATTACCAGCTCTGGCTACTAGACCACTGGAAGGAGATCTATAGTGGCCTGGATGCCCTCCTTGCATGTAATAACATTTCCAGCTATGGCTACTAGACCACTGGAAGGAGATAAACAGGCTGAACTGGATGGGCTAAAGTCTATATTCAGACTTAAATACTATGTTAGTATGTTTAGGACAGTGCCAAATGTAGGCCGATGCAATGGTGTAACATTTACCTTTGCCTGCAGTATCACAATAATGTTTAGATCTGTATTCTCTGTGTAAGTAGCCACAAGAAATTCCTTGTGCATCCCTTTGGTGATTGGCGATTAAGGTATTCTGGGCAAAAGTTCTGACTGCTTACAATATTAGTGATTTTTGATTGTCTATGGAGCCAGCACTTGAGGTAACATGTCAGGGCCTTGAGGTTGTATTTGCCCAGGTCTGGGAAGTTAATTCCCTTATTTGCTGCATAATGCTAAAGAATGGATATGACGATGGAATGATGTTTTATTACTCCATGTAAATCCCCTAAATATACTATTGAACTTTTGCAACTCTTTGGGGGACACAAGACAAATTGGAGCAGTAGCATCAGTGCTGTTAAGATAAGGTCTAGAGCAACGTTAATGAGAATTGGAGACAAGGGACACCATGCACTTCCAAAGGGGGATTTAACACTCAACTCACCTGTTCAATTCGATCTACATCAAATGCCTCCACCCCCCCCCCCCCCCCACAAATGTAAATCATTATAATTGTTTGACAGACAATATGATTATTCTTAGTATACAGTACGTCCTGCTCCAGATATAGTACTTACACTTGGGTTATCCTCCGCCAGATGGCGCTGCACTTCAGAGACATGCAAAACTGGCTCCTCCCGGCCCCTCAAATACCCAGGGAACTCCCACAAATCCCCCAGATTTCTCTGCAGTGCTGACTGCGAAGACATGAAGTATCACTCTCTCACAGGTGAGCGGGGCTATTAAAGCCTGCGGCCCTGTTGGCCTATTCCCACCCGTCCTTCCTGTGATGTGCCTCCCAGCCTGGGCTGCGCTGGTCGGGTGAAGGTAGGCAGCACCATGCGTGCTTATGGAGCCATGCTCCACCGCAGTCCCCCACCAAAGGGTAGGCGGTTTAGGCTGATGGTGAGCCTCTAGGGGATGCCCCTCCCGCATTATTACCCCATGCCCCGTGTAGCGGTGGGCCCTGTACAAAGGGTCGCCATCCTCCCTCGTTCCCCCCGTAGCTTGTGGGGGGGAAGGAAAGGGGGGCGGTGTGTGTGTGGTGGTCTCAGTGTCTGGTGTTTACACGATTATGTCCCTTGACTGGTATATCTGGTGTCAGAGCCGCGCTGTTTGCATTTTTATTGTGTACCTGCCGCCGCCGCGCGCGTCTCTTTCCTTTACTGGATGTGCTGGGCCGGGCGGTGGCGTCGCCTCAGACGCTGCGGCGTCTTCATTGGCAAATAATTTTCTAAGTGTGTCATACACTCCGCTTCCCTGACAACGTTGACCACTATATCAGAGCTTCACTCTCTTCGGGGGGGGCGGGGACCTGGCTTGGCACGCTCCGCGTCACAGCCGCTCTGGCCCACCCTTCAAGGTTCGCTTGGCGCCATTTTGATGCTAGTCGCGCGCGCGCGTGGTAGTGGCCTTCCTCCTCCCTTGGTCTGTAAGTGCCCTCGCGGGCGATTTTCATGATCCTTGATTACTGCGCATGGTTCTGACACCCTTTATTCCCATTATGTCTTTCAGATGGTTGAATCCAGTGGCTTCTCCCGGCCCTGTGTAATTTATAGCGGGCCTTGTAACTTTCTCCCACTTCTTAGCGGGTCTTGGGGCATCCAGGGTTGCCTATAGCGTAAATCCCTGCTGGCATATTGTGCCTAAATAATCACCATATGGAGGCATCTCAGAATTATGTGACCGGGGTCCCTCTGGGACAAGACCGGCTGTGTATAGCGTGTGGACAACCCCATGCTGATGCTGACAGGGCACGGGTCTGTGGACTCTATGCCGAGCAAGCACTGGCCCTGCAATCAGGCTTGCCAGTGGCTGCACCTCGTTTCAGTTCACCTATTTCCCCATGCTTAAATCTCACTCCTGCTGAGTCGCATACAAGTGGGGATTTGCAGCCTGTTGGGTCTTCCAGACTGCCTACGGCTGAACAGATTATTGCGAGGTTGTCAGAGCGCAAGGGCCCTGGTAGAAGCGGCACTTGACGCCTCATGTTACTGTTTTTCCTATGGGAACTGAGGAGTTTACTACTCCGTGTGACTACACCCCTTCTGATGAAGGAGAGCTGTTCTCTGACTCAGGCTCATCTGATGAGAGGCCGAGGAGTCATGACGATTCTGGCCCTGAATACTGGGGCCAGTGTGACACTGACGATCTGTTGATTAAGGTCTTTTAGTTTCTGTCTATCTCTCTTCCTGGTGAGGCCCCCAAGCCGAGAGGGGAGCATTTCCATACAGCGACAGCACGCTTGGAATTTCTAGAGCAGGCTCATTTCCATGCTCTCGTGCTCAAGGAATGGGAATGCCACAGTAAACTTCCAGGGGTCCCAGGGGACTGGGATAGGAAATACCCTTCTCCCCCTGAGGTGGTTAATTGTTGGTCATCACCCCCCGTGGTGGATGCCCCGATCATAGGGGTTCCTAACCCCCCCTTTATTACAGCCCCTGCTTATAGTATCCTTCGGGATGCTGAGGACCGGCGCATTGATCTGCTGGCATCCCACGCCTTTTCTTGTGCAGGGACGGCGCTGCGCCCGGTCTGTGCCGCGGCTATTACTGCAGTGGCCGCTAGAACCCTCATCAGAAAGATGCTCGATCATCACCCTGAGGATCTCCCCTGGGACGTGTTTAATGCACTCTCCAGTTGTGATGTGTTTGTAAAATTTATCCTATTAGCGCTGGATGACACCATTAGAATGTGTGCAAGAACTTCTGCCCTTGTGGTGACTATACGTCGCTTGGTTTGGCTGCGACAGTGGGGTGCTGACGATGCTACTAAAAAGACTCTTACTGGGCTTCCCTTTAGAGGGCAACGCCTGTTTGGGGACCGTTTGGACCTGTTTGGTAAAAAAGGGCAAATCACCCCAACGCAGGCGGCCGTCTCGGCCCCCTCGGGGCAGGGGCACCCCTCCCTACCATAGTGTTAAACAAGAACCTGGGGTGTCCTTCCTGGGGGCTTGCGCAGACTCCTGCCCTGGGAGCGGCAGACAACGCCCTGGCCCCTCCGGCGGGACTAAGCCTAAATCTTCCACCAAACCCCCTCAAGCATGATGGGGCGCCCTCGCCCGTCCGGGTGAGGGGATGGCTGCTGCACCTTGCTCTTGTCAGGAGGCATCATGCCTCATTCTGGTGGATTCAGGAGGTAGTGTCCTCCGGATACTGGTTAGAGTTTGCTGCGCGCCCCCCCCCATGATTATCGGGGTACTCCTGGTCCCTGCCTCTGTTCAGGTGTTGGTACAGGCCATGCAGGGCCGGCGGGGTCTGGGGGTCACTTGCAGATTGCCCTTAATAGGCAGAGGCAGGGGCCGCTACACCAACCTTCCACAGTCCCCCGAAAGGATGGGTCAGCCTGGCCCATTCTGGATTCACAAGTTTGCTGCAATTCATCAATTACAGGCATTTTCTGCATGGAAACTCTGGGTTGGGCCATCAGCTTTTGCTCCCAGTTTGGGATTTGAATTTGGTTTTGTCTGCCTTGCAGGGTCCTCCTTTTGAACCTTTGCAGGATATTGCATTTTCTACGCTTACGCAGAAGGTTGTTTTTCTGGTCGCCATCATCTCCGTTCGACGTGTTTCGGAGTTGGCAGCCTTGTCTATTAAGGCTCCTTACTTTGAGAGGCATCAGGACAAGGTTGTTTCCCGCTTCAAACCAGATTTCCTTCCTAAGGTGTTCTCTGCTTTTCTTTTGAATCAGGATATTGTTCTTCCCTCCTTGTGTCCTAAGCCCAGCAATGACAAGGAGAGGGTTTTGCATTCTTTGGAAGTGGTTCGCTGTGTGAAGTACTATTTGGTGGCTACTTCTCCTTTTCGTAGGACTGATGCCCTTTTTTTGTGGTGCCCTCTGGGCCTAGGAAGGGTTTGGCTCCTGCCAAGTCTTCCATTAGTAAATGGATTCGCCAGGCCATTGTTGGGGCCTATTCTGCCAAGGGGAAGGTTCCCCCTTTTCGTGTTACTGCTCATTTTACTCGTGCTGTTGAGGCGTCCTGGGCCTTCCAGCACCAGGCTTCTGTTGAGCAGGTTGTAAGGCTGCTAGGTGGTCTTCGGTTCACACTTTTTCCAAGTTTTACAAGGTTGATGTTCGGGCCTCAGCGGATGCTGTTTTTGGCCGCAAAGTTCTGCAAGCTGCAGTGGTTTAAGTTTGTGCCTTGTTGCCTTGTTTTTTGGATCCCTGCCCTTTATGGACACTGCCATTGGATGTCCGAAGTGTAATGAATGTTTTGAAGAGGGGTGTGTGACATACTTAGAATAATACCATTTTGTGAATACTCACCTGTAAAATGGGTATTATAAGTATGTCACACACCCTGCTTCACCCTGCCCTTTTATATTTTGGATCCTTTATATGGTGAACCTTTGTTTTAATTGGCTTTCCTGGTCCCTTGATCTTACTGCTATCTTTATACTGGATAATGAGTGGGAGGTCCCAGGTATTTATGGGCCGGGAGGGTCTGACTTTTTTTGTTATAATCTCTGCAAGTTCGCCATCTACAGGTCAGTATACCCCAAGTGTAATGAATGTTTTGAAGCGGGGTGTGTGACATACTTATAATACCCATTTTACAGGTATTCACAAAATGGTATTTTCTGCTCTGCCCGACTGCTTAGTGAGGAAAATCATTTCCTCATTCATCTTTTAGTCCCCACCCTACTGATCTGATCCATCAATCAACCTTCAGTGAACCAAAAACAGAAACACCCCCCACTCCCTGCCCAGCCTTATTGGCAGCCTATTTCATATCATACTCATTACAGTGTACTTACATCGCATCACGGTTGCTACATCTGCGGTTTCTCTTCATCTTTTCTATGAATCTCCAATGCGCTAATACTTTTACAGATAATTTGGGAACTACAGGGTCTTTCTGAAAACAGACTGAAGTTTAGGACAGTGCAATGTGTAGCCCAAGACAATAGGACAACAACCGAGCTTGCCTTTAGTATAATTTTAACATCTCAGCTGACTCTGTTTTATGTCTGTACTGCAAATAAAACTTCTGTGTTTCCTGTCTTCTCCAGGTAGAAGATACAGCCAAAATAAACTGGCCAAACATGTTGTTATCCCTCCAGATGCTAAAAGAGAAGATGACACCACAACAAATTCTACAGGAGAACTGCCTACCTCAAACCACCATATGCACCTTGCACATCTCTTGCCATACCCCTCTACCCAGGAATGTTATATGGATGTCCCCTCCCATCATACAGTTCATCGATCTAAAAACACATATTCCTGTTCTGAATGTGGAAAATGTTTTCCTTACAAATCAGCCTTTATAAGACATGAAAGAGTTCATACAGGGGAGAAGCCATATTCCTGTTCTGAATGTGGAAAATGTTTTCCTTACAAATCAGCCTTTATAAGACATGAAAGAGTTCATACAGGGGAGAAGCCATATTCCTGTTCTGAATGTGGGAAAAGTTTCCCTCACAAATCAGCCCTTATAAGACATGAAAGAGTTCATACAGGGGAGAAGCCATATTCATGCTCTGAATGTGGGAATTGTTTCTCTTACAAATCAAACCTTATAATGCATGAAAGAATTCATACAGGGGAGAAGCCATATTCATGCTCTGAATGTGGGAAATGTTTCTCTTACAAATCAAACCTTAACATGCATGAAAGAATTCATACAGTGGAGATGCCATATTCATGTTCTGAATGTGGGAAAGGTTTCTCTCAGAAATCGGCCCTTATCAGACATGAAAGACTTCATACAGGGGAAAAGCCATATTCCTGTTCCGAATGTGGGAAATGTTTTCTTCAAAATTCAGTCCTCATCAGACACAAAAGAGTTCATACAGGGGAGAAGCCATATTCATGCTCTAAATGTGGGAAATGTTTTCCTCATAAACCGTCCCTTATCGCACATGAAAGACTTCATACAGGGGAGAAGCCGTATTCATGTTCTGAATGTGGGAAATATTTCTCTCACAATTCAGCACTTATCAGACATGAAAAGATTCATATAGGTGAGAAGCCATATTCATGCTCTGAATGTGGAAAGCGGTTCCCCCACAAATCAGAACTTATGAGACATGAACGAGTTCATACTGGGGAGAAGCCTTTTTCCTGTTTTAAATGTGGGAAACATTTTACCCAGAAAGCAACCCTTATCAGACATGAAAGAGTTCATACAGGGGAGATGCCATATTCCTGTTCTGATTGTGGGAAATGTTTTACTCAAAAGACATACCTTATCACACATGTAAGAATTCATACAGGGGAGAAGCCATATTCGTGTTCTGAATGTGGGAAATGTTTTTCTCACAAATCTGCTCTAATCACACATAAAAGAGTTCATACAGGAGTGAAGCCATATTCATGTCCTGAATGTGAGAAATGTTTCTCCTACAAATCAGACCTTATCACACATGAAAGACTTCATACAGGGGAGAAGCCATATTCCTGTTCTGAATGTGGGAAATGTTTCTCTAGGATATCAGACCTTATCACACATAAAAGACTTCACACCGGGGAAACACCATATTCCTGCTCTGAATGTGGGAAATGTTTTAGTCAGAAACCACACCTTATCACACATGTAAGAGTTCATACAGGGGAGAAGCCATATTCCTGTAATGAATGTGGAAAATGTTTTTCTCACAAAACAGCCCTTGTAAGACATGAAAGACTTCATACAGGGGAGAAGCCATATTCCTGTTCTGAATGTGGGAAATGTTTCACTCAGAAACCACACCTTATCACACATGTAAAAGTTCATACAAGGGAGAAGCCATATTCCTGTAATGAATGTGGAAAATGTTTTTCTCACAAAACAGCCCTTGTAAGACATGAAAGAGCTCATACCGGGGAGAAGCCATATTCCTGTTCACAATGTGGGACATGTTTCTCTCAAAAATCAGATCTTGGCAGACATAAAAGAGCTCATACAGGAGTGTGACCATAGTCTGTTTTCTTAAAGGGCCAGTCCAGCTAGATGCCCCATTTTTAAAGCCCCTTTCCCTGGTGCTGAGACAGGGTGGGGTCTATGTTAAAGGGCCAATGGAGTGTAATAGTTATAGGTATATTATACTTTATTTACGTCTGAATTCTTAAGTAACACTATCTGAGCCTGAAACTCTGCCATTTGTCTATGATAAACAGACCATGACAATAAACTATATTCACACCTAGCTGCCAACAAGGTACCTGCAGATATTTTACTTTTGAAAAGGAATCCTTGAATTCCTAATTAGGTTGGAGGCAGATTCAAACATTCAAATAAAAATTAGACATGGGCATTGGATGATATTTGTGAGGAGCAATGTAACTCCTGAAATATGACAGCTATGACTATATTAATGAGAGAGTCTTATTCGGGCTTGTAGGACCTTTCATTTGATATAAAACATGGCATATATATATATATTGGCCAGAGACTGACAATCTGCATAGTATCAGACTTTGTATGATATGTATTTAGTATTTGGGTTCATTTAACTAAGAAATTAGTGGGGATCATGAATTTCTTAGTTACAATATGATAACATGCATATTGTGGTAGTTATATTACTTTATAGAATATTTATCTAATCTCACAGAGGCAGGTTGTAGGCAGTGCAGAAGTCTGGGAATGTTGGCCACACCCCCTAGTTGTAGCAGATTAGGAAGCTGGGTGCAGGGGTATTCAGTGGATGGACGAGCCCCCTACCTGACGCAGAATGGCTAAGTATCTCTCCATTATAACATTATTGTACTATAACTAACTTATAACTTATCATGTGATAACTGCCTGTAACATTTAGGGTGATCTGGGAAAACTTTGGGAACATATTGGGTTAGTGAAGGTTATTTACTGTGTTGGTGAAGTAAACTCTTTTTCATTTATACATCTTACTGTGTATGTGTGGTGGATAATTTCCCACACAATAGATTGTATGTGCAAATTAATGGCCGTTGGGCTGATATGATAATTAGTATTTGCAATATTTATAATATTAATCTATTTACTAATATTAATCTTTAATATAAATATTGGAGATTAATGTGCAGCAAATATTCAAATCATATTATTCTAAGTATGTCACACACCCCACTTCAAGATATCCATAACACGTGGGTAGTACCGACCTGAAGAGGGCGTTCTGCAGAGATGATAGGAAAAAGAAAGCCCTTCCCGGTCCATAAATACCTGGGACCTCCCACTCACTACCCAGTCTTCCATCTCTGCAGTCGGCGAGCAAGTCAGAAGATGATGCCTCCTCCTTGCACAGGGGGAACTGAGGTAGCCGGGACCTTCCCGGCCCGCTTTTGAATTCTATTTCCACCCAGATCCCACTTTTTATTACTGTACATGCCTCCCAGCCTTGGCTGAGGTCTGGGCGAGGGTAGAACAGCACACTAGGTGCTCAGGAGCTATGCTCCACCATGAGACCCTGTACCAAAGGGTAGGCGGTTATCCGGGCTGGTTTGGGATGCCCTGTCCCTCGGCCCTTTACCCCAGCTAGTGTCCCCCTCTGCGGATGCCCTTCTCCTTGTGGGGGGTGGGGGGGTGTTTAGGGGCTTTTATTTATGTGTAGTTTAGTGTTTTTCACTGTCGTTTGCTGGCTGAGATCTCTCTCCTCAGCCTGGTACTTGGTGGCGGGGCCGGGCAACAGCACCGCCGGGCACTGCCTCGGGTCTCCACGGCCCGCCTGTGTGTCTGTCTTGTACCGTCGCCGCCATTACCGCGGCGCCGGTACCCTGTCATCTTGCGGCGCGCGGGTGAGGAGACTCTCTCCTCGCGTGCCGGAGTAGGGGGGCCGGCCCGGGCGTCGGAGCGTCGCCGCGGCCCGCCCCTCTCCTTTCTAGCTGTCTTCTCACCGGCACCGCAGCCGCTGCATACCGCTGCGGCGCCGGTCTTTGTGTCGTGAGGGGAGATCTCTCCTCGCGCCGGTGTTAGAGGGGGCGGGACGGGGCTTTCGGCGGGACGCCGAGGCCCGCCCCCGTTCGGCAGGCGCCGCCGCGGAGCCTGGCCGTGACATGGAGGGGGGGCGGGGCCACGGACAATCGCGCTCTCCGCGCTGGCCACGCCCCCCCTTCTCCTCTCTGCCTCCGTGCTGCTGCTGCTGGCTCCTGTGTGACGGACGCCATATTGGACGGAGGAACCACCGTGAGTGGCCCTGTGGGCCCCTTATCTTTTTTATCCTTTTTGTCCTTTCAAAGTGCTGATAGCCTTCTCTGTTGTGTCTTTCAGGTGGACCTACGTTAGGTTTAGGGGGTTTCTCCCGGTCCTTAGGTCCCTGGGTTACCTTTACCTATTTCAAATCCTCCCACTTGGGACATTACAGGGGCATCCCGGGTTGCTTATACGCGTAATTCCCTTGGTCATAGCGACTACTCACAAGTTCACCATATGGAGGCATCCCCGGATACTGGGCTCGGGATCCCCTCGGGGCAATTCCGGAAGTGTATGTTGTGTGGGGTATCCATTACTGGGGATGATGTACTTCTGTGTATACCTTGTGCACAGCAAACTATTACGCGGCAGTCCGAACCACAGGCGTCTGGGTCAGCACCGCCGGTCGCTTCCTCTCCTCCTCCCAGCTTGATACGCACCCCGTGTGACGTTGTCATGGGTAGGGAGCTACAATCTGAGATGTGCGCCAGATTGGCCAACCTTGAAAAATTAATTTCCAGCTCGGCCGCCCGTAAGGCTCCGGCTAAGAGAAAGCACTTGTCACTGGCTCCGCCGGCGGATGACCTTGACGATGTTAATAATTTGGACTATTCAGATTATTCCCCGCTAGAGGATGGGGAGGTTTATGAGGATAATTCAGATGATGAGCAGTTTGTTGGCGCTGATTCTGAGCTGGGGGACTTGGGGAGATCCTCGGATACTCCTAACGCTCTGGCTCAGATGTTTGAGGTGTTGGCTATTTCTCCTCCTGAGGAGGCTCCACAGCAGAAGGGTGAGTTTTTTGAGGAATCCAGGCCACGCTTGGAATTTCCTAATCAAAGACACTTTGACAAAATTATTGCTAAGGAATGGGACAGACCGGCTCGGCTCCCTGGTATTCCTCAGGGGTGGGATAAGAAATATCCCTTCCCTTCGGATACGGTTAAGCGTTGGGCATCCCCCCCCAGGGGGGTGCACCGGTTTTGGGGTTGTCCAATACTTCTGTTTTAAATAATCCTGATTGTTCCACCCTCAAAGATGGAGAGGATAAACGCATTGACCAGATGGCTTGTCATGGTTTTGCTAGCGTTGGGTCTGCCATGCGGCCCGTTTGCGCTTCGGCGCTGATGGTGGTGGCCACCAGGTCTGTGGTCAGGGACTTGTTGACTTCTGCCGGGCTGCGTCCTGGTAGTGACGAGTTCCTTGGCCTTAAACGGTGTGAGTTGTTTTTGTCTTTTGTATTAGCCGCCTTGGATGACACTTTGATGATGTGTGGTAGGACGTCGGCTCTGCTGGTGACTATTCAGCGGTCGGTGTGGTTGCGCCAGTGGGCGGCCGATTTTATGTCCAAAAAGTCGCTGACGGCTCTACCTTTTGTTGGATTACGGCTCTTTGGAGAGAAATTGGATTCTGTCACCAAGGGTGGTAGGTTACCTCAACGCAGGAAACAACGCCGTCCCTTTTGGGGGGGCGCCTTCCTTTACCCCTTCCTTTCGTGGGGCCAGATCTGGCAGGGGATTTGCCTTCCCCTCTTCCAGAGGTGATTCCGGGAACAGGGGCAGAGGACGTGCCCGTCCAGGTTACAGTTGGGGATCTAAGCCCAAACCTGCTGCTAAGCCAGCTCAGCAATGAGGGGGCGCCCTCACCCATGCGGGTGGGGGGGCGGCTGCGACACTTCTCCCAGGTCTGGGATCAGGAGGTCTCGGACAGATGAATCCGGGAAGTGGTGTCTTCCGGTTACAAGCTGGAGTTCGAGCTCCGCCCCCCTTCCAGATTTTTCAGGTCTCGGGTGCCTTCGGAACCTCTGGCCGCGCAGGGGCTCCTGGTGGCAGTAGAGAGTCTTCTGGACATGGCTGTCATTTGCCCAGTGCCCTTATCGGACCAGGGCAGGGGTTTTTATTCCAATCTGTTCACAGTACCCAAGAAGGACGGATCGGTCCGACCCATCTTGGATCTGAAGTTTCTCAACAGGTTCATCCGGCCGCGGAAATTCCGCATGGAAACGGTGCGTTCGGCTATCCACTCTCTTAGTCAGGGAGACTTTCTGACGTCCATAGACATCAAGGACGCTTACCTACACGTTCCGATTTTTCCAGCACACCAGAGGTTTCTCAGGTTCGTGGTGGAGGATCGACATTTTCAGTTTGTGGCACTCCCTTTTGGTCTCACCTCGGCTCCTCGGGTGTTCACCAAGGTGCTGGCAGGGGTGATGGCTCTACTCAGGGTTCAGGGTATCCGCATTGTGCCCTATTTGGACGATCTTCTGACTATGGCTTCTTCCTTCAACCAAGCGGAGTTGGACACCAGAACGGTGGTATCCACTCTGGAGAGGTTCGGTTGGGTGATCAACTACCCCAAGTCCTCTCTTTCTCCGTCCAAGGTTGTCACCTTTCTGGGAATGTCCCTGGACACTTCGCAGGCCAGGGTGTTTCTGCCCCAGGCCAAGATTCTTTTGATTCAGGAGTTGGTTCGGCTTCTCGTGTCGGCCCCTCGTCCGGCCATCCGGCTAGGGATGAGGCTGGTGGGGTTGATGGTGGCCTCATTCGAGGCAGTTCCCTTTGCGCAGTTTCACACAAGGACGCTCCAGCTTCATCTGTTGAAGGTTTGGGACAAGTCTCCGCTATCGTTGGATCAGTCCTTCCGGATGACCCCCCGAGTCCGTCGATCCCTGCAATGGTGGCTGGGGTCTGCCAATCTGTTGAAGGGCAGATCTTTTCTGGCGCCGTGTTGGGATACGGTCACCACGGATGCCAGTCTGTCAGGTTGGGGGGGTGTTTGGAAGGACCTTCAGTTTCAGGGTCTGTGGGGCCCGCAGGAGGCCCACGAGCCCATCAATGTTCTGGAATTGAGAGCCATCAGGTTGGTTCTGTTTCGCTTGACTCATCAGTTGCAGGGCCTGCCAGTTCAGGTTCGGTCGGACAACCGGACGGCGGTTGCTTACATCAATCACCAGGGAGGGACTCGCAGCAGGAGTGCCCTCAGGGAAGTATCTTTGATTCTGGATTGGGCGGAGAGCCACGTCCCGTGTATCTCAGCAGTCTACATTCCGGGAGTGGAGAACACGGAGGCGGACTCTCTGAGCAGGTCCTCCTCTCGCCAGGGGGAGTGGTCTCTCAGTCCCCAGGTGTTTCGTTCGATTTGCCTCAGGTGGGGGTTCCCGGCGGTGGACCTCTTTGCCTCTCGTCACAATCACAAACTTCCGGTATTTGTGTCTCTCTCGCAGGATCCACTGGCTCTGGCGGTGGATGCCATGTCTCTGAACTGGAGGGATCTGGGGTTTCTGTACCTGTTCCCTCCGTTTCCAATGGTAGCCAGAGTGGTGCGCAAGCTGGCCCTGGAAGGCGCGTCGGCGATTCTGGTGGCACCAAGGTGGCCAAGGCAGGTTTGGTTTGCAGACGTGGTAAGACTGGCAGAGGATCAGTTCGTTCTGCCTCTGCTGCCGGACCTGCTCACCCAGGGTCGGCTACGCTATCCCAATTTACCATCGCTGGCTTTGACGGCGTGGCTGCTGAAACCTCCATCTTGAAGGAGGAAGGTCTTTCTGATGCGGTGATTCAGACTCTTATTAGCGCCAGGAAGCGGTCTTCCTCTACTGTTTACTATAGGACCTGGAGGTCCTATATTGACTGGTGTGAAGGTAGGTCTTTCCCGTGTCGGGAGTTTTCCATTTCCAGGATTCTGGAGTTTCTTCAACATGGTCTGGATCTGGGGCTCCAGCTCAGTACCTTGAAGGGGCAGGTTTCTGCTCTGGCGGTGTTCTTTCAAAGGTCTTTTGCTCTTCATTCCTTGGTCAGGACTTTTTTCCAAGGGGTTACGCATGTTCGACCTCCTAGGAAGCCCTTGGTTCCAGTTTGGGATTTGAACCTGGTTCTTTCTGCTCTTCAGGGTCCCCCGTTTGAGCCCTTGAATGAGATTGCTTTGTCTTCTCTTACTCAAAAGGTGGCATTTTTGGTGGCTATCACTTCGGTTAGGCGTGTTTCTGAGTTGGCAGCTTTATCCATTAAAGCTCCGTACTTCGAAAGGCATCAGGAAAAGGTTGTCTTTCGTTTCAAGCCGGATTTTCTTCCTAAGGTGGTTTCTGCCTTTCATCTGAATCAGGACATTGTTCTGCCTTCTCTATGTCCTAATCCTAGCAACGACAAGGAAAGGGCGCTGCATTCCTTGGATGTTGTTCGCGTTGTGAAATACTATCTGGTGGTTACGTCTTCCTTTCGTAAGACTGATGCTTTTTTTGTGGTGCCCTCTGGGCCTAGGAAAGGTTTGGCTCCTGCCAAGTCTTCCATTAGTAAATGGATTCGTCAGGCCATCATTGGGGCCTATTCTGCTAAGGGGAGGAGTCCCCCTTTTCGTGTTACTGCTCATTCTACTCGTGCGGTTGGAGCGTCCTGGGCCTTTCAGCACCAGGCCTCGGTTGAGCAAGTTTGTAAGGCCGCTACTTGGTCTTCTGTTCACACTTTTTCCAAGTTTTACAAGGTTGATGTTCGGGCCTCAGCGGATGCTGTTTTTGGCCGCAAAGTTCTGCAAGCTGTTGTGGTTTAAGTTGTGCCTTGTTTTGGATCCCCGCCCTTTTATGGACACTGCTATTGGATGTCCCACGTGTTATGGATATCTTGAAGCGGGGTGTGTGACATACTTAGAATGATACCATTTTGTGAAATACTCACCTGTAAAATGGGTATTATAAGTATGACACACCCCGCTTCACCCGCCCTTTTTTTGTATTCTGGATCCTTTATATTGTGAACTTTGCGTTGCTTTGGTTTATATTTGCCTCTTCCTGGTCCCTTACCTTACTGCTTCTGTATACTGGGTAGTGAGTGGGAGGTCCCACGTATTTATGGACCGGGAGGGGCTTTCTTTTTCCTATCATCTCTGCAGAACGCCCTCTTCAGGTCGGTACTACCCACGTGTTATGGATATCTTGAAGCGGGGTGTGTGACATACTTATAATACCCATTTTACAGGTGAGTATTTCACAAAATGGTATTTTTCCTCTTTCAGTCTACATAAAAAAACACTTTCCTTGGCCAAAATTTAGCACCAATCATCAAGCTGGGTGCCACCAACTTTACTCTTGCTGACCAGAGCGTGTTCCCCATTTACGCTGCCCTACTCCCCCATTCACTTGAATAGGTGGACGGGAGCAGTAACCATGGTGCCATCAAGCAGTGGAATTGCTCAATGGTCAGCGCTGATTTTTGGGAGAGGTGTTTTTATGGGAGGACTTTAAAGCCGTTAAAAGATTCCAGGCCTAGCTACTAGCCTGCCCCCAGGGCATCCTACACCTACACCTCCCGGTCATTTCTGCCAGTGACCGCATATCTGGCTTTCCTACGGCTGTGCATGCTCCTGCACCCAGCCTTTCTGAATATCGACGCAGGAACACACTGAAGTAACATTCCGGGGATGTGGCCAGCAGAGTGCACCTTGTCGCTGTGGCACCTTTAAGATCAGCCAATCGGCGATCTCAAAAGTGCCACTGGGTGTGGCTTCGGTTTTCTTTGAACTGCTTTGGTGGAAGAATGGAAGAGTCGTGGACCCAGAAATGGGATTCCATTGGCTTTAAAGGGCCAGTCCAGCCCGATGGCCCATTTTTAATGTGTCAAATGTTTTTTTGGGGCGAGTTTCCTGACAACCAAGTCAAGTAAATCTGCTGTATGATTACATGTTTAAAGTGGAACAAAATTCAGGACTATCCTGGGTTTTGGTCCTTGGCCTTGGGGCATCCCGATCGGAGTTGCCCCACTGTGTGAGACCCCCCCTAGGTCACCCGAACAAACCTCTTCCCGGTCCTACGACGCATTTGTGGACACTCGTCCAATCAGTGGGCTCGGAACTGCTCGAGCTCCTTTGTCCAGGAGCTCGTCAAGTATATATATATATATATATATATCTATATATGCTGTGGACGGCATCCCCCGCTACCCTCGAACAGGGAGCATGTCTGTGCCAGCCATTAACAAATGCCTGGTGCAGGCATGCGCCCTGCTAGAGGGATAGCAGGGATGCGGCTGCTGCTCGCGAATGCATCGTTGGACCGGGAAAGAAGGTTTATGGGCGACCTGGGGGGTTTCACACAGAGGGGCATCCCGATTCTGGATGCCACGGGGGAAGGAATCGTTCAGCCTGAGAATCTTAAAGATTCCTGGGCCAATCTCCATGGGTTTTGGTCCACTTTATAGTACCCTGTACAGGCAAACACAATAAACAGCACATGCTGACCTGCAGTCACGCGCAGCTGAATAGCACAATGCCGATACTTTGAATCTACCCGGAAATGGCTATATCTTCCCCTTACATAAGTCACAATGACTGGCCATACCTACTCTATTCAGCTCTTAGCTGCCCCCTCCATTTTAATGAGTGGGTGTGGCCAGTCATGACTAAATCCAGGAAGAAGCAAGGAGGCAGCAAGGTGACCACTGACTGTGGTTTGGCACGAGGATTGTGTGGTCTGTATCTCTCTGTAACTCTATGAATATCATTGATAAGGTGCACCTCAATAGCCAACTGCAACAGTCCCGAGGGATTCCCAATTTGGGATGCCCATGTAACGTGGAACAGAACCAAGGTGAGAGAGAAATCTGAGCAGTTGCTTCCTGTCTGCTGTAACAGCCTGTCACATGACCGTCACCCTGCCACCACACACCATGCTGCACAAGCTGACACCCACCAGGATGCCACTGACACAGGCAAACTGTCACAATCCCCAAAGGCTTCATCAGTGCAGGCCCAGTGCAACTGCACTATAGCACCAATGATAATGTGACCCTGGTAAGACCGATCCAGGGATCCTGCAGGGCATGCGCAGGTCACAGCGGCATCCCCGCACTCCTGCCACGCGTTTCCAAATGGCTTTCACAGCTTCGGCTGGAGGGTAGGGCACTGCAGGACACCCCAGTAATATGCAGCAAAACCCAAAAATAAAGGGAGCGGATGGATTGAGATCTGCTTTAAGATCCGCAGAGTGCCCTGAATGGGTGATGTAACGCCACCCTAGCATAGCTATGCCTATGGCCTAACAGTTACTTCATCAGGAGGGGATATTGAAAGCACAGGGCATAGTACTCACTGCTGAGGGGTACTGGCCCAGCAGGCCATTACCAGGTTATCTCCACCCAGGAAGGTGATCTACTGCTTGTCACCATGGCAACCCATCCAGTCGCCTCTCCATTCTGGCCACATGTGCAGTGCTAAAGCCGAGTGGCTGGTCACATGATCAGACCTTGCTGTGGCCGTGTGTCCATTCCTGGTTGTCAAGGTGACACAAGCACATGCCACGCCCCCCAATGAATAAAAGGACAAACAGAAGCCTCTGTGTTTTTGCCCCCGGCACCCTCCTCCAACCTTCACAACAAGGTGGTTGATCCTGCCCCCCACCAAAATCCAGCTACAGGAAAATGGCCCCTACCAACGCTGCATGGAGGGACACATTCCTGTCCCGAACACTCATTTTACACACAATGAAGATATGAGATATCCACAACAAGGTGGCCACCAGCTAGAGAGGTGGGAGGAACGCGCGGCTAGTGGGGACTGAAGAGACGGGCCCTGGCAGGAGAAGGCATGGCTATCAGGAGAGCAGGCTCTGTATTTGGTACCCATAAGCCTCTGTGTCGCCTGTTAAAAAGGAACAAAACCTGTGTGCTGTGTGCAACCCCCCCCCCCCCACCGGGATGGATGGTAAACTCTCCTTTTCCTCATTCCCATGGTGCATATGTGAGTGCTCTGAGCACTAAGGAAATCCAAAAGTAGTGTATGCCGCCGGCCACATACCCACTCGGCCCTAGCAGTGGGTGTGCCCACACCGGCCATTCAGAAATGCCTGATGAGGGTGTGTGCCTAGTTATGCGGTGTAGAGTAAATTGGGTAATCTAGAGGGCGTCACACACCGGGGCATCCATGTTTGGGATGCCAGCTAAAGAGGTAGACCAACACCCCCTAAAGTCGTAAAGACTTAAAGGAGCACTATCGCAAAATAGTATAAACCGGACTTTCAGCATGATTTAATGAAAAGCCCCAACCCTTAAGAAACTATTCCCCATCATCTAAAATGTATATATTTTACGTTTTTAGTCACTTATTATTCTTTCCTCCACTGGGCTGCAGCTCTTTTCAGGACTCTAGGATACGGGTGCCACCATCTTGCCTCAGTAGCATCACATACTGAGGAGAGGAGAGCGGGATAAAGTACAGGGGCGGGTTATAGCTGTGCTTTGCACAGACAGAGCAGAGCTGGGGTCAGGAGAAGGACAGCAATCCCAGAATGCAGAGCGTCACAGTCAGAAGACACTTCCTGTTTGCAGGCTGCCTGATGCTCCATGAGCCGCCATCTTGGATGTTTAAAGGCTCAGAATACACACTAGGTGCAGGTAGGATGATTTTTAATGTGGCCAATCTGTATGTACAGGGTTGAGGAAACATATAAGATAGGCTCTTATTCAGGGTGAAGGTCCAAATTAATGTGAGCAATCTGTATGTACGGGGGGGGAGCATATAAGATAGGCTCTTATTCAGGGTGAAGGTCTGGATTAATGTAGGCAATCTGTATGTACAGGGTGTGGGAAACATATAAGATAGACTCTTATTCAGGGTGAAGGTCCGGATTAATGTGGACAATCTGTATGTACAGGGGGGAACATATAAGATAGGCTCTTATTCAGGGTGAAGGTTCCGGATTAATGTGGGCAATCTGTATGTACAGGGGGAAACATATGAGATGGGCTCTTATTCAGGGTGAAGCTCCGGATTAATGTGGGCAATCTGTATGTACAGGGGGTAAACATAACATAAGCTCTTATTCAGGGTGAAGGTCCGGATTAATGTGGGCAATCTGTATGTACAGGGGGGGAAACATATAAGATAGGCTCTTATTCAGGGTGAAGGTCCAGATTAGGGATGAGCGAATCGATCCGGACGAACCCGGATTCGTTCCGAATTTCATGAAAAATTCGATTCTGAACGAATCCGAATTTCCCGGCGATTCGATCGATCGAAGTTTTCCTTTAAACTCAATGACAGGCATTCTAAGATGGTGGACGGACATGTTCAGACATGTCCCCAGGGGCAAGTGACGATGGGACAGTCACATGCAGTCTATCAGCAGCCAGGAAGCCCGGTGACGTCACCGTGCTATATAATGCGGCGGCCATTTTCCTTTTGCGCAGTTGAGACTTGCATTGCAGACAGAACCGAGCTAGCTGCAGACACGGACAGACAGTTAGTCATAGGTGAGAGTTAGCGATAGCTAGAGACAGTTACAGATAGGTAAAGAGAGAGACAGATAGGGAGATTTAGAGTGGTAGACAGAGCTAGGGAAAGATCCAGAACAATCCAGCAGCATACAAGTCACATTGACAGGGTGCCTAGTGCTGCCTATGATTCATATTTCATAATTACTGGGTTACTGTATTCGGTTTAAATACAGCTGCACACTGTGCATGTAATGCACATGCTATTTAACCCTTTCTGCTATTTAGCCCTGAACGCTATTTTAACCCTATCTGTTAAAAGCATTTCTCATTATTGGATTAGTGTTAAAAGTTTCTGTTCATCTTAAAATACATTACGCCACACTGGCATCCCAAGGCACATGCTATTTAACCCTATCTGTTCAACAAAAGCATTTCTCATTATTGGATTAGTGTTAAAAGTTTCTGTTCAGCTTAAAATACATTGCGCCACACTGGCATCCCAAGGCACATGCTATTTAACCCTATCTGTTAAACAAAAGCATTTCTCATAATTGGATTAGTGTTAATAGTTTCTGTTCAGCTTAAAATACATTACACCACACTGGCATCCCAAGGCACATGCTATTTAACCCTATCTGTTAAACAAAAGCATTTCTCATAATTGGATTAGCGTTAATATTAGCGTTAATAGTTTCTGTTCAGCTTAAAATACATTAGGCCACACTGGCATCCCAAGGCACATGCTATTTTAACCCTATCTGTTATACAACATAAGCGTTGACCAGCATCAGCTTCATGAAGATACTTTAGTTTGCACTTGTTTTTGACTGCTTTCAATAAACCAGGCCGCAGAGCACCCCAAAGCTGCACCTTGCACCCTATCTGTTTATACTAAATAAGCAAATACATAAAAATGTCAGGCAGACAAGTGCCAGGATGTTCAAAGAGGAGTGGCAGAGGCCAAGATTCAGCAGGCAGAGGTCGCAGCAGACTAGGGGCGAGTGGCAGCAGGAGTCACGGTGAGAGACCTGATCTGCCAGTATCTGCTAGCGGTCGTGTCTCCACCAGTAACGCATCTGCCGTGGTAGATGGTTAACGCGCTCATCAACATCATCACAAGTTACGTCTGAGACCCCCAGTCTAGGGTCGGTAGGTTCCTCTGACACAACCCTGAGTTGGCATGCCCCGAGAGCAGTCCCTGTCCTCCCATTGCCTCTGTCCTACGCCGTTCCCTCCCCCAGCGACGTATCCTATGCTTTGGGTTCAGCTCCACTGTTTAATGAGGAGGACGATCAGATAGAGGACAGTCAGCAGCTACTGCCCAGCCATGAAATGGAGGTGGCTTCTTTAGCTCGGCAGACAAATAGTGATGTGGACAGTGTCGTGGGTGTTGCGAGATTTCCAGCTTCTGTGCCAGACACTGTTGAGGAAACCGAGAACATCAGTGACGTACAGCCACAACTCGGTGATGATGATGATGAAGCTGATCGCACTTGGGAGCCGGGTGATGAAGGGGCTTCATCGTCATCATCAGGAGAAGAGGGGCGCAGGTTGCCCCGGAGTCAGCAGCTCAGGCAGCAAGGTGTTAGCAGCATGGTTGGCAGTCAGCATGGGGGCACAATTGTAAAGCCTGGAGCCAAACGGGGCCGGGGTAGAGCACCTGCTGCGCGGCAGGCTACCTTATCGGGTAGTGGAGCAGGGGTTCCTGGAGTTGGTGACAATAGCAGCGAATCAGTGAGGCCTGTTGGTGGGAAAAGTAGCTACTCGGCAGTGTGGCGGTTTTTCCTGAAGCATCCGCAGGAGGGTAACATGGCCACATGCAAGATACGTAGGCAGAAGGTGAAGCGTGGCCAGGGCCCAAATGTTGGCACCACGGCCCTGCGTCAACATATGATGCGTCACCATAAAGCGACCTGGGAGAACCGAGGCTCCCAAGGGGTGGTCCAGTCTGCTTCCTAACCAAGTGGCACGCCGCTCCCAATTTCTGCCAGCCAAGGCTCCAGCACCTCAGCCGAAGGCAGCTGTGCGTCATACCCATCCTCTGTCGCTCCTGCTCCTCCTCCTCCAAGTCATGCATCCCGCCAGCAATCCATCAGCGAAGCCATGTCCAAGAGACAGCAGTATGCGCCCACTCATCCCATGGCGCAGAAGCTGAATGTGCTCCTGTCCAAGTTGCTGGTGCTGCAGTCGCTCCCTTTTCAGGTGGTGGACTCTGCACCTTTCAGAGAATTGATGGCTTGTGCCGAGCCGAGGTGGAGAGTCCCAAGCCATCATTTCTTTGCCAAGAAGGCAGTACCAGCACTGCACACTTTTGTTGAACAGAAGGTGGGCCAGTCCTTGAGCCTGTCGGTGTGTAGCAAAGTGCATGGCAGCGCCGACGTCTGGAGCTGTAACTTCGGTCAGGGACAGTACATGTCGTTTACGGCCCACTGGGTGAATGTGTGACCTTTGCAGCAGCAGCAGCAACTTGGACAGGTCACACCGCTTCGGCCTCCGCGCTCCCTGCCCGTTGGGCCTGTGATACTGTGCGACTCGGCCTCCTCATCCTCCGCCATCTCCTCACCCTCCACTGTAGGCTCAAGTCTCAGTGCCCCTCCAGTCTACCATGTGTGCAGGGCACGGAGGTGTCACGCAGTGCTTCACATGGTTTGTCTTGGCGAATGGATTCACACAGGGGAGGAACTGCTTAAATTTATTCATCAGGAAATCCAAACATGGCTTACTCCAAGAAAACTTAAAATGGGAATCATGGTTACCGACAATGGGAAGAACATTTTGTCTGCGCTGCGCCAAGGAAGGCTGACCCATGCCCCCTGCATGGCTCACGTCTTCAATCTGGTTGTCAAACTAAAGTATGTATGTAAATTCGGCACCACAATATAAGATCAAATTTAAATTTAATTCCTGTGGCCGTGCGGTGGTGGGAGACTATTTCTGTCCAAGATTAGAATTAAAATATTATAATGGTGAATCCAGCAATTCACCTAGTATAGCTCCAAACCAGCGCACCTCCTCCACAGTGATCAATGAATAAACTAAATATACATCATGAATTCATAATTAATAGTTACCCACAAAAATTACATGACAGACAATTAAAAAACATATAAGACTAGACCGTACATTTCCAAGGGCATCCCAATCTTACCCAAGTGTTCATAAAAACAATCCATAAAGTGCATAAGTGCTAATCTGTGCAAATCATTGATAATACAAAATGTGGCAAGAAAAAAAGACAAGCAGACTAAAAATATCAAATACAACAAACCAATTGAAAAAACACACATCACCTGAGTGTATAACTCTGAAGTGTTCCCCAGGAATGCCCAGGTCAAGTAACGATCCCCCAACGCGTTTCGTGGCCCCCCGCTCACAGGCCACTTTATCAAGGTGTAGATAGTTACCCCATCATTGCCCTTATAAACAGAGACTCACCCCTAATTGCAGGACACGCGTCCGGGCGCGCAGCACGGCCCCGGCCGGAAGCCGCCTGCACGCACACACACAGCTGAGCCCCGCGCTCCAATCAGAGCAATGCAACCGTCCGGTGACGTCGTGGTCCCGCCCCCCAGACCGTCCCCCCAGCCAGCCGCACACATAAACACTGCTAATAGCGTGCGTGCCGCGGCTGTAGGAGAGATGGAGGGGACGGAGCTCACCACGCAGCCAGCACGGGTCTCAATGAATACTAGAAACAATGTAACAGGCAATGTGATGGGATAACTAGCCACCAGTTACAATAATCCACAAGTACGATCCCAACAAAGACCACATATTTAAAAACATCATTTAATAAAGAATCTAAAAATGACACCCACAAATTATCCCCAATAATACATTCACATAAATATACAGAATTCTATCTACACATGATTTAATAATAACAATAATAACTATAACTAATCTATACACACAATATGATGGGTAAATAAACACATATCACAAATGTCCCAAATCGGGGTGTTTATTCCCAATCATATTTTTTCTCTTTAAAGGTCTACAGGTTGGGTCACAATTATAGTTTTTAAAGAAAATTTCAATCAGATTTGAGAAACCCAGAATAGCACAAGAGTGGATGAAATAGGGGTAAACAATAAATAAAATTAAAGTTAAAAATGTATTAACCTAATCAAATCCGTAGTTCAATACATGAATTAAACAAACCAAAAATTCAATCAATAATCCTTATCCAGTTTACAGTCTGAATGGTGTGTTATATTAATTTTAAACTAAATATCAATTGTACCTAATCAATTAATCAATCAATCCATATCATTCTATTTTATTCCATTCCATTTTATATTATTTTATTTTACTTTATTACATTTAATTTAATTAATTATTAATTGATCATTTGTCTCAACTTCACTAGATCTACCACCTCTTCCCTTCCCCATATATGAAATATAATATTATACATGTAATAATAAATAAATGATAAAAAAGTGAATAAATAAAATAAATTAAATACATAAATAAATAAACCAAAATATATTTATTTATAAAAAATTAAAATTAAATAAATGTGCAATTAAATAAATAATGATAAATAATTTATTAGATGATTAATTAAACCATTAATGAAGATACTAATCAATACCCAAAATAATTAGAAAAATGTGCCCCCTCTATATTTAAAAATTAAATCTGTGAAATTAATAAAAAATAATCTATCAAAAAAGCTCAGACTCTGCTGAAAAAAACTATTTATCATTTTCCTGGGAAATCCCTGGAAATCCCTTCAAAAATCACATTTGAACATGGGGAGTGCAAAATAGTGCAAAATGGTCTGGCAACAAAGGGTGACAAAAACTCCAGGTAGGCTGGCACTTAAAGGATTAACCTCCCTGGCGTTATGATTATGTCTGGAATTTTGTACCAAAAGCGTTACCATTTGCCCTTTGTATGTATGGAAATTTGGTGTTATGTATTGAGTTGCGGATTGCTGCTCGTTGTAGCGATTTGTCTCCGTGACAATCTTTTCAATTATGTCATCTGTGAGAAATAATTTTAGGCACGCCAAAGGATCATTGTGCTCAACGTCTACCTTCATCCCAGGTGATCCAGTAAACGGAAATCTTGGCGGCGGTACCTCATCCATACCGCAATCAATTGGGCACCAAGTGCGCACATCACTGAGGTCAGGTGCAGAATCGGCGCTGTCGCCACTTCTCTGGTCAGTGTCAGATGACGAATCTTGCCACGAATCGCTATCGCTCATTTCTGCGAGGGACTCTGTGTCGCTGTCACTTATCTGATCCAAAACCGCTTTGTAGATGCTAAAGTGACGCTTTGATGACATGGTAAAAAATTTATTTTATGGGCAGAAAAAGGGCAGGCAGGGCAGTGTAGGATGATCAAAGGGCAAATATGAGGTGTTACAGTGTCAAATCTGAGGTGATACAGTGTAATCTCACAGGATTTCACTGTATCACTTGACTTTGTGTGTGTGTTTCCCTTTTACATTTGAATCTGCCGCCTAGTTCCGCCCCCATGAGCCTCTGCGGCTCACAGAGACGGAACCAGGAAGTCAGAGGGACGCATCTGCCGGGGCTCTCACCGGCAATCACAGCGGGGACATCGCTGGATCGCAAGAAAAAGGTAAGGAGACTCCGCTGCCAGACTCTGCTCCTCTGCCTAATCTACCCCGAGCGTGACTCGGGGTTACCGCTACTTGCAGCGAAAATTAACCCCGAGTCACGCTCGGGAACACCGCCAGGGAGGTTAAAGGAGCTAATCCTAGGAGGTCCAGTTCTGGGCGGTACACCTTTGAAGTTCAGATGAGGCAATCAGCCCAGAGGTCTCTAAGTACACCAATCAACCCACAGATCCGTAATGCACCAATCACAGTCACTGCCTCCCTGTCCAATCCGGTCAGGTTCAGTCCTATAAAGGGATTACCACTTCAGTGTGTCAGTGCCCGTGATAGCGTTTAGCTGGCTATGTGATTTCTCCTGTGATTTCCTGTACATATTGTTATTGACCATTTGCTTGAATCTCGACCACGTCTCAGCCTTATCCCTTTGTACTGCGCAGCTCTCTGACCTCCTGGTGTGACCCTTAGCTTGACGTCTGACCTCACTTGATTTCTCCTGAGCACCCGAATTGCTTCCAGTACTTACCTGTTTCCGCAGCACCAGAACTGTTTCCAGTACTTACCTACTTCACCCAGTCTGACCTTTGGTTTATCTGTCTTCACTGTCCGTGAGACTACAATCTTTGAGCCATCAAGTCCTGGGGGTAACCATGTCCAGCGAGGCATATATAGTGTCCCGGCAAACGGGGGCTTGTCTATAGGTGAAGCTGGCTGTGGAGATTGAGGGTTGCAGGCTCACAACGAAGACAGGTATTCTCGGGGTCTGACAAAAGCTTCATAGTTTAGGGGATAAAGGGGCACTTATCAGGAAATTCCCACTGATTCTCCATTAACCCCAATAAAGATTTATGCATTGGAAAGGTCTGTTGCTGTACAGCTGACAATTCAGCATACAATTAAGCCTTCATAGTCATATCTACTTTGTCCTGTGGAATTTTCAAGGTGTACCTTACCAGGGACAGCAAATCTTGCTCTGGAGCTAATCTGAACCTTACTTTTAGTTTAGACCCCGATAATAAAGATCCAGCTTCAGCCTCACAGGCCAATTCAGAATCTTCTGAAGCGTCCGCATGAGGGTCAGAGACCCCTGCTTTAGGATCTGCAGGAGCGACTGAACTGGACTGTGGCTGAAGGGACCGTAGAAATATCCGAACCCCCTTGAGACCCTGCTTGGGAGGCTAACTGAGGTATAACCTGTTGAAAAGACTGAAACATAAGATCTACATCAGACTGAAAATTTACAATTAAATCTTTTACAGCAGAAACATTTTCCTCTATCAGAACCCCATTTGTACAGGAATTACAAAGGGTTTTGTATAGGTTTCGGAGAGCTGTTTTTGGCACACCCCACATAGTCTAGGTGATTTTACTTTAGTCTTCTTAGGTTCTGCCTAAAAAACGACCAGAAATGCCGAAGAAAACAGACTAACAGAACCTTCACAGAGAAAAAAAAATACCAAAAACCCAGCACCTGAAATTTTTTCAGGCAACAGTACCCAGACAACCTCCTCAGCAGACCTGGTCCCCCCCCCCCCCTCCGAGCCAGTGGCGACGTGGTTAAGACTTCTCCTTCCCTTGCTGCCTCCTTATAAGCTCTGGGGATCTTGCAGGTGATTCCAGTCTTCTCCCGTAACCCCTCCACTCTTGTAATTAACACAGCTGTTGAGGAGGTCGCGCTGCTCATGTTGTCATTGTGTGCCAGCCAACATTCAGCCACACATTGGCAAGAAGGAGAAAGGGCAGGAACAGTCAGTTCCCAGAATCCTGGCTGTCACAGAGACACTGCTGCTGCCGATGCCAGAGGAAGTAGGGCAACAGACTTTTCATTCCTCCACCAAAGACGGCAGCCGAGACCCCCGCTGCTGGGCCATACACCCTAGTGGTCTCCAACAAGGAATCCCAGCCTGGTCACTTACCTGGGGAACCCGGAAACTCCATCGGCACCCTGGAGATATTTTCCTTCCTAAAAGGACAGGAAAGCACTGAGCAAATGAGGTGGGTGTGTTTTTTTTCTAGGCTCATCTCAAGTGCTTCCTGTCCAGAGGGGTTGAAGAAGCAGTCTCCAATGGCCCGACGTGGAAGACTCATGGAAACACCATTACCGGTAGGTGTAATTAAATGTTCCTATTCCCACTCTTGGTCCTCCCCACATGTGCTGTGTGTCTCATACAGCTGCACTGGAAATATTGGCTCTCCACCAGGATGTTGGACACTCGCCTCGATCTGACCCTCCATGTTACTACTCGACTGCTGGCACCACTCGAGTGTCTGTTAGGCATCATGGATCTCGAAATGGAAAACATTATATTCTAAGCAGACATCACGTCCTGCTCCAGACATAGTCCTTACATGTGGGTATACCTTCGCCTTCAGCGCCGTGCACTGCAGTATCATGAAGAAAACAAGCTCCTCCCGGCCCTACATATACCGAGGGACCTCCCACAAATCCCCAGAATTCTCTGCAGTGCTGGAACTGCGACGACATGAAGTATCACGCTCTCGCAGGCGAGCGGGGCTTTACAGCCCGAGGCCCTGCGGGACTATTTCCACCCGTCCTCTTTGTAGAAGAATATGCCTCCCAGCCTGGGCTGCGTTGGTCGGGTGAAGGTAGGCAGCACCTAGTGTGCTTAACGGAGCCATGCTCCACCGCAATCCCCCACCATAGGGTAGGCGGTTTAGGCTGATGGTGAGCCTCTAGTGGATGCCCCTCCCGCATTATTGCCCCGTACCCCGGGTAGTGCTGGACCCTGTGTAAAGGGTCGCCATCCGCACTCATTCCCCAACTAGTTAGTGGGAAAAGAAAGGGGGGGTATGTGTGTGGTGGTCCCTGTGTACCAGTATTTCACGCTTATGGCCTTATTTCTGCCCTTCATTAACATTGAAATGTCAGAGCCGCGGCGTTGTCTAGATGCTGTGGCGCCTTTTCCTTACTAGTCGTAACGGTTTTTCTACAAATCCTTAAGCGTGTGATTGTATCCTTGCTTTGCCGTTACCTCAGAGCTTCGAGCTCTCCGGAGTGGGCGGGGACTTGAATTGGCGTGCTCCGCGTCACGGCCGAGCATCGAGCCCGCCCTTCGAGGTTCGCTGGGCGCCATTTTGCTGATCTTTGCGCGTGCGCGTGGTGGCGGTTCCCTACTCCCTTGGTCTGTAAGTGCCCTTGCGGGTGACTCCTTTTTATATGTTTTCCAGCTGTGCATGGCTCTGACACCCATTCTTCTCATTATGTCTTTCAGAAGCTAAGATTCCGGTGGCATCCCCCGGCCTGATATATATCTTAAACGGGTTCACTTTTATATTCTCCCACATCCCTAGCGGGTCTTGGGGCATCCGGGGTCGCTTATAGCATAAATCCCTGCTGGCATATTGCTTTGATAATCACCATATGGAGGCATCTCAGAATTATGTGTCCGGGGTCCCGCGGGGACAAGACCGGCTGTGTACTGCGTGTGGACAACTCCATGCTGATGCTGACAGAGCACGGGTCTGCGGACTGTGTGCTGAACAAGCACTGGCCCTGCAATCAGGTTTACCAGTGGCTGCATCTTGCTGCAATACACCTGTCTCCCCTTGTTTAAATCTCACTCCTGATGAGTCGCACTTGAGTGGGGATGACCAGCAGGTGGTGCCGCGCAGGCTACCTACGACTGAGCAGGTGATGCCTGGTTGGCAGAGCATTTGGGCGCTGGAAAGAAGCGGTCCCTGATGCTTCCTGGTTCTATGTTTCCCAAGCAAACTGAAGAGTCTGCTGCTATGTAGGTCCTCGATCCTTCGGATGAAGGTGGACTGTTTTCAGGTTCCGGTTCCTCAGACGAGATACCTTGGACCCGTGATAATTCTGGCCCTGGTTCCTGGGGCCGGTGTGACAATGATAAATTACTTATAAAGATCTTTGGAGTACTGTCCATCTCTCCTCCGGGAGAGTCTCCCAAGCCCAAGAGGGAGAGTTTCCACACGGCGACGACGCGCTTGGAATTTCTGGAGCAGGATCATTCCAGGCTCTTATATCTAAGGATTGGGAATCACCTTGTGAACGTACAGGAGTTCCGGGGGTCTGGGATTGGAAGTACCCTTTTCCCCCTGATGTGGTTGGCTGTTAGTCAGCCCCTCCCGAGGTGGATGCACCTATTATTGGGGTTGCTAACCCTCCCTTCATGACAGCCTCTACTCATCGTACCCTTCGGGATGCTGAGGACCGGCGCATTGACAGTCTGGCTTCCCACGCCTTTTCGTGTGCAGGGACGGCTCTGCGCCCGGTCTGTGCCGCGGCCGTCACTGCGGTGACCGCCAGGACCCTTCTTAGGAAAATACTTGACCACCAACCGGAGGATCTCCCTTGGGAGGTCTTTAAGGCACTGTCTGATTGTGATGTTTTTGTGAGTTTATTCTCTCAGCGATGGATGACACTGTTAAAATGTGCACTAGAACCTCGGTTCTTGTGGTGGCTATTCGCCGCCTGCTTGGCTGCGACAGAGGGCTGACAATGATACTAAAAAGGCTCTTACTGGCCTTCCCTTTAGAGACGATGCTTATTGGGGCCCGGTTGGACCTTTTGGAAAAAAGGAGTAAGGCACCCTCGAGCAGAAGGCCGTCTCGGCCTCCCAGGGGCAGGGACACCCCTCCCCTTCCCTACGTTAGTGTCAAGCGCGATTCGAAGTGTGCTTCCAATTTTTTGGAATGGAGACCCGCCCCAGGGGGGGCAGGTAACGCCCTGGGTCCTCCGGCTGTGCGAAGTCCAAATCTGCCGAAACCGCACAAGCGTGAGGGGACGCCCTCGCCTTGTTGGGCGAGTGGACTGCCGCAGCACTGGGCTCCTATCGCAGGGCGGCCATGCTTCTTTCAGGTTGTTACAGGAGGTAGTCCCCCCGGATGCAGAATGGAGTCTGCTGGGCGGTCCTTTTTATAAGGTTATCAGGGTTCTTCTAGTCCCTGTTTTCCCTTCGGGAGTTGAGGCAGGCCGAGTTTGGCGTGTAGGGTCTGGGCTCTCTTACAGGTTGGCCCTTGACATGTGCTTGCATCCGCTTTACCTTTCCCCTCCGGGATGAAGCAGTCTGACCCAGGTTGGGGCCTAGCATTTATACCTTTACAGGCAGTTTCTACATGGTATCTACCTGTTGGGCCGCAGGCGCTCTAGTCCAATAGACCTCTTGATGCATGTGAGGATTTATAATCCCTTTTTAGTCCCCTGTGCCTTCAGGACACCTAGGCCACTTCCAGCCAGTGTTGAAGGTCCAACTCTGCGCATAGGGGTATTGTTTTGGTTCCTCTCCTGCTCCCAGATGACTCACCGAGGCGAGTATGGGAGTGGTGTCTTGGACGTGCCCGTGTGGCGTCCGCGCTAGGTTCTACTTTATTGTCCTTCTTTGCTTCCTATTTTTGCATCAGGCCGTGTGGCTATTGACTTGTGGCTCCTTTGGGAGTCCTGTGGATTGGTGCTCAGGCACATCACTTACTTAGTGTTCCCCGGTTCGGTATCCCCCTACGGGGTGGCATTTAGATTGGTTCACGTTAGAACCTTCCTTCTGCTAAATGTGGACTTGTTATGGAAAGGGCCTTGCCCTCTTTGATGTCGCACTTCCTTTACCTTGCACCCGGTGGGCATGTTGGTGGCGGCCCAGATGCTGTCCCTTATTCTCAGGAGCCCTTGGGCCCTGCGACACCTTTGGTTACTTATCCTGGACAGGGTTCCAGCACCCCTGGAACTAGGTCAGTACGCTCCCCCTCGTTACGGGGGTTCCTTTTGAGGTTGTAAATTCAAGGAAGATGTCTGGGACCATTCCTTCCTTCTCTCTTCTCCCTGTAGATGGTCATCATGGGTACCAAGTCTTGCAGGTGGACTGGGGGGTCTTATTCTCCTGAAATCCCCCGTGGTTCCTAAAGGGGTCCCCTTAGGGGATCCATCTTCATACGTTTTTTTGGTTGACACATTGAGCCTTTGGTGGGCTCTAATTTGCTGGACTACTCCTCTTCAGGACTTGTCCTTTTTGGGGACTCTCGATCAGTCTGTGGACAGTGGCTTGTCCCTTTTTATCTGAGAAGGTCTCGGAACAGGTTGACCCTTCAAGAAGGTTCCGGTTCGGTTCTAAGTGGGGGTTTACATCCCTTGCACTTCATTGGTATTAGCTTGGCTGGCTGCCCTAACGTGGCAGGAGGTTCTATTCTAGTATCTTACTGAGTCCCTACTGGTGTGGCCCTGTGGGGTCCCGTTGCTATTACAGGGACTCTGTCCTGGGTTATTGTCCCAGGACTCTCTGGCCTTGGTCATGAGGGCCTAGTATTGCTTCTGTCAGGACATATTCTATATGTCTTAACTTCTTTCACCCTGCTAGGCAGGGTTCTGCATAAGATTGCAGTAGAAAGGGAGAACCGTTATGCTAGGGGCCCTGGGTGGCCCAGCGGGGCGTGGTTCGCAGATTTTCTGCTGAAGACAGTCGTACTGTATGCCCTCTCAAGAGGGCTGTTCTGCCTATTCAGGCTCCCTATTACATCGCCCTTACCTACAGGCCTTTTAGGCGATTGGTCGGTTGGCTTTTCACCCTATTGGAGATGGGTATCTCTGGGTGTCTTTTCTCTATTGGAGGGCTAGGCCTAGCTCCCTCCTCTTCTTCTCCCTTTTCTGCCGGCTATGTTGGAGTATGCTCTTCTAGTCTGCTTTGCTTGGACTAGCTCTCTTTCCTGCGGGATGTTCCCTATCCCTGGGTCCTAGGATTATTATAGCACGGTTGAAGTTGGCTCCCCAACTCAGTGCTCTGAAGGTTTCAGGGCTCGCCCTGTTCACCTACTGCAGAAGTCTGGTTCAATCTTCTGTGTTGCGCATTCCTCAGGGGTTGCTCAGGTGCATTCCCCAGGGAATTCTATGCTCCCTTTTTGGGGGGTTACTTATCCGGATACCCTGCTAAGGGTTCCCTTGGGTCTTATTCAGGTTCTTGTCTGAACTGTTCCTTCCATCATATCGCTCTTCTGGGGCGGTTGCTTCAGTCAGAAATGTGCCATAAAGGATGGCTCTGTTAGCGGTCCTAGTCATTATATATATATATATATATATATATGTTATATATCTGTACACCATGAGGTGAGGGTGTTCCGCCTTACGCCGAATAGGGTCCAGGCGGTGTTTTTATTCTCCTTAAGTCCAGACCCTGGTAGGGATTATGCCCCTTGGGGCTTATAGGTTTCTCCATCCTTATGTACCGGATCTGATTGCTAACACGGGTGTAGGTGCTCTTTGGCTTGGTCCTGCTCGGTCGCCTTGTTCCTCTGAGCCTAATGTAAACGTCTCGGCTCTTGCTGAGCCTTGTTAGCTTTGTTTTTCAGTATTCCTGCTGGTCTCGCCTGAGACCTGGGTTCATATTCTCAGATGGGGAGATCTCTAAGGTTGCCATGGCTGCCCTTTTCCAGTAGCATGGTTAGGCTGTTACTCTGGCCTACTCGTTAGGGGAAGATTATTCTTCTCTCTTGGTTTTTGCTCTCTTACTACTTGTGCTTGGCTTGGGCCTTTCAGCACTAGGTTCTGTTGAGCAAGCTGGCTAGTCCGCCGCTTGTGTTCAGTTCTGCCTTTACAAGAATTCAAAGGCTGTGGTTAGAGCATTGCTCTTGGTAGCATGGTTAAGGTGACAGCACTTTTATGGTTGTCTGTGCCTTTTTTCTCGGGGATCCCACCCTACTTATGGACACTGCTATTGGATGTCCCACATGTAAGGACTATGTCTGAAGCAGGACGTGCTGTCTG
The DNA here is from genome assembly GCA_027917425.1 of Gastrophryne carolinensis. Lineage (NCBI taxonomy): Eukaryota > Metazoa > Chordata > Amphibia > Anura > Microhylidae > Gastrophryne > Gastrophryne carolinensis. The sequence goes on along the minus strand of CM051237.1, from coordinate 30,929,736 downwards.
CTTAGAATAATACAACTCTGTGAAATACTCACCTGTAGAGTTGGTATTATATGCAGACAGCACGTCCTGCTCCACCCCACCCTGATTAACCGTGTTCTGGATCCCCTGTATGGTGATTATTATCTTGGATATTATTACCTGTTATTCTGGGTGGTTGTTTTCCTCCTGGCTTCTTCTCTCACTGCTTGTCAATGCTGGGGATTTGTGGGAGGTCCCTCGGTATATGTAGGGCCGGGAGGAGCTTGTTTTCTTCATGATACTGCAGTGCACGGCGCTGAAGGCGGAAGGCAGAAGAGCCCGTGAGCCCGGGCTCTTCTGCCCCCCCCTGGGCTTTGGGGAGGCAGGTAATGGGGGTGCCGGGCTAGTCGCAGGTGACTTGCCACCCCCCCAGCCTTGTGAACTGGTATAGGGGTCATGGACCCCTTACCAGTTCACAAGGGGTTAAATGTAAAAAAAAAAAAACAGACACACAAAGAGAAAAAATTATTTTATTAATTTTTTTTTTTTAATACTTACCTCCCGTCCATCCTGGAGCACTTTGTCCCTCGGCGATCACTGGCTTCTGCTCACTTGCTAGAAGCCTTTTATAGCTGCTGGATGACAGAACACAAAAGGGTTAATTAAAAAAAAATGACATAGGGTCCCCCTTCCCAGGGAGGGGGACCCCATTTTTTTGGAATTTTAAGGGTTAAAAACCCTTAAAAATCCAAAAAAAATTACGTAGGGTCCCCCCCTACCCAGCATTACCGACCCGGGCCAGCTATGGGGGCTTGTAGAACAGGGCGCAGGGGCCAGCGTTGGTGGCCCCTGGCCCTGCAGGCTACTAGCCCACATAGCCACTAAGTGGCCCGGGCCCTTCTGCCCCCCCCCTGGCCGTTGGGGAGGCAGGTAATGGGGGGCTGGGGGTTAATGGCAAGTCACCCGCTAGCCGCAGGTGACTTGCCAGACCCAGAGTCTTGTGAGCTGGTATAAGGGGTCTCATGGACCCCTTACCAGCTCACAAAAGGTTAACTGTGAAAAAAAGACACAACACAATTAATAAAAGTATTTTATTGAAAAAAAAAAAAAATTTTTTTTTTACTGTACTTACCTTTGATTGCAAGATCTCCTGCCACCTCCTTCACCGGCACCGATCACCGGCATGTGACAGCTGAGAGAGCTGAAGTTGGAGATCGGGGCTGGGATGACGTCATTAGCCCCGCCCCCAAGGGGCTGGGCGTAGCGGCAAGATGGCGACCGCCATTGAGAAGGAGAGAGCCTTCCGGGCTCTCTCCTGAAGATCGGTAAGTCCTGGGGGGGGATCGGAGCCCCCCCCAGGTGAAGAGGAGGGACAGCGGGAGCCAGCGCTCACTCAGGTAAGTGAATTTCATTTATTTTTTTCTTTACAGTTAGCAGCTGCTGCTGCAGAAGCGGGGGGGGGCGGCCTATTCCGGGGGCTCTCCTGGAACCATCCGACCCCCCACGGGGGATCGGATGGCACCAAATTAAAGAGGAGACCCAGCCGGATCCAACGAGGGGTCAGGTGAGTATTTTTGATTTTTACGTGCTTGGCACTGAAAGGGTTATAGAATCTATGTTGAAAAAAGGAGGGTGCTGGCAGAGTGGTGTCGGGTCCGAGTCACTTACCGGACTCGGTCTGGCTTCTGTTGTCCAATTCCCAATCTATATACTCTAAGAGAAATCAATACACGCAACAAAGTGTGTAGCGAAACTCAAAGAGCGTATCACTGTGAGAGTGAAGGCGCAACTTCTGCTTCCTCATTTATTTGGTAATATATACACTATTTTGAAGGCGTTACATTATCACATAAAGGAAAAGGTGGTCACTTAAACATATTTTACAGAGAGCATTTTTACCATATAAGGATAGAAGAGTTATCACAAACTATTTGAGCGTGTCATGGTTATATCCATAAAAAGGCATATATTGCCTATGGCATTTAAGAGAAATCATGAGTACAGCCTTAAAGCGTTACTCTAGCATATAGAAAATAAACCATAGTCTTTTAGAGCTATGTTTCTTAAATCTGAATCTTCTCATTTCCCCCCTTTGACATCTTCATCTGTGTTTCCTTTGACTGTGTCCACTTCGGAAGGTCTATAGCGAATTCTTTCCTCAGGTACTATCCCAGGCCGACGAGTTGCCCAGGGGAACACAGATCTTCTTTTTACTGGTTCCATCCCCCAAGTACTCGAACAGCATCCTTCCAAAGAAGAGTCTTGAATTTTGACAGATGATATGTCAATTCTAAAGGAAAGAAACATAGTTACTCACTTGATCTAGAAAGCGCATTATTTGCAATCAAGATACGTTTATGCTTTACTTTAGGTGCCTTGATCTTGGCTACAAGGCAAAGCGCTAATTTTACTAGAACATAAATCATTATGCCCAGAAGGCACAATGGCAAAATATTAATCAAGATATTCTTGATCCATTGTAGTGGCCCACCCCAGTTTCCCCAATCTCCAAAAGGAGACTAGTCTTTTGCAAATGTCCTGATTTTACTCTGTATCTTTTGAACTTCTTCTCTATGGCCTTTTGTTACTTCATAATAATCAGGTATCTCTAATGAGGAATTATGTATCCAAGCACAGCACTCGTAGTCCTCCGTCATTTCACAAAGTCCTGTCAAGGCTGCACTCATACTTTCTATGGCCATTTCATGCATCTCAACCTTATCCCTAATAACTAATCTTAATCTGGAACAAAAAGCTATGTCCTCTGAGTTCCTATCCATTACCTGATTCGTGAGTCCTGTGTAGTTATTTAACCTTTTCATGAGGTCTATGCCCCACCCAGACCAACTAGGAAACCAGGCCCAAATCATATCTTCTTGGGTGAATATTACTCCCTCAGGTATACTCTTTTTTACTCTGTTTAGGCTTTTTAATGGATGTTTAGGATGGTCAGTGACATCCATTACTTTATCATCTCCAATTACCCCCATGGCTGGTAGGAGATTAGCTAAATAACACCATCCCGCTGGCTCTCTTGGGAACCAGGGATAACATTTTCCACAACAAATAAAGGTACCATTACCTAGAACAAACTTTTCCTTAGCTATTTCCTGATGCGTTGGTCGGCCATTTCTACTTCTTCCTTGTATCATAAAGATGAAGTTAACCCATCCTGAACTTACATCATTAGACATAATTGTCTTAGTTTTGTTGACTAAAGTTTCATTCCCAATTATACTCGTAACATAGTCATCTTTTTTACTCTCATTAGGATCACCCATATATATATTGGTTATATTTAACAAACTCCTGTTACAAGTAGATGCTCCTATATGGGTGTGGTTTTTGTTTCCCAACAAGAAGCACCAATCTGGTCTGAATACTCTTCCCGTTAAATGGTAATTTATCTCATTAGTAGTACTATTAACTCTCTCATACTGTAATTGATTAGGGTTATTTATAAATGTGCTAACATTAATAGCGATGGCTATGAGGGGTACCCGAGAAGACGAAGGATGTAACTTACTACATATCCAACATTTGTCAAAACCAGTTTGTCTAGCATAAGAGTATTTATACTTTAGCAAAAGAAACTTTTGATGATGAGTGCCTATCTCCCTTCTATTTCTTATAGGTGCAGGGGATGAAATACTGAGGCAGAAAGCCATTATCATTATTAAGAGGAAGTACTTCATTTTCCCTCTGGACCTGTAACCTTTTTACAATGACTTGCTTGTATCCAAGTGGATTTTCCTTCAAGTTTCACTGAAGTGGGTGCAGTTAGCAGCACTTGAAAAGGTCCTTCAAATCTGGATTCTAAAGTTTTCCTGGAATGCTTTTTCACATAAACATAATCTCCTGGTTCAAGTGAATGTGTTCCAGTTACTTGATCAGGATCTGGAAGAGAGTCAGAAACACTTTTGTGCAGTTTAGTGAGATGTTTCTGCAACTGTATAAGATAATCGGTTAATTCATCACATTTTAAAGCAAGATGTTGTGGAAAGTACAACCCAGTTCTGGGAGCACTTCCAAACAAAATCTCATAAGGTGACAACCCTGTTTTCTTTGTGGGGGTGCATCTTATTGAAAATAATACAATTGGTAAACAATCTATCCATGGTTTACCTAACTCCTTCATAGTCTTTTGTAACTTCAGTTTAATAGTTCCATTCAGTCTCTCCACACTCCCCGAACTCTGTGGGTGATAGGGTGTATGGAAGGACTGTTGGACACCCAACATTTGCATCACGTTTTGCATTATTTCACCTGTAAAGTGCGAGCCACGGTCACTGTCTATCGTCTCAAATAAGCCGAAACGTGGTATTAATTCTGTAATTAATTTCTTTGCCGTGGTCTTAGCTGTTGCTGATTTTACTGGGTAAGCTTCTGGCCATCCTGAAAATAGGTCAATACACACAAGAACATACTCAAAGGGTCCACTCTTAGGGAGTTGGATGTAATCAATTTGTATTCTCTGAAACGGATAGAGAGCTCTTGGTTGGTGTTTTGTAGGTGTCTTAACCACCTGTCCTGGATTTTCAGACAAACAGGTAGAACAGGCGGCACAGTACTGTCTCGCCATAACACTGAATCCCGGTGCAAACCAAGTCTGGTTGGTAATTCTTACCATGGAGTTAGCACTCTGATGTGTAGGTAAGTGGGCAACTTGTGCCTGTTCTGGGTATAGGAAGCTAGGCAAACACAATCGGCTTCCTTTGACCCATAACCCATTTTCACATGTGGCTCCTCCTTTGAGCCATTTTTCCTTCTCCTCAGGCATTACTTTGTCCTGAAGCTTCTTCATAGTTTCCATACCTACCAGTAATTCTTCTTCTTTACTGTAGTTCACCTTTGTAGCTTCTATAGGTTTCAGAGCTGCTTGTTTAGCTGCTAGATCAGCTTTTTCATTACCTTTAGCCTCTTTGGTATTTCCTCTCGTATGTGCAGCTACCTTAACAATAGCCACTTCCTTGACATTATTCAAGTTGGTCAGAATATCTTTTATCAAATCAGCATGTCTTACTAGGGTACCTGCAGCTGTTAGAAATCCCCTTGCTTTCCAAAGGTGGGCGTAATCGTGGGCAATACCCCATGCGTAGGCGGAGTCTGTCCAGATTGTGCCTGTAGTGTCTTTTAATAGCAGCAATGCCCTAGTTAAAGCTGTAAGTTCTGCTTCTTGAGCAGACATGTGGGGTGGTAGTGGTTCAGCTTCTACAACTTCATGTTCAGTTACTATAGCATAACCTGTATGAAATTGGCCTTTCTCATCTGCATATCTACTGCCATCCACCAAAAATTCAAACTCTGGATTCTCTAAAGGTGTGTCATGTACATGTGGCAGACCCATTGTCTCCTGTTGCATTAGCTCAAGACAATCATGTTCTACATCATCTGTATATTCAAATTCAAGAAAATTATCTAAATCCTCACCATTACTCCCCCCTTCTGAATTTGAAGAGACTGGGAGTAAAGAAGCTAAATTTAAAGTAGTACATTTCTTGAAAGAAATAGTAGGGGGTAACAAAAGGGTACATTGTAGTCTCAATTGTCTGGCCATAGACAAATGTTTAGGATTAACTTGAGACAAAATACCATGTATATCATGGTTAGTGGACACTGTTAGTTCATTGTCTAAAACAAATTCTGAGGCCTTGTCCACTAACAAGGAGACAGCAGCTACAGCTCTGACGCAGGAAGGTGAACCCCTTGCCACTGGATCCAGTCTAGCTGAATAGTAGGCAATAGGCCGTTGTTTCTTACCATGATCCTGCATTAGAACTCCTGTAGCATGCCCTTGAATTTCAGTAGCCATAAGTGTAAATGGCTTCGTGTAGTCAGGTAGACCTAAAGCAGGTGCTTGTGTAACTGCTAATTTAAGTTGCTCAAAAGCATCTTGTGCTTCTGGTGTGAGACCAAAAGGTGTGGTTTTTACACAGTCATACAACGGTTGCATCAGTGAACTAGCATGAATAATCCATTGTCTACAGTAAGATATGAGACCTAAGAAGGCTCTCAGCTGCTTGTGTGTCCTCTGTCTTTTGTAAGGTGTCTAGTGCCTTGTGAAATGCAATGACCTAAGAAGGTGACCTGTTGTTGGCAAAATTGAAGTTTTTCTTTACTTGCTTTGCAGCCATTTTTAGCCAGGAATGTGAGAAGGGAGATAGTACCTTGTTCACATGTGGTCTGATCAGGGCAGCAAAGAAGCAAATCATCTACATATTGCAGAAGTACACATCCTGGCGGTGCTTGCCAGGGAATACAAGGTAGGGCTGTGACTCATTCCTTGTGGTAAACGTGTCCAGCAAAAAGTCTTAGTTTTGAAAGTGAAAGCGAAGAGGTGGTATGATTCAGGTGATAAAGGTACCGAAAAGAAAGCTCCTGTAAGATCCACACAAGAAAAATACCTGCTGGTACTCGGTATTTGAGACAACAAGGTATGATGATTTGGAACCAGAGGAGTCAATGGAGCCAGTATGTTATTAATGGCTCTTAAATCCTGTACCATCCTGTATTTTACAGGTTGTCCTGATTCCAAAGCCTTTTTCTTGACTGGGTACAAAGGAGTATTGGCTCCTGATTGCATCTGAATCAAAGCACCCTTGGCTAACAGTTCTTCAATCTGTTCTCCAATAGCTTGTTCCTGAGCAACACTTAAAGGATACTGCTTTAACTGGGGGAGCGTTGCTCCAGGTTTGACATGGACTTCTACTGGTGCAACTGGCATTAGTCCAATGTCAGACCCTGAGGTTGACCATAAAAAAGCAGGAACAGAGCTTAAATCAACATCATCATTTACTACAAAAACATCTTCAAAATCTTCTAAAGCTTGTATTTTCATACAGCATTCTAACTCATCAGGATGATCTGGTAAAGTCAATGTGACAAGACCATCTTCTGTAAAGTCAATTTTGGCCTGTAACTTAGTCAAGTTATCTACACCCAATAAGTTATAAGGAGCTGAATCAGAAATCAAAAATTTAGAAATAAACATATGTGGACCAAGTCTGCCCTCTAGTGGCTTAGAAATGGGCAGAACTCTTGGTAAACCATCAAAACCTGATGCAATAGTTTGTTCACGGGACTGCTGGCGTTTATTTAAAACTTTATCACTTATAACAGATTTAGTAGCTCCTGTATCAATCAAAAAGTCAACTGTTTTTCCATCAATGTCAATTGGAACAATGGGTGTTCTAGCAGGTACTGTAAAAGTCACTGCTTGTAGTCAGTCTCTTTTATTATCTTTTTGGGCCTTAGGTGACTGACCCTGCTCTGCAAGAAATTTCCTGCAGTTTCTTTTAATGTGACCTTGTTTGTCACAGTAATAGCATTTCAAAGTTTTCCTTTGAAAATTACATTGTTTAGGTCTGGTATCTGTACTGACCTGTGCTACCATGCGCACCTTGGGTTTTGTTTCATGCATGTCCATTTCAATACCTTGGGCTTTAGCTAACAATTGTGCCATGGTATGATTTGTTCTCCAGTTAGGGGTACTAGCCTTCAATTTCTCTTTGACCACAGATTTTAATCCATCAATGAAAGCTCTAACAAAACCATAAGTCATACAGTGACTGCATGTCCAGCTTTTCTCTGTTACTACATTTTTTCTGTCATCTGGATCCCCTCCCTGTTGATCAGCTCCACAAACTCTACATTCGGTTTGTTCTAAATCCATCCCTCTACAACCACAGATTCTACATCTCCATGTATCATTCTCATTGACTACTTTATCCTGCTCCCTAACTTTACATTGGGTACACATTCTATCCCAACCCTTATTTATCATTCCGCAATAGCATTGCCATAAGCCTACATCTGGTTCAGGACCGTACGTACTGTTACTTGCTACTGGGAGCTTAGGATACAACTTACTGGTTTCTTTCTTAACTGTCATACGCTGGTGGTGGTGGCACTGGAGGAGCTTTTGGAGCATTAGGTAATGCTTCCTCTTTGGGGTGTAACAACGGAGTAGTATTCCATTGTTTCCTATGTGGGCTATAAGTCCACTCTTCTTTTTCTGCCAAATGTGACAATTTTAAAGCACATTCTACTTGATGATCCCATCCTTTATAAAAAATCAAACCATGTTTGCCTTTTGAACAAAGGGGGGTGGGAGCAGCTCAATCACTATTTATACAAAATTATCAAAATTATTATTCAGGGCCTGGGAACTAATTTACTGCCCAGTTTAACCCTCTCATCAACTAAATATCAAGCAACAAACATGTCTAGCTATGTGGAAAGACAGAGATTTGGTTGCACATATCTGCAGATACATGTGGAAGCCACACTGCCCTGGCAAGGCACTCTGTATTTAGTGTGGTCCCTACTCTTAATTCTGAGTCCCCAAAGTTGGGACATGCAATGCAGACAAATATCTGTGAGCTACTCACCTGGGAAGCCGCCAGCCTCCCTTTAGAACACTTCACAGGGAGAAATCCATATTGACTGAACCTCTCCCTGCTTGTGCTCATGGCAATTCAAATGAACAAAGGGGGGTGGGAGCAGCTCAATCACTATTTATACAAAATTATCAACATTATTATTCAGGGCCTGGGAACTAATTTACTGCCCAGTTTAACCCTCTCATCAACTAAATATCAAGCAACAAACATGTCTAGCTATGTGGAAAGACAGAGATTTGGTTGCACATATCTGCAGATACATGTGGAAGCCACACTGCCCCGGCAAGGCACTCTGTATTTAGTGTGGTCCCTACTCTTAATTCTGAGTCCCCAAAGTTGGGACATGCAATGCAGACAAATATCTGTGAGCTACTCACCTGGGAAGCCGCCAACCTCCCTTTAGAACACTTCACAGGGAGAAATCCATATTGACTGAACCTCTCCCTGCTTGTGCTCATGGCAATTCAAATGAACAAAGGGGGGTGGGAGCAGCTCAATCACTATTTATACAAAATTATCAACATTATTATTCAGGGCCTGGGAACTAATTTACTGCCCAGTTTAACCCTCTCATCAACTAAATATCAAGCAACAAACATGTCTAGCTATGTGGAAAGACAGAGATTTGGTTGCACATATCTGCAGATACATTGTTCATTTGAATTGCCATGAGCACAAGCAGGGAGGAATTCAGCTAATATGGATTTCTCCCTGTGAAGTGTTCTAAAGGGAGGCTGGCTGCTTCCCAGGTGAGTAGCTCTCAGATATTTGTCTGCATTGCATGTCCCAACTTTGGGGACTCAGAATTAAGAGTAGGGACCACACTAAACACAGAGTGCCTTGCCGGGGCAGTGTGGCTTCCACATGTATCTGCAGATATATGCAACCAAATCTCTGTCTTTCCACATAGCTAGACATGTTTGTTGCTTGATATTTAGTTGATGAGAGGGTTAAACTGGGCGGTAAATTAGTTCCCAGGCCCTGAATAATAATGTTGATAATTTTGTATAAATAGTGATTGAGCTGCTCCCACCCCCCTTTGTTCATGTTTGCCTTTTGCTATTTGTTCCCATTTATGTACATCCAATTGGAATTTATGTACTAATTTAAATTCCTTCCAAATTTTTCTAAGATCTTTAGCTGCATCTGCACCACATCTTTCCCTTGTGATTTCTTCTAATGATTGCCATTTTTCCTCTAAGGGATCCTCTTTAGACTGTCCTTTACCCATTCCTCTTCAGTGACCTTGCCCTAGGTAGCTTATTGGGGTCTAACCTCTCTGTGGGTCAGGATAAGAAAGCAAAGAGGAAGGTGCACACTTTCACCGGCAAATACCTTGGGTGCGGTTACCTGGGTCCTCAAGTCCCAACGATCCAGTACATAGAAAAAAGAAGGGGAGGTCCGCACTCCTAAAATTTCACTTTTATTTCCATCCAGTAAAATGATCAAAAGTAGTAAGGCAGCGATAAAAACATAAGCAGCAATCCTAGTCTTTCTTACGCGTTTCGGGCTAGGTGCCCTTAATCATAGATAATACATACAATGGACAATGCTATTTATATAGAGGGTAGATAAGAGATAAGAGTAATTACCTCACCGCCTGATGCCGACGCCAAGAACTTCCGGGTTGTCGCCACCGTTGACGCCGCAGCGCAGCCCGCACTAAGGAGCCAATGTAAGTCGGGCTGACCGATGGAAGGGAGGGCGCCAATAGGAGGGAGGTCGCGCCCACACTACCCTCGGCGCACCGGCAGCAGAGACGCGGCTGACGACAGGGCCCCTCAATGACGTCACCGCCTGATGGAAACGTCGCCGAAACCCAGTGCGCATGCGTCAACCCGCCTGACAGGCATACAGCGATGGACAGGCGTCTAAGCCAATCAGGCGAGGAGACGTAGAGGGAGGGAGAGGCCAACGGCGCGTAGTCATAGCAACCACGGACGCCGGGTGACAGCAACCCGGAGGGCAAGCGGAGACATCTGGCCACAAGGAGGGCAGACTCTGCGGGTCAGCCTTCGTTGCCTTCTCCCTAGGGTACCGAAGAAAATAAAACGTCCGCCGGACGTGCTGATGCCGGGCGTTCCCTGAAGTGTTCTGTAATCCTACACGCAAAACAGCTGGCTGCAATTAAGCCAAGACAAACAATAAGGATTACTATCCACACATCAGCTTCTAACATATGGGTAGGTGTCAGACCTGGGTACCAGAGTACCTTATTTCCTTTTCACAACTTGGCGTTAACCTGCCGGGATCTGCTGGCATGCACCGTGAAGGCGCCGTCAATAACGATCAACACAACAGCTGGCTCTCGCCTAAATGAGTTATGAAACCAACAGTCTAATTTTCCTCGCTATAACTTCTTTCAGTCACCACTTGCATTCACCGATCGCCGGGTTAACGGGTTTCCCCTAGCCGACGGAGTGGGGCGTCTTGTGACTGTCCAAAGTTTTAACTAAATGCCAGGCTCATTGAAATTTTAATCACACTCTCAAAAATAACAAAATTTCTAAAGGGAACAGACAAACAAGACAAACAAACAAATGCAGACAACAGAAGCGCCTTAGAGGTTCTTTTGTCTAAAATGACCCTCACTCGCAGAGGTTGGCTAAGCCTACTTTACCTTGGAACTGGACTATCGTAGCCTTCTCAGGAAGAGCATAAAGAGTATAAAGACAATATGAAGTTTTCTCTTACCTGACCAGGTTTTGAAGTCTGCTGTTCCGAGGTGGCGGCGATGTGCGTCCTGTTCAGCGGGTGCAGTACCTCTTGCGACCACTAGAGGGTCCCTGTTCGGGCGCCACGTAAATGTCGGGTCCGAGTCACTTACCGGACTCGGTCTGGCTTCTGTTGTCCGATTCCCAATCTATATACTCTAAGAGAAATCAATACACACAACAAAGTGTGTAGCGAAACTCAAAGAGCGTATCACTGTGAGAGTGAAGGCGCAACTTCTGCTTCCTCATTTATTTGGTAATATATACACTATTTTGAAGGCGTTACATTATCACGTAAAGGAAAAGGTGGTCACTTAAACATATTTTACAGAGAGCATTTTTACCATATAAGGATAGAAGAGTTATCACAGACAAACTATTTGAGCGTGTCATGGTTATATCCATAAAAAGGCATATATTGCTTATGGCATTTAAGAGAAATCATGAGTACAGCCTTAAAGCGTTACTCTAGCATATAGAAAATAAACCATAGTCTTTTAGAGCTATGTTTCTTAAATCTGAATCTTCTCAGTGGGGGGGGCAGAAATTCAAAACGATACGAAGGGAGTGGGGCCCTAGACTAGCCCCAAACCCCCTATTCTACTGCCGCACACCAAAAATTATACTAGCAAATTCATAAAATGTGTATTCATTTATTAAATCCTTCTTAAAAAATACAGACAATACACAGAAGACTCATTAAAAAACATATAGACAAATATAACACTGGAGAGGTATTCCCTACCAATGGCTCTAATTCCACATCAATAGTAATAAAGCATACAGATCTAAAACAATCAAATGTATTTGTTCGGAATGTGATGGCGTTTAAAGAAAGTGCAGTGTACAAAAGAAATTCTAAAGTGCCAAGATGCTGGAAATACTCCTATCAGAGTGTCTAAGTGTCTCAAGTAAACATCGCACTAAAAAGTGCATCAGTGCCATAGACAATCCTAAATGTATATCCAAGAAGCGTTTAGTATAAAGAACAATGTGCAAAAAAATATTACCAACAACGTGACCGCCATTTCAGCATTCATTCCCGCAGACAATATAGATAAGCTGAGCCCAGGGTCCTCTCACAGCAGCCGACCACCGACGCGTTGCGTGGCCAAATGCCACTGAGTCTTAGGGTGAAGTTTTTTAATGAGTCTTCTGTGTATTGTCTGTATTTTTTAAGAAGGATTTAATAAATGAATACACATTTTTTTGAATCTGCTAGTATAATTTATGCTGTGCGGCAGTAGAATAGGGGGTTTGGGGCTAGTCTAGAGAATATGGGTGCCGCCATATTGACTCAGAAGCATCACACATACTGAGAAGAGGAGAGTGGGATAAAGTACAGGGGGTGGGTGTTATAGCTGTGCTTTGCACAGACAGAGTAGACCGGGGTCAGGGAAAGGACAGCAATCCCAGATTGCAGAGCGACTAAGTCAAAAGACACTTCCTGTTTGCAGGCTGCCTGATGCTCCACAAGCCGCCATCTTGGATGGCTCATAACATGCATTAGATGCAGGTAGGATGAGTTTTAATGTGAGCAATCTGTATGTACAGGGTGTGGAAAACATAAGATATGCTTTTATTCAGGGTGAAGGTCCACTTTAAGAATGTAACCTCAGATATTACAGGTACAGGAGATAAGAAGATACCAAATACTCTGCAGTTGGTCGCCAGACACTTGCTTGTTGAGCAGTTATGACTGTTTATTTTTGAGGGAGGGACAAGCAGCACAATTATTATACACAGGGAATGATGAGCAATATAAAACGGAACTATGACAATGCTGATAATACACACAGTATTATAAGTCAGATGCAACACATTGGTACAGGAGTGTGTTAGAGCCCTGCCCTAATGAGCTTACAATCTAAAGGATGAGGGTGGAGACAACAGTTTGGGTCGCAAAGTGTAGGTACTAAGCATAAAGTGCTCTGAATGCTTAAAAGACTTTTGTGGATGTTTCCTAAAGAGCTCAGATGAGCTGTGCCAATACAGACACAAGGCGCCCTGGACATCGTTCACCGATGGCACCAGTATGCGAAGCCAGTCCAGGTGGGCCTGGTCTCAGTCCAGAGTGCACCGATAGAAGTCAATGGAAATTTCTAGTGTACAGAGGCGTTGCTTGTGCCTATTGGCCTAGCTATCTAAAGGGCTTTAGGAAAAGTCCCCAAAAGTGATATTTACACCACCATAGCTCCACAGCTGGGTGTAACCTTCCCGGATTTGATTCTTACAGTGGTACAGATGATGTATGGGAGGCACAGAGCAGCCTATGATTTTATCAGCCATTGTCATGGAGCCTCTTAGCTGCTATTTCCTGCTTGGTTGCCTCTCTGAACCAGGAAGTAAGATTGGAACACATGGATGAGCTGATCACCTTACCCAATGGTCGTTGCGAGGGCATGTGCACAAATATGCACCTGTTGTGCAATGGTGTGCATTAAAGTGGAGCAATCAACACTGTGGCCAGGCCTGGTGCCTGGTTTACAGGGCTGGCCGACTAAGTGCCCCTGGGGCATCCGGATGTGCGATACCTCACTGTGTGAGCCCCACACACACCTGCAAACTTTCCGCCCGTGCATCGCCACGGTTGTGGGCCAACGCAGCATCCCCGACATCCCTGCAGCTGTGCACGATCCTGCTTCCAGCCATTCAGCTAGGCCAGAAGCGCGCATTCCACAAAGGAGACAAGGATGCATACACCGCTGCTCCCTATGCTGAGACACAGTCCAAAATAGTGGCTTTATGCAGTGCATTAGTATGCATGGCATAAAGCGCTGACTGGACACGTGCCAGTGCATGAGTCGTTGGAACAGCGGACAGGCAAGTGGAGTGGATTTCACACAGTGGGGCATCCCAATTCCAGATGCCCCCGGATCAAGGACCAATCACCAGGATAGCCAAAATCCTGGCTTTCAGATTTAGCTAGTTTTTTTCTTGTTTGCATATTGATATTAGGAAAAGGTGTTTTTTATTCTACTTACTTACATTTTTAGGGAAACCCTGTGCAAGCAAAGAATTTGTCAGGGGATTACTTTCAGAAAGATAAACCCACTACAACAAGCTGGGTACACCAAGAAAGCTTAATGTGTGTACTTTCAGGCCGGCCGGAGTGCGTCCGTCGCCAGCTGGTGATTAACAGCGTTACTGGGGAACGCAGGCAGGTGGGTATTTAATAAGCACCCACAGCACCCTCTGCCTTGCACTCTGCCTTGAGGAAGAGACTTTTCATCTCGGAACGCGTGGGCTTTCTCGGGGGGGGGGGGGGGGGGGGCGGCGCCTGCTGCTGGTCTGGGCATATTTACAATTTTGAATAAGATAAGTAGCATAACTTTTTTTTTTTTTTTTGTATAATCTGTTTTTATTGAAACATACAAGCAGAAACAGTACATAGGAAACAGACCCTGGTTCGGCACAGGGTAAGAATCTTGACAAGGTACTCCAGAGAACATTTTAAGAGAAAAAGGTTCAAAATAATCATAGGAGTCAAATCACAACACAGAAAAGCCCCACGCACACCCAACGTACTAATGCTCCCCGGGTGCCGGGGTAATAAGTGTAATAGAGACTCCGCTATGAAGAGATTCCCACTGTACCCACCAAGGATAGAAAAGAAGAGAAGAAAGAGGGGAAGGGGGGGGGGATAGTCTTGACTCCTCTTAAACCATTGCTCAACCCTTCTGTGTGCTTGACAAACCTCCACGCCGAAGCCCGCAAGGACCTAGCCCCAAAGTTAATCAACACGTTACCCAAGCTGGTTAAGCCTATCTTTAAACCTATCGGAGTCCCGTAGAACCTCCCAACAGGTCCAGGTCAGCGCATACTTGTCCCTAAGCCCCCTATCACCCAAGATCAGTTCATCCGCCCGCCTAATCCGTTCCAGTTCTGACAACCATTCCCGTAAGGAGGGAGTCACGCGTGATTTCCAGTGTCTGGGGATTACAGCTCTTGTGGCCGATAAGAAGTGTCTGAGTATGTCTGACCTGTATCGTGATGCTGGTCCCTCCCACAAGGAGAGAAGAGCCAGCTGGGGAGATATCCTGATTGATTCCCCTGTGGTGTCCGTATAGATGCTCAGCACCTTATCCCAGAAGGGGCGTATGGCTGGACAACCCCACCAAATGTGAGTCATATCACCCACCTCACTAAGGCAGCGCCAGCAAAGGTCTGAGGAGTGGGGGGCAAATCTCTTGATGTCCGCTGGGCACCTATACCATCTGGAGATAATCTTGTAGCTCCTCTCCTGCGCGGCCCCCTCCATCACCGCACTGTGCGCTAGGTTAAACATTTTAGCTTGATGCTCCTCAGAGAGGGAATCACCCAGCTCATTCTCCCACCTCAGGACAAAGCCCAGCGGTCCCGTGTGAATGTTATTCACCAGGGCGGCATAAATCCGGGAGAGGGAATGGGGTGCGGGGGACGCTGAGGACAGAAGCCCCTCCACCTCTGACAACGGGCCTTCAATGTAACACTTCGCCTTTAATGCCGACACAAATGCCGCCAGCTGACCATGTAAGAACCAAGACATCTGAACCCCGGGATTCCGCTCCCTCAACTCGCCCAAGGACGGGAGCCCCCCCGCCCAGCAACCGACCCAGTCTTGGGGCAGACTCGACCCTCCAGCCCAGGAAAGACTCCACACCCACCCCGGGTTTAAAATCTGGGTTTCCCAGAATTGGTGTCAGAGGGCCCGGGCGTATCACAAGCTGGCCCCCAGCTGTCATGCGGTCCCATAATATCATCAAATGCTGAGTCAAAAATGGCAAAGACCTAAGCCATTTTCTTGGCTGGGGGCCCGTCCATGGCAGAGTGACCAGCGGCCACGGGGAGAGCTCCTTCTCAATGGTGACCCACATTTTATTTGTGTCCTGATGGGCCCAGTCTAGCATTCTCATTAGAACCGCCGCTGCATGGTAAAGCTTAAGGTCTGGCATGCCAAGACCCCCTTTCGTTTTATGCCGTGCCAGGGTGCTAAAACGGATCCGAGGCTTTGAGACCCCCCAGACGAATTCGAGGAAAGCAGATTTTAGGATCTTGAAAAAGCTGCTAGGGGGAACTATAGGGGCCGTTTGGAAAATATATAAAAAGCGAGGCAGGACCTCCATCTTAATCACAATTATCCTCCCACATCATGACAAGAGCTTTCTGTTGTATTGTTTAACCCTTCTATTGCCAGCCGCGTAAATTTTATGTGGCTGCCTCTCCAACCGTTAAACGCCAGCCACATAAAATTTACGTGCCTGGCTTTGCCCCCTGCTAGCGCCTGCAAAATGTAAAAAAAACACTTACCTGACCCCTCATTTGAACCGGCCGGGTCTCCTCTCCACCCTGGGGGGCTCCGATCCCCCGTCGGGGCTCCTCCGGAGGAAGGGGAGAGCCCGGAGTACCCCCCCCCCCCGTTTTTGCAGCCGCTGGCTTTTCCTGTAAAACAATAAATAAAAGAAATGACATTTACTCACCTCCATGTGCGCTCGATCTCACCTTTCAGGCTCTCTCCCCTCTTCCTCCGACGGGCGCCGCCATTTTGCCGTGAAGCCCCGCCCCTTTTTGTCACTCGGCTGGCGTCTTGACAGCTCCAGGCCTCTCAGCTGTCAGATGCCGGTGATCGGTGGTGAGAGAAGGAGGGGACAGGAGATGCTCTGATCTCCTGCCTCCCCTCCTCCTCTGGCTGCCGATCACCGGCATCTGACAGCAGATCAGCGAGGGACACAGGAGCCGACGATCGGAGGTGAGTAAAGAGTAATTTTTTTTTTTTTTAATAAAATAATTTTTACTGTGTGTGTTTTATTTAACTGTTAACCCTTTGTGAACTGGTAAGGGGTCCATGAGACCCCTGTACGAGTTCACAAGGCTGGGGTCTGGCAAGTCACCTGCCCTAGCGGGTGACTTGCCATTAACCCCTGCACCCCCAATTACCTGCCTCCCCAAAGCCCAGGGGGGGGGCAGAAGAGCCCGGGCCCACATAGGCTATTTGCATTATTTGCATATTGATATTTTAGGAAAAGGTGTTTTTTATTCTGCTTTTTTATACATGTTTTTGTGAAACCCTGTGCAACCTAAGAATTCTTCAAGGGATTACTTCCAGAAAGATGAGCCCACGACAACAAGCTGGGTACGCTTAGAAAGCTTAAAATGTGTACTTTCAGGGAATATATGGTTTATGGGGGATATTCCAAATGTAAAGGGTTGTTTTGGTAGAAAAAGCACAAGGTGCACACTTTGTCTGCAGAGCTGAAATTTTGAAGTAAAATTACCGTTACGCACATGCTTTACTTTGGTGTGTTTGGCAACTCTTCCCTTGACAGTAGCTATGCATGCTGGGTATTGTTCTGTTCGGGGCATGTTGCTTTTTCAGATTTTCAGTTTTTTTCTTGTTTGCATATAGTTTTTTTAGGAACATTTGGTTTTGATTCTGCTTTTTTATACTTTTTTTTAGGGAAACCCTGTGCAACCAAAGAATATATTGAGGGATTACTTCCAGAAAACTGCACCCATGTCAACAAGCCTGGTACGCCTAGAAAGCCTGAGGTGTGTACTTCCCGAGAATATATAGTTTGTCGGGGGTATTTCAAATATAAAGGGTTGTTTTTCTTGAAAAACTGCAAGGTGCGCTTAGCGCATAGCATAGTTGTATTTTATCTGAAAATCTCCTAAAGCGTTGTTTCAGTTTGGGGGAGTCTCCTGGGCAGGGAAGGGTGTCTACCTATACATATGTGGTACCGCTGTAACCGGGAGAAATTGGGGTTTCACGCGCAATAAGATTTTATTGACAAACTTACATTTTTTATTACAAAAAAACACTACAAATTGTAAAAAATTGTTTTTTGGGTTTTGTTTTGCACATATTTCATCCAAAAATATTGAGAATACACCTAAGAAATGACAAACAAGACATTTCATGTTAAAGCCCAGACTCTGTTGAAAAAAACAATATATCACTTTCCTGGGAAATCCCTTCAAAAATCACAGTTGAACAAGGGGAGCGCAAAATAGTGCAAAATGGTCTGGCAACAAAGGGTGACAAAATCTCAAGGTAGGCTGGCAGTTAAAGGGTTAACCCTTTTGTTGCCAAGCACGTAACACCTACGTGCTGGCTTGGCTGGGCCTTAAGTGCCAAGCCCGTAGGTGTTACGTGCTTGACTTTCCTCGCTTGTAGTTTAAAAAGTAAAAACAACAAATACTCACCTGACCCCTTGTTGGATCCGGCCGGGTCTCCTCTTTAATTTGGTGCCATCCGATCCCCCGTGGGGGGTCGGATGGCTCCAGGAGAGCCCCCGGAATAGGCCGCCCCCCCCCGCTTCTGCAGCAGCAGCTTCTAACTGTAAAAAAAAAAAAAAATAAAAATGACATTCACTTACCTGTGTGTGCGCTGGCTCCCGCTGTCCCTCCTCTTCACCTGGGGGGCCTCCGATCCCCCCCCAGGACTTACCGATCTTCAGGAGAGAGCCTGGGAGGCTCTCTCCTCTCTTCTTCTCGATGGCGGCCGCCATCATGCCTCTAAGCCCCGCCCCCTTGGGGGTGGGGCTTATGAAGTCATCCCGGCCCCGAACGGGCTTCATCTTTCTCAGCTTCTCAGATGCCGGTGATCGGCGCTGGGGAAGGAGGTGACAGGAGATCCTCTGATCTCCTGCCTTCTCCTTCTCTGGATGCCGATCACCGGCATCTGTCAGCTGAGCGGCGAGGGACAAGAGCTTGCAATCGAAGGTAAGTACAGTAAAAAAAAAATTTTTTTTTTTCTAATAAAATACTTTTTATTATTGTGTGGTGTTTTTTTTTCACATTAACCCTTTGTGAGCTGGTAAGGGGTCCATGAGACCCCTTATACCAGTTCACAAGGCTGGGGGGGTGGCAAGTCACCTGCCCTAGCGGGTGGCTTGCCATTAACCCCCGCACCTCCATTACCTGCCTCCCCAAAGGCCAGGGGGGGGCAGAAGAGCCCGGGCCCACATAGACTATGTGGGCTCGTAGGCTGCAGGGTGGGGGGGCCACCAAAGCTGGCCCCCCCACTCTGTGCCTACAAGCCCCCATAGCTGGTCCCGGGCTGGTTACTTTGGGTAAGGGGGACCCCACGTCATTTTTTTTTTTGGATTTTGAAGGGTTTTTAACCCTTCAAAATCCAAAAAAAATGGGGTCCCCCTCCCCGGGAAGGGGGACCCTATGTCATTTTTTTTTTAATTAACCATTTGTCATCCAGCAGCTATAAAAGGCTTCTGGGCAGGAAAGGGTGTCTACCTATACATATGTGGTATCGCTGTAACCGGGAGAAATTGGGGTTTCTCACGCAATAAGATTTTATTGACAAACTTACATTTTTTATTACAAAAAAACTCTACAAATTGTAAAAAAATGTTTTTTTTTTATTTTTTTTCACACATTTCACCCAAAAAAATTGAGAATACACCTAAAAAATACAAACAAGACATTTCATGTTAAAGCCCAGACTCTGTTGAAAAAAACAATATATAATTTTCCTGGGAAATCCCTGGAAATCCCTTCAAAAATGACAGTTGAATATGTGTAGCGCAAAATGGTGAAACATCGTCTGGCAACAGGGAGTGGCAAATGCTGCAGGTAGGCTGGCAGCGAAAGGGTTAACCGGCAGTCCGACAACATACACTTTAACTTCTTAAGCCCGGACAGAGGGATGGAGGATTTGCCAGAAGAGGTGTCAATTTGCGGGTTAAGTGGCATATTAAAGTCACCTCCCAGTATGACTATCCCCTCTGCAAAGTCAGATAACTGTTTCAAGACCCTAGAACAGTATTGGGACTGGTCCTTGTTGGGGCCGTACAAGTTCGCAACAGTGTAGATCTTTGTACAAATTGATAACTTCAGAAAAATGTATCTGCCATTGGGGTCAATCTTGGAGTCTAAGACCTCGTGAGGCAGAGAACGGTGAAAAGCAACCAAAACCCCCCTAGATTTGGCTTCAGGATTAGGGGCATGGACCCAGGAAGAGAAATATCGATCCCTAATGTTCGGGACTCGTCCCTCCTTAAAATGTGTTTCCTGCAATATAATCAGTTTGGCACCACATTTATGGAGGTCATACAGAACTTTAGATCTCTTCTCGGGGGCATTGAAACCCTTCACGTTAAATGAGCAGACAGTTAAATTTGCCATCCTTACCTTACGTAACCCCTGGCGGCTGGAAGGAAGGGAAGCCGCCAAGCGGAGACTATAAGGGGGGAGGGTCGGGGGCCTCCACGAGGAGGGGAAGGGAGAAGGGAGGGATAAAGCGCAGAAGACAGTAGGAAAAAAGAGAGGAGAAAAAAAAAAAAAAGAGATGGAAAACTACTAATAACAACAAAAATTCAACTTACTGCGTCACAACAATAGTTAATCTAACTGAAATCTACTAGACACAGCGAGTAAAATAACCAACACACCTAGCGCACTGATGCTAGATCCCCTAACACCTCCCCAGGTATTCCCGAGGAGGGTGGGGGATCGGAAGGCAAGAACCAGTGAGAGCTGCCCAGGCCGGAGCGCAGATGATCAAACAGAATCTCAGAACTGGTGGTCTCCGAGATTATGCCCGCTAATGCCACTATGCCCGCTAATGCCACTTTGACCTGAGCATCTCCCAAGGGAGACTGTAGCAGTCATCCCACCCCCCTCCGATGGAGGAGCCAGAGATGCTACATAACAACTCAACCCTGCCCCCCAGTGGGCTCGACCAACAGTCCACAACTCTACAGCGCAAAGAGGGCCGGGACAAGGGACTGAAGAGACCACCAGAACATGCGAAGAGGGAGGAGCCAGAACGTTCCATGGAGCCGGACGAAGATCTCACTATGCAGCCAAGGACAAGTCCCCGCTCAAACCCCATCGTTCGCAGCGTTGGGGGCCCGCGGCCTGCCCGCTCTGAATCTTCTGGGCCGAGGCTCGATACAGCGGTCGCCTATCCCGGGAATCCCAGGCGGACACAGCGAGGGAGACAGCCAGTTCTCAAGTTCCACCGCTGGGGCACCCAGAAATTGTGAAATGGCTACGAAGGGCAAAGCTACGACCACGTAATTGGAGAATCAAGTGGAAGGGGTGACCCCATCTGTATGTGGCGCCCACAATCCTTGCACTCTCAAGCAGTGGTTTCATGATCTTCCGCATCTGAAGCGTGCGACGCGCCAAGTCGGGTAATATGATGATCTGCGCTCCTTTAAACGTGATGGTTTTTTTGATCCATGCTTGACGCATGATGGCTTCTTTCAGCTTGTAGAAGTGCACTCGCCAAATAACGTCCCTCGGCCTGTGTGGATCTGGGTTTTTAGGGCCTGCGGCTCTGTGTACTCTATCCAGCTCCATATCATCCCCGGGCGGACGGTCCAAGACTTGATTGAAGATCTGTGCCACCGTGTCTGAGAGGTTGGAGAACTCAGGGACCTCCGGGAGACCCCTTATCCTTATATTATTTCTCCTCCCCCGGTTCTCCATGTCGTCTTGATGAAGCAATATGCCCGCAATCTGACGGGTGGACTCCGTTTGGGCCCTCTCCAGGGCGCTATGATTATTCTCGAGTGCGGTGAGACGTTGGGAAACCGATTCTTGAACTTGCTCCACAGAGGTGACCCTGTTGTCTATTTCAGACACTGATTTTGATACTTCGTCCATCTCTCTCCAGAAAGTGGACTCCATTCTGTTGATAAAGGTCTCGAAGTCCTTCCTAGTGGGCAGAGATGAGATAAGGGCCTTGATACTGTGCTGCTCGATCTCAGAGGGGATATTCCTGGGTGCGTCGGTCTCCATCCCACTCATACTGGCTGAACCCGAGACCAGCGTAATCAACCCGGGCGGGGAGTCATGGTCATCAAGAGCCCCCCCCGCCCGCACCTGCGGGGTTAAGGCGCCGCGGGGGGCACCCGACCCAGACGAGATGGAGTCAAAGTCCCTCCCAGGGGGGGACGGCCCACCTGCGCTGCCCCAGTCATCCGCCCGGGAGTCCACAGAGGAAGGACGTGTGTCACCATGCGGGATCCGCCGCCGGGAGGGGGGCATCTGCACACGGGAGGGCAGCCGGGGATCATCATCACTTCTCTCCCCCTGATGGGCCCACTCTTCTGGATGAGTCCCATGCGTCTGGAGCCGGGGGAGATGCTCCTGTTTATTCCCCCCATCAGGATGTTGGAGCGAGGGGGAGGGCCGCAATGTATCCCCAGGGGATCCAGGAATGATGTTCTGTCTAGCCGAGGGGAATGAATGGCCCCCTTTGACCACCTCCCCGGGGGCGCCGAGTGATCCAGCCTGTGTGCCCAGCCTCCCCTCCCCTGTGTGCAGACTTGAGCTGCGGCGGGGTCTCAGCCCTGACCCGCCGCTGTAGCTGTGACTAAGCCCGTCGGGCTCCGCGGCCGCACGCCGCAGGAGCGGCTCCACCTCCGCTGCCTCCCTGTCAATCGATCCTCCGGCCGGGGAGGGGGGGGGCCCGTCTCTCGCCCCGCGCCTCCCCGCCGCCGTCCTCTGCCGGCTCTTGCCGCACCGCCTCCTTATCTCCGGTCCTCGCGATCGGCGGAGAGCGCGCCCGCTCCACCTCACCTTCAACCGCTGCCCCGGTCAGCGGCCGGGACACAAGAGGGGCTTTTTTTCTATGATTTAGCCTTGATTTGTAAATTTCTCATGATGTGGGTTTGATATTGAGGAAACATTGAGGATTCTCTAATGATTGATGCACTTTAGGTGACGGCACTTAGCACTTTAGTTTATAATCACGATTGATTATCTAAATAATAAGTTTGGTAGTATTATGTCTCATTTAGCACATACTTATATTTAGTCCTACTGGCAGCTAGGTACAACTGCGCCCCCTTTGGCAGATTATGATATTGCATGTCCTTTATGTTTTTTAATATTGTCTTTTTAGTGTATTGTATATTGTGATAGTCATCAAATAAATATATTTTTTATACATTGATTGGGTGTGTGCAAGTATAAATCTCTGGAATTACTCTTTGGGGAGTTTTGGGCATCAATTGTTGTATTGGTACTTTCAGGGAATATATGGGTTGTGGGGGGTATTTCAAATGTAAAGGGTTGTTTTGGTTGAAAAGGTGCAAGGTGCGCTTTGTCTGCAGAGCTGAAATTACAGCTACGCACATGCTTTACTTTGGGGTGTTTGTCAACTCTTCCCTTGACAGGACCTATGCATGTTGGGTAAACCTGCAGCTCGGGAAGCCACAGAGCCCACAAGCTGACTGAGGGTCATTGAGACTCTGACTGAGAGTCTTTCTGTCGCACGGCGGCCTGCTGGCGGACTACCATCCCTGTGGGTGGGGGCCCACTTTGCCGGCTGTGAGGCCCCAGGTCTGGGGCTCACTACGGAGGGAAGCCCTCCACCTCACCCCTAAGTGTTATCGCGCATATAACCTTTTTGTGTTTTTTTCCTTATGGCGTATTTTCTGCCTGGTTAACCTTTTGGCACTGAGGTTCCCCAGTGGTGCTCGACCCGTGCTGCCACAGGCGGATCCCATGATGCGCCAGTTCGGATGTGGGTCTGTCACCGGCAGCCCCGTGCCAGATGCGGGTGGCCGGCGCGCCGCAACTACCCTGCGGGGGAGCCTGCCATGACGCAGGTGTGGCGGTGTGGTGACAGCATGACTTGGGCACTGTGGGTAGACCTATCCTCCTACTGGTATTGTTTATTTTCCGTGTGCAACCTGAACCGAATGGGTTGCCGGGAGATCTGAGGTGGAGAGGTTCCCCGGCAGCGCTTGGTTTGCCACCGTTCCCCGCATGCGGCGGCGCGCTGACAGCAACCGGCGCTGGTGTTTATACACCAGATGCGGGACTGGCAGCTCCTGGCCTACTAGGAGCAGCCCTGGCAGTGCCGCCTTCCAACCGCAGCGGCTTGCTGCTCTGCTGGCACGTGGTGCTGCGGGGTACGACCTACCCACCTTAGCCCCTGTTGAGCGACCGCATCAGGTCTCTGTCGTGTTTATTTTACTTATTTCACATGATTGTATTATGTATATGGTTTGTAATTGCATTTGTTTGGCTGGTGTTGTTCTGATTGGCTGCATCAGCTCTGATGTCATGTGGGACACACCCACTGACATCAGGTGGTAATCCCGGGCTCTCTGAGGACATTTAATCCTCAGTGGAGGGGAATCTCTGCTTGCTTGTTTTTGCTCCCCGATGAAGGGGCGCTAGACGCCCCGAAACGTTGGATTTTGTTGGATCTTTTTGGTCTTTGCTGTGATATCGACCTGTTGGATTTGAATACAATATCTTTTGGAGTGCTGGCTGATCGTCTTTCTTGTGTGTTTGCGGCGCCACCGCCGGCCACAGCACCCACTACAACGCTAGGTAAGAGTGCTTCTGTGGAATCTGACATTGCTGACAGAGTCTGACTGACTTTGATGGGGAGCGCGCACCCCCGTCCCAGCCTAATCTGAATGGCTGGGACAGGAGCATGCCACCGGGAATGTGGCAGCCCCCCATGAAAATCAAAATTCACAGAATGACATAGTCATAGCAGGTGGCTCTCACTGGATGGGAGCCTGCGCTGTTCGACCATGGAAAGGTAAGTGCTTACCCGTGACCTTGGTGGGTTCACACACATGCATCCCAATTCAGGCCACTGGTGGGTTTTGTTCTGCTGGGCAGGTGGAGAAGTGTGGCAGCTCACCCGTCCTTGGTTTCTCATCCTCACCACCTGGAGGACAGAAGCTGCAGACACAGGTAAGCCAGCACACATCTCCATTTACCCTCATTTCATTTCTTTGGGGGCTGGGGGGGGGTGTCCGGTGGAGAATAAGTAATTTATGGGCCGGAGGGATCCTTACATATTGCCCCTACTGATCTGAGGCATGAGGGGGGTGCACACACAAAATAATGCTGCACCAGTTATGTCCACAGGGGCAATGATGGCCTAGAGGTAAGGAAGTGGCCTTGTGACTTGAACCCCAGCTATGGAACATGACTGAAGTGCTTGTGAACAAGGCACCTAACCCCCAAACTGCTCCCCTGGTGCTGTAATTAAGGCCAGCCCACCACTCCGGGCATGGGTACACTCATTGCATGAATTAAAGTTAAAGGGGACCAAAACTCACCTTTTTAAAACAGACCTTCACCCTGGATAAGAGCCTATCTTATATGTTTCCCCATCCTGTACATACGGATTGCCCACATTAATCCGGACCTTCACCCTGAATAAGAGCCTATCTTATATGTTTCCCCATCCTGTACATACGGATTGCCCACATTAATCCGGACCTTCACTCTGAATAAGAGCCTATCTTATATGTTTCCCACACCCTGTACATACAGATTTCCCACATTAATCCGGACCTTCACCCTGGATAAGAGCCTATCTTATATGTTTCCCACACCCTGTACATACAGATTTCCCACATTAATCCGGACCTTCACCCTGGATAAGAGCCTATCTTATATGTTTCCCACACCCTGTACATACAGATTGCTCACATTAATCCGGACCTTCACCCTGGATAAGAGCCTATCTTATATGTTTCCCACACCCTGTACATACAGATTACCCGCATTAATCCGGACCTTCACTCTGAATAAGAGCCTATCTTATATGTTTCCCACACCCTGTACATACAGATTGCTCACATTAATCCAGACCTTCACTCTGAATAAGAGCCTATCTTATATGTTTCCCCATCCTGTACATACGGATTGCTCACATTAATCCGGACCTTCACCCTGAATAAGAGTCTATCTTATATGTTTCCCCATCCTGTACATACGGATTGCCCACATTAATCCGGACCTTCACCCTGAATAAGAGTCTATCTTATATGTTTCCCCATCCTGTACATACGGATTGCCCACATTAATCCGGACCTTCACCCTGAATAAGAGCCTATCTTATATGTTTCCCACACCCTGTATATACGCATTAAAAATCATCCTACCTGCATCTACTGCATGTTATAAGCCTTTAAACATTCAAGATGGCGGCTCATGGAACATCAGGCAGCCTGCAAACAGGAAGTGCCTTCTAACTGTGCTGCTCTGCATTCTGGGATTGCTGACCTTTTCCTAACTCCAGCTCTGCTCTGTCTGACTGAGCAAAGCACAGCTATAACCCACCCCCTGTACTTTATCCCGCTCTCCTCCCCTCGGTAAGTGTGGTGCTTCTGAGTCAAGATGGCGGCGCCCGTATCCTAGAGTCCTGAACAGAGTTGCAGCTCAGTGGGGAAAAGAATAATAAGTAATTGACTAAAAACTTAAAATATATTAAATTTAGATGCTGGGGAATCGTTTTATAAGGGTTTAGGCTTTTCAATAAATCATGGTGAAGGTCCGGTTTAACCAGCCTCCTCTGAATTGCTCACCCTGTGAGGAGAACCTTTTGCCAATTTTCACTGCTCCTGCTTCACTTTTATTCCAGATAATGGCGCCTGTTTTAGCTGTAAAGCTCCGCCTCCTCCATTCATTGCCACTGATCTATGCAATTGCTGATCACCTTACAGAGAGGGACAGCAAAAAAAAGTGTTCCAGGACCATTCAAAAAGCAAAAATATGCTTTTCTAGTTCTACACCCTAAGAAGGGAGTATCGGCAGGGACTTTAGTGGGTTTTGGGCCGCTTTAAATGCGGAGGAAAATTCTCATGTGTGCGCAAGCATTTAATGGCCAACACCCAGGGGGGATCGGCCCGGGAATCTATAAGATTCCCGGACCGATCAGATCCCTCCCCGCGGGGCATCCGAAATCGGGATGTCCCGCGGGGAGGAACCCCCCTGGAGGCCCACAATCCTTACCTTACCGGCGATCCAACGGCGCATGCGCGAGACGCGGCCGCGTCTCTCGCTTCCCTCTAGCAGGGCGCGCTCCCGCGCCGGCCGTTTTGTGAATGGTCGGCGCAGGAGCGCTCCCTGTTAGAGGGAGGCGAGACGCAGCCAATGACAGCGCTCTGGTATGCGCGTCCAAGCGGCTTTGGACGCGCATACCAGAGAGGCTCTGAGCGCTGTCATTGGCCGGACGAGGTCACGTGGGAGCGGGGAGAGGTGAGTTTTTGCGGCGATCGGGGGGGTTTCACACAGCGGGGCACCCCCGATCGGGGTGCCCCACCTAAGTGGACCAACACCCAGGATAGTCAAAATCCTGGGTGTTGGTCCACTTTAAAGCCCAGTCACACTGCTGTCTCCAAGCTCTGTGCTTTCAATATGAAGAGGAGCAAGAGGAGGCTAACAGAGGCATTAGTGTCCCTGATTTGGAGGGACTGTCCCTCTTTTAGTCCATGTCCCCCTGTGTCTCTTTGTTCTCGTGTGTCCCTCTTTGAGGTGTCACATGCAGATCTGTATCAATAAATGACTCATTTGCCTATGTAAAGTGTTTCAATCTTTTCTAACTGTTACACCCTATCTCCTATCCATCCCTGGATGAGGGGGCGTGGCCTAATATAACAATTGTCCCTCTTACCAACCCTGAAACGTTGGTGGGTATGCAAGAGGGGGCAGGTACAATATGACATACAATATATATATATATATATATATATATATATATATTGTATCTCCCAAGTGTCCCTGATTTGCGGGGACTGTCCCTCTTTTGAGTCTGTGTCCCTCGTTGTTCTCATTTCCCCCTTTTTGAGATTTAACATGCAGATCAGCATCTATAAATGACTAATTTGCCTATTCAAAGTGTTTGAATTGTTACATCCTATCTCCTATCTATCCCTGGATGAGGGGCGTGGCCTAAATTAATTGTCCCTCTTACCAACCCTGAAAAGTTGGTGGGTATGCAAGAGGGGCACAAAAGGGGGAGCAAGTACGATATACCTCCCAGTGTCCCTGATTTGGAGGGACAGCCCCTCTTTTGAGACCATGTCCCTCGTTGTTCTCCTTTGTCCCTCTTTGAGGTGTAACATGCAGATCTGCAACAAAAAATGATTCATTTGCCTATTCAAAGTGGTTCTGTTCTTTTTAACTATCTCCTACGCATCCTTCAACGAGGGGCGTGGCCTAATTTAACAATTGTCCCTCTTTCCTACCCTGAAAAGTTGGTGGGTATGCAAGAGGGGGCACAACAGGAGGAGCAGGTACAACATGACATATATATATATATATATATATATAAAATATTGAGGGAGGGGACAGTAAGCAGTATATTTATAAAAGCAGAAGGCAGAGGAGAGATAAGGCCTTTTCTCACCTCAGAGGTTGGAGCCACATTCCCCGGCTACGCAAACATAGCCGCCCATTCCTGAGGGCGCCTCGATCCCGGCCCACACATTGCAGGCTATAACAAAATGGCCGCCCCCGCAACCGGAGACTCCCAGATATAATAGTAGGCACATATGGGCGTGTTCTGTTTCTACACGCCCCCTCTGGTCAGGGCCCGCCTCTCAGTGTATCGCTAGCTGAGCGTTACTTCCGCTTCCGTAGCACTCGGCCGTCCTGTTGTGGACATTATCTGGTCATTGTGTGAGCGTTCGGTGTGGCCATTTTCCTGTAGCTGGGCGCTAGTGGGAGGCGGTAGCGGCCATTTGTTGAGGAGGGCGCGGCGCAGCTCAGGTAACACAAAGGCTTCATTCAGCTCGATTAGTCCTTATTTATTGCTTCTATCGTATAGAGGAGGCGGGGCTTACGTCTGTGTCACCATGACGACCAGGCCACAGCGAGGCCTGATCCCTGCAGATGTGGTAGATAGGCCAGTGTGGAGAGGTGAGCATATGGGTTGCCATGGTGACAGGCAGCACCGCTCCCTCCTGTATGTGGTACCTATAGATAGTGTGATTGTGGGGTGGCCTATAGATGGTTACCCCAATTGTGTGACCATTTCATGTATTATAGTATCAAGTTGGTACGTAGTCAAGCGTTATAAACACCCTACTGATTCCGGGTTTTAGGCAAATCCCGTTTTTTTACAAACTCGCTTTTGGCCAACAAAAGTGTTTATTTTTGCATAATCTAAAATACATATATATTAAAAATCCACTGATTGTTTCTACATATTGCAATCATGTGTATCTCTATACATCAATACTTTGTGTCATACATATCACAGATACCATTACATATTATGCTCCCTGGTTTTTCATGTTCTCACAGAGACCTTTTCCAATGGGCAGACATGTTTCGCCGGTTTATTCGGCTTTCTCAATGCCCTCAATAGGAATCCATGAGTGCATAGTTTGTTGTTGTTAAAGTGGACCAACACCCAGGATTTTGACTATCCTGGGTTTTGGTCCACTTCGGTTGTGTGAAACCCCCAGAAAGCCCCGAAAACTCACCTCTCCCCGCTCCCACGTGACCGCTGCTGCCAATCCCCGCCAGCGGAATAGCGGGAGGCAGCGACGGACAAGAAAGCGCGCCCGCCGCCACCTCCCGTGCGTCACTCTTACAGGGCGCGCGCCCGCCCTGGCCATTCACAAACGGCCAGCGCGGGTGCGCGTCCTGCTAGAGGGACGCGCGGGAGGCGCCGGCGGGCGCAGCTGGAACGAGGATCAGGTAGGGATTTAGGGGTTTCACACAGCGGGGCACCCCCGATCGGGGTGCCCCGCAGTCAGGGGGCTGATCGGTCCGGGAATCTTATAGATTCCCGGGCCGATCACGGGAGGGTGTTGGTCCACTTTAATAACATTTTCTATTCATACATGATTCACTAGCCTCCAATTTTCCCCAGAGAAATATGGCTCAACCAGTTTGCATATGTGTGGTGCACCACTAATAATGGTGAATAATGGCGTGCTCACCAGTATACTCAACTAGATCAATCAAATGAGGCCTGGGGTACGCTATTCCCCCAGGGATCAACAAATGGGAACACAACCAATGGAAAGTCTACAAAATGTTTATTCAGAATACATCAACAACAAACATTGAAAGTGGACCAACACCCACTGCTGATCGGCCCGGGAGGATCAGCTCCCTGCCCGCGTGGCACTCCGATCGGGGTGAAACCCCCCCCAGGACCCCCAAAAATCCTATCTTTTCCTCGTTCCAACGGCGCATGCGCGGACCGCCGCCGCCTCTCGGGCTTCCCTCTAGCAGGGCGCGCACCTGCGCCGGCCGTTTGTGAATGGCCGGCGCGGGTGCGCTCCCTGTTAGAGGGAAGCGCGAGAGGCGGCGGCGGGCGCGCTCTTCTTGTCCGTTCCATATTCCAGCGCTCGGAGCGCTCGCACATGTGCCCTAGGAGCGGGGTGAGGTGAGTTTTTTGGGGCTTTCTGGAGGGTTTCACACAGCGGGGCCCGATCGGGGTGCCCCGCGGAAGTGGACTAACACCCAGGATAGTGAAAATCCTGAGTGTTGGTCCACTTTAAAACCAACAAATAAGACAAACTGGACAAATTTAAAGTGGACCAACACCCAGGGGGGATCGGCCCGGAAATCTATAAGATTCCCGGACCGATCAGATCCCTCCCCGCGGGGCATCCGAAATCGGGATGTCCCGCGGGGAGGAACCCCCCAGGAGGCCCACAATCCTCACCTTACCTGCGATCCAACGGCGCATGCGCGAGACGCGGCCGCGTCTCTCGCTTCCCTCTAGCAGGGCGCGCTCCCGCGCCGGCCGTTTTGTGAATGGCCGGCGCAGGAGCGCTCCCTGTTAGAGGGAAGCGAGAGACGCAGCCAATGACAGCGCTCTGGTATGCGCGTCCAAGTGGCTTTGGACGCGCATACCAGAGCTGCTCTGAGCGCTGTCATTGGCCGGACGAAGTCACGTGGGAGCGGGGAGAGGTGAGTTTTTGCGGCGATCGGGGGGGTTTCAGACAGCGGGGCACCCCCGATCGGGGTGCCCCACCTAAGTGGACCAACACCCAGGATAGTCAAAATCCTGGGTGTTGGTCCACTTTAAGGACTCCCCCCCATGCTGACCCTATTAACAGTCTTTCCTCAAAGTAACCCACATAATGCAAGGCTGCGGCTAATATTGGATATATTACAAATCTGACCCACTGTCTATTCAAGTATAATACTAAATTAATATCCCAAAAACCACAATCAATACATAATACATATATTCCCTAGATTTTCTTTGTGCCGCCACAAAAAACATACCCGTAACCTCATGTGTTAAATCAATTGATATAATGTGCAAATAGTGTAAATCCCATATATCTCACAAGGACATACCTCAAAAATCTAAATAAACATCTAATGTACAGAATATTATCCTTGGAAAAAAGGGAGGAGGATTTTGATATAAAATAAATCTAAACAATTAGATATATCATAAAGTGCATAGTGCCAAAACACTAATCATGTGAAATGCAGGATGGACCTTAGAGAAAACAAGATACAAATGAACATAAAAAGATACTCAACTGACAAAGAATCAGGAAGCCGCAGCTGGGGTGAACACCTGCGCTTCGCAGTTCAAGCGACTGCTTATTTACCATACCCCTAGACCGACGAGCAAATATGACACAAAACTGAGAGGAGAGCTCAGTACGAGCCGGACGCCCAGTCGGGGGGTAATCAAAAAGGACGCCACAACTGCAGAGATAGCGCGGTCTGCGCATTTAAAGTGAATCAACACCCAGGATTTTGACTATCCTGGGTTTTGGTCCACTTCGGTGGGGCACCCCGATCGGGGGTGCCCCGCTGTGCGAAACCCCCCAGAACGCCCGTAAACACTCACCTCCCCCGGGCCCCAGCACTCGCCCGCGTGTTTCCCCCCCGGGCCCCAGCACTCGCCCGCGTGTTTCCCCCCCGGGCCCCAGCACTCGCCCGCGTGTTTCCCCCCCGGGCCCCAGCACTCGCCCGCGTGTTTCCCCCCCGGGCCCCAGCACTCGCCCGCGTGTTTCCCCCCCGGGCCCCAGCACTCGCCCGCGTGTTTCCCCCCCGGGCCCCAGCACTCGCCCGCGTGTTTCCCCCCCGGGCCCCAGCACTCGCCCGCGTGTTTCCCCCCCGGGCCCCAGCACTCGCCCGCGTGTTTCCCCCCCGGGCCCCAGCACTCGCCCGCGTGTTTCCCCCCCGGGCCCCAGCACTCGCCCGCGTGTTTCCCCCCCGGGCCCCAGCACTCGCCCGCGTGTTTCCCCCCCGGGCCCCAGCACTCGCCCGCGTGTTTCCCCCCCGGGCCCCAGCACTCGCCCGCGTGTTTCCCCCCCGGGCCCCAGCACTCGCCCGCGTGTTTCCCCCCCGGGCCCCAGCACTCGCCCGCGTGTTTCCCCCCCGGGCCCCAGCACTCGCCCGCGTGTTTCCCCCCCGGGCCCCAGCACTCGCCCGCGTGTTTCCCCCCCGGGCCCCAGCACTCGCCCGCGTGTCCCGCACGACTGCCAGCAGCCAGTGAGGTGCGCGGGCAGCTTTGCAGAGTGCTGTGTGCACCCCCACCTGGTCATCA
The DNA here is from genome assembly GCA_027917425.1 of Gastrophryne carolinensis. NCBI lineage: Eukaryota > Metazoa > Chordata > Amphibia > Anura > Microhylidae > Gastrophryne > Gastrophryne carolinensis. The sequence continues at coordinate 30,897,412 of CM051237.1, read as the reverse complement.
CACAGAGTTGTGTAGGATGATGGGAGAAGGTGAGCAACAGAGCCGGGGGTTGGGCCACTATGTGGAGTGGAGCGCCCACCAATTGGATGCCCCCTTCTACTACACAGCTCAGTGGAGCAGCACTCATTTCTCAGTCATGCTTTTATTTAAACTGGACCTTCCCCCTGAATAAGAGCCTATCTTGTATGTTTCCTCCCTGTACATACAGATTGCTCACATTAATCCGGACCTTCATCCTGAATAAGAGTCTATTTTATATGTTTCCCCCCTGTACATACAGATTGCTCACATTAATCCAGACCTTCACCCTGAATAAGAGCCTATCTTATATGTTTCCCCCCCTGTACATACAGATTGCCCATATTAAAAATCATTCTACCTGCATCTACTGCATTTTCTGAGCCTTTAAACATCCAAGATGGCGGCATATGGAGTCTCAGGCTGGCTGCAAACAGGTGCCACTCTGCATTCTGGGATTGCTGATCTTTTCCTGCTCTGTCTGTGCAAAGCACAGCTATAACCCCGCCCCCTGTACATTTGCCCCCCTCTCCTCAGTATGTGATGCTTCTGAGATGGTGGTGCTCATATGCTAGAGTCCTGAACAGAGTTGCAGCCCAGCGGGGGAAAGAATAAGTAAGTGACTAACAACGTAAAATATATTAATTTTAGATGCTGGGGAATAGTTTTTTAAAGGTTTGGGCTTTTTATTAAATTATGCTGAAGGTCCAGTTTAAAGTGGACCAAAACCCAGGATTTTGACTATCGTGGGTTTTGGTTCTTTCCCCCGGGGGAACCCTGATCGGGGGGCCCCGCTGTGTGGAACCCTTCAGATCAGCAAAGTTGACCCACCTCTTCCTGGTCCTACAGCGCATGCACAGCCGCTCGTCCAATCAGCGTGCTCGGAGCTGCTGAAGTCATGTCGTCTGAGCCTTTGTTTAAAATGGACCAACACCCACCCCTGATCGGCCTGGGAATCTATTAGATTCCCGAGCCGATCAGCTCCCTCCCCGCGGGGCATCCGAAATCGGGATGTCCTGCGGGGTGAAACCCCCCAGAAAGCCCTAAAATCTTTCCTTTGTAGGCGACGGATAAGCCGTCGCCTCCCGCGCGTCCCTCTAGCAGGGTGCGCTCCATTCACAAATGGCCAGCGCGGGCGGCTTATCCGTCGCTTGTCCGTCGCCTACAAAGGTAAGATTTTAGTGCTTTCTGGGGGGTTTCACACAGCGGGGCACCTCCTATTGGGGTGCCCCACGGAAGTAGACCAACACCCAGGATAGTGAAAATCCTGGGTGTTGGTCCACTTTAAGGCCAGCGTCTGCGAGCGTGCTGACAGCCACTTCCCTCTAACAGGGAGCGAGCCCGCGACGGCCATTCACAGATGCCTGGCACAGACATGCGCCCTGCTAGAGGGATAGCGGGGTTGCGGCTCACACACGTGCCATTGGACCCGGAAGCAAGGTAAGTGTATGGGGCGACCTTGGGGGGTTTCACACAGCGGGGCATCACAATTTTGAATGCCCCGGAGGAGGAAATCTTCTAGATTCCCAGGCTGATCATGGTGGGTTTTGGTCCAATTTAATGCTAAAACAACTGTGAGGCTCCAGAAGATTATCTCGCATCTCATCTCATGTCTTCCAGAGTGACGCCTTCAGAGCAGACAGACAGGGCGAGTATCGGGCAGAAGGACACCAAGATCTCTACAGGGACACCAAGATCTCTACAGGGACACCAAGATCTCTACAGGGACACCAAGATCTCTACAGGGACACCAAGATCTCTACAGGGACACCAAGATCTCTACAGGGACACCAAGATATCTACAGGGACACCATGATGGAGGCTCAGCAGCTCCTCCCATCACAGGGTAAGAGGCCGGGCTTCAGCTGATTACACGGTGCTTCACCTTTACTCACTGAGCCCCCTCCTCCCCTCGCTAACTCCACACGACCACTCTAATGTTCTCTCATCTTTACTCACAGATCCCGGAGACACGATGGTGAGACATGAGAACGAGGAGGAAGGATTAGTGCAGAATAAAGAGGAGGCCGTTCCTCTACAGATTAGCTCAGGTGAGTAATACCATTCTATAAAACTTCCTGGACTCGGATTAGTCACCCCGCACACAGGGATTTTGGGGGTCCCAGTGGTTGGTCCGCACATGGCACTTTATTTGGCAAGTAAGATAATATTCTATGTATTTTGTCTGTGATTTGCACCTACCTCTTTGCCAGCAATTTTTGCATTGTTATGTTTGAATATATATTGGGATCTGATGCACTTTGGAGGCACTTGACACTTTATAAATTGATTTGTAAATATAGTAGTATTAATTGTTTATTGATATATTAGGGTCCCCCACTCTAATGTTTTCTCATCTTTACTCACAGATCCCGGAGACACGATGGTGAGACATGAGAACGAGGAGGAAGGATTAGCGGGGAATAAAGAGGAGGCCGTTCCTCTACAGATTAGCTCTGGTGAGTAATACCATTCTATAAAACTTCCTGGACTCGGATTAGTCACCCCGCACACAGGGATTTGGGGGTCCCAGTGGTTGACACTTTATACATTGATTTGTAAATATAGTATTATTAATTGTTTATTGATATATTAGGGTCCCCCACTGGGCACATTAGAATTTGACCCCCTTGCCCCTCATTTGATGGCGGTTTACATGTTACATGTTTTTAACAGTTTTTAATGTGTCTTGATATGAAATTGTGATAATTCAATATTTGATATGAATCATAACTAATCGAGTGCCTTTGTTAGTCTCTGGTTATACCCCCTCTTGGGGTTGGGGCACCCCTCGTGTTTGTATTATATTTACACGTCACTCTCATCTTTATTCATAGACCCCGGAAACCCTCTAGTGACTAATGTGACACCTGAGGAGGAGGGAGAAGGATTTGTGGAGACCAAGGAGGAGGAAGTTCTACAGATCAGCCCAGGTGAGTAATATTGTTTTCCTATTCCCTCTTTTGGGCCTCTCCACATGCGCTGTGTGTCTCATATATCTGCACTTAAAAGCGGACCAAAACCCACATATTTAACTAGCATCCCCGGAATTGCTCCACCTATGAAAAGTACCTTGTGCAAATTTTTGCTGCTCTTGCTTCACTCTAATCCCAGATAATGGCGCCTTTTTTAGCTGTAGAGCTCCATCTCCTCCATTCATTGTTACTGATGTGTGTGGCAATGATGTCATTGCCACACCTATGCAATGACTGATCGTCTGCCATCTCACACCGAGGAGGAACAAAAAAAAACGGTGTTCCAGGACAATTCAAAAAGCAAAAACATCCATTTCTAGTTCTACAACCTAAGAAGGGAGTATCGGCAGGGGCTTTGGTCAAATGTCTTTCACAGGTTCAGTGGGTTTTGGTCCACTTTAAAGTGGACCAACACCCAGGATTTTGACTATCCTGGGTTTTGGTCCACTTCGGCGGGGCACCCCGCCCCGCTGTGTGAAACCCCCCAGAAACCCCAATAAACTCACCTCTCCCCGCTCCCACGTGACTGCCCGGTCCAATCCCCGCCAACGTCCAGGCGGGGAACAGGAACGTTCAAGCGGCTTCCGCCGCCGCCGCCTCCCTCGCGTCACTTTCGGCGCGCGCGCGCCCGTGCCGGCCATTCACAGACGGCCGGCGCGGGGGCGCGCACGCCTAGACATTCATTTACCTTTTTCTAACTCCTGCTGTAGTAAATTTTAGAAACAAAATGGCAGCTCATGGATGTGCAGGCCACCTGAAAACAGGAAGTGCTGGGGTTACTGTGTATTGTGAGTTATATCAGTTGAATCCACTCAGCAGCATGGCTGAGATGCTGTGAAGCTCCAAAACCTTTCTTTTCCAACTGTGCCAGGCTGTTGGGCCAGTTTACTGCCAGCCATACTGGTAGAGAGCCAATACCTTAAACTGGCCCAACAGCCTGGCACAGTTGGATGCATTTTTGACACCTGCTGGGATACATTTTAAAAGCAAGATGGCCGAAGAGGCAGAGCGAGGCGAGTGTCCAGCATACTGCTGGACCCTCGCCTCGCTCTGCCTCTTCGGCCATCTTGCTTTTAAAATGTATCCCAGCAGGTGTTAAAAATTAATTTACCTTTTTCTATGTGCAGCAATCTAAATTTTCCTGAGGAGGGTGCATATGAGCACTGTTTGTTGTGTTGGTCTGGTTTAAATATATTTTGACTGTTGGTCTGCTTTAAAGTGGACCAACACCCAGGATTTTGACTATCCTGGGTTTTGGTCCACTTCGGTGGGGCACCCCGATCGGGGGTGCCCCGCTGTGTGAAACCCCCCAGAACGCCCAGAAACACTCACCTCACCACGCTCCTATGCGGGCGCTTGTCCAATCAGAGCCGCTGTGGCATGCACGTACAAGCGGCGTCCAGCCACAGCGGCTCTGAGCGCTGGAGGCCGCATCTCGTGCGTCCCTCTTACAGGGCTAGAGGGAAGCGCGAGACACGGCCCGCGCATGCGTCGTTGGAACGGGGTTAAGGTAAGGTTTCTGGGCTTCCTGGGGGGTTTCACCCCGCGGGACATCCCGATTTCGGATCTTATAATCTTATAGATTCCCGGGCCGATCCCCCCCCCCCCTGGGTGTTGGTCCACTTTAAGGCTAGGAAAAATTGCCAATTAGTTCTCTCCCATCCCGCCATTGTAAGCCAAAGAAGACGGTCTGGCCTTAGGAGTGCAGACAAAGGTGAGACGTAGCTGGGCCTCTTATGTAGCTCATGTAGAGCTGAGAATCTAGAATAACCACCTTTTATAATCAAGTATAACACTACACTATCACAGACAATATGTCCTCCCTTCCATCTTACTTCCTGTTTCTACACTGTGACCTCTCCTGACCCTTGTGGCATCTGCGCAGTTGATATCTACTGTGGCTATATATATATTTTTTAATATTCTTTATTTTGATTTTACACAAGTATAACACATACATACAAGTTTCAGTGGGGTAGGGGAAAGGCATCCGGGGTACAGCATGTCATCATATACATTGTTTAACATCAATACTCCCTTTCTGATATAGCTTCATATCTCACATATGGTTGAGACTGCTCTACTATTTCCAACAGGAGAGATCCACTGTATTCCACGATTACCAGCTTATGTAGTGCGAGCCCTATTACTTCTGCGGCTCTGTAGGTCACAGCCACTCGGCTCTAGCCAGGTCTCGGTGCCTATGCCATCTCTTCTTCCAGTCTATCTCCACTTCATCAAGGGGCTCCACCACTCTTCCTGTCAGGCTTCCCCGAATACTTCTCCCCAAGAAATGAACCCACTGGCCACACATATCAGGGGGACACACAAATAACATAGGGACCTGGCAGGGAGGGATCAAGAGGGGGGGGAAGGTGGGGGCTTGGGGCCCGTCTTATATCTGAAATCTACTTGCAGCGTCACGGACACTATCATTAATCAAGGATGGCCTTTTACTAACCTTTCGTCATCCCCTCGCAGTGTGGCAGCACGGACAGTGGCGATATTTTTGATGTTGCCTTGACATCTAGTGGCATCAGTGACATCTAGAAGCTGCTGAGCTTAGAATTGACGCGCCTCTTATACTTGGTCCTGTCTGATATCTGTGTGTTATCGGTCATTAGCCAGGTGTCCTCCTTTGAGCACCGCAGGGCTGTTGTGTGATTGGATGGTGCCACTGGCTTCCTGGGGTTCAGTGGTTTCTTGGCTATAGGTGAAGATTGGAGGTTGATGTCTGAGAAATTGGCCTAACCTCACCATGTGCCCCATTCAAAGTGAAGAACCTGATAAAGGAGGGCAATCCCATTGCAATGCCATTGCTTTCACAATAGGTAGACTTATAGAGGAACATCGGTGGAGGTTAAAACCTCCCTCCAAACCTCACCGATCTGCTGCCCCCCCCAAGTGTTACCTTTGGGCACTATTTACTCACTTTGCGGGGGGAGCCATCTTCTGGGTCCTTCGGATTCCAGGCGACCTTTCAACAGGTAGCACCATCTAGCATCCCATCAGGCACTGCGTGCAACCCCCGATCTCGGACCTGCGCAGTGCCCATGAATGGGATACAATGGAGATGCCCGAAATCCAGCGAGACTTCACTGAGTGGCATGGGACTTTGGAGAGCACGGATAAAGCCGTGCTGTCACTTACAGGCAGCTAAGCCAGCGGGGGGGCAGTGGATTGTGCCCTGAAGCAGCCGGATGTCGCTGCAGTAGCCAAAAGGTAAGTTGGAGGGCCGATGGGGGAGGGGATTTGACTCTTTTATTTTAGGTCCAATGTTCCTCTTTAATGTGTCACATTGCAATCACATTACAGTGTTTCCAAATGTGTTGGGCTGCACACATGGAGATCTGGTACTTTGACCCATGGGAACCTTACAGGATATAGGAAAACTTTTATATGGCTTTCATCCACTGTCGAGGCCCAATTATCTATGGTGAAGCCACAGGGTGCCTGAAGACTATAGGGTCGATTCTAAATCCAAAAGTTAATTGATTTCGTATCGGGATTCGGAAGTTTGGGTGGGTGTTAGTCATTTTTTCCTCTTTTTTTTTTGGCCATTTCGGATTTGCATGAACGTTCGGGCATAGACATATATGCTCATTCGATTTTCGGGCGTCAATTGTATTATTTGCGTTAGTTCGGGTTTTTTTCCCGTCCAAATCGTATTTTTTTTCGTTCGTTCCTAATTTTTCCGTAATTGACATGGGCTTGCGAGCAATTCAGAGAGCTGATTGCTAAGTGTTTCGAAGCACATTTAATTGTTTTGGGAAATCTTTTCCGGCACCTTTTTGGCCTCGGGATTAGGATGGAGAGGAGTGAGTTTGAGGAACATCAAGGCCTAATGCTGTTTGGCATTGATTTGATCCGGATGTCTGAGGGCAGATTACTTGGTAAGTGACCAACATTTTTTGGCCCGATTTTTGTTTTTTTTGTTTTTTTTTTTTTGTTTTTTTTTTAAATTGATTGATGGACTTTTTCTGATTTGTGGTTAACCTTAAACAACATTTTGCAACTGTCGCAACATAATAGTTAAAGTTTTGTCAAACAAACAAGCGGTGGACTCACTTTGTCCTTCATCATTTGTTAGATTTTTGTCCGACGTCTGTTACTTCCATTTCTCAAACTCCCTCGTATAGCAGATTGACCAGAAGTAGCTGCTAGTTTATGGCCCTTTTTGTGTATTTGACTGTAACTGACAAACTAGAGTAGAACTGCATACAGTGCATTTTTTTTTTTTTGGGAATGTTTGAGGCCCCTCAGCAGCATCATAAATCGTACATTTCTAAACCCTACAATACAAACATCTTTCCCAGCACACTTGTCATAGCAGATGTGTTATCAGTCTGTTTTTCCCTTATGCTGCATTTTTCTTTATGGCACACATCTGTTACATTAGTCATTTATATCACTGGCCCTGGGTGAAATGTTTGTTTCTTTAGCTGACATAATTGTGCTATCTACTAATATTTTTTTTTGGGATGCCTTTCCTTGCTTAATTGTGTTTTTAATTGGTTTTGTTAAGGGGACTCTGGTTACCCACTGCTTCCGTGGCTCATGACGCCTGTGCTCCGGCCCCAGGATGCCTCTCAGGAAGCATACAACCGAGCGCACCGCAAGACCAGGGCTGTGGTTGAGAGGGCCTTTGGACTTTTGAAGTCCCGTTTGAATGAAGAAGAAATGCAACCGGAAAGGGGTTTGGGTAAGTTTTGGGGTCAGGAAAATGAAGAAGAATGCAACCGGAAAGGGGTTTGGGTAAGTTTTAGGGTCAGGAAAATGAAGAAGAATGGAACCGGAAAGGAGTTTGGGTAAGTTTTAGGGTTAATAAAGGTAAGTGTTAGACTGGCGCAAAGTAGTTGGGGTGAGCTTGGTAGTGTAAGATATGGGGCACATTTGTGAGGAGTGTAGCTTGTATTGCGCATGCGCAAGATCTTCTACATTTCCGAACAAACGAATATTAGAGGTTAAAAACCATTCTAACCCATCGGGAAACGCCAGGAATTCGTAGAGGTGGACGATGGAAGAAGGAAAAAAACACATGCTGCCGTCGCTACAATAGATCAATCAACCTATAATTTACGATGGAAAATGACTGAGCCAAGGTCGGAAGATAGCATACAAACGGACGGGCATTTTACGTTAGGAAACGGATTCGTGTATAGAATCGCTCGCAAGTTCATACGAGTGCACGAGCGTTCGGAAAAAATACCATGATCGGCAACAAAAACAAAGCTTTTACATGTTTCTCTGAATCGACCCTTATGTTACAGAATTATATAGTTGATTGGAACATGTGGATCCCCTTTTCTTTAAATTACTTGCCTCCCAGCCTAGGCTGCTGGTCCGGGCAAAGGTAGTTGGCACCCCTGGTGCTTAGGAGCCGTGAGACCCCATAACAAGGGGTAGGCGGCTATCCGGGTTGGTGATCCCGGTTTGGGATACCCCGTCCCTTGGCCCTACCCTGGCTTGGATTCCCCCTCTCTCTGATACCCTTAGAGGGGGGGGGGTCCCTTAGGGATTTATTCTTTATTTTGCGTATGTGTGTGTTTGGTGCAGTGTGTGTTGTTCAGACTGGTGCTGGGGCTGCGGCGTTCCCTGCGGCACCGGCCTCCGGCGTGTGGTAATGGCGCCTGTGGGCGCCCATGAGGCGCTTCTCCTCCTTGGGGCGGGGGGGCCGGGCGCTAGCGCGCGCACCTACGGCCCGCCCCCCAGTGCTGTGGGCGCTGTTTGTTAGGTCCCGGCTTCTGGCCGGGAGATACGGGGGAGGGGAGGGGACGTGTGAACCGTGCCGGCCCTTCCTACTCTGCTCTCCTCTGCTCTCCTCTGCTCTCCTCTGCTCTCCTCTGCTCTCCTCTGCTCTCCTCGTGTTCCCACGGTTCCTTCCTGCCTGCGCGTGGTAGTCAGGTGGGGCGAAGGTCGGGTGAGTGGCCTGTGGCCATCAGATTTTCTATTATTTACTCCTTATGGGACATTGCAGCATAGTCTGAGTGTGCGTTTTTTTGTGTGTTCCAGGTGGACCATTGATCTTATTAAAGGGGGGTTCTCCTGGTCCTAGGGTCCCTGGTTAAATTTAGTTGGCTTAAAATTCCTCCCACTCGGGACTTAAAGGGGCATCCCGGGTTGCATTACTGCGTAATTCCCTCGGAGCATTGTACACATATATAAATATTAAATCTATTAAAAAATCACCGTATGGAGGCATCCCCGGATACTGGGCTTGTGCCCCCCTCGGGGCAATCCAGGCTGTGTTTGGGGTGTGGGGTATCCCTCTTGGGGGATGATGTATTTCTTTGTGTACCCTGTGCGCAGCGGTCTATTTCGCGGCAGACCGGATCTCAGGCGTCCGGTTCTGCTCCGCCAGTCTCCTCTCCGTCTCCCCCTCGCTTGACACGTGCCCCCTTGTGACGTGGTCCTGGGCGGGGAGTCGCAATCTGAGGTGTATGCCAGATTGGCCAATCTTGAAAAATTGTTTTCCAGTGCCGTTGCTAAAAAGGTCACGGCAAAGAGAAAACATTTGTATACGGCTGCGCAGGCCTTTGATAGGGAGGATTTTGACTCCCTGGATTGGTCTGATTGTGCCCCGCGAGAGGAAGGGAAGTTGTATGAGGAGTCTGATGACTCTGATGATCAGCAGTTTGTGGGCGCTGATACCGAGCAGGGCCAGGGGGATTCCTTGGATACCGCTAGGGTTCTGGCTCATATGTTTGAGGTCCTGGCTATTTCTCCCCCCGAGGCGGCTCCTCCGCTGAAGGGGGAGTTCTTTGAAGTGACTAAGCCGCGCTTGGAATTTCCTTATCAAAAGCATTTTGATGGTATCATTCTCAAGGAATGGGAGAGGCCAACTCGGCTTCCGGGTGTCCCACTGGGTTGGGACAAGAAATATCCCTTTCCGGCGGACGCTGTGAAGCACTGGTCGTCTCCCCCCAAGGTGGATGCTCCTGTTTTGGAGTTGTCCAGCTCCTCAGTCCTCCATTCTTCGGAGTGCACTACTCTCAAGGATGGTGAGGATAAACGCATTGACCAGATGTCTTGTCATGGTTTTGCCAGTGTTGGATCGGCCTTGCAGCCGGTTTGTGCTTCTGCGCTTGTATTGGTAGCTGCCAGGTCGGTTATTAGAGTAATGTTGGCCTCTTCCGGGCTTGATCCGGCTAGTGAGGAGTTTGCCGACCTTAAGCGCTATGAGTTGTTTTTGTCCTTTGTGCTGTCCGCCCTGGACGACACTTTGGTGATGTATAGCAGAGCTGCGGCCCTGCTTGTGTCGGTTTGGTTACGCCAGTGGGCGGCTGATTTTGTGTCCAAAAAGTCGCTCAGCGTAAGAAGCAGCATCGCCCCTTTCGGGGGGCGGCTTCCTTCTCTCAGTCCTTTCGTGGGGCTAGAGTTGGCAGGGGTTCGGCCTTCCCTTCGTCCAAAGGTGATTCCTGGCCTAGGGGCAGGGGTCGGGCCCGTCCAGGACACAGTTGGGGCTCCAAGCCTAGATCCGCTGCCAACTCTTCTCCCATGTCTGGGTCCAAGAGGTCTCGGACAGGTAGATTCAGGAAGTGGTGTCTTCCGGTTACAAGCTGGAGTTCGAGTTCCGGCCCCCTCCCAGATTCTTCAGGTCTCGGGTGCCGTCAGATCCTCTGGCCGCCCAGGGGCTTCGGGCGGCAGTAGCAAGTCTCGTGGACATGGCTGTCATCTGTCTGGTGCCCCTCTCAGATCGGGGCCTGGGCTTCTATTCCAATTTGTTTGCGGTGCCCAAGAAGGACGGTTCCGTTCGTCCCGTTCTGGATCTGAAGTTGCTCAACAGGTTCGTCCGTCCCCGGAAGTTCCGTATGGAAACTCTGCGCTCAGCCATCCATTCACATCGTCAGGGGGACTTCATGACGTCCATAGACATCAAGGAGGTTCCTCAGGTTTGTCGTGGACAATCGGCATTTTCAGTTTGTGGCTCTTCCGTTTTGCCTTACCTCGGCTCCAAGGGTTTTTACCAAGGTGTTGGCAGGAGTGATGGCCATCCTGAGAGCCAGGGGTATCCGCATCGTGCCCTATCTGGACGATCTTCTCATCATGGCATCTTCCCTCAGTCAGGCGCAGCTGGATACCAGGAATGTGATGTCCACTCTGGAGAGTTTTGGTTGGGTGATCAACTATCCCAAGTCCTGCCTCACATTCCTGGGAATGTCTCTGGATACTTCTCAGGCCAGGGTGTTTCTCCCCCGAGCCAAGGCTCTTCTGATTCAGGAATTGGACTCAGCGTTTTCTATCCATTCCCCACCCGTCCATCCGACTAGGGATGCGACTGGTGGGATTGATGGTGGCGTCGTTCGAGGCGGTTCCCTTTGCCCAGTTTCACACAAGGACACTCCAGCTCCATCTCTTGGCGGCCTGGGACGGGTCCCCGCTGTCATTGGATCAGTCCTTTCTGATGTCCCCCCGGGTGCGGCGTTCCCTTCGGTGGTGGCTAAAACCAAGCAATCTGACGAGGGGCAGATCCTTTCTGACCCCTCGTTGGGAGACGATCACCACGGATGCCAGCCTGTCAGGTTGGGGGGGATTTTGGAAGGATCTTCAGTTTCAGGGACTGTGGGGGCCTCTGGAGGCTCACGATCCCATCAATGTTCTGGAGTTGAGAGCCATCAGGTTGGTTCTGGCTCACTTGACTCATCAGTTGCGGGGCCTACCGGTTCAAGTTCAGTCGGACAATCGGACAGCGGTCGCCTACATCAACCACCAGGGAGGGACTCGCAGCAGGCGTGCCCTCAGGGAAGTGTCCTTGATCCTTGCTTGGGCAGAGAGTAATGTCCCATGCATCTCGGCGGTGTACATTCCGGGAATGGAAAACACTGAGGCGGACTCCCTGAGCAGGGGGTCATCTCGCCGGGGGGAATGGTCGCTCAGCCCCAAGGTGTTTCGGTGGCTTTGCCGCTGTCTGGGTTTATGAAGCAAAGCTCATAAAGATTAATCTACAGCTAGGGTTAAATTTCTAAGGCGGACATAAAACACCTTATAAAAGAGATCTCTTGAGGTAATTTAGCAGTGCAATAATAAAACCTATTAACTGTTAAAGATAAATAACAAGCATTTATTATGAATACAATTATAGTAATCAATAAACCAATAACCAATAAGCAAAACAATCAGATTAAAACATATATATCCTGTACTTATCAAATTTAGCCACAAGGTGGCTCACTACTATTACCATAAAATATCCTTTTAATCAATCAATTCCTAAATCGATCTAATAGATAATTTAACTTAATTGCTATACCAAATTTAAAGATTAAAATAAACTAATTATCCCCAGAACACAATTCTCCGACAAGTATAAAATTCAACCAAAGATATTTTGATAGTATAGTTCAATTACTGGACTGGAATTTAGCTCACGGGAATATGGGTTCCAGTAAGAAATTTCGCAATGCCCAGCTAATTAATTATTAATAAATAAGAACTATACGTTACCAGAATCTCTATGGTAGGTCGGTCTTCAATTATGCAAGGCCTATGGGATATGTAGATCTGATATGCAGTCACAAGGTTAGCTAGAAGCTGAGAGAGCTGAGAGCTTGAATGCTGGTCACTGAGATTGGGATCTTTCTGCTGATCTCTGCTGATGATTCCTGCTCCTCCCTCCTGCCAAGAATTATCCCCATTATATTTAAATTTCTTATCTAAATCCATCCCTCTTGCAAACACGATGTCATTGGGGCATGGCTAAGTGTCCGGTGACTTGACCAATTCCATCTCCGGCCACAAGGGGTCATTGTAGGATAAGAAATGAATTTTGCACTATGTTGGAAAAATATTTAAAATCTAGGATAGGGAAATTACATATACCCATATATACCCAGGTGTATGGACTTATTAAAATGTATATAGATATACCCAGATCCATATATATGCATATACTCCCACATATCCCAGTATTGTCCCCACATAATTCTTCAGCATTAACTGGAACTAAATGAATAATTATTTGTCTTAAATGACATCCTATCGACTATAGAATTGTTATCCTGGGGGTAATTATCATGGTGAATATTTTATACATTTAAAATCCTATAACATATGTACTAGTCACAAAAATATGATTTAGTAATACTATAAATCTATAATATAGATCATTCCATCTATAATAACTAACTTAAAAAGTCATAACATTACTTTCACATAAATTTCAACATATATATAGCTATAAAATAGCTACTAAACCTACTTAAATCGATACATCAATTCTTCATAAAAATACAATCATTATTCCTACCCTGGGCATTAAATATGTTATCTATATATAAAAAAAAATGGTATTTCATATTATAAAGGGCGACATTATTAAGAACACTAATTTTAACTGGCAAAGCATCCCTTTCCGGGAATCCCCAAACAAACTCAGTTTTGCTGAAAACATAGTTCCCTTGAAATTGTGTAACCATTTCAGTCTAGAAAGATGTTTATTTGTCTTGTAAAAAAAAAAAAAAAAAAAAATTCAGGGTCTTGTCTTACAGCGGGGCTTGTGAGCTTTTCCTCAGTTCAGCAAACACTTCTCCTGAAACTCCATTGTCTCAAAAATAACCCTTATTTGGGAAACTGATAATGGTGATCCCTGTAGGCTTTCTTCATGGAACACAGACATATAGTCTGGTTTTCTATTGTGAGGACTTCTTCTCGCCAAATAAACCCTATGTCTGTGTGTCTTTCTTGGTACCCACATCACGCAGGACCTGAAGTGGAGCTTGCAAGCGTCTGCCATCCTAAAGAAGGCCCAACAGAGGTTATTCTTCCTCAGGCAGCTGATAAAATTCGGATTGTCCAAAAAGATCTTGAAGGCATTCTACAACGGTGCCATTGGCTCAATCCTAACCAGCTCCTGCACAGTGTGGTACAGTGGGGTGTCAACAAAAGACAAGCAAAGGCTGAAAAGAATTACCAAGATCGCGGAGAGGTTGATTGGATCCCCCCTACCTTCCTTGGATGATCAACACATGTGTAGAATCTCCTCAAGGGCAAAGAAGATCTATGGCGATGTGACGCATCCAGGTCATCACTTCTTCAGACTACTACCATCAGGCCGTAGATTCATGGCTCATGCTACCAAAACCTCTAGACACAGGAACAGTTTCTTTCCACTCGCAGTCATGGCGATGAATAATCTCAAAGCATGAAAGCCACTTTATTAAATCCTGTCCTGCATCACTGACACTAGTCAATTCAGATACCTGAACTGTATCATTATTCCTTCTTACTTTGTTTTTATGTAAACGTTATAGCTCTCATGGAGTTTCTCCTTACCAAAAAAGCATTCCTTGTCTGTACACTGTACTTACTTGGCGGTTCAATAAAGTATTGAAGTATTGAAACCATAGACTTTCAGATACGCAAATATGTATGTTTCACAATAGTGAATTCCTGACTTCAGCAGAATCGATATTGAAAGACATGTTTTAGTATGGCCTCACATAGGCCTCCTAAGGAAAAAAAATATATATATGTATAGTCCATCCCTAGGCCATGGCTTCTGCTAAATTTGTGTATAAAATCATACATGGGTAGGTATATTGATATTTAGAAATAGCCTGACACCGCCGGTGGGGGACTCCGGAGGTAGACCTCTTTGCCTCTCGTCACAATCACAAGCTTCTGGCATTTGTGTGTCTCTCGCGGATGCCATGTTTCTGAGCTGGAGGGATCTGGGGTTTCTGTACCTGTTCCCTCCATTTCCCATTGTGGGCAGAGTGGTGCACAAGCTGGCCCTAGAGGGCGCGTCAGCAATCCTGGTGGCTCCAAGGTGGCCAAGACAGGTTTGGTTTGCAGACGTGGTAAGGTTGGCAGAGTATCAGTTAGACCTGCCCCTTCTGCCGGATCTGCTCACTCAGGGTCCACTGCTCTACCCCAATTTACCAACGCTGGCTTTGACGGCGTGGTTGCTGAAACCTCCATCTTGAGGGAGGAAGATCTTTCTGATGCTGTCATTCAGACTCTGGTTAGGGCTAGAAAGCAGTCTTCCTCTGCCATCTATTATAGGACTTGGAGGTCTTATATTGACTGGTGTGAGGTCAGGGCCTTGCCTTGCAGGGCGTCTTCTATCCCTAGGGTCTTGGATTTTCTGCAACATGGTCTGGACCAAGGTTTGCAGCTTAGTACGCTGGCGGTTTTCTTTCAAAAGTCTTTTGCTCTTCATCCTCTGGTTAAGACCTTTTTCCAGGGGGTTACGCATGTGCGGCCTCCTAGGAAGCCTTTGCTCCCAGTTTGGGATTTGAATTTGGTTTTGTCTGCCTTGCAGGGTCCTCCTTTTGAACCTTTGCAGAATATTGCACTTTCTACGCTTACTCAGAAGGTTGTTTTTCTGGTTGCCATCACTTCTGTTCGGCGTGTTTCGGAGTTGGCAGCCTTGTCTATTAAGGCTCCTTACTTTGATAGGCATCAGGACAAGGTTGTTTTCCGCTTCAAGCCAGATTTCCTTCCTAAGGTGGTCTCTGCTTTTCATTTGAATCAGGATATTGTTCTTCCCTCCTTGTGTCCTAAGCCCAGCAATGACAAGGAGAGGGTTTTGCATTCTTTGGATGTGGTTCGCTGTGTGAAGTACTATTTGGTGGCTACTTCTCCTTTTCGTAGGACTGACGCCCTTTTTGTGGTGCCCTCTGGGCCTAGGAAGGGTTTGATTCCTGCCAAGTCTTCCATTAGTAAATGGATTCGCCAGGCCATTGTTGGGGGCTATTCTGCCAAGGGGAAGGTTCCCCCTTTTTGTGTTACTGCTCATTCTATTCGTGCTGTTGGGGCGTCCTGGGCCTTCCAGCACCAGGCTTCTGTTGAGCAGGTTTGTAAGGCTGCTACTTAGTCTTCGGTTCACACTTTTTCCAAGTTTTACAAGGTTGATGTTTGGGCCTCAGCAGATGCTGTTTTTGGCCGCAAAGTTCTGCAAGCTGCAGTGGTTTAAGTTTGTGCCTTGTTGCCTTGTTTTTGGATCCCCGCCCTTTATGGACACTGCTATTAGATGTCCAACATGTAATGAATGTGGCGTTGCACAGCGTTCTTTACCTGCTGCATACTGATGGGACTTCAGACACACCTGCTGCTGACTCCAGCCAAATCAGTGGACCAATCCCACCCTCTTCCTTCCCTTGACTCCCCCCCCCCCCCCCCCCCCCAAAGGCAGCTCCCATACTGTAGAGCGTGAAACTTCCATTTGCCGAACTCAAAATGCAAAGTGAGCTAATTGACTTGTCTTTGTTGTAAACAAAATATCAATGATTAGTATAACAATAACTGCTCACTGTAGGTTCTAGGTTGTGGGTGACAAAAGAAATCACACCAATGATTGTGTATAAAAAGATTACATTGTGCACAGACTTATGATACAGGACAGTTGTACATATGTAAAATACTACAAAATATAAATACAATTAAGGCCTAAACAGTTACATTAACCCCTAGACAGTATATATATCACAGGGACATAAAACAATTCCTAAAATTTACTATTATTATTTACGATTGCCAAATTGGCCTAAAATTACTTGCTCATAGTTACCAATACAGGGCCCTAGTGCAACGCATCCTTTCCCCTTTTGGTCCCCTCCCAACTCCCCAAATCTTTCCAGGACACCTCACTTCCTGTTGGAAAGGACTAGCCCCTCCATCTACTCACAAAGGGATTTCATGGCCAGGTATTGACTTCATTTACAATACATAATTTAGAATCCTTTATACACCCCAATGTGTCCACCCCAATGTGTCCACCCCACTGCAGCCAAGATGTCTGGGTCTCTGTCGACACCAAATTATCATCCATAAGGCTCATTTTCCATCCTAGCTAGGGAAGCTATCTGGAGACCTAGTTTAGATATTTTAAACTTAAATCTCTAATATTTTATGGGAATTCTTTGTTCCTTACATTTGCCATCTTGTCTGGTTGCACCCATATTGTAACGTATCTATCCTTTTTAAAAAAAAAAATTCTGCCATTATCTTGTTTTCTTGCTTTTATGAGCTGTATTTTCACCCCCATAAGACGCACCCAGGTTTTGGAGGTGGAAAATAAGAAAATAAATATTCTGAACCAAAGGGTGTGCTAGACCCCACATTGCAGGCAGTGCGCAGTATCCTGCATTACAGGCAGTGTTCAGCACCACACATTACAGGCAGTGTGCGAGGCATCCCACGTTACGGGCAGTGTGCGAGGCATCCCACGTTACGGGCAGTGTGCGAGGCATCCCACGTTACGGGCAGTGTGCGAGGCATCCCACGTTACGGGCAGTGTGCGAGGCATCCCACGTTACGGGCAGTGTGCGAGGCATCCCACGTTACGGTCAGTGTGCGAGGCATCCCACATTACGGTCAGTGTGCGAGGCATGCCAGTTACGGGCAGTGTGCGCGGCATCCCCCCCCAAAAAAAACTTACATTCTCTGAGCTTCTGTGCCAAAGCAGCATCTCCTGTTGACATAAACGCAGAGGAACAATCACACACATACATACATGCTGCCTCCTCTGTTGCCAGCTGCTTCCACACAAACAAGTTCCCGGGGCCTTGGTTCCGGTTCCCAGGTACGCACGGTCTGTAACTCATGTCCGTTTCATTGGACACTGGCGCGAGTCACAGGCCACACCCACCCGGTTGCTGGAACAGGCTCCCCGGGAACTTGTTTGTGTGGAGTCGGCAGATGCCGGTAATGTATGTTTGTGTGTATGTGTTTATGACTGCAGGGGGTTGGCTGCTGCGACATAGAAACCCTGGGAATTATACATTTCCCCAATAGGACGCACTGACATTTTTGCCCCATTTTTGTGAAAAAAGTGCGTATAAAATTCGTTAGTTTATGGTGATAGGATTAATAATGTTTCTTCTGACTCCCTTCGCCTATTCCCTGGCCTGTCTTATTCCCACCACTTGCCCTTTCCTTCTCCTATAGTTTTATATTTGTTTACATGTATTCTTATTTCTTACACGTGTTAATTTTCCTCTGTACTACCTGTTATTGATGTGTTATGCACTGTGATAAACAGTAGTGTCCAGTACCCCCCCCACCCCCCCCTAATCGCCGGGTATAGGATTGTTACCCCCTGTTTGCTTATGCGGGATCTCTGTGTGGGATACTGCACGTAATAACATTTCCAGCTATGGCTACTAGACCACTGGAAGGAGATCTATAGTGGCCTGGATGCCTTCCTGGCATGTAATAACATTACCAGCTATGGCTACTAGACCACTGGAAGGAGATCTATAGTGGCCGGGATGCCCTCCTTGCATGTAATAACATTTCCAGCTATGGCTACTAGACCACTGGAAGGAGATCTATAGTGGCCGGGATGCCCTCCTTGCATGTAATATTTCCAGCTATGGCTACTAGACCACTGGAAGGAGATCTATAGTGGCCGGGATGCCCTCCTTGCATGTAATAACATTTCCAGCTATGGCTACTAGACCACTGGAAGGAGATCTATAGTGGCCGGGATGCCTTCCTTGCATGTAATAACATTACCAGCTATGGCTACTAGACCACTGGAAGGAGATCTATAGTGGCCGGGATGCCCTCCTTGCATGTAATAACATTTCCAGCTATGGCTACTAGACCACTGGAAGGAGATCTATAGTGGCCGGGATGCCTTCCTTACATGTAATAACATTACCAGCTATGGCTACTAGACCACTGGAAGGAGATCTATAGTGGCCGGGATGCCCTCCGTGCACGTAATAACATTTCCAGCTATGGCTAGTAGACCACTGGAAGGAGATCTATAGAGGCCTGGATGCCTTCCTGGCATGTAATTACATTACCAGCTATGGCTACTAGACCACTGGAAGGAGATCTATAGGGGCCAGGATGCCTTCCTGGCATGTAATAACACTACCAGCTATGGCTACTAGACCACTGGAAGGAGATCTATAGTGGCCAGGATGCCTTCCTTGCATGTAATAACATTACCAGCTATGGCTACTAGACCACTGGAAAAGATCTATAGTGACCGGGATGCCCTCCTTGCATGTAATAACATTTTCAGCTATGGCTACTGGACCACTGGGAGGAGATCTATAGTGGCCGGGATGCCTTCCTTGGATGTAATAACATTACCAGCTATGGCTACTAGACCACTGGAAGGAGATCTATAGTGGCCGGGATGCCTTCCTTGCATGTAATAACATTTCCAGCTATGGCTACTAGACCACTGGAAGGAGATCTATAGTGGCCGGGATGCCTTCCTTGCATGTAATAACATTTCCAGCTATGGCTACTAGACCACTGGAAGGAGATAAACAGGCTGAACTGGATGGACTAAAGTCTATATTCAGACTTAAATACTATGTTAGTATGTTTAGGACAGTGCCAAATGTAGGCCGATGCAATGGTGTAACATTTACCTTTGCCTGCAGTATCACAATAATGTTTAGATCTGTATTCTCTGTGTAAGTAGCCACAAGAAATTCCTTGTGCATCCCTTTGGTGATTGGCGATTAAGATATTCTAGGCAAAAGTTCTGACTGCTTACAGTATTAGTGATTTTTGATTGTCTATGGAGCCAGTACTTGAGGTAACATGTCAGGGCCTTGAGGTTGTATTTGCCCAGGTCTGGGAAGTTAATTCCCCCATTTGCTGGATAATGCTAAAGAATGGATATGGCGATGGAAGGATGTTTTATTACTCCATGTAAATCCCCTAAATATACTATTGAACTTTTGCAACTCTTTGGGGGACAACAAGACAAATTGGAGCAGTAGCATCAGTGCTGTTAAGATAAGGTCTAGAGCAATGTTAATGAGAATAGGAGACAAGGGACACCATGCACTTCCAAAGGGGGATTTAAGACTCAACTCACCTGTTCAATTCGATCTACATCAAATGCCTCCCCCCCCCCCCCCCCACAAATGTAAATCATTATAATTGTTTGACAGACAACATGATTTTCTTATCCTTTGTGTGCAAGGGTCCATTCAACCATTCTCTGACCCTGGGTCCCTTTTGGATTGGCCTATTTTGCTAAGAGTGTGTCTGCTTTGTTCCCCCAGTAGAAGAATTTCTGTTAAAATCTACCCTCCTGCCCCCTCTGCCAATCTTCCCCCTCCCCCTCTCAAGTACACAAGTAACTTCTGGAAGCCATTGACCACCTGCCGCTGTAGATTTTAAATCACTTGGCTGAGCTTTCTGTGTTTCCCACCACATACAAAATAATTCTGCCCCTCATCACTGCCTTCCTGCCCCCCCCCCCACACCAAGCAAGGCTCCTTCCGATGCTGGGCATTGCCCCATTTTAATTTTATATATCCCCAAACTTCCTGATGATTGACTTGATAGGCAGGAAACTTCCAGTAATATTAAGGAGATGTACAATTTGGGTCCAGCTTCAAACTTAGCAGATAGGGGCATGAATGGATAGCAAAATGTGGCCAGTAGAGGCTCCCTCAACCTGACCAAAAATGCATCTATTCTGGGAAGCGACCTGTGTGCTTTACACACATGTATATTCCCTCTCAGTTGGGTGAATCACCTGCCAAACATCTACTAAGGGGGATGAGCACGGCAGATTATCCAGGCCTCGACCAGCTCTGGGTCCATCCGATTCGGCATTCCCCACTGTGTAAAATCCTCCTCAGGTTGGCCACTTCAACTCGCCTTTCCCTGGTCCTATGGCGCATGTGTGCTTAGACGTGTGCTGGCGCGAACTTGTCTAAGGACTCGGCTGCAGTCTAGCGTGCTGACCGGCGCATCCTAGCTTCCCTCTAACAGAGCGTGCGGCAGCTATTCAAAAATGCCTTGCACATAATTTGCAAGGTATAGCAGGGAGCGCCCGCTGCTCGTGTATGCGCTGTTAGAATGGGGGAAAAGGTGAGTTTACCGGGCAACCTGTGGGTTTTTACACATCAGAGCCTGGGCCTGGGTTTTCGGCCACTTTAAATCATCTGCCAAATGAGGTTAGGTAGGTCGCCTTCCAGGATCAACTCAAGGCTGGTGACATAAAAGCAAGGGTTGTCTGTGTTGAAAGTGCGAATTGGGTACCCTGCAATCTCAATTTTTTTGTATGTAGTATGTAGCGACTTTGGTCGTCTTACACCTTCTCTCTTTTGCTCCTTAACCGTGGTTTGTATTGTGATATTAGAGTCCTGCAAATCACAAATCGTTAAAGTGGACCAACACCGAGAGGTGATCGGCCCGGAAATCTATAAGATTCCCGGGCCGATCACCTCCCACCCCGCGGGACATCCGATCGGGGTGCCCCGCCGAAGTGGACCAAAACCCAGGATAGTCAAAATCCTGGGTGTTGGTCCACTTTAAAGCCTCTGTAATACCAGTGGTGTTAGCCGAGACTGAGACTACAGCCGATTCCAGTGCCCTGTTCCAGGATTCCCATTTTTTTGTCAAAATAGAGCATTTGGATATGGCTTTTGCCATGGCTGTGGTAACTTCGAGTTGTGAGGGGGCTAAGGGCCCATCTAAAGAGACATCATCAGAATCCACAGGTTCTCCACTGCCATCTGGACCCTTATTTTTGTTTTTTGGTTGGGTAGAGGAGCTCATCCGCGGGAGAGATTGTCACTTGCCTAGAAGAAGAGCTCCAGGGGAGGACACCAGTGAAGCGTAAAAAGCCCTCCTCAGACAATCACCCTTGGAACAAGTCACAGTTCTCAACTGGGTGAGGGGGGTATTGAATGTTATTCAGGAAATAAACAGTAACACAAAAAAACTAGCAACAATTTTTCAGTGAAGAACTAGGGATTAGGAAATCACTCAGCACATGTATAGCCCCATCTAGATTGCTACACATATAAAAATGTAGTTACCGTTTTCTAACTCCTGCTGTGTTAAATTTAAAAACAAAATAGAGGCTAATGCCTCTGCAGGCCGCTGGCAAGCAAAGTGCTGGTGGGGTTCCTGTTACTGTGCATTGTCAGTTATGTCAGTTGAATCCAGGCAGCAGCATGGCTGAGATGCTGGGAGAGGAAGCTCCACTACCTTTCTTTTCCAACTGTGCCAGACTGTTGGTCTGGTTTAATGCACAGGAATTCCAGGTTGAGTGAACTGGAGTATGTAAATGTAACCATGTTCCTGTTGTCACAATAGTTAGCATTGGTCACACAACACCTTATATTCTTAGTATACAGTACGTCCTGCTCCAAATATAATACTTACAATCGGGTTATAATCCGCCAGATGGCGCTGGACTGCAGAGACATCGAAAATAGGCTCCTCCCAGCCCCTCAAATACCCGGGGACCTCCCACAAATCCCCAGAATTTCTCTGCAGTCTGGCTGTGAAGGACGAGAAATGGATCTCTACTCGCAGGTGAGCGGGGCTATAAGCCTGCGGCCCTGTAGGACTATTCCCACCTGTTAAACTAGTAATATGCCTCCCAGCCTTGGCTGCGCTGGTCGGGTGAGGGTAGGCAGCACCGGGTCGGGTGCTTAGGAGCGCTGCTCCACCGCAATCCCCCACCAAAGGGTAGGCGGTTCAGGCATATGGTGAGCCTCTATGGGATGCCCCTCCCGCACTAGTGCCCCTTGCCCCTGCCTATCGGTGGGCCCTATTTAAGTGGCTGATGTCCTCCCTCATCCTCCTTGTAGCCTTCGGGGGAAAAGAGGGGGGGGTGTAAATATGTTTGTTATGCATTCTGTGCTTTACATTCTCTTTTTACATGCTGTTTAGTCTTGTGTCAGCCGCCGCGCTGACTTGTCTTTACTGGCCTTTTTTAAATTTGCCGCCGCGCGCTGACTTGGTTCCGTGCTTGGCAGCGGCATTACCTCAGGCGCTGGTGCGCCATCATTGGCTGCTTGCACGTTCTGGCTTTGCGCTCTTCGGGGGGGGCGTCATCGCTATTACCGGCCCGCCCCTCGAGGTATACCGACACCATCTTATCCTGCTTGGTTGGCCTATGCGCGACAGACCCCTACCTACCGCGTCCGTAAGTGCCCCCGCGGGCGGCTTTATATCCTCACTTTTGTTACTGTGTACTTATAGGTCTTTTCTGCTTATGTCTTTCAGGCGAGGCGAACCCTTTTTGGCTTCTCCCGGCCTTGTATTAGTATATTACTTGCAGGCCTTGTAAAAATTATACTCCCACTTCTCTAGCGGGTTATTGGGGCATCCAGGGTTGCTACATAGCGCTATTCCCTATCGGCGTATAGCGCCGCTAAAGTCACCATATGGCGGCATCCCAGGATAATGTGACTGGGGTCGCTTCGGGACAAGACCGGCTGTGTGTAGCGTGTGCAGCCTCATGCTGACGCTGACAAGGCGCGGGTCTGTGAGCCCTGTGCTGAGCAGGTGCTTGCATTGCAATCGGGCCTGCTAGTGGCTGCACCTCGTTTCACTTCACCTACTCCCCGAAGCTTAAACCTCACTCTGAGTTGCATACTAGTGGGGATTCTCAACCTGATATGTCTTCTAGACTGCCTACTGTTGAACCGTTGATTGCGAAGTCTTTAGGCCCCCGCTAAGAAGCGGCACTTGACGCCTAATGTCACCGTTTTCCCTGTGGGAACTGAGGAGTTTTGGAATCTGTGTGGCTATACCCCGTCTGATGAAGGGGAGCTCTTTTCTGATTCAGGCTCATCTGATGAGAGACCAAGGGGTCATGACGATTCTGGCTCTGACCCCTTGGCCCTGGATGACACTGGCAGATTATTGACCCAGATTTTTGAGGTTCTTTCTATATCTCTCCCTGTTGAGGCCCCCAAGCAAAGAGGGGAGCTTTTCCATACAGCAAAATCATGTTTGGAATTCCCCGAGCAGGCACATTTCCATAACCTTGTGCTCAAGGAATGGGAGCGCCCCAGTAAACTTCCCGGGGTTCCAAAAAGTTGGAATAGGAAGTATCCCTTTCCTGCTGAGGTGGTTAAATATTGGTCATCTACCCCCCCCCCCCGAGGTGGATGGCCCAATCCTAGGGCTATCTAACACCTCTGTCTTGGATTCCCCTGATTCTACTACGCTGCGGGATGCTGAAGACCGGCGTATTGATCAGCTGGCATCCCACGCCTTTGCATGTGCGGGGACGGCGCTGCGCCCGGTCTGTTCCTCTGCCATTACTGCTGTGGCCACTAGAACCCTTATCAGAAATATGCTTGATAGTGCCCCTGATGATTTGCCTTGTGAGGTGTTTAATGCACTCTCCAGTTGTAAAGTTTTTGTAACTTTTGTCCTTGGATGACACCATTAGAATGTGTGCCAGAACTTATGCCCTCGTGGTGGCTATACGCCGCTCGGTTTGGCTGTGCCAGTGGGCTGCTGACAACACTGCCAAGAAGGCCTTCACTGGGTTTCCCTTTAAAGGACTGCGCCTGTTTGGGGACCGCCTGGACCTTTTTGCTAAGGGAGGCAGGTTGCCCCAGCGCAGGCGGCAATCTCGCCCCTTTCGGGGTCAGGGTTCCTTCTCCTCTCCTTACCGTGGTGCAGGTCATCAAAGGTTCCTCAGGTTAGCTCTGCTGGATCAACACTACCAGTTTGTGGCCTTGCCCTTCGGCCTCACTTCAGCTCCCAGGGCGTTCACCAAGGTGCTGGCTGGCGTGATGTCTCTGCTCAGATGTCAGGGCGTCCGCATGCTTCCCTATCTGGACGACATTCTCATCACTTCCCAGCCTCTACATCAGGCAAAGTTGGATACTCAGCTGGTGGTGTCCACTCTGGAGTCATTTGGGTGGGTGATCAACCACCCCAAGTCCTGACTGTCCCCTTCCTTGGTAACTCCATTCCTAGGAATGAATTTGGATACAGTTCAGGCAAGGATCTTCCTTCCTCGGCAGAAGGTGGACAGTCTGATTGCACAGGCTCAGTCCCTCCTAGCTTGTCCCCATCCCTCCATCAGGCAGGGAATGCAGCTGGTGGGCCTGATGGTGGCATGCTTCGAAGCGGTCCCTTATGCTCAGTTCCACTTGAGGCCTCTGCAACTTCACCTATTGTCAATATGGGACAAGGACCCAGCGTCCCTGGACAGGCTCTGTGTGCTCTCCCCCCTCGGGTCAGGAGGTCCCTCTTGTGGTGGATAGACTCCAGGAACCTGTTGGGGGGCAGATCCTTTCTTGCCCCTTCCTGGGAGACGGTCACCACGGATGCCAGTCTGTCAGGTTGGGGGGGGGGGGTTTCTGGAAGTCCCTGCGGTTCCAGGGGAGGTGGGGCCCTCAGGAGGCCCACACACCTATCAATGTCTTGGAGTTGCGGGCGATCAGGCTAGTTCTGGCTCACTTGACTACTCACCTTCGGGGCCTGCCTGTTCAGGTGCGCTCGGACAACCAGACGGCAGTTGCCTACATCAATCATCAGGGAGGGACCCGGAGCAAGGGGGCCCTCCAGGAAGCGTCTCTGATCCTGACTTGGGCAGAGGCCAATGTCCCCTGCATATCAGCTGTGTACATCCCGGGGGTGGAAAATCGCCTGGCTGACTCTCTGAGCAGGGGGACCTCTCTCAAGGGAGAATGGTCCCTATGCAGCAGGGTGTTTCAATCTCTTGTCACCGTTGGGGCCAACCAGATGTGGATCTGTTTGCGTCCCGCCACAATCACAAGCTCCCAGCTTTTGTCTCTCTGTCCCGGGGTCCTCTGGCCCTGACCTCGGATGCGCTAGCAATGTCATGGCAGGACTTCCAGTTCCTGTATGTCTTCCCTCCAATCCCCCTGCTGGGCAGGGTTCTGCGCCAGATTGCTCTGGAAGGGGTGCCAGCAATTCTGGTGGCCCCCAGGTGGTCAAGAAGAGTGTGGTTCGCAGACGTGGTGCAACTGGCAGTAGATCAGTACGCTCTGCCCTTGGTGCCAGATCTGATCACTCAGGGCTCACTACACCATCCCAATTTACAAACTCTGGCTTTGATGGCTTGGCTGCTGAAACCTCCATCTTGATGGAGAAGGGGCTGTCTTCCTCAGTTGTGGATACTTTGATTAAAGCTAGGAAGAAGTCTTCCTCTTCCATTTATTACAGGCTTTGGCGTGCCTACATTGACTGGTGTGAGTCTAAGTCTCTTCCCTGTCGTGTGTTCTCTATTCCCAGGATTCTGGAGTTCCTGCAGCATGGGTTGGAGATGGGGCTCCAACTCAGTACTCTGAAGGGTCAGGTTTCTGTCCTGGCTATTTTCTTCCAGAAGTCCTTTGCTCAGCACCCTCTGATCAGGACTTTTTTCCAGAGGGTCACTCATATGCGTCCCCCACGTAAGCCTATGGTGCCTGTTTGGGATCTGAACTTGGTTCTGTCAGCTTTGCAGGGTGCTCCCATTGAACCTGTGCAGGATGCTGCCTTGGCCATTCTTACGTTCAAGGTTGTATTTCTGGTGGCTATCACTTCTGTCAGGCGTGTGTCTGAGTTGGCGGCGCTGTCCATTCAGCCCCCCTACTATGAGAGACACCAGGACAAGGTGGTGTTTCATTTCAAACCTGACTTTCTGCCTAAGGTAGTGTCTGCCTTTCATTTAAATCAGGATATTGTTCTTCCTTCTTTGTGCCCTAATCCTAGCAATGCTAAGCAGAGAGTTTTGCACACTTTGGATGTGGTTAGGATAGTACTTCAATCAGGTGGCTACTGCATCTTTCAGGAAAACTGATGCTCTTTTTGTTGTCCCTTCTGGTCCTAGGAAGGGTTTGGCTCCTGCCAAGTCTACTATCAGCAAGTGGATTCGTCAGGCTGTGATTCAGGCCTACTCTGCTAAGGGGAAGAATCCTCCCTTCCGCCTTACTGCTCATTCCACTCGTGCTATTGGTGCCTCTTGGGCTTTTCAGCAGCAGGCTTCTGTTGAACAAGTTTGCAAGGCCGCTACTTGGTCTTCTGTTCATACCTTTTCAAAGTTTTACAAGGTTGATGTTAGGGCCTCAGCTGATGCTGTTTTTGGCCGAAAGGTTCTGCAGGCGGCAGTGGTTTAAACTGTCTGCTGCTGCCTTTTTTCTTGGGGATCCTACCCTACTTTATGGACACTGCTATTGGATGTCCCGATTGTAAGTATTATATTTGGAGCAGGACATACTGTATACTAAGAATAATACAATTCTGTGATTACTCACCTGTAGAATTGGTTTATGAGTATACAGTACGTCCTGCTCCAACCCACCCTTGGTTTTGCATTATCTTGGATCCCCTGTATGGTGATTGTTATCATTGTTATAATTGATAGTCTGGGTTGTTTAATTCTTCCGGCTTCTCGTTAACTGCTTTTCAATGCTGGGGATTTGTGGGAGGTCCCCGGGTATTTGAGGGGCCGGGAGGAGCCTATTTTCGATGTGTCTGCAGTCCAGCGCCATCTGGCAGAGTATAACCCGATTGTAAGTATTCTATTTGGAGCAGGACGTACTGTATACTCATAATACCAATTCTACAGGTGAGTAATCACAGAATTGTATTTTTCCAGGTGGTTAAAGGGTTCCAGGGTCATGATAAAAATTAGTGGCGAAAGAGGGCAACCCTACCTTGTCCCATTTCCGATGCTGAAAAGCTCTGACAGTAGGCCATTAACTCTCACCACCGCTGACGGGTGATGATAGAGACTCATGATCCACGATAACATGCTTGGCCCGAGGCCTACATGGCGTTGGACCCCCACCATAAAGTCCCATTGTACCCTGTCGAAAGCCTTTTCAGCATCGGTGGCAAGGAGAATCGCAGGGAGCTTTGTCCTGTGGATGATGTACATCATGTTTAGGACCTTTATCGTGTTGTCTCTCGCCTCTCTGTATGGCATAAACCCCACTTGGTCTAAATGGATAATCTGATGCAGGTGCGGAGATAGGCGAGTAGCTAGTACCTTGGCGAATAACATCTGTATTGAGCAAAGATATCGGCCTGTAGCTAGCACTCTGCATTAGGTCCCTACCCTCCTTTGGAATGACTGAAATCTGCGCCTGAAGGCTATCTGTGGGAAAAGACATTCCCGCAGTAAGGGAGTTGAGCGCCCCCAGAAGATGTGGGGAATAGACCCCGGTAAAGACTTTGTAATAAAGTAGCGGTAGTCCATCTGGTCCCAGCGTTTTCCTGTTTGCTGGGGACCAGATGGACTAGCTAGCTCCTCCGCAGAGATGGGGGTCTTCTAATTTTTCAATCAGGCCGCGTGGCAGTTTAGGAAGACCTGATTGGGCTATATAATCATTGACTTTTGCTAGCTTATCACTTTGAGAGTGGGAAGGGATGTTATACAGCGCTGCATAGTACACACCTCTGCAATTTCTTTCTCTATGAACTATTTTCCCTCTCTGATCCAGAATTTTAGGAATATATGTTCTTGCCCTCCCCCCCCCCCCCCCCCTCAGAGGCCAGAAGTCTTCCAAATGTATCTCCTGGATTTTGATCTTATCACTATATATCTTCTGAAGTTGGGCTCTGAGGGCAGTCAGGGATGCCAGCTGTGCCTCTGCCAATTACTGTTTGAGCCCCCTCTAATTTTTTAATCTCCTCAAGTAGGTTGGTGATTTGTTTGCATCTCTCTCTCTTGACCCTCGCTCCCCTCTGGATCAGTGTCCCTCGAATAACACATTTGTGAGCCTCCCATACCACCGCGGGCACTTATGTCTGGGGAGGTATTTTCTTGAAAGTAATTCTGCAGAATTTGCTTCATCTCCTCCTTGATCAGAGGGTCCTAAATCAAGGATTTGTTTAGTGTCCACGACCATGGACGTGACCTGGGGTCTTGAGAGACCAGCTGAATTCTCACCGGGGCATGGTCGGAAACCATAATATTGCCTATTGAAGCAGAGGAAACCTGGGGGAGAGTGATGCTGGATCAAAAACAGATCT
This sequence comes from Gastrophryne carolinensis, assembly GCA_027917425.1. Taxonomy (NCBI): domain Eukaryota; kingdom Metazoa; phylum Chordata; class Amphibia; order Anura; family Microhylidae; genus Gastrophryne; species Gastrophryne carolinensis. The sequence continues at coordinate 30,868,748 of CM051237.1, read as the reverse complement.
ATTCTGGAATACATATTGTACGGAGAAGAGAAGTAAGTATAATCCCTGGTATCGGGGTTCAAAATCCGCAGCACCTTCCTTATCTTTTTTAGTTTTGCATAAGACATATGAGTGCCCCTTTGACGTGTCTATTAAGGGCTCTAGGGAGAAGTTAAAATATCCCCCTATAATCAGTCTGCCCTCCGTGAAGCCCGTCAATCCCTCCAGAGTCTCCTCTAACAATGTAATCTGCCCCGTGTTTGGGAGATATAAGTTTACCAGAGTAAAGAGTTCAGAGAGGACCTTCCCTTTGACAAAGAGCCATCTCCCCTTTCCACCACTTCAGAGACCCAACCTCCTCCCAGGGCACAAATCTAGAAACAAGCATGCTCACCCCTCTCAATCGTGAGTCTGGGGAGTAGCTGTGATCAGAAACTGGAAATACCTTATTCCTGATGGTGGGCGGACTGGACGCTTTGAAGTCTTCCCCCTGTAGGTAGGCTACATCCGCCTTCAGCGCCCTGAGGTTATTCAGGATCATGGACCTCTTCTCAGGAGTGTTCAACCCTTTTACAGTGAAAGAAACCAGATTAGTCTCGTGCATCATGGCTATCTGTAGGGAGCTCAGAGGCAACACACTAAAGCAAGAGGGGAGTCAGACGAGCAACCTGAGAGGCAGATAACAGCACACAACTATCTACAGCAGCAGCTGGTGGCCGCCGCCCCTTGTCTCTAGGGTCAGGAAAAACCAAAAAAGGGGGAGGGGGGATAAAGGAGGGAAGCAGAGGGGGAAAAATGGGGGGGGGGGGGGGTGGGAAGAAAGAGAAGGGAAGAGAAATAAGTAGAAAAGGAAATACACAAAGAATTCAAAAATATTACAAAAAGCCTCCTGCTGGATTTTCAACGGGGCTTTGTACCACCAAACCGGAGCCCGCCGAAAACAGGCCCACCTTGAAGGTAAACTAAATTGCGTTTTACGCTTAGTCTCGACTTCTCCGATGGGTGTAGGTCGACACGGCCTAACTGGGGAACTATGTCCAACACTGGACTCGGAAGCGCTGATGTCTTATTCCCTCAGGCAACGAGAATCAACCTGGGCAACTATTACAACGGGAAAAATACTGAACCAAACGAAGGGAGAAAACCTTTTTTATTCTAACCATAGGTTGAGCCTCTGTCTTCATTGCTTAAAGTGTTTTGGCAAGTCAAAAGCTAAAAAATAAGTATCTGTCGCTTACCTTTCATTGAGTGGTTCTAGTTCTGTGCTTTCTGCTCTGCCCGACTGCTTAGTGAGGAAAATCATTTCCTCATTCATCTTTTAGTCCCCACCCTACTAATCTGGTCCATCAATCAACTTTCAGTGAACCAAAAACAGAAACACCCCCCCACTCCCTGCCCAGCCTTATTGGCTGCCTATTTCATATCATACTCATCACAGTGTACTTACATCGCATCACGGTTGCTACACCCGCGGTTTCTCTTAATCTTTTCTATGAATCTCCAATGCTCTAATACTTTTACAGATAATTTGGCAACTACAGGGTCTTTCTGAAAACAGACTGAAGTTTAGGACAGTGCAATGTGTAGCCCAAGACAATAGGACAACAACCGAGCTTGCCTTTAGTATAATTTTAACATCTCAGCTGACTCTGTTTTATGTCTGTACTGCAAATAAAACTTCTGTGTTTCCTGTCTTCTCCAGGTAGAAGATACAGCCAAAATAAACTGGCCAAACATGTTGTTATCCCTCCAGATGCTAAAAGAGAAGATGACACCACAACAAATTCTACGGGAGAACTGCCTACCTCAAACCACCATATGCACCTTGCACATCTCTTGGCATACCCCTCTACCCAGGAATGTTATATGGATGTCCTCTCCCATCATACAGTTCATCGATCTAAAAACACATATTCCTGTTCTGAATGTGGAAAATGTTTTCCTTACAAATCAGCCTTTATAAGACATGAAAGAGTTCATACAGGGGAGAAGCCATATTCCTGTTCTGAATGTGGGAAAAGCTTCCCTCACAAATCAGCCCTTATAAGACATGAAAGAGTTCATACAGGGGAGAAGCCATATTCCTGTTCTGAATGTGGGAAAAGCTTCCCTCATAAATCAGCCCTTATAAGACATGAAAGAATTCATACAGGGGAGAAGCCCTTTTCATGTTCTGAATGTGGGAAAGGTTTTTCTCACAAATCAACCCTTATCACACATGAACGGATTCATACAATGGAGATGCCATATTCATGTTCTGAATGTGGGAAAGGTTTCTCTCACAAATCGGCCCTTATCAGACATGAAAGACTTCATACAGGGGAAAAGCCATATTCCTGTTCCGAATGTGGGAAATGTTTTCTTCAAAATTCAGCCCTCATCAGACACAAAAGAGTTCATACAGGGGAGAAGCCATATTCATGCTCTAAATGTGGGAAATGTTTTCCTCATAAATCGTCTCTTATCGCACATGAAAGACTTCATACAGGGGAGAAGCCGTATTCATGTTCTGAATGTGGGAAATATTTCTCTCACAATTCAGCACTTATCAGACATGAAAAGATTCATACAGGTGAGAAGCCATATTCATGCTCTGAATGTGGAAAGCGGTTCCCCCACAAATCAGAACTTATGAGACATGAACGAGTTCATACTGGTGAGAAGCCATATTCATGTTCTGAATGTGGAAAATGTTTCTTTCGTTCAGCAGACCTTATCACACATGAAAAAATTCACAAAGGGGAGAAGCCATATCCATGTTCTCAATGTGGTAAATGTTTTCTCCTGAAATCAGCCCTTTTCAGACATGAACAACTTCATACAGGGGAGATGCCATATTCCTGTTCTGAATGTGGGAAATGTTTTCCTCAGAAATCAGCCCTTATCAGACATGAAAGTGTTCATACAGGGGAGAAGCCTTTTTCCTGTTTTAAATGTGGGAAACATTTTACTCAGAAAGCAACCCTTATCAGACATGAAAGAGTTCATACAGGGGAGATGCCATATTCCTGTTCTGATTGTGGGAAATGTTTTACTCAAAAGACATACCTTATCACACATGTAAGAATTCATACAGGGGAGAAGCCATATTCGTGTTCTGAATGTGGGAAATGTTTTTCTCACAAATCGGCTCTAATCACACATAAAAGAGTTCATACAGGAGTGAAGCCATATTCATGTTCTGAATGTGAGAAATGTTTCTCCTACAAATCAGACCTTATCACACATGAAAGACTTCATACAGGGGAGAAGCCATATTCCTGTTCTGAATGTGGGAAATGTTTCTCTAGGATATCAGACCTTATCACACATAAAAGACTTCATACTGGGGAAACACCATATTCCTGCTCTGAATGTGGGAAATGTTTTACTCAGAAACCACACCTTATCACACATGTAAGAGTTCATACAGGGGAGAAGCCATATTCCTGTAATGAATGTGGAAAATGTTTTTCTCACAAAACAGCCCTTGTAAGACATGAAAGAGCTCATACAGGGGAGAAGCCATATTCCTGTTCTGAATGTGAGAAATGTTTTTCTCACAAATCAGCCCTTATTACACATAAAAGAGTTCATACCGGGGAGAAGCCATATTCCTGTTCACAATGTGGGAAATGTTTCTCTCAAAAATCAGATCTTGGCAGACATAAAAGAGCTCATACAGGAGTGTGACCATAGTCTGTTTTCTTAAAGGTCCGGTCCAGCTAGATGCCCCATTTTTAAAGCCCCTTTCCCTGGTGCTGAGACAGGGTGGGGTCTATGTTAAAGGGCCAAGAGAGTGTAATAGTTATAGGTATATTATACTTTATTTACGTCTGAATTCTTAAGTAACACTATCTGAGCCTGAAACTCTGCCATTTGTCTATAATAAACAGACCATGACAATAGACTATATTCACACCTAGCTGCCAACAAGGTACCTCCGAGCTGCAGATATTTTACTTTTGAAAAGGAATCCTTGAATTCCTAATTAGGTTGGAGGCAGATTCAAACATTCAAATACACATTAGACATGGCATTGGATGATATTTGTGAGGAGCGATGTAACTCCTGAAATATGACAGCTATGACTATATTAATGAGAGAGTCTTATTTGGGCTTGTAGGACCTTTCATTTGATATAAAACATGGCATATATATATATATTGGCCAGAGACTGACAATCTGCATAGTATCAGACTTTGTATGATATGTATTTAGTATTTTGGTTCATTTAACTAAGAAATTAATTGGGATCATGAATTTCTTAGTTACAATATGATAACATGCATATTGTGGTAGTTATATTACTTTATAGAATATTTATCTAATCTCACAGAGGCAGGTTGTAGGCAGTGCAGAAGTCTGGGAATGTTGGCCACACCCCCTAGTTGTAGCAGATTAGGAGGCTGGGTGCAGGGGTATTCAGTGGATGGACGAGCCCCTTACCTAACGCAGAATGGCTAAGTATCTCTCCATTATAACATTATTGTACTATAACTAACTTATAACTTATGTGATAACTGCCTGTAACATTTAGGGTGATCTGGGAAAACTTTGGGAACATATTGGGTTAGTGAAGGTTATTTACTATGTTGGTGAAGTAAACTCGTTTTCATTTATGCATCTTACTGTGTATGTGTGGTGGATAATTTCCCACACAATAGATTGTATGTGCAAATTAATGGCCGTTGGGCTGATATGATAATTAGTATTTGCAATATTTATAATATTAATCTATTTACTAATATTAATCTTTAATATAAAAGTTGGAGATTAATGTGCAGCAAATATTATTCAAATCATATTTTTCCTTTTTCAGTCTACATAAAAAAACACTTGCCTTGGCCAAAATTTAGCACCAATCATCAAGCGATTCTAGTGCTGGGTGCCACCAACTTTACTCTTGCTAACCAGAGCGTGTTCCCCATTGACGCTGCCCTACTCCCCCATTCACTTGAATAGGTGGACGGGAGCAGTAACCATGGTGCCACCAAGCGCTGGAATTCTGCCGGTGACCGCATATCTGGCTTTCCTACGGCCGTGCATGCTCCTGCACCCAGCTTTTCTGAATATCGGCGCAGGAGCACACTGAAGCAACGTTCCGGGGATGTGGCCAGCAGACTGCACCTTGTCGCTGTGGCACCTTTAAGAGCAGCCAATCGGTGATCTCAAAAGTGCCACTGGGTGTGGCTTCGGTTTTCTTTGAACTGCTTTGGTGGAAGAATGGAGTCGTGGACCCAGAAATGGGTTTCCATCGGGTTTAAAGGGCCAGTCCAGCCAGATGGCCCATTTTTAATGTGTCAAATGTTGGGGCAAGTTTCCTGATAAGACAACCAAGTCAAGTAAATCTGCTGTAAGATTACATGTTTAAAGTGGAACAAAATTCAGGATATTCTAAGCATACAGCACGTCCTGCTCCAGAACATATTCATAAGGTATGGGTATACCTCCGGCTTCAGCGCCGTGCACTGCAGATCATGAAGAAAACAAGCTCCTCCCGGCCCTACATATACCGGAGGACCTCCCACAATCCCCAGATTTCTCTGCAGTGCTGAAACTGCGAAGACATGAAGTATCACGCTCTCGCAGGCGAGCGGGGCTTGACAGCCCGAGGCCCTGCGGGACTATTTCCACCCGTCCTCATTGTGAATTAATGCCTCCCAGCCTGGGCTGCGTGGGTCGGGTGAAGGTAGGCAGCACCTGGTGTGCTTATGGAGCTAGACTCCACCGCAATTCCCCAACCATAGGGTAGGCGGTTTAGGCTGATGGTGAGCCTCCAAGGGATGCCCCTCCCGCATTATTGTCCCGTACCCCGCGTAGTGCTGGACCCTATTATCGGGTCGCCATTCTCCCTCTTTTCCCCGTCCACTTAGGGGGAAAAGAAAGGGGGGGGAGGGTACGCGTGTGGCGGTCCCAGTGTACCGGTGTGTCACGCTCGTGGCTTCTATTCTGCCCTTTATTAGCTCTAGAGATGTCAGGGCCGCGCTGCTTGCTCCTTATTTCGGCTGCCACTGTGTGTTTTTTACTTTGATTGCCACTTAATATTGTTGCCGCGGTGCCCGCGCTTATTGTCGGTCCGCTCTATGGTACGTTAGGCCTGCTGGTTGCATCCTTGCCTTATTTCTTACTTCAGAGCTTCGCGCTCTTTAGAATGGGCGGGGCCTTAGTTCAGCGCGCTTCACGTCACGGCGGAGTATTTAGCCCGCCCTTCGAGCTTCGCCGGGCGCCATTTTGGTTAGCTTCACGCGCACGCGTCGTGGCGGTCTCCTCCTCCACCTGAGCTGTAAGTGCCCTTGCGGGCGAATCCCTCTCATTATTGTCTGCCCATCTGCACATGTTCCTGACATCTCTTTCCCATTGTGTCTTTCAGACGCTGAGTTCCCGGTGGCCTCTCCCGGCCTCATATACATATATACCTATATACCTATCCATATATTTACTATATACGTATACATTGCTATACTCATACGTATAAGGAGCGGGCCTTCCCAAAATCTCCCACATTGATCAGCGGGTAGTTGGGGCATCCAGGGTTGCTTACGGCATAAATCCCTATCGACATCCTATATTTAAACAATCACCATATGGAGGCATCTCAGGATAGTGTTACCGGGGTCCCTCTGGGACAAGACCGGCTGTGTATATCGTGCGGTCTCCCCCATGCTGAGGCGGACGGGGCACGGGTCTGCGAGTCATGTTCTGAACAGACGCTGGAATTGCGAGCGACGCTTGCGGTTGTACCTCGCTCCTTCTTTCCCCTTCCCTAAACCTCACTCCTGTTGAGTCTTGTACAAGTGGCGAGTTACAAATAGATCCCTCTCCTAGACGGCCCACGCTGGCCCAGATTGTGGAAGGTTTGTCTGGCCGGATGGGCCCAGATAGACAATGGCCTGGTACTCCCGCGGCTTCGGCCTGTGCTATGGGCTCTGAGGAGTCCTTTTCTACACGTGCTAGCGCCACGTCGGAAGAAGGGGACCTGTTCTCTGACCTAGGCTCCTCTGATGAGAGACCGAGGGGTCAGGATGATGCTGGTCAGGATGACTGGGACCAGCTTGATATTGGCGGGATGTTACTCAGGATTTTTAATGTATGTATATATGTGTCTCCAGGCCGAGAGGGGGGCGCTTTCATACTGCGCCTGCGCGCTTGGAATTTGTTGAGCAGGCTCACTTCCATGCTCTTGTACTTAAAGGGTGGGAATGTCCCGCTGCTCTTCAAAAGACCCCGGAGGACTGGGTTTGGAAATACCCTTTCCCCCCCGAGATGGTAGATATTTGGTCCTCGTCCCCATTAGTGGACGCTCCGATTATTGGGGTCCCTAACCCCCCCGTCCTTAAATCACCGGCTTACAGCTCCCTGCCGGAGCTAAAGGACCTTGACTGGGCTTCCCTTTAGAGGGCATCGCCTGTTTGGGGCACGTCTGGACTTATTTGAGAAACAGGACAGTCCACCCAGTCAGAGGCGGCCGTTGCGCCCCCCGCGGAGCAGGGATACCCCTCCTCCTCCATATCATTCTGTTAAGCAGGAACCGGGGTTGCCCCCTGCAGGGTCTGGTTCGGTATCCTGTCCCAGGAGTGACGTTCAATGCCCGGGGCCCTCCGGTCGGGCTGAAAACCCTCATGCATGATGGGACGCCCTCACCCACCTGGGTGAGGGGATGGCCACAGCACCTTACTCCTATCAGGAGGCATCCTGCCTCGCTCTGGTGGCTTTAGGGGATAGTTTCTCCAGATATGGAATAGTGTTTGCTGGGTGGTCCTTCCCTGAGTCGGTCAGGAGGACTATGGTTCCATGCCCTTCTTCGGCATGGGTGCAGGCTTAACTGGGCCTGTCAGGTATGGCTTCCCTGCAGAACGCCATTATCATATAGAAACTGGGGCCCCTGTGCGGGTCTGCCCCTCTCTCCCTTCAAGGATGAGGGAGTCTATCTGCCTAACCCCTAGGGGGGTGTGGCATCTGTACCATAAGCTTTCGGCCTGGCGCCCTTGACAGGGCTGTCTGTGCCCCATGCTCCAGGGGTCCTCTGGCCGCTGGTGGCGTGTTCGGATTTCTTTCTAGACTCCAAGGAGCCTTCTGGATATTGAGCCCACTACTGCTGGGTATTGGTGATCACTGACACCGCTGAAGCTTAAGCTAAGCCCCCTGTTGCGCCCTTGTACGCACTGGGCTCTGGAAGGGTGTGATGTCTCACACGGCACCAAGGGGCATCTACCAGGGGACCTATCAGGCCCTCCTGTTCCTTCACGAAAGCGGTTGTGGGATGGAACTTGGCAAAACCGGGGCTCTACTCTGCTCCACCCTCTAGTTCCTGGTTGCGCCTGGATTAGGCTTCACCCAGTGCCTTTTTTCCTTGGCTATAAGGATGTTACCGGTATGAGGCCTCTGGTCCTCCGTCCTGTATAGTTATTTCTCCAGACAGAATTGCTTCTGGTGCGCTGGTTGACGGCTCGTCCTTTGACACCACTTGTCTCGGTGCTCTTTGGGCTCTGAGGTGCTTTAGCCATTAGCCCTGGATGAGGGGTTTGCACCCGGGGTCTGGGTCTACTTACCTTACTCCTAGTGGAGGCGGTTATTCTTCTACTGGTTACTCGAGAGTACCGTGGGGGAGCATTCCATACCCTTTTGTTCTTCCCTGTTTGGTTACCATGGTACCTAATCTGGCAGGATGACGAAGGGGGCTTATTCTTCTGAAACCCCAGGGGGTTCCTAGGAAGGGACCTCGAAGGTTCTGGTTTCCTAGGTGAATTTTTGGTCATAAGGAGCATGTAGTGGGTCCTAGTTGGGGACTAATCCTTCTTGTACCTGTCCATTGGGGGACATTTTGCCCATGGTAGGACAGTGGTTGCTCCTTGTTCCTGCGGAATTCTTGGGCCTGGATCTATTCCAGGGGAGCCCTGATTCCTTAGGGGACTTGATATTCCTTGTCCTTCTTGTAGTATCCCTCCCGTGGGAGGTTCTCTGTTGTGCCTCTGGGCTCACACTGGCAGGGTTCTGTGGGGCCCCGTCTCTACTACAGGGGTCTACCCCTGTTATTGGCCAGATTGGTCTGCCCTGGTTGGGGTTAGTGGTTCTGGCTGGGTAGTTTACTTGAAAGACGTTATACCCTTGCCCTACCGGGCGTGAGGAGAGCTTGCGCTAGTCCCTGATGGCAAGCAGCACCTTATGCTAGGGGCCTGGGTGGCCCAGTGGGGTGTTGGTTCTCAGGGAGTTCTGCTGAGAACAGTAGGACGGTAAGTTCCCTCATGAGGACTATTTTTAACATAGTATGGTGCCTTTACTTTAGACCTACTTTAGTGTTGGCAGGATCTGGGGCTTACCCTGTTGGAGATGACAGATCTCGGGGTGTCTTGTTCCTTGGAGGCTCTGGACTTTGTCTTCCTCTTTATTTTCTTCCTTCTGCCACGCTAGGTTAGCTTATGTTGTCCCTATGCTATTTCGCTGGGTCTAAGCTCCTTCCCTTGCGGAACGATATCTGCTCCTGGTATTAGGGTCCTACAAGCAGTGTTTGGTATGGGCTCACGACTTGACTCGGTCTATGGTTGGGGCCTGATCTGTTCTTCTATTACGAGACCTGATCCAATCTTTTGTTTGCATTCTTCAGGGTCTGCTCAGGTGCATTCCCGGGGGATTCCTAGTTCCCCTTTTGGGGGAGGATTTATTCTGAAGCCCTACCAAGAGTTCCCACGGGTCTTAGTCAGGTCCTTGTCTGACCTGCTCCTTCCATCATGTTGCTCTTCTGGGGAGGTTACTCCAGTCAGTGGTGTGCCATAAGGAACGGCACTATTGGCGGTCCTAGTCATTATATATTTATTATATATACATACCTTGTTATAGCTCTATACCATGAGGTGAGGGTACCCGCCTCACACTAAGTTGGATTCAGGCGATATTTCGTTCCCTTCTGCCTTGGCCAGATCCTCTGGGCTATGGTCTAAATTACTATGAGATGAAAGGGATCTGTGCCCCTCTACTGGGGTTAGAGATCTGCCGGAACTGTCTTGTCCCTGATAGGGATCTTATCTTGGGTCTACCGGTGTCCCCTTCTTGAAGTACCGGATTGATTGCTTCCATGGGCTAAGGGCCCTCTGGCTTGGTCCTATTAGGTTGGTCGTCCTTCCGGACCTGTTAGTACTCTTTCGGCTTCTGCTGAGTATTGTTGTTAGCACTTCTGCTGGTTCCGTCTGCGACCTGGACATGTATTCCCCGTTGGGAAAAGTTTTGAGTTGCCATGGCTACCCTCTCTTGTAGTAGCATGGTTAGGCAGTTACTTTGGCCTATTCTTTTAGGGGAAGACTCTTCCTCCCTATTGTTTTTCGTTCTCTTACTATTGGTTTGCCCTGTAGCACTATGTTCTGGTGATCAAGCTGGCTAGTCCGCTGCTTGCGCTCAATTCTCCCTTTACAAGGTTCAAAGGTTGAGGTTAGAGCATTGCTCTCGTTGTTGATAGCATGGTCAAGGGTGACAGCGCTTTACTGTTGGCTGTGCCTTTTCACGGAGATCCCACCCTATTGTGGACACTGCTATTGGATGTCCCATACATTATGAATATGTTCTGGAGCAGGATGTGCTGTATGCTTAGAATAATACAATTCTGTGAGAATCTCACCTGTAGAATTGGTATTATATGCACACAGCATGTCCTGCTCCACCCCACCCTGGTTTCACTTGTTCTGGATCCCCTGTATGGTGATTGTACTCACTTGGTGTTATTGCCAGACATTCTGGGGTCTGCTTTTCAATGCTGGGGATTGTGGGAGGTCCTCCGGTATATGTAGGGCCAGGAGGAGCTTGTTTTCTTCATGATCTGCAGTGCACGGTGCTGAAGGCGGAGGTATACCCATACGTTATGAATATGTTCTGGAGCAGGACGTGCTGTATGCATATAATACCAATTCTACAGGTGAGATTCTCACAGAATTGTATTTTTGACTATCCTGGGTTTTGGTCCTTGCCCTTCGGGCATCCCGATCAGAGTTGCCCCACTGTGTGAGACCCACCTAGGTCACCCTAACAAACTCACCTCTTCCCAGTCCTACGACGCATTTGTGGACGCTCGTCCAATCAGTGGGCTCGGAACTGCTTGAGCTCCTTTGTCCAGGAGCTCGTCTAACATATATATATATATATATCTATATATGCTGTGGACGGCATCCCCCGCTACCCTCGAACAGGGAGCGTGTCTGTGCCAGCCATTCACAAATGCCTGGTGCAGGCATGCGCCCTGCTAGAGGGATAGCAGGGATGCGGCCGCTGCTCGCGCATGCATCGTTGGACCGGGAAAGAAGGTGAGTTTATGGGCGACCTGGGGGGGTTTCACACAGAGGGGCATCCCGATTCTGGATGCCACGGGGGGAAGGAATCGTTCGGCCTGGGAATCTTATAGATTTCTGGGCCAATCTCAATGGGTTTTGGTCCATTTTATAGTACCCTGTACAGGCAAACCCAATAAACAGCACATGCTGACCTGCAGTCACGCGCAGCTGAATAGCACAATGCCGATACTTTGAATCTACCCGGAAATGGCTATATCATCCCTGCAGCCCAGAGCCCAGCTATCTTCCCCTTACATAAGTCACAATGACTGGCCATACCTACTCTATTCAGCCCTTGGCTTCCCCCTCCATATTCTTAGTATACAGTACGTCCTGCTCCAGATATAATACTTACACTTGGGTTATCCTCCGCCAGATGGCGCTGTGCTGCAGAGACATGCAATAAAACAGACTCCTCCCGGCCCTTCATATACCCAGGGACCTCCCACAAATCCCCAGATTTCTCTGCAGTGCTGACTGCGAAGACATGAAGTATCACTCTCTCACAGGTGAGTGGGGCTATCAAAGCCTGCGACCCTGTTGGACTATTCCCACCCGTCCTCCCTGTGATGTGCCTCCCAGCTCGGGCTGCGTCGGTCGGGTGAAGGTAGGCAGCACCATGCGTGGTTATAGAGCGCTGCTCCACCGCAGTCCCCCACCAAAGGGTAGGCGGTTTAGGCTGATGGTGAGCCTCTAGCTGATTCCCCTCCCGCACTATTGCCCCGTGTAGCAGTGGGCCCTGTACAAAGGGTCGCCATCCTCCCTCGTTCCCCCCGTAGCCGGGGGGAAAGAAAGGGGGGGGTGGTGGTCTCAGTGTATGTTTACACGCTTATGGCCTTAGTACTGTCTTTGACTGATATTCCCGGTGTCAGAGCCGCGCCGTTTGCATTTTTATTCTGTATCTGTCGCCGCCACGCGCACTTTTTCCCTTATGGATGTGCTCCGCAGAGCGGCGGCGTCGCCTCAGACGCTGCAGCGTCTTCATTGGCAAATCACCTTACTCTTCGCTCTTCAACAAACTATCTCAGAGCTTCGCGCTCTTCGCGGAGGGGGCGGGGACCTGGTTTGGCGCGCTCCGCGTCACAGCTGCTTGGCCCGCCCTCCGAGGTTCTTGGCGCCATTTTGATGCTGGTCGCACGCAACGCGTGGTAGCGGTCCGCCTCCTCCCTTGGTCTGTAAGTGCCCTCGCGGGCGATTTTCATGATCCTTGATTACTGCGCATGGTTCTGACACCCTTTATTCCCATTATGTCTTTCAGACTGGAGAACACCATTGGCTTCTCCTGGCCCGGTGTAAAATTATAGCGGGCCTTGTAATATTCTCCCACTTCCCTAGCGGGTCTTTGGGGCATCCAGGGTTACTTATAGTGTAAATCCCTACTGGCATATTGTGCATTGATTAATCACCATATGGAGGCATCTCAGAATTATGTGACCAGGGTACCTCCGGGACAAGTGGCTGGACAACCCCATGCTGATGCTGGCAGGGCACGGGTCTGTGTACCCTGTGCCGAGCAAGCACTGGCCCTGCAATCAGGTCGGCCAGTGGCTACACCTAGCTCCAATTCGCCTATCTCCCCAGGCTTAAATCTCTCTCCTTCTGAGTCGCCTACAAGTGGGGTATTGCAGCCTGCTAGGCCTTCCAGACTGCCTACGGCTGAACAGATTATTGCTAGGTTATCAGAGCGAATGGGCCCTGGTAAGAAGCGGCACCTGTCGCCTCATGTTTCAGTATCTTCTATGAGAACCGTGGGGTTTACTACTCCGGGTGACTGTACCCTTTCTGATGAAGGGGAGTTGTTCTCTGACTCAAGCTCCAATTGTGATGTTTTTGTAAAGTTTATTCTATTGGCGTTATGACGCTATCACAATGTGTGCAAGAACTTCTGCACCTGCGGTAGCCATACGTCGCTTGGTCTGGCTGCGACAGTGGGGTGCTGATGATGCTACAAAAAGGGCAGATCACCCCTACGCAGACGGCCGTCTAGGCCCCCTAGGGGCAGAGGCACCCCTCCTCCCCCCTACCTGAGTGTTGAGCAGGAACAACACCCTGGCCCCTCTGGCGGGGCTAAGCCCAAATCTTCCACCAAACCCCCTCAAGCATGATGGGGCGCCCTCGCCCTTCTGGGTGAGGGGATGGCAGCAGCACCTTGCTATTATCAGGAGGCATCTCGCCTCATTCTGGTGGATTCAGGAGGTTGTGTCCTCCAGATACAGGATATGGTTTGCTGCGCAGCCTTCCCCAGTTTTTATCAGGTCCCAAGTACTCCTGGGCCCTGCCGCTCTTCAGTTACTGGCTCAGGTCATGCTAGGCCTACGTGGCCTGAGGGTCTCTTGCAGATTGCCCGTGGCAGGCAAAAGTAGGGCCCGCTATACCAACCTTTTACATTTCCCTAAAAGAGATGGGTCGGGTTGGCCATTCTGGATTCGCGGCAACTCTCTTATTATAGGCAGTTTCTGTGGAAACTCTGGGTTGGGCCATCTGCACCTTGCGCCCAGTGGGCTTCTTGCCATCTGGGGACCTCTAAAACGTTTATGTTTACATCCCTGTGACTTCAGGTCCCCGAGGCTCTTCAGTTTCGTGTTCGTTGTTCAACACGACTAATTGTGACCTCGTTACCTGGCCTCTCTTCAACTCCCAGAGTGATCTCTTGGGTGCAGACTATGTTGAGGTCTCGGTTGAGACCAAGGGGCGTCCGCGTGGTGCCTACCTGGCTGCTTTTTCTCCCTTCCCAGTCGGCGTCGGCTGATGCCCGACTGATGGCGTCCATTGGGAGTCATTAGATGGGGGACCGTGTTCACCCCAAGTCCTCATTGTCCCCTTCAGTGGTAATCCCATTACCAGGACTGTATCTGGATCAGGTTCTAATGAGAATCTTCCCTTCTCCGCAATGTAGCGGACACTCTGGTCACTTGGACGCTGTCCCTCATTGCTGTTCCGGGCCCTTCACCAGACAGAGATGCAGCTGGTGGGGCCGTTCGGTGTCTGGCTCGGAAGAGGTCTCTTATGTTCAGTTCCCCCTGGGCTCTTCGGTGACTTCTATTGTCAATACAGGATAGGGATCCGGCATCCCTGGAGTGGGGTCTGTGGCCTTCCCACCTGGTAAGAAGTTTTATCTTGGATGGAATGATCTCAGGGAACCTGTCTGAAAGCAGTTCCTTCTTAACCATTCCTGGAGACGGCCTCCGTGGATGCCTGACTATCAGGTTGAAGGGGGAGGTTTTCTTCGGAAAACTCCTTGTGACTCTGGGGGTGGTGGGCCTTAGATGGGCCTTACGCCTATTGGTTTAAAAAAAAAAAAAAGGAACGGTGAGGCTTACAATGGCTCTGCCTCGCTTGGCTACCTCCCTTCCGGGCCTGCCAGTTGGGGGCGCTCGGTCTGTCTGACGACAGTGTCCTACAGTAACCATTGGAGGGGTCTGGGGCTGGAGGACCCTTCAGGAAACATCTAAGTTCCTAATCTGGGTGGAGATAATGTTCCCTGCATATCATTATATTCGCCCCGGTGCTGCCCCTCTGCAACAGGATGTGCTAATCCTTGTGTCACTATGGGGTTCGATCAGCTTGGATCTGTTGTGTTCCATCACTATCACAGGCTATTAGCCTTTTTGTTTCCCGGTCCCAGAATCCTCTGGCAGTGGTCCGGATGCCTTAGTAACGTCATGACTGGACGTTCAGTCTGTGTCTTTTTTCCATCTCCCCTGCTAGGCAGGGCTATGCGCATGATTGCGCTGGTAAGGGGACCAGTGTCCTGGTGGCCCCCAGGTGCCCTTGTAGAGGGTGGTTATGGTACCAAGGATGGTTGTTCTGTACCTTCTTGCCAGGAGTGCTAGCTAGACTCACTCAGGGCTCCCTTTAGGTCAATCCATTACGGTTCTGGCCTAGTCGGCCTGACTGCTGAAACAACTATTTTACTGGAGACAGGCCTATCTCGGTGTCGGAGACTCTGGGAAGGCTATGAGCAAGTTCTTCCTCTTCCATCTGTACTAGGGTATGGCATACCCATATTGTTTGGTGGTGAGTTTAGGTCTTTTCCCTGTTGGGCGTTCTCGGTTCCCAGGGTTCTAGTGTTGTTTGCAGCTTGATTGGAGTTGATTCTCCAACTTAGTACTCTGATGGGTCAGGTTCTGCCCTATCCACCTTGCCTTAGTGGTCTCTGGTTCAGTCTTCCCTGGTTAGACTTCCTTCAGGGGGTACTCATGGCGTCCCCCATGTAATCTTATGGTCCCCGTTGGGATTGAGATTGATTCATTCGGTCCGATTGCAGGGTTGTGTTCCTTGGTCCTATTCAGGACGCTGTCTGGCTGTTCTTACCTCAAGGTTGTCCTTCTGGTGACTATTACCTTGGTCAGGCGTGTGTTAGCGGGCGGCTTTGTTTACCTAGCCCCCTTCCTTGAGATACACTAGGATAAGGTTGCTCGGTTAGGTCTTTTGGGCCTCTGCCAAGTCCACTTTAGCTATTGGATGGTCAGGCTGTTACTCAGGCCTATTCCAGCAGAGGGAAGAATCTTCCTTGTTGCCTCGGTTCTTTTCTTTTCGTGCTGGTTGCCCCTTGGGCCTTCGGCACAAGGCTTCTGTCGATCTGGTTGGCTAGGCCACTTCCTTGGCCTTCTGCTCATACCTTTTTGCAAGTTTCACAAGGTTGATGTTAGGGCTTTCAGCTTATGCTGTCTTGGCCGTATGGTTATGCAGGTGACAGTGGTTCTAAACTGTCTGCTGTTGTCATCTTTTGTTGGGGATCCCACCCTACTTTATGGACACTGCTATTGGATGTCCCAAGTGTAAGTATTATATCTGGAGCAGGACGTACTGTATACTAAGAATAATACAATTCTGTGAAATACTCACCTGTAGAATTGGTATTATAAGTATACAGTACAACCTGCTCCACTCCACCCTGGTTTTTGCATTTTTCTGGATCCCCCTGTATGGTGATTGTTATCATTGTTATCATTACCAGTTGTTCTGGGTGGTTTTTAATTCTCCCGGCTTCTTGTTCACTGCTTTCAATGCCTGGGATTTGTGGGAGGTCCCTGGGTATATGAAGGGCCGGGAGGAGCCTGTTTTTTTGCATGTCTCTGCAGCACAGCGCCATCTGGCGGAGGATAACCCAAGTGTAAGTATTATATCTGGAGCAGGACGTACTGTATATTTATAATACCAATTCTACAGGTGAGTATTTCACAGAATTGTATTTTTAATAGGTCGGTGTGGCCAGTCATGACTAAATCCAGGAAGAAGCAAGGAGGCAGCAAGGTGACCACGGACTGTGGTTTGGCACGAGGATTGTGTGGTCTGTATCTCCAGTGGAAATATGTTTTAAAACTCTCTGAATATCATTGATAAGGTGCACCTCAATAGCCAACTACAACAGTCCCGAGGGATTCCCAATTTGGGATGCCCATGTAATGTGGAACAGAACCAAGGTGAGAGAGAACTCTGAGCAGTTGCTTCCTGTCTGCTGTAACAGCCTGTCACATGACCGTCACCCTGCCACCACACACCATGCTGCACAAGCTGCCACCCACCAGGATGCCACTGACACTAACATGCAAACTGTCACAATCCCCAAAAGCTTCATCAGTGCAGGCCCAGTGCAACTGCACTATAGCACCAATGATAATGTGACCCTGGTAAGACCGATCCAGGGATCCTGCAGGTCACAGCTGCATCCCCGCACTCCTGAAGCCGCGCGTTTCCAAATGGCTTTCACAGCTTCGGCTGGAGGGGAGGGCACTGCAGGACACCCCAGTAAAATGCAGCAAAACTCAAAATAAAGGGAGCGGATGGATTGAGATCTGCTTTAGGATCCACAGAGTGCCCTGAATGGGTGATGTAACGCCACCCTAGCATAGCTATGCCTATGGCCTAACAGTTATTGAAAGCACAGAGCATAGTACTCACTGCTGAGGGGTACTGGCCCAGCAGGCCATTACCAGGCTATCTCCACCCAGGAAGGTGACTGCTTGTCACCATGGCAATCCATCCAGTCGCCTCTCCATTCTGGCCAACCTACCACATGTGCAGTGCTAAAGCCGAGTGGCTGGTCACATGATCAGACCTTGCTGTGGCCGTGTGTCCATTCCTGTTTGTCAAGGTGACACAAGCACATGCCCCGCCCCCCAATAAATGAATAAAAGGACAAACAGAAGCCTCTGTGTTATTCTAAGCATACAGCACGTCCTGCTCCAGAATAGTAATAACATGTGGGTAATCCTCCGCCTCAGGCGCCGTGCACTGCAGACATGTAGAAAACAAGCTCCTCCCGGCCCTACATATACCGAAGGACCTCCCACAAATCCCCAGATTTCTCTGCAGTGCTGGAACTGCGAAGACATGAAGTATCACGCTGTCGCAGGCGAGCGGGCCTTACGGCCCAAGGTCCTGTGGGACTATTTCCACCCGTCCTCTTCAGAAGAAATATGCCTCCCAGCCTGGGCTGCGCGGGTCGGGTGAAGGTAGGCAGCACCTGGTGTGCTGAGCGGAGCCATGCTCCACCGCAATCCCCCTCCATAGGGTAGGCGGTCAGGCCGATGGGGAGCCTCTAGTGGATGCCCCTCCCGCAATCTTGCCCGTGCCCCTCACAGACTTAGTCCATGGACACGTCCGCTTCCTCCCATAACTTGGGGGGGAAAAGAAGGGGGGGGTATGTGTGGCAGCCTTAGTGCTAACTTCACCTTTAGACCTTGGTTTTTTATTATTTGGGGTCAGTGTCGCGCCTTGTTATACAGTGCGAGCCGTCGTTTCATTGACAAGCTGCCTAGTCGGCAGCATCATTCCAGCGTGTCAGCATTTTAGACGTACACCTTATTTCCAACTGTTCTACGCTTTTGCAGTTGGTTAGAGCTTCGCGCTCTTTGGGGGAGGCGGAGATTCGGCATGACCCGCTTCGCGTCATAGCCCGGCCTGACCCACCCCTCGAGGTTCGCTGGCGCCATTTTAACTATCTTCGCACGCGCGCGTGGTGCGGATCGCCTCCTCCCTTGGTCATATATGTGCCCTCCGGGGCGGCATGGTTCTATGTCTTCAGGCTGCGCATGGCACTGACTCCACCGCTCTTGTCCCATTATGTCTTTCAGATGCCAGGTCTTCGGTGGCTTTCCCCGGCCTAACATATATTACAGTGGGTCCACTTTACAAATTCTCCCACATTACTAGCGGGTTTTTGGGGCATCCAGGGTTGCCTATTGCATAAATCCCTGCGGTCATACTGCTTAATAATCACCATATGGAGGCATTTCAGAATTATGTAACCGGGGTCCCTCCGGGACATGACCGGCTGTGTGCAATGTGTGGTCAGCCCCAGGCTGAGGCTGACAGGGCACGGGTCTGCGGACAGTGTGCAGAACAGGCAGGTTTGCCAACAGAGGCACCTCCCTTCCTTGCTCCCATCTCCCCGGTCCCAATTATCACTCATGACGAGTCCCACTCGAGCGGGGATGACCTGCAATCCGTGCCGCGTGTGTTGCCCACGGCGGAGCAGGTGCTTTCTGGATTGGCGGAGCGTATGGGCCCTGGAAAAAAGCGGTCCCTGACGCCTCCCGGCTCCCCGGTTCCTGACGATACCGATGACTGGCTGATATGCAGGACCCTGACCCTTCTGAGGAAGGTGAGCTATTCTCAGATTCGGGCTCCTCGAACGGGATGCCCGGGGGCTGCGATGATTCTGAGCCCGGTTCTTGGGGTCTGTGTGACACAGATGAAATACTTATTAAGATTTTTGAGGTTTTGTCAATCTCCCCACCTGGGGAGATCCCCAAGCCTAAGAAGGAGAGTTTCCATACAGCGCCGCCGTGCTTGGAGTTCCTGGAACAGGAACATTTCCAGAATCTTATATCCCAAGAATGGGAATCGCCTTGTAAGCTTAAGGGGGTCCCAGGGGTCTGGGAATGGAAGTACCCCTTCCCTCCTGACGTGGTTAATTTATGGTCAGCTCCCCTGGTGGTGGATGCACCGGTTATAGGGGTCACAAACCCCCCTTTCATGATGGCTCCTTATTACCGTACCCTTCGGGATGCCGAGGACCGGCGCATTGACAGACTGGCTTCCCACGCCTTCTCGTGTGCTGGGACGGCTCTGCGCCCGGTTTGTGCCGCGGCCATCACTGCGGTGGCCGCCAGGACTCTTGTCAGAAAAATACTAGATCACCGCCCTGAGGACCTCCCTTGGGGGGTGTTTAATGCGCTATCAGACTGCGAAGCGTTTGTGATGTTTAGTCTATCAGCACTGGATGACACCATTAAGATGTGTGCTAGAACCTCAGCCCTTGTGGTGGCTATTCGCCACCTGGTCTGGCTGCAACAGTGGGGTGCTGAGGAGGCTACAAAAAAGGCTCTCACTTGCCTTCCCTTCAGAGGACGGCGGTTATTTGGGGCCCGTTTGGACCTTTTCGGGAAAAAGGGTAAAGCACCTTCGCGCAGAAGGCCGCTCCGGCCTCCACGAGGCAGAGTCACCCCTCCTCCTCCCTACGTTAGTGTCAAACGCGAACCTGAGGTGTACTTCCAACTGTTCGTGTGGATTTCCAACATGGGGTGGGCAGGCAGCGCCCTGGGCCTTCTGGCAGGACTAAGTCCAAATCTGCCAAGACCTCCTAAGCATGAAGGGGCGCCCTCGCCCTTCTGGGCGAGGGTACTGCTGCAGCAGCTGTCTCCCATCCAGGAATATACCTCCTCCTTCTGGTGGTTCCAGGATGTAATTCCCCTGGACACAGGATGGCTTTGCTGGGCGCTCCCTCTCAGTGTTTGTCAGGGTGCTTCTAGCCCCTGCTTTTCCTTCAGGAATTGGCGCAGGCCGGACTGGGCCTACAGAGTTGGGCTTACTTACAGGTTGCCCTTAACGGTATGGGGCTATGGCCTCTATATTATCCTTCCTCCCTTCCTCAACAGTATGAGGCAGTCTGGGCCACGCTGGCCTATGGCAGGCTTGGAAATTCTACTTTCACAGGTAGTCCCTATATGACACCCCTGTCTTGGGTCATGGGCCCCCTGTGCAAGGGGGGCTTCCGGCCTCTTGTGAAGTACTAGATCTTCTTAGTCTCTCTTGTGTCTGCTGGACACCAAGACCATTTCTAGATAGTGTTGCAGGACCAACCCTGCGGATTGAGGCATTATTTGGGGCGTCTCTTTCGTTCCCAGGCTACTCGCCATGGCACGAATGGGGGTATTCGCTTCAATGGATGCTCTTAGCGGCAGGTTATGCTATCCAGGTGTCGCCCGGGGAGCCTAGCGTGGCTCTGTTGGGTCTCCCTCCTAACACTGGGGCTCTGCCCTTGTTTTTACTGTCCCAGAATATTCTGACTCTGGTCTGGGGGACTGAGTATTTTAGGCATAGATTTGTTATTTATATGCCTTCTCTTCATCACCCTACTTCGTTCTGCGCACGGTTGGCCTGATAGAGAGTCCCGTGAGATGGATGGCCTGGGTGGCCTTGTGAGCTGTGGTTCGCAGATGCCTCTGCTGAAGTCTGCTGACCTGTTGGCTCTCTCAGGAGTGCGGTTCTACCCTTGTCAGGCCCTTTCCTTGACCCAATATAAGGTTCCTGTCTGGGGATTGACAGCTGATTCATTCACCCCTTGGTGACGGGCCTTATCTTCTGATGACTTAGTATGAGGGAGGGCGGAGAGCAAGCTCCCCAGCTTCCACTTCCTCCGTCTATTGGGGCTTTTTTGTGGTAAACCATATTGATTGGCATGAGCCTTGGTCTCTTCCCTGTTGAACGTTCTCGGTTCCCAGGGCCTTTAAAGTCATTACAGCGTAAGTTGGGGTTGGCTCCCCATCTGGGGACTCTGAAGGTGCAGGTTCTGTCCTGGCCTTTCCTGCAGGAGTCTGGTTCTGTCGCCCTCGTGGGAATTTCCTTTGGGGATTGCTTAGCTGCATCTCCCAAGTAGTCCCATGGTCCCTGTGGGGATCAATTTTCATTCTTTACCCTGCGGATTTTCCTGGGGATTTTTGCTGGACGCTGTCTGAGCTGCCTGGTAGTCCAGGTCGCGTCGCTGGGGCCTCCTGACTCCGTCAGACGTGTGCCTGAGAAGGTGGATCCGGTTACTTAACCTTGGCTCGATGTGTGTATATATATATATATATATATATATATATATATATATATATATAGCTACAGGCACCCCATACCTTGGGGGTGTTCCTTCTTACGACGGGCCTCCGGTCCAAGTGGTCGGTAGAATCATTGTTTTAGTCCTTTAGTCTAACTTTCGACTTTATTCTTAATAATACTTATATGAAGGGCTACATTCCCTCTACAGGTGTTGCACTTTTCCCCATGAGGGTTTTCATGGCCCTTAGGGGGACTGATGCTCTTGGTGTCTACGGGCGCCTCTTTGTGTATGCGCCTGATATCTCCTTCCAGCGCCGTTGCGCCCTTTGGATTAATCCTTCTGGATGTTCCCTGATCCTGAGTGAAGCCTTGGCTTTGTGATAATTAGGGGCCAGTATTCCCGCCTTGGTCGGGTGACCTGTTATGTTTCCCTTAGGGGGTGTTACAAGTTTTGCCACGAGGCTTCCTGGCCTGTGGGCTGGTTGGGTCATTGCACTGACCTATATATTCTCTTTAGGGGAAAGATTCTCCCCTTTTGCTGTTTATTCCGTTATATTGGTGCTTGGGTACCACTGGCCCTTCAGCACCGGGGTTTTTTCGGTTGATTAAGTTGCTAGACTTATGGCTTGTCTCTGTTCATACCTTCTGGTCTTGTTATGAGACTGACGTTAGAGCCTTTGCTCATGTCATGCCTGTTGCAAGTTTTGCAGGTGACAGCGCCTTTACTGTCCGCTGTGCCTTGTTTTTCCTGGAGATCCCACCCTGCTTATGGACACTGCTATTGGATGTCCCACATGTTATTACTATTCTGGAGCAGGACGTGCTGTATGCTTAGAATAATACAACTCTGTGAAGTACTCACCTGTAGAATTGGTATTATATGCATACAGCACGTCCTGCTCCACCCCACCCTGGTTCATTTGTTCTGGATCCCCTGCATGGTGATTGTTATCAATAGATATTTTACCAGTTTTTCTGGGTGGTTGTTCCTCTCAGCTTCTCTTCTCACTGCTTTTCAATGCTGGGGATTTGTGGGAGGTCCTTCGGTATATGTAGGGCCGGGAGGAGCTTGTTTTCTACATGTCTGCAGTGCACGGCGCCTGAGGCGGAGGATTACCCACATGTTATTACTATTCTGGAGCAGGACGTGCTGTATGCGTATAATATCAACTCTACAGGTGAGTACTTCACATAGTTGTATTTTTGCCCCCGGCACCCTCCTCCAACCTTCACAACAAGGTGGTTGCTCCTGCCCCCCACCAAAATCCAGCTACAGGAAAATGGCCCCTACCAACGCTGCATGGAGGGACACATTCCTGTCCCGAACACTCATTATTTTACACACAATGAAGATATGAGATATCCACAACAAGATGGCCACCAGCTATAGAGGTGGGAGGAACGCTCGGCTAGTGGGGACTGAAGAGACGGGCCCTGGCAGGAGAAGGCATGGCTATCAGGAGAGCAGGCTCGGTATTCGGTACCCATAAGCCTCTGTGTCGCCTGTTAAAAAGGAACAAAACCTGTGTGCTGTGTGCACTCCCCCCCCTCCACCGGGATGGATGGTAAACTCTCCTTTTCCTCATTCCCATGGTGCATATGTGAGTGCTCTGAGCACTAAGGAAATCCAAAAGTAGTGTATGCCACCGGCCACATACCCACTCGGCCCTAGCAGTGGGTGTGCCCACACCGGCCATTCAGAAATGCCTGATGAGGGTGTGTGCCTAGTTATGCGGTGTAGAGTAAATTGGGTAATCTAGAGGGCGTCACACACCGGGGCATCCATGTTTGGGATGCCAGTTAAAGAGGTAGACCAACACCCCCTAAAGTCGTAAAGACTTAAAGGGGCACTATCGCAACATTGTTTAAACCGGACTTTCAACATGATTTAATGAAAAGCCCCAACCCTTAAGAAACTATTCCCCATCATCTAAAATGTATATATTTTACGTTTTTAGTCACTTATTATTCTTTCCTCCACTGGGCTGCAGCTCTGTTCAGGGCTCTAGGATACGGGTGGCGTCATCTTGCCTCAGAAGCATCGCACATAATGAGGAGAGGAGAGCGGGGTAAAGTACAGGGGGCAGGGTTATAGCTGTGCTTTGCACAGACAGAGCAGAGCTGGGGTCAGGAGAAGGAAAGCAATCCCGGAATGCACAGTCAGAAGACACTTCCTGTGTGCAGGCTGCCTGATGCTCCATGAGCCGCCATCTTGGATGTTTAAAGGCTCAGAATACACACTAGGTGAAGGTAGGATGATTTTTAATGTGAGCAATCTGTATGTACAGGGTGTGGGAAACATATAAGATAGGCTCTTATTCAGGGTGAAGGTCCGGATTAATGTGAGCAATCTGTATGTACAGGGTGTGGGAAACATATAAGATAGGCTCTTATTCAGGGTGAAGGTCCGGATTAATGTGAGCAATCTGTATGTACAGGGTGTGGGAAACATATAAGATAGGCTCTTATTCAGGGTGAAGGTCCGGATTAATGTGGGCAATCTGTATGTACAGGGTGAGGGAAACATATAAGATAGACTCTTATTCAGGGTGAAGGTCCGGATTAATGTGGGCAATCTGTATGTACAAGGGGGGGAAACATATAAGATAGGCTCTTATTCAGGGTGCAGGTCCGGATTAATGTGGGCAATCTGTATGTACAGGGGGAAACATATGAGATGGGCTCTTATTCAGTGTGAAGGTCCGGATTAATGTGGGCAGTCTGTATGTACAGGGGGGAAACATAACATAAGCTCTTATTCAGGGTGAAGGTCCGGATTAATGTGGACAATCTATATGTAGAGGGGGGAAACATATAAGGTAGGCTCTTATTCAGGGTGAAGGTCCGGATTAATGTGGGCAATCTGTATGTACAGGGTGTGGGAAACATATAAGATAGGCTCTTATTCAGGGTGAAGGTCCGGATTAATGTGGGCAATCTGTATGTACAGGGGGGAAAACATATAAGATAGACTCTTATTCAGGGTGAGGGTCCAGATTAATGTGAGCAATCTGTATGTACAGGGTGGAGGAAACATATAAGATAGGCTCTTATTCAGGGTGAGGGTCCGGATTAATGTGGGCAATCTATATGTACAGGGTGGAGGAAACATATAAGATAGGCTCTTATTCAGGGTTAGGGTCTTCTTTAATTTCCATACAAATACATCGGCTGATGAGAGGAGGGGTCACTTAAACACCCAAACTGCAAAAAACTCCTGCCAAGCTTGTGGATTATTCTCTCCTGGTAGGAACAAAATCCAGGGGTGACAGGTTTAGTCTATCAGGGGTGACAGAACCTGTCAGAAAATATGAAATATGACAGAAATATGTGCAAATTTAAAAATAGATTTTTTAAGTTTTCCAATAAAATCATATTGTGTGTAAAAAAGCAACATGCCCCGAACAGAACAATACCCAGCATGCATAGCTACTGTCAAGGGAAGAGTTGCCAAACACCCCAAAGTAAAGCATGTGCGTAACGGTAATTTTACTTGACAATTTCAGCTCTGCAGACAAAGTGCGCACCTTACAGTTTTTTAACCAAAACAACCCTTTACATTTGGAATATCCCCCATAAACCATATATTCCCTGAAAGTACACACGTTAAGCTTTTTTGGCGTACCCAGCTGGTTAGAGTGGGCGCAACTTTCTGTATAAAAGAATGTATAAAAGAGCAGAATAAAAAACACATTTTCCTAAAATATCAATATGCAAACAAGAAAAAACAAGCTAAATCTGAAAGCGCAAGGTCCCAAAACTATACCCAGGATGCATAGCTACTTTCAACTCATTTAACTGCCGGCCTACTTGAGATTTTGTCACCCTCCCTCTGTTGGCGGGTTATTTTTTCACAATTTTGTGCTTTGTTTAACTGTGATTTTTGCAGGGATTTCCAGGATTTTCTTTTTTTTTATAGCTCTTTAAAGTCAGCTACGTGAGTATAGGTTTGAGAGGCAGCTAGGTGAGACTAAGAGGCCGATTCATTAATAGGGCCAGGTAGCGACAGATGAGCGACAGTAGCGTTATTTTCACAGCGCACGCTAGTATTCGCTGTGCTTGGCCGTTGTTCGGCTGTTGAGAGCGACTCAGTCGGTGTGCGGTAATGTTGAATACGGGGTTAGGAGTCGCTGTTTGACAGGTTCCGCGCTGTATGGGAGCGCATGACAGCGAACGGCCATAGCGAACGGCTCCCAGCATATTCATTAACAAATCACGCTCCAGAGCGCTGGCGGCGATGGGTTAAAAGTAGTTTTTTAACCCCCAAACAACCATATTTTTAGAAAAAAAAAAAAAAACATGTTTTTCAAAACATTTTGTAATATGAATACAATATCAGACCTGTAATATCTGCACACATTTTTTTTTTTTTTTTTTACCTTAAAAAAAAAATCTAACATTGCAGAAATGGTCACAGAATTTTTGACATTTAAAAAAAAAAAAAAAAAAATTAATAGCAATTAATTATGAATAATTAAAGGTTGCTCCATTGAAATGCATTGGAGAGCGCCAGGTAGCGAGAGGTCATACCTGTCGCTGTTCAAGGTCGCTCGCTGGCGCTGTGGGGTGAGGCTGGAATAATGATGAATGATTCGCTATCTGGCGCTCTGTCAGTCGCTAAGCAGGATCGGCTTGATGATGTGATTGCGGAGGGGAGCCGGCGTTCTCGTGGAGGTGAGTGTCATTACCGTTCGCTCACCATTCGCTACCTGGCGCTATCCCTTGTTAAATAAGGGCCTATCATAGCTAGCACTGGAAGGGCTGAATATCAAGCATGTAGATTCTACACGCCTGCCATTTCCGCGGGTTTTTGGCCCAAAAGCAAAAGGCAACTTATCTCTGTTCAATATCGAGTGTTGGGGTCTCCTCTTCCTCAAGGGGGTCTCCAATCCCTCCCCCTGGATCGTGGATCGAAAGATCATGGGAGGGCAGAAGAGGGATAAGAATTGGGATAAGGGGCTGGAAGGAGAAGAAAGTTGCTCACAAAATGGACCAAGTAAAGGCAAAGAACTGAAGAGCAGAAATGCAGAGGTGTAGAAGGGGAATAAAAGCTGGAATCTTAAAGTGGACCAAAACCCAGGATTTTTTGACTACCCTGGGTTTTGGTGCTAGCCCCCAGGGCACCCCAATTAGGTATTCCCCGCTGTGTGAAACCCCCCAGGTCACCCGAACTAACCTTCCCCCTGTCCTGCGGCACATGCATGGCCTTGCACTCGGCAGTCACTCCCCGCTACCTTCTAACAGGGAGCGTCCCTGCACTGCACGTTCACAAATGCCTAGCACGGGCACACACCCTGCTAAAGGAATATCGGGGATGTGGCTGCTGCTTATGCATGCGCCGTTGGACCAGAAAAGAAGGTGAGTTTCCACGTGACCTAGGGGGTTTCATACAGCAGGTGTGGGTTTTGGTCCACTTTAAGTAATATTAGGAAGCATAACATGAATTACCTGTACTACCCTATGCGCTGCTCCATAAATATGGAGGCCCCCTGTACTGAGGACACTTTCCTGCCCCACCTCTGCTTCTTCCTGTAACTAGCACAAGAAGCCCCGCCTCTGGACTTTCCTTTATATGGGAAAAGCTCCTCTTATTTGTTTGCTTGTCGTTACAACATCGCGGCCCGACATTGCTATGCCGACCAGAGGCGGGGCTGGGGCCTGTGCTCCAGTAAGAACAGGCCTGGAAGGCATTAACCCTTCATCTCCCTTCACCCTCCCATAGCTCTGTGCTTTAGGAGTGTGGCTTCCAAGGTCACCATTAGGAATATATGGACCCCATAGAGATTTAATGCCAGCCTGTGCCCCCAGTTACTGATGGACACATTAGATAAAGATTTAGACAGCTATAGAGAATATAATATCAACTGAATGCCGTTCTTCCCCCTTAACGTCTTTATGATTTATATAATATATTGCTCACTGCCGCCAACGCTATGGCAAAATGGCGGCCGCATAACCGAGGTGGGCGTGGTGATGTAAGAAGTAAGGGAACTTATTCCGGTGCAACCCTGGCTGGTAAGGGCGGCTCTGGGAGACATTAACCCTTCATATGTTTTGGGGCAGCGCTATAGATGCAGTAGCTTGGGGGGGCCAGGATTTGTGATGGCAGGACATGAGCAGCCTTACATTCACTAGTCCACATGTGCACTATAAATCCTGCCCCTGCACTGCCACAGCATTGTTACCCTATTACTCCCGCTCAGTGATGAGAATAATGCTTTTGCGTTGAGCCCCTCCCAGTCCCCCCATTCACTCCCCCTCTCTGGTCATTTCCCTTCCCCCTTTGACTCTCCTCTTTCTTTCTCCTTTCCCTCCAGCTCTGCTCCCTCTTCCCTCCCCTCCCCCCCTTGCATTCCCGGCTCCCTCTCTCCGGGTCCCTCCTTTCTCCACCTCCCCCTTTCTTCCCTTCCTCCCTTCTCTGGCTCCTTCCTCCCCCTCTGGCTCTCTGTTTCCTATCCTCTCTGGCTCCTCATTCCCTCTTCCCTCCTCCTTTTTTGTTCCCTTATTTCCTAGCTCCCCCTCCACTCCCCTATTCCCTACTCTCCCTTCCAACATTCTCATTCCACCACCCATCTTCCCTCATCTCCCCCCCTTAACCTCCTCTCTCCAGTCCCCCCTCTTCCATGCTCCTCCTCCCCTTCCCCCCATCTTCCCTCCCACTCTTTGGCTCCCTCTTCTATTCCCACTTTCTTCCCCTGCCCCTTTTCCTCCCCTCTTCCTTTCCCTCCCCCTTTTCCTCTGCTCTTCCCTCTCCTTGTCATCTCCTCTTTCCTCCCTCTTTTTGGCTCCTTCTCCATATTCTCTCTCCTCCCTGTCCTCTCCACTCCCTGTTTCCTCCCCTCTGCAATATTTCCTATTGCCATGTCCTTACCCCTGCCCGGCTCCTCCTCCTCCTTTACCTCTCTTCTTTACAGCTCCCTCCTTCTTGCTCCCCTTCTCCCCTCCCAAATACTTCACATCAACCATCCCTGGATCCTACCTCCACTCCCTGTTCCCTCCCCTATTTCCTCTTCACTTGTACTTACCCCTCCACTCCCCTATTCCTTCCTTCTAGCCACTCCCCATCCTGGCTCAAGGGTAGATAAGCTGTCCTCGAGAGGCCACACCTTCTTTTCCTGAGAGCCAGGGGGCACCTACTTTGCCCAATAGTCTGCGCCTCCCTTGCCCAAGATCTGAGAGGATGAGTTTTTCTCATCGAGAGTGAAGAGGTTGCGCTTTCCATGATCTAGTGTAAGGAGACTGTGCCTTTCTTGCCCCAAAGGCTACACCTTCCTTGTCCGTTTCACACTCAAGTGCAGTGAGCACTTTTCTACCCTTTTCCCCTCTGCTTTCCATGCTCTGGGCCTCTACCTGCTTGGCTGTGGGATACTGCCCAGCAATTGCCCAGGGGTTTTACAGTCTATCCTGCTCTTTGTCAAACATGGTGGGTTCCAGTGATGCAAGTCTGGGGAAGCATCCAGAGTCTACTCTTTGAAAGGGGGATAATGCAAGGACCAGAAGCTGCCACACACGTATGTTACATCTGTGTTCCTTATGTGGCTGTCCCCAACTCCCTGTGCTCACAGTGCTACTCCCTGGGCTACCATCAGGTGTTCCTCTGCTTTATGGGAGCCTGGGCTTGTTAGCCAGCACAGGAGAGTTTGATGAAAGGGAAGCCCTGCAGATTCCAGTCTGTCCTTAGATGATCTGTAGCTATCCTCCACCAGCAAAGTAGGTTTTTATTCCAAGAAATTGCTTTGCGTTATCAGATATTCATTGTGAAATTGACATCCCAAAACATGTCTGGAAAAAGTCCAAATAATGGACAAAATGAGTCAACAGTAAGGAGGGTTTGGTAAAAGGGAAGCCCTGGAAATTTTAGTCTGTCCATACATGATCTTTAAATCTCATCCATCTGCACACCAGATGCTCCTCTTCATTAGATCTTCATGGTGAATAAACTGAGTAACGAAACATGTCTGGAAATAGTATAAATAAGCACATCAACAGTGAGGAGGGTTTTATGAAAAGGAAGCCCTGCAGATTCCAGTCTGTCCATACATGAACTGTAACTATCATCCTCCAGCAAACCAGCAATGCGCTGTCAAGTTTTTAAGAGCTAGGGGGCCTCTCCAGTTTTTCTGGTGTTTTGTTGTTTGTGATCTGTGTTACCCAATGAAGAGGTCCTGGTGGTCCTCAAAATGTATTTAGATTCATGACAAAGATCTAATAAAAGAAAACAATCCTTACCATGCAGGGGGAGGAAATTTACTGATCACGTATGGAAGGACTGCAATCGCATTTGGTCTGTTATTTATATTTTTCCCGATGGGTTTTGAAACTGAAGAAAAGGTGCAATGCCTTGAAAGAAAATCCTGGTGTGTTGGTGGATGAGATTTATGTCATTTATATGTTTTTAAAAACTAGAGGTCCTCTTCAGTTGTTCTGGTGTTTCGTTGTCTGCGGTCTGTGTTACCCGATGAAGAGGTCCTGGTGGTCCTCAAAATGTATTTAGATTCACAACAAAGATCTAATAAAAGAGACCAATTCCTGGCGTGTAGGTGGATGAGATTTACAGATCACGTATGGACAGATTATAATCGCATTTGGTCTGTTATTTATATTTTTCCAGATAGGTTTTGAAACTGAAGAAAAGGTGCAATTCCTTGAAAGAAAATCCTGGTGTGTTGGTGGATGAGATTTATATGTTGTGTATGGACTGACCGGAATCTTCAGGGCTTCCCTTTCATCAAACTCTCCTCACTGTTCACACATTTTGTTCATTATTTGAACTTTTTACTGACAGGTTTTGAAACTCCGTTGATTCACAATGAAGATCTGATGATGAGAAGGAATTCCTGGTGTGCCAGTGGATGTCACTGACCTGAAGAAGTGCCCGACAGCTTGTTACTGTGTATGCACCGTCCTGTCAACAATATATTGGAACGAGGACCCCACAAGCAGATAACTGGTTTGTCTTGTCAGGATCTGGGGCCAACGGCAATGACTCTGAAGACAGTTCTTAGTCAAATAACAAGCAATTCATTGAAAACAAAGTCCAACAGGCAAAATCTCTTAACTTCAGAGTATAATGCAGGAACAATGCAGTACAGCGAGTGGTTACCTCACCAACTTTAGCAATGTCCAGTGTATGAAAATTACAGCATATTGCAAGTCCTTGATATCACAGGTCCTCTTTCGGGGCATACAAGTCCAGGCTGTTAATCCACAGGTTCCAATAACAGATAACACATAAAGTCCTTCGGATGCAGTTCAGCGCTGTCAGTATTGGGAGCAGCAAGGCACAGGCTCCTCATCCCAGCCTCTCCATCTCCACACTGGAGGCCTCAGCAACTCCTTTTATAGGGCTTCCTTCCTTCAATTAGTCTCATCACCTGGGAAGACCTGTGAGTAGGGGAAAAACCTGTAGAGGACCCGGGATGTGAATTGGATCTTGGATATCCCGGCATGGATTGTACCTGCCTGAAAAACTCATGGGAAATATAGACTCCATCCACCACTTTTCCATACACTTTACCACAGTGTCTTTTACTCTTTTTACTTTTAAACTTCTGATGGTTATTAAGGGTGACTATTCTGGCTTATACCAATAGTAACCAGTTTAAACTTGACCTTACTTACTGTTACCGGTGGATGATATTTATAATGGGAGATTCAGTAAAATCCTGAGAATAACTCAAACAGCAATCTTTGTACCAGAGGGACTAAAAATCTTGGGGCCTATGTTGAAATGTTGTCTATCTTTTCCTGTGGAAGAATAGCTTTTGCTGGGTGCTGTCTATGTTGAACCCCAGAATTTGTACAGTTGACTGGACATTAGGTTGGACTTTTCTACGTTTATTATTCAACCCAAACCCCTCACACGGACAGGGTCTTTCCAGTTCTGCTAGCAATGCAACTTGCAACTTGTTTAACAACAGAGGGTCATCCAATAAGGGATCACATGATAACCTGTTGTCTGAGGTAAAACTTTGATTCTGCTAGGATCTTTGTAAGATCCTCGAGGATGAGGACAGGCTGAATGGAAATTCTGGTAGTAAAGGAATTCCTGACTTAACAGAACCGCCAACTTGAGGAATTTTTGGTGTGAGACATCTTGTAAGTCTAGAATCACCCTCAGGGCATTTAATATCAGAACCTTTCTGACCAAATAAATTATTACGTATTGAATGACTTGTATCAAATTAATCGGTTTACTCTTTTTAGATTCCAAATCATGCAAAGATGACCAGAAAGACGTGAAAGTAGAATTTTTCTCTCAGAAAGGACGGAGGAACCCCTTCTATCGGCTTTTTCTGCAAAAGCTCCTGTAGAACTAGAGGGAAGGCTTCCCTCTATTTTGAGGCTTTTGGCATCTAGTCACTATAGAAAATTAGGATTGGGGGGTGCAATTTTAATGGATATCCTTTTTCTAGTGTCTGTAACACAAACTGATCTTGGGTTACTACTCTCCAAGTGGGTATGAAGCAGGAGAGTCTCCCCCCCCCACCAGAATATCTTTGTCAGGATTGTGGCTTAGGTCCCTCCAAAGCCTTGTTAACTAGATAAGCCTCTTTTGGGGCTAGGCTGATCCCGACGTTTTTCTGAGGTCATACCTTCATTTGACCTGGACAATAAAATCTTTGCTAAAAAGAAGTTACCACAGAAGGGGATACCACAAAGCTTAGTCTTAGACGCACTACCTCCCAACCACTCCTAAGAGCACATGAGAACAAAGCGGATGGTATAGCTGTGACCCTGATGACTTCCTCTGAAGCATTAGCAAGGAAGGAATATCCCTATTAAGGGCTGGCAAATCAGTGCCAGGTCCCTAAGGGAAAATATGTTCCAATATCTTGCCATGCTTCTGAGGAATACATCAGAAGCCAATGCTGACCTTAACACAAAGGTTACCGTGCCCCAAGCTCTTTTGGCTCGCGTAAGGTACTCATGTCCTCAACATATAGCCGCCCTTCTGGCCATCTGACCTAGTGGTGCATCAAATTTTGGCCACTCGTTCCACGGCTCCAAATCCTGATCGTGAAATGAAATTCCTTTTTAGGGAGTTTGGAATAACAGTTTTCCTCTTTTTATATATATATATATATATATCCTGTAATGACTATCAGGTTTTTCCAAAATACTATGGGAGCATTCCTGTTCCCCCTTTTTTATGGACCTTTTCATGTAGTATTGAGAGGAACCATTCTCTATCACAACATCAATCTGTACGAGGGAGGCAGGCAATCACCGGGAGTAGTGCTAATAAGGATAACCCCTGTTTTTCAGGCTGACTTTCTAAGGGAATTGGTGTGGAAGCAAGAGACTATTGAGAATTGAGTGACAAAATCCTTTTTGGGCATCTAGAGGCTATCTCTTGCCTCTAAATATGACAATCCCTTAACAAGGCCATCGAGTCTGTTTCCTTCTATTTTCAGATTGATATTAGGCTCCAGCTAACACATATGCCAATAATAATATTATAATAAAATAATACTACCTTAAAAATGACCTGCAAACACATTATGAACCATAATTAAAAAAAAAAAAAGATCCTACCACCAGTTGTGTCTTCTTTAAGGGCTGCTCCAGAAACTCTGTAATGGCCGATATCGTAGGAAGGACAGGCCCTCTTTACCTGTCAGGGCAACCAAACACTGCCCCTTATCTCCCTTCCATGCCTCTCTGCCGCTACGAGTGCTCCCTTTCGGGTGTGCCCCGGCTTTGCTACTGCTGCTGGTCCCGCTCAGGGCACCGCTCCTCTCAACCACTGGTTCTGGAGTTCCACATGTCTCTCCGCGCCCAGTACTCTGGCGGGGGGAGAAATGCAGCCTTCTGTTTCAGCTTACTACCGGACCCGGAAATGACGTCAGGTGCCGGGTCACTGAACAAACCACCCCCCCAAATGTAACATTTGGAGGGAAAAAAGTTCAATAAGTAAACAGAACTAGATAACAAAAACATACCAATAGCGTTTTTTGTTCAGTATATTCAGCACCCAATGTCAGTAAAAGATTAAAGGGACGGCATACCCACAACTGCTCAGTTGTTAGGGATTTAAAGTGATATTGCACAACTAGTGCATATGTAAGACTATGAGGGAATATAGCCCCGGATGTGCCCAGCCCTCAGATGGTACTCCTCTGGCAATTTGTCCAGGACAGTGGGTTACTCCAGGACTCTGGAGGTCGTAAAATAAAAAATTAAATTAACAACGGAGGAAACACAAAGAACTGAGGTGCGGAGGAAGGGGTGGGGGATTCAACCTCTGTTCCAGTTTGTGTTTCCTCCCAGGGGTTGGAGCATAATCTCTCCATGTGGTCAAGCTAAAGGACGACTTGGAAAAGTGTATACGTATAAGCTCTGTAATACTGGATGTGCAGATGGCAACTTACATGTGCAACTGTAACCTGAAATGGGCCCATTATTGTACATAATGTTCACAATAGAACTGGAATATAATATTATTTGCTATTTGTCTAATTTTTAGTTATAATCCATATTACACACTCAATCTAATATTATCTAACAATCGAACGTATCGAAAATATACGATTTCATAGTTTTATTAGAAAACATCATTATGAAAAATGCATATATAATAAAACATGTAATCCTATGGTCACAGATTTACTGGACCAATGTGTAACCTTGGTTGTCTGATCAGGAAACAGAGCTAACATCCATTCCAAATGAAATTAACAAATTCTCTTGAGTAATGAACTTCTGTAGTGATAATACCAATAATGTCTTTGCTCTAATGTGTTTTCTCGTTTCTCGTATTTTTCATTTTTATTACCCAGGGTAGATCTTGACATGACTGCATGAGCTTCTTTATAGCATTTGACCTGGAGAAATCTGAAGCTATCAAAGTAGATAACAGTAACATCTTCTTGTATGTATCACACGGATGTGATCTATAATTATACAATAGTACAGTACATTCAGAATTTCCAAAATAATGTGTTAAGTGATTAACTGACACAAAAAGGATCTCCTGTAATGTGCCCTTTGAGTTGCCCCTTTTTTAATTTGTATTTCCTCCTTGACTTGGTAAAGGTTTTTTTCCTTACATTCACCTCGTACAGCCCCTGCCTGTGCATAAAGATTATTGTCTGTCAGTCTGATGAATAACTTGATCTGGCTTTTGAAAGAATTGATATCCAAATAATTACAATAAGAAATTACTTGAAAACATTTCTCATATTTAGAACATGATCTCAGCGCCCCCACTGTCTGAACCCTTTCATGTGTGATTTCTGGGAAAAACAATTCCCACATCTAGAACAAGACTATGGCCTCGCTCCTGTATGAACTCTTTCATGTGTGAGAAGGGCTGCTTTCTGAGAAAAACATTTTCCACATTCAGAACATGAATATGGCTTCTCCCCTGTATGAACTCTTTCATGTTTGAACAGGGCTGATTTATCAGAGAAACATTTTCCACATTCAGAACATGAATATGGCTTTTCTCCTGTATGAACTCTTTCATGTGTAATAAGGTAGGACTTTTGTGTAAAAGATTTCCCACATTCAGAACAAGAATATGGCTTCTCTCCTGTATGAACTTTTTCATGTCTGGTGAGGGATGACTTATCAGAGAAACATTTCCCACATCCAGAACAGGAATATGGCTTCTCTCCTGTATGAACGGTTTCATGTCTGTTAAGGTCTGATTTCTGAGAAAAGCCTTTGCCACATTCAGAACAGGAATATGGCTTCTCTCCTGTATGAACTATTTCATGTCTAATAAGGTCTCTTTTCTGAGAAAAGCCTTTACCACATTCAGAACAGGTATACGGTGTATCTCCTCTATGAACTCTTTCATGTATGATAAGGTCTCTTTTTTGAGAGAAACATTTCCCACATTCAGAACATGAAAATGGCTTCTCTCCTGTATGAACTCTTTCATGTGTGATAAGGCGTGATTTGTGAGAGAAACATTTCCCACATATAGAACATGAATATGGAGTCTCCTTCATATGAAGTCTTTCATGTGTGATAATGGCTGATTTATAAGCTGTATGATGGGAGAGGACATCCGTATAACACTCCTGTGTAAAGTGGTGAGACAAGAGATGTGGGTGGTACACATGGTGGTTCGAGACAGGCGGTTCTCCTGTAGATTTTGCTGTGGTGTAATTTTCTTTCTTAGCATCTGGAGAGATGACTGCATGTTTGGCCCAGTTCTTTTGGTTGGATCCTCTTCCTGGTAAAAATAAAAAATAAAAATTGGGAAGAACAAAAAGTTAAAGTCCCTGTCCAGGCAAACTCTTAACCTGCTCCCACATTATCTCCAATGGAAAGGGTGTAACATAAGCAATTTCAATGCATCTCAAGTTATATGTACAATTCAATAGAAAGCTAATTTCAAGAATTTAAACAAAAAAGCTATGCTCACCTTAAACCGGACCAACACCCATTTTTTCTTTCTTGTCAGCTAATCAAAACAAGCTGGGGGGGGCTCCAGAATAATGGCGTACCATCGCCTTCACTACAAGTCAGCGCCGGGGAAGGAGTCCTGTGATTAGCTGCAGGGCGGTTTATGTGAGCCATGGTTGCATCCTCTGCACCAGCCACCAGAACAACTTGCCCCCGTGACCGCCCACCAGCCAATCGTGGGACTCCTTTTCCGACGTTAACTCGTAGTGAAGGTGAGGAGGTGATCGGCTGGGTGGTGCTGGATATAGACCTAGCAATGAGGTAAGCCCTGCAGCCCCGGACAAGCAGCTATAGGCTACGTGGGACTTAAAGTGGACCAAAACCCAGCAGGATCGGCCCGGGAATGTTATAGATCCAAAATCGGGATGCCCCGCTGTGTGAAACCCCCCAGGACGCCCGCAAACCTTACCTGAATCCCAGCCCAACAACGCATGTGCGGGCCGTGCCCGCATCTCGGGCTTCTCTCTAGCAGGGCGCGTGCCCGCGCCGGCCATTTGTGAATGGTCGGCGCGGGCGCGCTCCCTGTTAGAGGGAAGCGCGAGATGCGGCCGCCAGCGTGCTCGGAGCCGCTGAGCTTTGACGCGTATACCTCAGCGGCTCTGAGTGCGCTGATTGGACGAGAGGCCGCGCATGCGCCGTAGGAGCGGGGTGAGGTTAGTTGAATCGGGCGATCTGGGGGGTTTCACGCAGCGGGGCACCGCAAAGAGCCAACAATCCTTTATTAGATTAAAGCGGACCAACACTCCCCTCTTTAAATTGTACTCTTCAGTCGTGACGCTATAGCAGCCAGTAAAGCAGTGTTGCACAAAGCTACCACTCCCTTAAATACTTCACAAGAGAGGGGCAGAGTGGAAAACTGTTGGCTCTGTAAGATTGCGCAATGTAAAGCCAATATAATCCCTATACTGTTCTGAGCTAGATGTTGATCATTCTGTTGATGTAAACCATGATACGTTTGTTCAGGATATGGCAAGGTCCAAGCAACTGGCTTTAAATAAAAGACTAAATAAAATGAGTGAAACAAAGCAGTGAGGTGCAGTTAAAAAACAACCAAAAGGAGAAGGCATCTTCAGGTTGGCGATACAATTAGAGGTATTGACTTTGGACAGGGTAAAGATGAGCTAAAGGAGATGAGATGTCTCCCATGCGTCACTGTTAAAGCAGAACAAAACCCACCAGCGGCCGCCCTGGAATCCAAAATTTGGGTGGGTGTGAGATGCAACTCAAAAGCAGGAAATTTTGCTTTCTCAGATAATTCAGAGACACAGGCAAGATTATCTCTCCTGTGCGAGAGGCATATGCGAAAGTTTGGAGAAAATTCTTTTTTTTTTTTTTAATTAAACGTTTTTATTGAGGGAAACACAATAAATTACAGAGCTTGACAGAACTGTGCCGCACAGGTGCACGCAGCAATTTGCATAATAACAGAATTGTTCACAACCAATGTTCAAAGGTCCAAAGACATGTAAAGAAAATGCAGGGCCGGTCGAGCCCGCTCCATATTATTGAACAACAAACCCAATTTGTAACCAACTATAGCCTCTGCAATCCGTGTCCCCAACTTTTCGATAAAAGGAAAAATTAGGACAATCAACCAGACACAATTAACAAGAGGGGGGGGAAGGAAAGGGGGGGGGGGAGAGACAAGACAGACGCATGTGCAGGAGGGGGGGGGGGGGGGGAGGATAGGCTAAAGCGAGTGGGATATGAGGGAGGGGAGTAACAGTGAGGTAGAGAGAGGCAGGGAGGCCAGCCCATTGGCAACCCGCCCCGACCATATTACGTATAGAGAAGAAAATCGGGGGAGAAAGTGAACCCATCCCATGCCTGCCAAGTCCTTCTATGCTTTTCCAGAGTCCCCCGCAGCGATGCAGTGAGTTCCTCCATCCTACATATGTCCCGCACCACAGCCAGCCATTGCGCTGTAGTGGGGGGCTCAGTGGATTTCCACTTAGCCGGAATGCACGTCCTAGCGGCACTCAGGAGTGGGGCAAGGAGGGACCCGCGTCTTGACCTCATGGATACCGGTGCCAAGTTGAGCAGATAGCACGCAGGGTCCTCACCAAGGTCAACATCCGTTAATTTCTTAATGACCTCCCGCACCCCCCTCCAGAAATCGGTCAGCTTCTCACACTCCCAGAAAACGTGTGTCATAGTTCCCCTGTCCCGTAGGCACCTCCAGCAGAGGGGGGGGGGAGGAAGGAAACATGGCAGCCAGCCGCGCAGGGACCCGGTACCACCGGGAAAGAATTTTAAACGTAGTCTTGGAGAAAATTCTTACTTCCATACGAGGATTTACAATTTGCATAGCAGGCTAGTGAAACACTGTCAGCGACTTGTAAAAGTTTTTATTGATAGAAAACCATGCCGGTTTTCTCTCCTAAAAAAAGGAGTGAGAATAGTCACCTAGCTCTGCATTGACCCCTTGAACTTCTTAATAGACCACACACTGTCCAGATGGAGAAACCTGTCTCTCCTTCCTTCAATCTCAACTTTGAAGCACCCCAGGGTGGTGTCGTCAGCTCCTTGTACACCCATGACTGCACAGCCTCCTGAAATTCCACCAGCATTTTGTAACATTTGCTGATGATATAGTAGTAGAGACACGTGACATGGTTCTAGGAGAATAATCTACCTCGAGGCGAAGGGGAAAATCATGGATTTCAGCAGGAGGTGAGAAGTTACCAGCTATCAACTATACCCTAATGCAGAGAGTGACTAGCTTCACATATCTTGGTGTCCACATTACTCAGAGCCTCTCATGGTCCTGTCACATCAATATCCTCATGAAGAAGGCCTGGCAGCATTCTGTAACTGCCGTCGTTATTGCTGAAGAACCTCTATACAAGCACCATCAAGGTTATCTTGACATGGACCATGACAGACAAGCACTAGAGTGGTATGAAGAAAAAAAATTTATACAGCTTTCTGACCTGCTCACAATGTAGAAAGAAGTGGAATAACAGCTCTACTTAAAGAGGACCAAAACCCACATTATCTAGCATTCCCTGAATTGCTCCCCATTAGGATTACCTTTTGCTACTTTTCACTTCTCATGCTTCACTCTAATCCCAGATAATGGAGTCTGTTTTAGCTGTAAAACTCAGTCTCCTTCATTCATTGCCACTGTTGTGTGCCCCACTTAAGCAATGACTGATCACCTGCCAGCTTACAGAAAAATCAGTGTTCCAGGATGATTCGAAAAGCAAAAATACCCTTTTCTTGTTCTACACCCTAAGAAGAGAGTATCGGCATGGGCTTCGGCCAAATGTATTTCACAAGTTCAGTGGGTTTTGGTCCGCTTTAAACGGGACCAACACCCGTTTTTCCGTTAACGGTGTTGTTCCCGCAGACAGCGAATAGGAACAAGCTGGGGGGGGGGGGGGGGGGTAATCCCTCTGAGTATAGGTGCACTTTAATGTTATGGAATGTGTAATGTCATCCTTGCTATTATTCCTGACAGGGCTGTGGAGTCGGAGTCGAGGAGTTGGAGGAAATTTTGGGTACCTGGAGTCGGAGTCGGCAAACGATGCGCCGACTCCGGCTCCTACTAAATTTTGAGTTAGCAAGTTTAAATGTCCCAATTCACAAAAAGTTATAATTAATGACTTCTCTATTGTAAGAATAAAGACCAATGCATGCAGTGCCTCACGTAACCGCAAAACGAACACGTTAAAGTGGACCGTCACCCAGGGGTGATTGAGATCGGGATGTCCCGCGGTGAGGGACCCCCCCCCAAAACCCCAAAAAGACGTGCGCGCTCCCCCGCCGGCCGTTTGTGAATGGCCGGCGCGCGCCCTGTCAGAGTGACGTGCGGGAGGCGGCGGACGCGCTGTCTTGTCCGTCGCTGTCACCCGCTTGTCCGTCGGCGGGGATTGGACAGCGCGGCCACGTGGGAGCGTGATGAGGTGAGTTTTGGGGGCTTTCTGGGGGGTTTCACACAGCGGGGCACCCCCAATCGGGGTGCCCCCCTGAAGTGGACCAAAACCCAGGATAGTCAAAATCACTTTAAGTGACCGTGAAGAAGCATTCTTTTCATGTGCTTCACTATATGGCACGCAACGCACAATTAGAAGCGGCAATACTTATACTTTGCATAGTGTTGTGTTCTGCTGTTACAGGGAACCCATGGGTAACCTAGCCTCTCACTGATAAGGGATTAAGTAAATATGTTTTTTGCAGGACTAGAGTCCTGTATAAGTGAAGGGAATGGAGGATCAATAGTTCAAGACTGAAGCTGTACCATTGGAAAAACTGCTGTCATTCAGCAAAAGGCTATAAAAACTTGTGAACTTCAATTGTTAACTTAAACTTTAAACATGACTATGGGATTCTACTAGGGAAATCATGTTTTATAATAAAGGCCCCTTTCTGGATCCTCCCACTGCCCTATCTTCAGCAGAAGATCAGCACACAGAAAGGAGAAGGCAGCTTCTGCCCAACTACCTCTCTCTGCTAGAAGTAATGACATGTATGTTGCCTTTCTTTCCTTCAAGGAATGTATAAAATACATTCACATATTAATACAGAGGAGTCGGAAGTACAAAAAACTGAGGAGTCGGAGTTGGTACATTTATCTACCGACTCCACAGCCCTGATTCCTGATATCCTAAACTGCTGATCCTTTTAATGGCCGGGCTTGCTTCCTGACCACAGCTCATCTGCTGCGCCTGTGTACGACCTTGACCAGCCATATTGATTTCCAGTTATCTGTCCCTTATCCATAGATCTCTGATCTTGGTCTGTCCCCTGCAATATGTCAAAACCCATTCCCTGTTCTGACCTAGGGTTTCACGTGCAGCCCAGCCTGGCCACCCTTGTGGGGAGGCTCCAATGAAGACCATAGTTTACCCTTTCTGGGCTTCAGGTGGAGTGGTGAGTCAGTCCATTAGTCCCTGGAATCAGGGCTCCACGTTTTGGAGTCCTCACCTATCACAGCCATGGCTTAGATGGCTCATCCCTACGTTCCTGTCATTACCCCATCAGCAATCACACCCTCAGCAGCTACACAATCCTCCCACTATGACAGGAGATGTGGTCTGGGTCAGCTTTCTTTGGTCTCTGGTCGATGTCAGTGAAGGGGCTCACCGCCCAAATTGTCGTCTTGAATTTAATGCCAGCCATCAGCTATTTTATTCCAAGCAAAGCACCACTCGCGGTAATAAACGGGAGGTGCCCGCTCACACAGTGTGCGACTCCAAGCCACACAGCACAGGTCCTAAGCACTGCAAAGCCACCAAGCCACAATGATGCCTAACAGCCACTCAAGTGCTACCAATAGCCGAGGAATAACATGACGAGTGTCACGCTCCAGGTACCGCAATTAACCACTTGGATAACTCCAGCTCTCTTGGTAAGGACCTCAACCCCCAATCTCCGCAGCCAGCTTCACCTATAGGAGCCCCCGCCTGCCGAGACGCAGAACACGCCTGCTCGGGATCGGTTGCCCCCAGGACTTTATGGCTCAAAGGATGAAGCCTTACTGTACAGAGGACTGGAGAACCCGCGGCTGGAAGTGGAATTGGGTAGCCCGAATTTGAGCGTAAGACGGAAGTCCAAGGACAGGCTGGAGGTTGGCAACAGTAGATCTGAGATGGCGACAAAACAATAGCAATAGACAGATCGTGGTCTAGGTTCAAGGCAAGGGTCGGCAACAGGAGTGTAGATCGAGGATGGTCAAAGGCAGGCAAGGGTCGGCAACAGGAGTGTAGATCGAGGATGGTCAAAGGCAGGCAAGGGTCGGCAACAGGAGTGTAGATCGAGGATGGTCAAAGGCAGGCAAGGGTCGGCAACAGGAGTGTAGATCGAGGATGGTCAAAGGCAGGCAAGGGTCGGCAACAGGAGTGTAGATCGATATCAAGGTAAGTAACAACAAGGGTCTAAGCGCTATAACAGGCAATGACAAACTGACTGGGGTGAGGTTATATAGGGAACAGGCATCATTGGCCCTGGAGAATCAGTGTGGTGATTGGTGCAACTTATGAACTTCAAAAGGATTGGTCAACATAGGGCGTACAGCCCAGAACTCAAGAGCAGCCGATTGGCCCAGTCCCAGTGGGGCACTCCCACTAGTGCAGCTGGGCCTTTAATTTATTTAACCTGCTCTCAGCGCGGCCGCCGGAGGGTATAAACAAAACGTGCACGCGCGCGAGCACGAGAGACGACGCTGGAGCCGTCAGCTGAGGAGGGAGGCGCGTGCGCGCCAGCCGGGACAGAAGCTGAGGACCCGAGACGCCGCTGGAACAGGGAACTGGTGAGCGGACCCTGACAACGAGGCAGAGCGAGGTTACTGTCCAACATCCTGGCAGAGAGACAATACCTCAAGTGCAGATGTATGAGACACACAGCGCATGTGGAGAGGCCCAAAAGAGGGGATAGGAAAATAATATTACTCACCTGGCCTGATCTGCAGAGGAGCTTCTTCCTCT
The DNA here is from genome assembly GCA_027917425.1 of Gastrophryne carolinensis. Taxonomy (NCBI): domain Eukaryota; kingdom Metazoa; phylum Chordata; class Amphibia; order Anura; family Microhylidae; genus Gastrophryne; species Gastrophryne carolinensis. Next base: position 30,826,576 of record CM051237.1, on the reverse strand, counting down.
TCGGCTTCCACACATCTTTCTTTCCCATCCTCCTCTTTAGTCACTATAGAGTCACCGGGATCTGTGAATAAAGATGAGAGTGACGTCCCTGTACTGTGTATTGTACAAGGCACACCAGAATGTGTGGAGTAACTGGAACAGGGGGAATAGGGGGCATCATTGCTATAAAAGTTTTATTACTCACCCGGGCTGATCTGTAGAAGTTCTTCTACTTTTATCTTCACTATTTCCTCTTTTTCCTCCTCAGTTTTCACATTTCTCTCTATAGTGTTTCGGGGGTCTGTGAATAAAAATAAGGAACGCCCCTGTAATGAGATGTATGAGACACATCGGAGAGTGTGGGGCGACTGAAACGAGGGGGAGAGGAAGTCTTTGCTATAAAAGGTTTAATACTCACCCAGACAGATCTGTAGAGGAACTTCCTCCACTTTAATTTTTACAATTTTCTCTTCCTTCTCCTCAGGTCTCACATTTCTCCTAATAGTGTCTCCGGGGTCTGTGAATAAAGATGAGAGTGAAGCCATGAGAAGGTGTGAGTGTGTGGTAATGGAGGTGTGCTCAGTGGCGCCCCCTCTTACCCTGTGATGGGAGGAGCTGCTGAGCCTCCATCATGGTGTCCCTGTAGAGATCTTGGTGTCCTTCTGCCAGATACTCGTCGTGTCTGTCCACTCTGTAGACTCTTGAAGACATGAGATGTGAGATCAGCCTTTAGAGCCTCAGAGATAAGCCAGGTGGTGAGATATCCCAGCAGCACACACACAGCTGATGGGGCTGAGAGGAGGGACAGGTGATGAGGAGAGGGTCATATAAAGAGAAAGGGGCAGGAGGGAGTTCCCTTGTATGGTTCTGCTCTAAAGCGGACCAAAAAATCAGGGCTGATCAGAGAGGATTTTGGTCCGCTTTAGAACAGATCTAAACCCACTAGAACAGATCTAAACCCACTAGAACAGATCTAAACGAGCTACCTTTCCTTCGGGTCATCCCATAGCAGTATGCTCCTGGCGGCTCTATTTTGGCCGCCCACCGCATCCCCGGCTTCCCTCTAGCTGTGCACGCCCCCTGCAGCTTTGAACATCACCGGGCACCTTAGCCAATTGCTGATTGCAAAAAGTGCTGGGTGGGTGTGGCCTCACCCGCTGCTCAAGCGGGAGGGGCTGCACTACATGAAGATAGAAGAGGAGCAAAGGGCTGAAGAGGACCAGGGGAAGATGGAAGAGGAGCATGGGGCAAAAGAGGACAATGAGAAGATAATTCCAGGGGAGCAAGAAGAGGATCAAGACAAGGCAAAAGACCAAGGGGCAATAGAAGAGAATCAGCAGACAAACTGATGAGGATCAGTGAGTATTAGAAGAAAACCTAAGGGCAGAAAAAGAGCAAAACGCAGGAAGCGGACCAGGGGAAGCTAGAAAAGGAGCATGGGGCAGAAGAGGACCAGGGGAAGATAGAAGAGGAACACAGGGCACAGGAGGACCAGGGGAAGATAGAAGAGGAACACAGGGCACAGGAGGACCAGGGGGAAAATAGAAGAGGAGCATGGGGCAGAAGAGGACCAGGGGAAGATAGAAGAGGAACACAGGGCACAGGAGGACCAGGGGAAGATAGAAGAGGAACACAGGGCACAGGAGGACCAGGGGAAGATAGAAGAGGAGCATGGGGCACATGAGGACCAGGGGGAAGATAGAAGAGGAGCATGGGGCAGAGGAGGACCAGAGGAAGATAGAAGAGGAACACGGGGCACAGGAGGAACAGGGGAAGATAGAAGAGGAACACAGGGCACAGGAGGACCAGGGGGGAAGATAGAAGAGGAGCATGGGGCAGAGGAGGACCAGAGGAAGATAGAAGAGGAACACGGGGCACAGGAGGACCAGGGGAAGATAGAAGAGGAACACAGGGCACAGGAGGACCAGGGGGGAAGATAGAAGAGGAGCATGGGGCAGAGGAGGACCAGAGGAAGATAGAAGAGGAACACGGGGCACAGGAGGACCAGGGGAAGATAGAAGAGGAACACAGGGCACAGGAGGACCAGGGGGAAGATAGAAGAGGAGCATGGGGCAGAGGAGGACCAGAGGAAGATAGAAGAGGAACACAGGGCACAGGAGGACCAGGGGAAGATAGAAGAGGAACACAGGGCACAGGAGGACCAGGGGGAAGATAGAAGAGGAGCATGGGGCAGAGGAGGACCAGAGGAAGATAGAAGAGGAACACGGGGCACAGGAGGACCAGGGGAAGATAGAAGAGGAACACAGGGCACAGGAGGACCAGGGGGGAAGATAGAAGAGGAGCATGGGTCAGAGGAGGACCAGAGGAAGATAGAAGAGGAACAAGGGGCACAGGAGGACCAGGGGAAGATAGAAGAGGAACACAGGGCACAGGAGGACCAGGGGGGAAGATAAGAAGAGGAGCATGGGGCAGAGGAGGACCAGAGGAAGATAGAAGAGGAACACGGGGCACAGGAGGACCAGGGGAAGATAGAAGAGGAACACAGGGCACAGGAGGACCAGGGGGGAAGATAGAAGAGGAGCATGGGGCAGAGGAGGACCAGAGGAAGATAGAAGAGGAACACAGGGCACAGGAGGACCAGGGGAAGATAGAAGAGGAACACAGGGCACAGGAGGACCAGGGGGAAATTAGAAGAGGAGCATGGGGCAGAGGAGGACCAGAGGAAGATAGAAGAGGAACACGGGGCACAGGAGGACCAGGGAAGATAGAAGAGGAACACAGGGCACAGGAGGACCAGGGGGGGAAGATAGAAGAGGAGCATGGGGCAGAGGAGGACCAGAGGAAGATAGAAGAGGAATACGGGGCACAGGAGGACCAGGGGAAGATAGAAGAGGAACACAGGGCACAGGAGGACCAGGGGGAAGATAGAAGAGGAGCATGGGGCAGAGGAGGACCAGGGGAAGATAGAAGAGAAGCATGGGGCAGAAGAGGACCAGGGGAAGATAGAAGAGGAGCAGAGGGCAGAGGAGGACCAGGGGGAGATAGAAGAGGACCAGGGGAAGATAGAAGAGGAGACCAGGGGGAAGATAGAAGAGGAGCAGAGGGCAGAAGAGGACCAGGGGAAGATAGAAGAGGAGCATGGAGCAGAGGAGGACCAGGGGAAGATAGAGGAGCAAAGGGCTTAAGAGGACCAGGGGAAGATATCAGAGGAGGATCATGGGAAGATAGAGGAAGAGCACCAGGCAGAAGATGGCCAGGAAAGATAAAAGAGAAGCTTGGAGTGGAAGAGGATGGGGGAGGGAGATAGAAGAGGAGCACAGGGGATATAAGAAGATAATGGGAGGGCAGAATAGCAGGGGGCACGACAGACAGCTATCATTGGATGAGAGCCTGCACATGCACCGTTGGAACCAGGAGGAGTTGAGTGAAATGCTGTGTTTTGGGGGGGGGGGGGTGTTCACACAGCATGGCAACCCCATTCGGGGTGCCCAGGGGAACAGAACAAAACCTGTGAAAGTCAAATTCCCGGGTTTTGTTCCGTGCCCCCGAGGGATGCCTCACTTTGTGTAACCTCAAAGTTCACCCACTAAAACTCACCTTTCTCCGCTCCAGCGGCACTTGCATAGGAATTTCTCCAATCAGAGCCCTTTGCCTTGACCAGGTCATTTGGCAAAGGGCTGTGATTTAAATCAATGGGGAGCGTGCACTGCTGCAATCCCCGCATCCCCGGCCTCGTCCCAGCCTATCTGAATGGCTGGGGCGGGAGCGCATGCACGGCACCGGGGATGCAACAGCGGGCACTCCCCGTTGTAAACAAACAGCGCCGAAGGGCAGAAATGTCCTGATTGGACAAGAGCACACGCAATGTGCCAATGGAGCGGAGAAAGGTGTTTTTACAGGCACCCTTGCTGGTTCCACACAGTCGGGAATCTAGATTCGGGAAGCCTGGGGGGAAAAGCCAATGGCCGACCACTGGAGAGTTATCATACCTCCCAAGAGTCCCTGATTTAGAGGGACTGTCCCTCTTTTGAGCCCATGTCCCCCTGTCCCTTGTTGTTCTCATTTGTCCCTCTTTGAGGTGTAATATTCAGATCTGCTAATAATAATCTGCATCAATAAATGATTCATTTACCTATTCAAAGTGTTTCTATCGTAACAGTCACATCCTATCTCCTATCCATCAATCAATGAGGGGGCGTGGCCTGATTTAACCATTGTCCCTCTTTCTCACCCCGAAAAGTTGGAAGGTATGGAGTTTTGTTCTTCTTTAAAGTGCAGCAAAACCCAGGATTTTTTTTCAGCACCCCGATCGGGGATGCCCACCTGTATGAAACCCCCCCAGACCGCCCAAACTTACTCACCTTCTCCCAGGCCTATGGCGCATGCGTGGCTGCTCGTCCAATCAGCACGCTCGGTCACGCCATCTAAGATAGCGTCTAAGGCCAGCGGCTCCGAGCGCACCGACGGCCGCATCTCCTGCTTCCCTTTAACAGGGAGCGTTCCCGTGTCCGCCATTCACAAACAGGGCACGCACGCTAGAGGGATAGCGGGGATGCGGTCGCGGCTCTCACCGTTGGACCGGGAAGCAAGGTAAGTGAACGAGAGACCTGGGGGTTTCACACAGCGGGGGAGGGAATCGATTCCCGGGCCAATTAGCGTGGGTTTTAGTCCACTTTAAAGCGTTCCTTCACTCTAAATAAGAGCCTATCTTATATGTTTCCCACACCCTGTACATACAGATTGCCCACATTAATCCGGACCTTCACCCTGAATAAGAGCCTATCTTATATGTTTCCCACACCCTGTACATACAGATTGCCCACATTAATCCAGACCTTCACCCTGAATAAGAGCCTATCTTATATGTTTCCCACACCCTGTACATACAGATTGCCCACATTAATCCGGACCTTCACCCTGAATAAGAGCCTATCTTATATGTTTCCCCCACCCTGTACATATAGATTGCCCACATTAATCTGGACCTTCACCCTGAATAAGAGTCTATCTTATATGTTTCCCACACCCTGTACATACAGATTGCTCACATTAATCCGGACCTTCACCCTGAATAAGAGCCTATCTTATATGTTTCCCACACCCTGTACATACAGATTGCTCACATTAATCCGGACCTTCACCCTGAATAAGAGCCTATCTTATATGTTTCCCACACCCTGTACATACAGATTGCTCACATTAATCCGGACCTTCACCCTGAATAAGAGCCTATCTTATATGTTTCCCACACCCTGTACATACAGATTGCTCACATTAAAAAATCATCCTGCCTGCATCTACTGCATGTTATGAGCCTTTAAACATCCAAGATGGCAGCTCATGGAACATCAGGCAGCCTGCAAACAGGAAGTGCCTTCTGACTGTGCTGCTCTGCATTCTGGGATTGCTGTCCTTTTTCTGTCCCCAGCTCTGCTCTGTCTGAGCAAAGCACAGCTATAACCCCGCCCCCTGTACTTTATCCCGCTCTCCTCTCCTCAGTAAGTGTGATGCTTCTGAGTCAAGATGGTGGCGCCCCAGTGGAGTTGCAGCCCAGTGGAGGGAAGAATAATAAGTGACTAAAAACTTAAAATATATTAATATTAGATGCTGGGGAGTCGTTTTATAAGGGTTTGGGCTTTTCAATAAATCATGGTGAAGGTCCGGTTTAAGGAAAAATATTGTAGCCCGCCCGGGCCCCTCATCCTGCAATCAGAAAATAAAGCATCATTATTGTAAGCACTGCCTCCTCCGGGCCCCATTAGAAGAGCAATATGGAGGGGCCCCCTATAGGTGTGTTGCCCTGGAAGCAGTTGTAGGGTCACTGAGAGGTATTAGCCCCTCCCCCAGCAGACAGAGCTCGGAGTTGGTGGCAGATAAGGGGTTAAAGCACTTACCGGAGGTCTCTGCTGCCGGCACCAGAAATACTCGTCGTACTTCCTGTTCCGCATTTAGCCCCGCCTCCGGTCGGCATAGCAATGTGAGGCCGCCATGTTGTTGTAGCCCGGCCGCAGGAAGTGGGCGGGGACAATGAGCGGACGAGCTGAGGTACGTGAAGCTTTGGAGTCTGGATGCGGTGCTTGGTTGCTGGTGAATGAATGGAGTGTCCTCTATGCTGGGGGCCGCCATGTTGGTGTAGTCCAGAGCCGAGTGCAGGGCAGCACAGGTAGGCCGCATTGTTGTGTCTCCTCACTACAAAGGGCGGTAGAGACTTTCCTGTTATTGGCTTGCACACGATGCCTCGCCCCTCTCCTGGGCTCTATCCTTTATTTATCCCTTTCCTCCTCACCAGCTTGTTTGACCACCCCCCATCTCGTCGCTACTTTGTTCCTCTTCTTATCATCTGCCCCTTCCCAACTGCTCTTTTAGGCTTTAGCCCCTTTCTACCCCTGGGGGCATCATCCCAAAGATACCAACCATAGAGACCAGTTTTCAGGATGATGCATACCTACCAACTTTTTATGGTGGGAAAGAGGGACATTTGTTACATTAGGCCACGCCCCCTCATTAGTTAATTTATTGATAGATAGGATGTAACAGTTAAACAATAGAACAACTTGGAATAGGCAAATGAATAATGTATTAATGCAGATCTGCATGTTACACCTCAAAGAGGGACATTCCCTCCAAATCAGGGACACTTGGGAGGTATGGTGATCTGCTTGGCTTACTTGCAGCCTTTTGTAGATATATTTTTCCTCACCCCGTAGAAGTTTACCATAAAGAGGTAATACATGGTGCAGGGAAGATAACTTTATTACAATACATCACTAATAAACAGTAATTCTGAACATGTGCAAAGTCATTTCACTATCACAGTAACTGGCAAAATCACTGCACAGCCTCTGTCTGAACAACCATCCCTCTCCCCAGTTTAAAGTGGACTATCCTTGGTTTTGGTCTTTTCCCCCAAGGCACCCCGATCAGAGGATGCCCCGCTGTGTGAAACCCCCCAGATCGCTGAAGTTAACTCCCCTTTTCCCGGTCCTGCAGCGCATGCGCGGCAGCTCATCCAATCAGCGCGCTCGGAGCTGCTGGCGTCACGTCATCTAAGCGTTCGTCTAAGGCTCCAAGCTTGCTGGCTGCCGCTTCCCTCTAACAGGGAGCGTGCCTGCGTTGGCCATTCACAAATGCCTGGCACGGACACACACCCTGTTAGAGGGATAGCGGGGATACAGGCGTGGCTACTATATGCGTCATTGGACCGGTAAGTAAGGTAAGTGTATTGGGCGACCTGAGGGGTTTCACACAGTGGGGCATCCCAGTTTTGGATGACCCGGGGAGAGGGAATCGATCAGCCTGGGAATCTTATAGATTCCTGGACCGATCGCGGTGGGTTTTGGTTCAATTTAAAGTGGACCAGATTTTACTATCCTGGGTGTTGGTCCACTTCAGCGGGGCATCCGAGATCAGGATGTCCTGCTGTGTGAACCCCCCCCCCCCCAAAAGCCCCCAAAAACTTTTTCGGCGACAGACAAGCCGCCGCCGCCGCCGCCTCCTCCCACGCGTCCCTCTTACAGGGCGCACGCCGGCCATTCACAAACGGCCGGCGCGGGCGCTCGCACTGCTAGAGGGGCGCGCAGGAGGTGGCGGCGGCTGATCCGTCTCCGATAAGGTAAGGTTTTTTTGTGGCTTTTGGGGGGGGTTTCACCCCGCGTGTCATCCCGATCTCTGATGCCCCGAGACTTTGATTCAGGACTCAAACTCGACCCTGCAGGACCGGGATCCACCACAGTCTTCCTTAACCCCCCCCCCCCCCCCTGCAAGGAGGGATAGGTTTGCTTCTTGGGTGTACCCAGGAGGAGACAAGATTCTGGGCAGACAGCAGTGGCTACCGGGCTGGATAAGGAGGAGGCAGATGTAAATGGAAGCCGATGTCAAGGGCACATGCAATGGAGCCTGGTCAGCCGGAGTTGTAAACAGGGGAGCAGTCCAAGGGTTAATCATAAATCCAGAGACAGAGCCGGGTCATGCACGAGAAGGCAATCGAGTGGTTAATCGAAAATCAGAGTCCAAAGGCTGAGTCGGATAGTACACCGGAAAGCAGTGCAGGGGTTAATCCAGGTGTAGAGTTGTGGAACAAAGCCAAAGGTCAGGCATGGAGAATCCAAAGGTTAACAGGAACGAGGGATGGCACAGTAGAGATACAAGGAATCTTCTGGTGCAATTTGGGGCCAGAAGCTCCTTTTAAATAGGCCTGAGCAGGGGTGGCAGACCCTCAGACCATTTTATAACTAACCTGGGAGGTGCATGTGAGCAGGCCAATTAGGATACACAAGGAGCCACAGCACTCAACCCTGCTAGCGTGCAGACAAACTTATAATTTGTCTCCAAATCTGGTTAAAAACAGAGGCTTAGTCACTCACATCTGCAGAGATATGCTTAAGCTGCACCACCAGCGCCAAGGTGCCTCTATGGGTGCAGTCCTAACTCTAATCTCTTGAGAGCCCCATTTCGGACATTACAATGCAATAGATAAAATGGGAATAGGCTTACCTGAGGTTGCCCTATAACCTCGAGTGCAGCCCATGGAGTGATATGTCGAAAGCCTTGCAGTACAGCCTAGACCCCACACCCCATGTGCTTGCACAAAATCAAAAGAAACAAAGGAGGGGTGGCAGCCGCTCAGACCATATTATAACTAAACTGGGAGGTGCACGTGAGCAGGGCAATTAGTATACACAAGTCTTAAAAAAGCCTGAACTTGGTGCTGATCCCTGAGTCAGCTGATCAATTAACCCCTTACAGGGCCAGTAGTAACACAGAGGAAGGGATGGAGATTGTGCAACACTATTACAGTGACCACGCGGTGCGGCCCCACTGTTCACACATGCGCATAGTGGCCCGCTGCTTACGCGAGTGCAGTGCTACTGCAACTCATGCACCCACATGCCAGCCGTGAGAAGGGGAAGATAGATGACCGTAGCCGGCCAGAAGGCAGCCACAGCGCCTGAGTGGCAACCGTCTGACCATGCTGCCGACCTGCCACCCAAACCTCAAATCACGCTGCCTGAGGACGACCAGGAGCCTGCTGAACCTACCCTCCATGCACTGGTCGCCAGGAGGAGGATGTAACAAGTATTTGTGTAAAACTGGTTTGCATTAAGAGTGTTTTTGAGGTTCCAAAAATTGGAATCTGAGTGTGCTCAAACCCTTTCGCTGTGTGTGTCCTGCTGGGATATCTCGCAAACTGGCTTCTTATATCATCTCATGTCTTCCAGAGTGACGCCTACAGTGACGAGAATAGTTTAGTAGAAAGCGTTCTACATGGACACCATGATGGAGGGTCAGCAGCTTCTCCCATCACCGGGTAAGAGGGGGCTTCAGCTGATTACACAGGGCTTCACTGTTACCCTTATTCATAGAAATCCATCACTGAGCACCCCCCCACACCCCGCTTACTAGGCACAAACACTTTAATGTTCGCTCTCATCTTTATTCACAGACCCCAGAGACACCATGGTGAGAAATGCAAAAACTGAAGAGGAGGACGAAGGATCTGTTAAGAATAAAGTGGAGAAAGTTACTCTACTTTTCAGCCCAGGTGAGTAATTAACATTTTACCACTATTTAGTCACCCCACACGTGCTCTGGTGTGTCTTACTTCTCAGTACAGGGGCATCACCCATCCCCTTTCTTCACACACCAGGGAGGGGAGGAGGAGGGGGGAAGTATTTGTGGAGAATAAAGAGGAAAAATTTCCTCTACCAATAAGCCCAAGTTAGTAACACAATTCTATAAAATCAAAACTTCCCCCTACGCAGTTTAATCACTCCACTCTCTGGTGTGTCTCATACATCTTAGTACAGGGGCGTGACTCTCATATTTATTTACAGACCCTGGAGCCACTATTGTGACAAATGTGACAACTGAGGAGGAGGAAGAAGTATCTGTGAAGAATGAAGAGGACAAAGTTCTACAGATCAGCCCAGGTGATTAATAAACCTTTCTCTTCAGTCATCCTGCACTGTCTGGTGAGTCTCATACATCTCGGTACAGGAGCGTCACTCTCTGATCTTTATTCACAGACCCCGGAGATACTTTAGTGACAAAAGTGAAACCTGAGGAGGAGGCCGAAGGAGGGAGGGAGACCAAGGAGGAGGAAGTTTCTCTGCAGATCGGCCCAAGTGAGTAATAAACCTCCTATATCAAAGATTTCCACATTCCCCCTGTTTCAGACACCCTGCACTCTGTGGCGTGTCTCATACATCTCCGTACTGGGCCATAACTCATAACCAGGAGACACTATAGTGACTAAAGTAACAACTAAGGTTTGTTCCAACCCCCCCCCCCCCCCCCCCCATTCAGTTACCTCAAATATTAGAATTAAACATAGGAGGTAACTCCTACAGTCCTCAATCATTAAATTTGTATGGCAAAACAAGAAAGCAAGATTTAAAGTTAACCCAGGATTTTGACTATTCCCCCCCCCCAGATCCCCGTCCAATCAGCGCTCGTCCAATCAGCGCACTCGGAGCCGCTGACGTCCCATTGTCTAAGCCTTCGTCTAAGGCCAGCGGCTCCGAGTGCGCTGACGGCTGTATGGCCTGCTACCCTCTATCAGGGAGCGTGCACATGCCCTGCTAGAGGGATAGCGGGATGCCCGCTCGCACATGTACAGTTGGACCGGGAAACAAGGTAATTGTATGGGCGACCTTGGGGGGTTTCACACAGCGGGGCATCACGATTTTGGATGCCCCGGGGGGGGGGGGGGGAATCAATCGGCCCTGGAATCTTATAGGTTTTGATCCAACTTCTGCTGAAACCCAAAACCTTAGGGGGCCTATCCCTACCGAACTTTGCCACATACTGGAGAGCATCTAATCCTCAGAGGATCCTAGACTGGACTAAACCAAAAATATAAAAAAATGGGTAAAGGGAGCGTGGCTTGTATGGAGCTGTGAAGACGTCGCTCAACTGAACTCCTGGATGTGATCCACTTTTAAGCCTTCAAACTGCAATATTACTACAGCTTTCCTGCACAAAACAACATCGGTGGCAGCTCCAAGCCCAAAAAGCAACACGCTACCTCCAGACAGTCTGGGACGGCCCATCAAGACAATTTGGAGAAGTTTGTTTCTCAAGCAGCACAGGGGGAGGAGAGGGGCAATATGGCGGAGACTCCCGCCACTGACAGAAATGCCCGCGAAAATCACAGACAGTGTTAGCTACAGAGAAACCTTGCCTGCCCGCAGCCTGGATATGATCAAGGAAATCTTAAGTTGATGCCTACTAAAGTTGACCTTACTAACCTGGTGGTCCATGTGGGAAAGACTTGCGCAGCTGAGAACGATCACCTAAAGGGGGACCTGAAAGCGCTGGACAAGCGGATCTCCTCCATATCCGAGGGTAGAAGGAAGCAGCGGCACAGATAGCTGACCTGAAAGGCAGAATGAAAGCACAGGAAGAAGCATCTGGCCTCATGCAATTGCACATGGAAGACCAAGAGAACTGCAGTTGCAGAAATAACATCAGAATACGCGGTCTGCCTGAAGCCACGACGCAAGACCAGCTCATCCCCTCTCTACAGGGGTTATTGGTGATGCTGCTAGGGGATCAAGAAGCCTCTCAGATTGAAATTGATTGGGCTCACAGGGCCTTGAAACCTCCAAGCAGAGTAGGAGAAGCTCCATGGGACGTGATATGTCACATACATTATTTCCGGGAGAAGGAAGAGATTATGCGGAAGGATTTCGATTATCCTCCTGCTGGAGGGCTCCCTTCCCCTCCATATCCCTCCTATATCTGGAGCTGGACAGTCGCGTTTGCAGGACATGCTATCTAATTCGCGGGCGTGGGGTGGAGCGGGACTGGGAAAACCTCTGTCCCGGACCTGTTTATCTTTTGAACACTTGCAGGCGAGTCCTAAGCTGATAATCACCTCTAAGGCTTTACCCATGTTCAGGACTTATTTCGGGATGATACAGACTTGAGTTCAGGAGGGGGGGGATGGAATGTGGCAGGAGGGGAATCCTGTGAAGAGTGGTAGTAATAGCACTAGGGTTCATCTGATAGTATATTTTTGGTTTTATAGCTGAAATATCTTTGACATTGTTTATTAAGATGTGTGATGTTCCTCTTATTTTTGTGCTGCAAGGAGACACTGGAACGATATATCACTAACCATTGATACCCCCTGCTTAAATATCCTGAGAACCCTATTGCTCTCTGCCCTTCTGCTCCTGAGGCAAAATTGTCAAGAAGTTGTTCATACCTACGTGAAGATTCCATGTTAACTGTGAATATAGTTTTTTTTTACTAACACCCAGCGGATCATGGTCTGGGACCTCTCCCTCGCTGGCCGTTGTAGTTACTACGCACCTGTCTTGACCTGGGTGTTTGGTTGGTGTAAACAATACTAATAATAATAATAATATTATAAATAGTATCTCCTGGCTGGCGCAAGCCAAATGTAAACAATATCAATATGATATACTGAAATATTATATTCAATATCTCCTGAATGGCTCTCCAAATGTAAACAAGAGAATATAATAATAATATTAATATCTCCTGAATGGCTCTTAGCCAAATGTAAACAATTATATATCTCCTGCCTGCCGCTCGGCAAATGTAAACAATATTATAACTAGATATTAATAATATTGTGTATATATTTATCCTGCCCGGCTCGACTAAAATAGGCAACACATATACCAATATTGTCAATATCTGGCCAATGATCACGCAATGGATACACGCATAAGACTATAAGAATGTAAGTTCTTTTGACTTCTGGTAAATGCAAGAGACACTGGGACAAGTAGTAAATAAAGAGATATATTGTTGACAAAATAACACAATAATGCAATCAAATCTCAAATCAAACACAATACAATCCAGTTATGAGACTGGCATACATATATACAGGGAAAGACACATTACCCTCCTGATACGGCACTCACAAGCTTCTCCTGTCCCAGCAGTCTCCGGTCCAAGCCCCCTTCCTTCTGCCTCCTCTCCTGTCTGCACCCCCCTCAATTATACCTCCCTGCCCTTTTGATCTCCAGTCCTACTGACCTCCCCCCCCCCCCCCCCCTTGGGCTTGACCCACCGGTTATGCAAAAGAGGGTGCATCACGGAAATTCCCAGAAGCCGTTTGTATATTTTGTGGTGCCAGCGTCTATTGTCTATCTAACCTTTTGATGTCCAGTCGTTTTGCTAGGAGGGTGCAACTGCTATTTCAGGTCTATATGTCTATTTACAACATATTTATGGTGTGGTCACAGAATGTTGATATTATCTAGTGCCCTCTCAGATCTTTGTTTACTATTGTCTGGTTTCGGAATGCAGATATTATCTAGCTGCCCTTTTGTACCTGCTGTTCTAATTAGCTTGCTCCTTGTGTCATGCATGCTGTTTATATATTTTTTGTATAAATCAAATATAACATAAATCTATATGTATATGACCATATATCGCTGTATATTTACATATCCCCCGCTTGAGGGCATTCATATCTTGATGTGAAAGGCCCTCACTTTGCTCTTTGGTTATACACCAGTCTCTCGGATCATCCTTTAAAAGTGATTCAAATTTGCTGAGACTGATGGGACCCGATACATTACAGCACAATGCTATGACAACCTACAGTATCTCAAGTTACAGCCTGCATCCTTCAGCCACCACACACTGTTTTAATGCCACACCTTCTTCAACAGATCATCAAACATATTTCATATTTTTACACCATCCATAACCGCTTATGTGATTTTGGGTGACCAAATCTGGTGACATCCGGATTTATTCACTGCTGCTGGTATTGACAGACATCAGTCGACTTCCATTGTATGTTGCAGACAATGCTTTATCAGCTGTCACTGAGTCTCCAAGGCCTGTATTATCAACGAAGTGGGTGCACAAGGTGACAGTCCATAATATACACAGCGTGCACAGCGTGACAGTGCATATTGTTATGAGTGCACTGCATAGTCCATCATGTTATGGGTGCACATCATCAGAACTGCCCATGGTTTCATGGTGCACATCATCAGAACTGCCCATATTGTCATGGGTGCATATCATTAGAACAGTCCATATTGTTATGGGTGCACATGTACTTTGACAGTTCACACAGACCATAAGGAGTTACAGCAACAGTACATCTGCAATATTAGAAGCAATCGGTGATATACTCTCCAACACAGTGATACACAGCAGACTCCAAGAAATAGATTTTTGGTCACAGAGCATAAACATAATGCAACATAGCAAACGGCATTTTACGGTGAAAATGTCTGAAAGAAAACCGTGAACAAAAGAAAGTGTGTAGATGTGGCTTTGAGGATTCAAGCTATAACCAAAGAACAATAAGGTTGCCATTATGCTACATCAATAATCGTCCCCTCCGTCTCTGCAAACTCAAATCAAGGGCGTCTCTGGGCTATCTATGGAAAATCTGTTAAAAAGTTATGTTTACAACAATATACACCCTATTAAAACAAACATCCATAAGGTATTAGGTCCGCCTAATGCAGACCTCGTGTATTGACAATATTGTACAATACTAAATGGTAACCTTCGCCCACTTCATATCATTTCAAAGGTAATGCATGTGAAGAAAATGGGGACAAAAGCTGCTCACCCACTTCATACCATTCAAAGTGCAGAAACATAAACAAACAGACAATTTCAAATTGTGTGCCTGTGTACCAACTAAAAAAAAGTTACTTAGCAAAAAAAATAATGGTTCCCACTCCAATAACATAACAACAGGAGAAAAAAACTTACAAGCACACAATTTAAAATGATTGATCCAATGAACAGGCTAAATTATGAATTTTAGCCTTTTCATTGTTCATTGTAAAAGGAAAAAACGCTTTAAAACCGGTTCCCAATGCATTGTCACTGGAAAGACACTGGCTGTATAGAAATGCTAATGATAATGCCTGTGAGTGACACTGCAGCCCCAGCAACAGTGCATTCCACACAGCATGTCAGTGACACCTGGAGAAATCCTACATCCACTATGCTGGCACTAGTTATTATCCACTGCACAATCAATAAAATATTGCGCAATCACAAAAAAATACAAAATTTACACTTTTATGGAAATCAGGGATATCCAAAACCCTGTCCCTGCCAGCTTAGCAGTTCAGGTCTTTTAACTAAAAAAACAAAAATGAATTTAGATTTTTGATAACCTGACTGCTTCCATCAAATTATTCTTTGAGGCTTATCCTAAACGTGTGCACATAAAAAAAAAACCCACACAAAAAAGCCCACGTTAAGGTCCCCAAAACCTAATGTAAAGATCAAAGAGTTAATCAGAGACTTAGCCGGGATTTTATCCAATGGACCTGAAAGACAAAACACATAGAATTAATAACACCTAACTGGGTGCCTATCTAAAACTTTTTGTCTAAGCCTTGGCTCATCCGACATTCTTCTGTTCCCCGACATACTTACCTCTTCTCTTATGGCCATAACCTGTTGGATCAGTGAGCTCATATCACTCTTCAACTGCAGATTTTCTGCCATAAGGTATTCATTCCGGGCTCTTATCCATTTTACTGGGACACACTTTATAGGTTTGCTTTGACTATAATGTTCCCTAGCAAATTTCTTATGGTTAAAGCTCCCTGTTCCAAATCTAGCAGAATACACCGTTGTCTGCCTTTTGTGGGTTCTATAGTTCTGGGCTTTATTACTACACATTGATTTTGCAGAGGGGCAGAGCCTGGAAATGTGATCCGCTTGGCCACAAGAGTGACACTTCATACTTCTAGCTCTCTTTACATTGTCTCTGCAGGCTACAGCAGAGTTAATTATTCTAGGCACTGCTTTTTGTAATGGGGGCCTTGAGACTGCCACTGGAGCTTGTGTGACTGCACTAACCTTTGGGTAATTTTCACTCCTACAATTACCCTGCACCCCCGAATCTATATGCTCATTTGGTGAAGACCCACATGAAACCACCTCAGCAACACTAGGAAAGGCATCTCCCTGTCTCCTGATATCCACAGACACAAGTTCAACTTCTTTTTCTGTGGCTATCAGCTTTTCTGACATTGCCTGATTGTTCATGCGCAATTCTCTGCTCTCAGCTCTCAGCTGCTCCACAATTGCGCCCAAACTTTCAGTAGATGCCCTCATGGCTCCTAGCGCTTTATCCAGGGACTTTACCTCTTCTCTGAGGCTTTCATTTTGTATTTTCACCAAAACAAACTCCTTTGCAATCCAAACTGCCCCATAAATCAAAAAGCGTTTGCCCTCAGATTTGGAAATTTGTTTAGCAGCAATGCATTTAGATACATAATCCTGGGCTTCAGCCCATGGGTTACTGGATCCCTGCATTGCTCTAATAATCCCCTCTGCATTCTTTACCTTGTTAATATTTTTTACAAGACCCTCCATGTCTATAAAAATAAGGCACTTCCAATCAATTGCCACACTTTAATATATGCTATAGTTACCAATAGCAACAGCGGTCTGTGAACTATAGAAATTGAATTGCACAATGTATTATATACCACAATACACTCAATATTCACCACAACACAGTGCTCTGCAAATACACAAGATGCCTCCTGCCTGGCTTAACCAAATGTAAACAATACTAATAATAATAATAATATTATAAATAGTATCTCCTGGCTGGCGCAAGCCAAATGTAAACAATATCAATATGATATACTGAAATATTATATTCAATATCTCCTGAATGGCTCTCCAAATGTAAACAAGAGAATATAATAATAATATTAATATCTCCTGAATGGCTCTTAGCCAAATGTAAACAATTATATATCTCCTGCCTGCCGCTCGGCAAATGTAAACAATATTATAACTAGATATTAATAATATTGTGTATATATTTATCCTGCCCGGCTCGACTAAAATAGGCAACACATATACCAATATTGTCAATATCTGGCCAATGATCACGCAATGGATACACGCATAAGACTATAAGACTGTAAGTTCTTTTGACTTCTGGTAAATGCAAGAGACACTGGGACAAGTAGTAAATAAAGAGATATATTGTTGACAAAATAACACAATAATGCAATCAAATCTCAAATCAAACACAATACAATCCAGTTATGAGACTGGCATACATATATACAGGGAAAGACACATTACCCTCCTGATACGGCACTCACAAGCTTCTCCTGTCCCAGCAGTCTCCGGCCCAAGCCCCCTTCCTTCTGCCTCCTCTCCTGTCTGCACCCCCCTCAATTATACCTCCCTGCCCTTTTGATCTCCAGTCCTGCTGACCCCCCCCCCCTTGGGCTTGACCCACCGGTTATGCAAAAGAGGGTGCATCCCGGAAATTCCCAGAAGCCGTTTGTATATTTTATGGTGCCAGCGTCTATCTAACCTTTTGATGTCCAGTCGTTTTGCTAGGAGGGTGCAACTGCTATTTCAGGTCTATATGTCTATTTACAACATATTTATGGTGTGGTCACAGAATGTTGATATTATCTAGTGCCCTCTCAGATCTTTGTTTACTATTGTCTGGTTTCGGAATGCAGATATTATCTAGCTGCCCTTTTGTACCTGCTGTTCTAATTAGCTTGCTCCTTGTGTCATGCATGCTGTTTATATATTTTTTGTATAAATCAAATATAACATAAATCTATATGTATATGACCATATATCGCTGTATATTTACATTGGGGTGTTGCTTCTACTCACTGACTGGAGAGGTGCAACCCCACACCTACCCCTTTGGGCAAAAACCTTGGGGTTAGGATAGTTCCTGACTCCAGGGCCCTTTCAAATTTCTATTGACTGAGTTTGATTTACGTACTCCCAGTTATCCCATTCTATCTGTGTCTTTTCTCTTTCTCCTACTCTTTTTCTTTCCTTCTTTATGTTCTGCTTTACTTTCTTACTTTTGTTCTTTACTTTTTCATTTTCTTCTCTCTCTTCTTTTGTTGCCTGTCCCATTACCTTAACATAATTCTCTTCACAATTCTCATCCCTCCTGCACCTATCCTTCTCTCCAAGAGTGGTCTTGGAATAATATCTACTATAGCTAAGTTACAGAACTTGAATATACACACCTGTGACTTTAGGGGCCTGAACATTCCAGAGAAACAGAGAGCTGTTTTACAGGAACTTCATAGGATGCACACTCATATAGCCTTCATCCAAGAAACATACTTCAAACAGGCTAATGCACCTTCTCTCACTTCTAAACACTTCCCACAAGTCTTCACTAGACTTCTCATATTTCTCCCTGCTTTTCTCCTCTTTTTCAAGGATTAACAACTTGTCGGTGCCGTGCAGCATCCTTCCATGGGTAACAGACTTTCGTATAGGCCATAGATCAATATCTGACCATGCCCTAGTGTGTATTTCACTAACAATGGATGAGCCCAGTAGCAAAAGCTGGACATGGCATCATTATTAAAAGACCGTGTAGTCGCCCAGACTGTCCAAGATAGTTGACTACTTCAACATGAATGACGTGGCACAGACACCCCCCCCCCCCATGATTAACTAGCAAGTGCATAAAGCACTTGTCCGGGGGGTGGTAATTCAGCAGGCTTCTTGACAAAGTCAAATGACTAGAATTAACCCACAAAGCCTCCCTGGCCCACTCTATGCTAGCTGAGCTCACAGCCGCATAGCAACAACTTCTATCTAAAGCAAAGTGTTCAAGCAAACATTGCAAACACCTATATTTTCAATGGGGGAACAAAAGCTGCGCCCTATTAGCCAGAGTGTTGAAATAACAACAACATTTCTTAAACTATATAGAGGTAGTTATGGACATGCAGCAGCAGAAACATTAGTCCACTGAGTAGCACAAACTTTTTAACAATATTACTAGACTAAATTTCACATAACGCCACACAGCAAAGTCTGATGTAGATCTGAAGATGTTTTAAAAAATAATGTCCCACAGATTAGCTGGACTTCTGCCGTGTTTGATAGACAGTGACCAATCAAGATTTACCACAACATGAGGCCAGGGATAACACCATTAGGACTCTGAATATAATCCACCTCATCTAAATCTATCTAAAAAACTTACTGTCAACAGATGCCAAAAAGGCAGTCGTGTCGCATATTGATCTGGAAAGTAGAGCGATGCATATGATGTCATTATACTCATACCCAACAGCCAAAATTAAAGTGAATGGTTCGCTATCAGGTCCCTTCCAAATACACAAGGGCATTAAGCAGGGGTGCCCACTATCCCCTCTCATTTTTTCTTTGGTACATGAGTCTTTTCTTAGGAAAATACATGATCAGACTGATAGCCTGGGATTCTTGAAAAACTCTACTCCACATAAAGTAGCAATGTATGCTGACGACCTTTTATTCTACTTACCCAACTCTGTAGTCGGGGTACCTGTCTTAAGTAAAATGTTTGAGGAATATGGAAATCTATCCAATATTAAAATAAATTTCAAATCAGAAGCCATGTAAATTGACTTGCCCGCTCCCACCCTCTCTAAACTTAAGACATCATTCTTCTTCAGATGGGCTTCTCTGGCAATCACCTCTCTTGGAACAAAGCTCTCTCCGAAACTCGAGGACTGTTCGTCACTTAATTATGTTCCACTGTTTCAGAAAACTAAGTAGAATTTGCTAAATTGGGACCTGCCCATATTTACATGACTGGGCCGGATAAATATTGTGAATATATCTGTTCCAGATGCTTCCTATCCACATTCCCTAGAAATCTTTTAACTTGCTACACTCAATAATAATTGCATTTGTATGTCAGACCAAAAATCGAGAATGAAGATCCTATTATTACAGTGATCCAAAAAGAGAGGGGGCTTAGCACTTTCAAACTTCACTTTTTACTGGCAAGCGCCTCACCTTCAGAGAATTTTGGACTGGACCCGTAATCTAAAAACTAAATCTAAAAACTGGATTCCTATCAAACAGTTGGACTACGATACCAAACTAGAGTAAAACGCCATTGAGTGCAAAATCCTCTAGTTCTTATTGTAAGCACCACCCCCTAATGTTGGCAACACTGAAAGCTTTTGAAGGAGTGAGGGCTCAGAAGGAAGTTTCACCCTGGCATACGCTTCTGGTCCCGTTAACA
The DNA here is from genome assembly GCA_027917425.1 of Gastrophryne carolinensis. Lineage (NCBI taxonomy): Eukaryota > Metazoa > Chordata > Amphibia > Anura > Microhylidae > Gastrophryne > Gastrophryne carolinensis. Next base: position 30,806,622 of record CM051237.1, on the reverse strand, counting down.
GGGAACCCTAACCTACTTCCCGGGCTACAGTGTCCCCTGGCTTTTGATAAAAGAGATTAGGGGAAAAGACATCTTCATTGACAACGGATGGATCTCTATTGATAGGCTGAGAGAGGGAGAGAATATCAATACCCTAGATCAGTGTATTCTGTTTAGATTCCAGCACTTCATTTATAGCATAGGACAAAGCAGAGCTTGCTGAGAAAGAGTCAGAGTTTTAGAACAGGGACCAACAGATTAATCTCCCAAAACCATATCATGGCTATATCAACTACTAAGCGAGCAGAACCGGGGAAGGACCCGCTATTGTGGTCAATGGGAGACTGAGCTTTGTATCAGTCTAACAGATGAAGAATGAGATTAAGGTGTTTCTTTATATTAGAATTCAGGAGAAGAATTTCAAATATCTGAGTAGGAAAGTCACACTAACCTATTTCTAACTTTTTCTATCATAAGTTAAAACGAGCTTGAATAAAGAAAGGCATGCACAGATGCCGCATTCAAAATCACAAAAAAAAAAAACACAAGAACATGACAGAAAGCTGTGAGTCCATTGTAAATAAAATGCATGCCTGCTCCAGGCATTTGTGAATGGCCGGCGTGGGCACGCTCCATTAGACAGAACAGGGGGATGCGGACGCTCGGAGCCGCTGGCCTTAGAAGAAGGCTTAGACAACGTGACGTCAGCGGCTCTGCGTGCGCTGATTAGCCGAGCGGCCGTGTATGCGCCGTAGGACCGGGAAGAGGTAAGTTGGGCTCGGCGAAATGGGGGGTTTCATGCAGCGGGTCATCCCCGTTCGGGGTGCCCTGGGAGAAAGGACCAAAACCCAGGATAGTTTTGGTCCACTTTAATAACAACAGTTCAACTACTCTCTAAGTGTGTATGCAACTGATACACAGCACCTGGGGTTTCCTCCCCCAATCCTGTCATACAGATTGACGGTCAGGTTTAATGTTTCTCCTTGTTCGCTTGTGGGGGTTCTCTGTGTGTGATACTGTCAGGAGCGATTTAGGTCACCAGACACTGGGGTGGGGGGGGGGGGGGGGTTGGGGGAGTTTCCTTGTTTTGGAATAGGGATGCGGGACACAAAGGCAGCTCTAAGCCAGATGGGTAATTTCTCCCTAGAGGACAAAGTCAATGGTCACATCTAGATGTCTTCAGGTAGCTACAGGCAGATACCAGGAACTAAGCAGTTGTAGTCACAGGCTGGGATCAGGTGAAAAGTGTCATGTGCTGGGATCAGATGGGCAGATTCACGGGCCGAGATCAGATGGGCAGATTCACGGGCCGAGATCAGATGGGCAGATTCACAGGCTCAGATAAAATGTATAGATTCACAGGCCGAAATCAGGTGGGCAGATTCACGGGCCGGGATCAGGTGGGCAGATTCACAGGCCCGGGATCAGGTGGGCAGATTCACGGGCCGGGATCAGGTGGGCAGATTCACGGGCCGAAATCAGGTGGGCAGATTCATGGGCCGGGATCAGGTGGGCAGATTCACGGGCCGGGATCAGGTGGGCAGATTCACGGGCCGGGATCAGAAATGCCCAATTCACGGGCTTGGATCCAGTGAGTAGAGTGATTGGCTTGGATCAGGTGAGCCCATTGTTATTTGTGACCAGACCTACCATTACTGTATCATCAGCAAGCAGTCATGGCCTAGGGTTGGTTTTCGAGTCATTGGTGTCCAAGTAGCACATCAGAGGGCTGATGACAACCACCCTTGGGTGCTCCGATGTTGAGAGTGAAGGAAGGCGAGACCGGTTTCCCCATCTGGACAGCTTCTCTCCCCTCTGAACAGAAGCACTGTTTGTTGCAGTGGTAGACAGAGCATTAAAAAGGTTCAGCTTCTCTACCAGAAACATGTTGCCATTTTTTTCATTCTGGAGGATCGAGTTTTATAGTCCATGGATGACTCTTAGATGCTGCTAGAGATCTTTGGAGTTGCCTTGTTGGAACTGAATTTCTAGTTTCCTCCCATAGTGGTACTTTTTTTACAGCCTTCCTTACCTAGTAGAATGCAGCCTTATGTTGTGTCATGTCCCAGGTGGCAAGTCCAATATTGTAGGCACTGGTGTGTGATTTCAGAGCATCATGTATGGGTTTTTTTTCACCCATGGTTTCTGGTTGGAAAATTTCCTGATTGTATGTATGTAGCGCATTTGCAAACAGTGTTATTCTGTAGCTTCCTAGGGTCCGGCCAGACTCCAGGACCACATCATGTGGCTTTTGAGATGCTTTAAGTCCGAATCTGTATTTTTCTGTGGTGAGATATAGCCAGCACTGACTAGGATGGAACTAAAATCATGAGGGATGTTCCGATTGCAGCACTTATAGACATAGAAACATCTATGTTTCTAACCCAGCTGGTTGGATGGCATGGCTAGGGAATCCTGGTGTCTCTTTGAAACTTGACTTTCAGTACCTGAGATCTTAGTATTTTTCTCATAACTGGCTAAGTTCCCACTCTTCCCTATTCATGACCTTTGTTCTGCTTGAGTATTGGGCTTCCTCGCTGGGCATTGCCACCACTATAAAAAAAAACAGCGGCTGCCCATATACCTACCTGTTCTGGGTTTCGCTCCCACGTGAACGTGAGCAGCTTATCGTCATGGCTGGCACAGGCTGTACAAGCTGATCGGGTGCTTCATTTCTGACCATAGTTCCTCTTGAAGGGATATGTGGCAGTGGTTTTTTATCAGGTAGCAGAGGCCAGTAGAGCCAAATGGGTGGAGCCATTTAAATCCCAAGCTCATCAGGTCCCGGAATCTGAGGTGCTTGGTATTCACTGAAGCCCCCTGGCAAGGGAGGGGACAGAGTGGGCTGCAGGAACACCCAGGTCATCCACCTTGTGGTACATGGAAGCAGGGCTTGCAAGGATGGCACAGCCAAAAAAGAGCAGCTAGACAAATGAGCAACAAGAACAGGGTTTGAGGGCTGTCCACGCAAGGATCAAATTGTCAGCTAAGGTACAATGTCAAAGTCCAAAGCAAAGGTTGAACTGAAAGTGCAATCCACGGGAAGTTCCATAAGCAGAAGTCAAAGGCAAGGGCAATTATAATGCAATGTGCCTATGTAATTGTGTATGCGCAAACTTGCGAGCTCTTTTCCTCATGCACACACTGGAACAGACTCTTTGTACATGCTTTTTCCTTATTTATGCATTTTAACAGGCAAAGGCAAAGTATGGTGCCACAGGCACCAAACATACCATTTACATTCTAACAAAGACTTCCATTCACTCATACACCAGACCCGGATATCTCCAGAATTCCCAGGGAGGTTGAGCGGGGGGGGGGGGGGGCGTGTAGGACCCAGGGAGGACACCTGCTTAATTACCCTCGTGGGATCCTTCCCAACGACCTAGGAAGGGAGGAGTACACAAAAAAGAAAAAGGCAGCCCAGGCCGCTAGCACTTTTCGCCGCCTCTAATCAACCTCTGACGCAGATTATGAGCATTGAAGCCACGGGCCCTATATTTTATCAAATTTATGGTGGACACCTCAAGCAGTATAGGTCATTTTTATATAGTGGGAGTTTCTGATTAACCAGTTTCTTTTAGACTTGCACTGAGGGTAAAGTGGGGTGTTGCTTCCTGGCATAGAAAAATACAATTCTCAGCAAAGCCCTCAGCTCCTTTCTCTCTGAGAGTGGCTCCACCATCCCCTGCAAGCACAGCACAATTGAACCCTTGATCTGAAACCACACCCCCCAGAAACGCTCCTAAGTTGTGCAAGCCTACACCATATGCACCCACGTAGCCCTATCCATTCTGCATCTTGGGCAGAGATCACTATCCAAGAGACCCATTATGTACAATCTAGCCGATGTGATGTACACCTGGTGAATCCATTTGGTTTGAATCAATCATCCCAGAGCCTTATATAAGGTGGAGGTCGGTTTTGCTAAATCCGCTGATCTGACAGCTCCCTCTACCAGACTCAGAGACTTGTGGAGCTCCTCCGTGGAATTGGGCTTGTAGGGCATGTCTAAGTTGCAAGTATTGGAAAAAGTCCTGAGGAGTTAAGTGGAAGATCCCACATTTTTTATTGGAAAGACTGCAGGGTTCTTGCACTATATAACTGACCCAACTCACACACTCCTTTCCTCTCCCAAAACAGAATATCCATCATGGCGTTTAGTTCTGGTAGTTTGGGATTGTTCCCTAGGGGGGTATGGGGAGACTAGTACTATTCTGCACCTATCGCCTCCCCCAACTTTGCCAATCTACCCCAGATATTACACACCATACTAATGCATATGGGTTATCCCATGGCCGTCGTACCCACCAGTGTGCATATAGTAGTGTGTGGCATAGAAATAAATGAGCATATGCGGAACCACTAGGCCCTCCCCAGACACCTGTGATTTCATTATCCATCTATTTAGTCTTGGCCCCATATAAATCCAAAGATGAGGAATATCATCTTGAATAGGTTGATTCTACCCATAACCGATAGGGGCAAAGATGCCCACTGGGATACACGCCTTCTCGGTTCTGCCACTACCGGGGAGGTGTTTAAGTCAGAGTACCGGCCTTGCTGCTTATCATCATCCCTAAATACTTAAACTGGTGCACCACTATTAGTCGGGATCTGGGGGAGATGGCCAGATGGGCATCATCATCCATGGACATTAACCTAGATTTGTCCCAGTTAATTTTTGAGCCCGAGTGTTTCCACTGTGTTGAGTAGGGCGGCCAGCGCATCCGCACAATCCGCTAGGTACACCAGCGTATCATCTGCATATAGAGATATGTTTTCCTCTATCCCGTTAAGTTTCCAGCCCGTAATAGGGGTGGAGTTCCTAATTATGATCTCTAGGTGTTCATAGCGAAGAGCAATAGTGAAAGTGGGCATCCTTGGCGGATGTCCCTGCCTAGTGAGAAAGAATTAGAGTAAATGTCATTAGTCCACACTCTGGCTGTAGGATTTCTATATGGTAGCTGTACATTTTTAATAAAATTTGCAGGAAAGCCAAATTTACCTAGCATCTTCCACAGGTAGAGCCATTCGACCAAATCAAAAGCCTTCTCGTTATCCAGAGAGAAGGCAGCTCTGCAACCCCAGTTATTGTGTGTTATCTGGAGGTTAGAGATTAATCTTCTCAGGTTTATACAGGTGGGGCTCCCTGGCATGAAACCCGATTGGTCTGGCCCCACTAGCTGAAGCATTATTTTATTCAATCTGGTGGCCAGGGTTTTTTCCAGTGTTTTTGCGTCTTGATTCAGAAGTGAATGGGCCTATACAATGCGCACTATGTGCGCCTTGGAGAAAGAATCCGGAAGAGTATCCACCTCCATTGCCTAAGACAACACCTCATGCAATTTTGGGTCAATCTGGTCCATGCACTTCTTATACCTTTCTGTTGGAATTCCGTCAAGCCCAGGAGCTTTTCTAATGGGGAGGGGTCTAATCGCCCTGGAGACCTCCTCTATAGTAAAGGGGCTGCCTAAAGATTCCTGCTCTTCTATTGGAAGAGTGGGGAAAGTAATGATAAATACTCGTGCAGTTTCTCCAGTGTGTAGTCTGCCCTTGAAGAGTATAGAGAGGATAGAATATATTAAATTGCAGAGATATCTGTCCCACTTGTTACCAAGGAGTCACCACAGGAGATTCCAGCAATATTGTTAGGTGTGCTGTGCTTTGTCTTGCCATTCTTATCCCCTTTATCAAAAATATTACTTTGTTTGAGCAGCAGGGTTTTTTTTTGGGCAGCAGTGGTTAATAGTAAGGTATATTCCCTTTTAAGGGCGAGTAAAGTTGATTTCTAATTTCTCTTTCCCTCTTTTGGTCCTAACCGCTGCAATGGAGCTAATGGCTTTGCCTCTAGTAACTGCTTTAAAAGCATCCCACCATACTCCTATGGGCATTTCCTCCATATTACATTCCCAGAAGGCCTCCGAGGTGGTCTCCAAGTTCCGCTTGACCTCAGGGACATCAAGTCATAGTGTGTTTAGGTTCTACCCGACCTGACTCCTGTGCATGTTTGACATCCTCGGTAGGGGTGAGTCGTCAGAGATTCCCCTGAGAAGATATTCGCAGGACAGTACTCTGGACAAAATCAATCCTGGGCAAAGTCCTGTGTGTGGCTGAGTGACAGGAGAACACTCTATCTGCTGGGTGTCTCCACCTCCAAAGCTCAGCCAAACCCATTGCCGCCGCCCAAGTAGCCAGTTGTGTTGTTGCTCCTGGCCTCCCGTCAAACCTATCCAGAGCACGGTCCAGCACCATATTAAAATCACTCGAGAGTAGAATCAGGTCCGGGGGAAGGGCAAGGACTTTTTCCATAATACAGTGCAAAATTTGCATGCTGAATGGGGGAGGTATATAAAGACCTACAATTATTATATCCGTGTCCATCATTTTGGCATGAAGAATCACAAAGCATCCATCTGGGTCCGCAAACATAGAATACAGTCCAAAGGGTGTGCTCTTGGAGATCATCCTGGAGACACCCCCTGAGTGGGTTGAGAACAGTGAGTGAAAAGATTGTAGGATCCAGGGTCTCTTTATTACTAACACCCTCTGGCCCATTAAGTGGGTCTCCTGCAAAATACAATATTAGGCTTATAAAGTTTTTTTTACTAGAATACAGTTGTCTGCTTTATTCTTGCTGGTAGTTCATCGTTTTAGCAAATGATTTTTTTTTTCCAGAACATAGAACAGTATTTTTGGTTGTACATGATTTACAGAAACATAGTTTGTGACAAAGGAGTTCTGTTTATGTCTCAGTTTTGACATTCTTTCTGCTCATATCTAGATATCACTCAATTCTGTGTCCTCAGCTTTCCATACACAAACTGATGGCCATATTAACAAAACAATCTAGTCACTAGCAGAATTTAAATTCCCATAAGCTTGGCTACAATCTGTCAAAACCTTCAGGCTTCTGAACAACAAGAGTTTTGCCGACCAGCAGCATTCTAAAGAAGACAATTTTGCTCTAATATTCCAGTCTGTGTTTTTAGTGTGGAAGAAATGTAGAAATTTAATCTGATCCTTAAAAGAATTAATGGGGTCACCTGCAAAGTCGTAGATAATCTGACCCGCAGCCATCAGCTGAGTTACAGCATGTCGCAACCCGATAAAGCCCATTAAACAGCTTCCTGGCTTTTTAATATAACTGTAGGCAGTTATATTACACTGCAAATAAAAATTGTGTAACCGCTAGAAGCAATGTTTGGGAGTTGCCACCCTTTCTCACAATAAGGAACCCTTTGCTTAGCTGGAGGGTAAACCTTTTCTGTTCCAACCATAAGCATTGTCTCTGTCTTTTATTGCTGTTTCTAAACATTCTCTTTGTGAATTTGTCAGACCCCGTTTTATGGCCAGCTTGTGAAATAAAGCTGAGTTACAATTTCCTATTTTTTTCCTTTATTTACTAGCTTATCCAGGTACAAGATTTGGCCAAAATAATTGGGTCACAAATGATGTTATCTCTCCAGATGTGAAAATGGAAGAAGACCTCCCAGAAAAGGCTATAGGAGAACCGACTACCTCGGATCATCATGTGTATCCTGTTTACCCCTCTGAACAGGAATGTCATATGGATGTCTTCACCCATCATACAGTTCATCGTGCTAAGAATTCATATTCCTGTTCTGAATGTGGGAAATGTTTTTATTACAACTCAGACCTTAACAGACATGAAAAAGTTCATACAGGAGAGAAGCCGTATTCATGCTCTGAATGTGGGAAATGTTTTTCTCGAAAATCACACCTTATCAGTCATAAAAGAGTTCATACAGGTGAGAAGCCATATTCCTGTTCTGAATGTGGGAAATGCTTTTCTTACAAATCAGAATGTATTACACATGAAAGTGTTCATACAGGGGAGAATCCATATTCCTGTTCTGAATGTGGGAAATATTTTTCTTGCAAATCTGCCCTGATCATACATGAAAGAGTTCATACAGGGGAGAAGCCATTTTCCTGTTCTGAATGTGAAAAATGTTTTTCTTTCAAATCAGCCCTTATCAGACATGAAAAAGTTCATACAGGGGAAAAGCCATATTCATGTTTGGAATGTGGGAAATGTTTTTCTCATAAATCAGCCCTTATCTCACATGAAAGAGTTCATACAGGGGAGAAGCCATATTCCTGTTCTGAATGTGGGAAATGTTTTTCTTACAAATCAGGTCTTATCACACATGAAAGAGTTCACACAGGGGAAAAGCCATATTCATGTTCGGAATGTGGGAAAATGTTTTCTCAGAAATCAATTCTTATCACACATAAAAAAGTTCATATAGGGGAGAAGCCATATTCCTGTTCTGAATGTGGGAAATGTTTTTCTCGAAAATCACATCTTACTGGACATCAAATAGTTCATACAGGGACGATGCCATATTCATGTTCTGAATGTGGGAAATGTTTTTCCCTTAAATCAACCCTTATCGCACATGAAAAAGTTCATATAGGGGAGAAGCCATATTCCTGTTCTGAATGTGGGAAATGTTTTTCTCGAAAATCACACCTTACTGGACATCAAATAGTTCATACAGGGGAGATGCCACATTCATGTTCTGAATGTGGGAAATGTTTTGCTCAGAAATCAACCCTTATTGCACATGGAAGAGTTCATACAGGCAAAAAGCCATATTCCTGTTCTGAATGTGGGAAATGTTTTTCTCAGAAATCACACCTTATCGGACATGAAAGCATCCATACAGGGGAGAAGCCATATTCATGTTCTGAATGTGGGAAATGTTTTGTTCAGAAATCAGAGCTTATCAGACATGAACGAGTTCATACAGGGGAGAAGCCATATTCCTGTTCAGAATGTGGGAAATGTTTTTCTCAGAAATCACACCTTATCACACATAAACGGGTTCATACAGGGGGATTGCAGTGATCATTCTTCACATACTTTAAATGGATTGTATAGACTAGTAATCAAGCTGAGGTCATGTCGTAAGAAATGTTCTGATATGAATTCTTTAAACAGATCAGGTTATTCATTATGAAGCATTTTAGATTATATGGAAACTGACAGCCAATAGTCTTTAAGAGCCCAATGTATGTCAAAAACAAAAGCAGAAACAGAGATGCATTTTCTCAGGGCCTGCTGCCCACACTCCTTTTTACCTTACCTAGGAAGAAATACAATGCCTGGCCAAAAAAAAAGTCACCACCTGGATTTAACTACGCAGATAGGTAAGAGCCTCATATTGGATAAAAACATATCCTGTTCAGATTTGACAAAAGGTTGTGAGAACTGAGGAGTTCAGATTTACCCTGTTTCAGAATGATGGGTACATCAGGGTAAGAGAAGTTACTGAAGTTATGCTTAGTGTCAGCTACTGTACAAGCCTGTGGGGCAGTGCTATGATCTGGGGTTGCTGCAGTTGGTCAGGTCTAGGTTCAGCATCGTTATGTACCCAAATAATGAGGTCAGCTGACTACCTGAATATACTGTAGGACCGGGTTATTCCATCAATGGATTTTCTCTCTCCTGATGCCATATTAGGCCTATTCCAATGTGACAATTCTACTAATTATCAGACTCTGCTTGTAAGCTTGTGAAATAGGGGTTCAGGAAGCACGAGACATCATTACACATGGGTTGGCCACCACATAGTTCAGACCTGGACCCCATGGAAAATCTTTGGAATGTGCTATAGAAGACTTTGCACAGTGCTCAAAATATCCTATCAATACCACAATGCCACAATAAATGTGTGCAGGAATCAAAGCTAAAGGCTGTCCAATGAAATAGTGTGTGGCAGTGCAACTCAACTTACGGGTATAGTACAAGAGAGCAATCTAAAATGATAGCATCAGATTTCTCCTGGACAAATCCTGTGAAGAAAATTGTGTTGATTCAGCACCATTTTTTTTTTTAGAAAACACTTTTTCTCATTCGAATCTGAATCTGGTGCTGAATTGCACAGAAGAAATTACAAAAAAAAGTTTGCACAAAGAACATACAGTGCTGAATCAACCCTATATAGAGTCATGTTAAGATGACCCACTGAGCAGGTCCAAAATAGGGCACAGCGCATCTTGAGCAGAGAATTCTAAGAAACAACACAAGAAAATTAGAAAGAGAATAAAAAGAAAAGTGGGAGATAATGGAATGGGAGAGTGTGGTGGGAGATGTGATAACTAAATAAACCCATAAATAATAATTTATATAAAGAAAAAACGGTGGGGAACAAATGCATTATTAGTGTTATCACTCCAGAAGTTCTCCAATTCCCAAACTAAAGGATTTGTGTTATTCTCCTTTGGTGTGGATATTAGTTTTGTGTATTTCGGTGTTTCCTGACAAGACAACCATGGATAACAGATGGCCCAGTAAATCTGCAACACTATGATTATTATACATACATTATACATGCATTTATCACAGAAATAAAACTATGAAATAATGTATTTTATACACATGCATGAAAATACTGTAGAGTGTGTTTTATGGATTATAATTAAAATATAGTAAAACAATAGGGTTGATTCAGAGCCTTCTATATTCCATTTCGTTTTTGTCTCTAAGTGTGAACATTACACATAGCTTTAGTTAAGTATACGTGCGTGATTTAGAGCCTCTATCGGGTGCGCGTCGTACTAGTTTTGTAGTTAGGTAAGCCATCGAAAACGCTGTGAGTATGGCTCTCAAGGCCTATTTCACAGACAACGCTCTCGTATACGTTGATGTGAAACACTTGTCGTTTTTTCGTGTACCTTGCCATGAAATGTTTTAGTGTCCAACGAGGTCCTAGTTCCCATCGAAAAAGACCTGTTTTTACCCTTCATTTAGCCCCTAAAATTTAGACGCATACGCTGACGTTTTTGGTGGCTTGTACTCATATACGAACCTCTTTTTTTTAACTGTTTCCTATACCCTGGCCCTGCTAGCCCATTACTTACTTATTGCTGTGACAAGTTTCTTCTGTTCCAAACTACTTAGCATGCCACGCTTGGCATGCATTCTTCTTTACTTCTTCCTAATGCTTAACCTCAAAAGATGTATGATTTTTTTTCAACTGTCTAATTCGTGATGCCATCAGGGCCTAAGTGTTGTTGCTGGACCATGAAAGGGCAAGATATGAAAAAGTACACAAGCCACCTCACAGCAAATGAATGATCTTTTTATGCATGTGTCTAGGGCACACCTTCATGACTTTGGGAGCAGATGGGTTATTCATATTTGCTCGGTTGTAGGTGGCATGTGGCTGAATGTGAGGTGGCGGAATTGGGGTGATGAGCCATGGAAGCCAGAATCGACTACAAAAAATAAAACAATTATGAGCCACAAACATTAACAACTGAAAAAGGAAAAAAAGTGGGGAGACAGGGGATGCGTCTACAAATCCACTAGTTAAACACGAGACAAAAATACAAGAATAAAATACAAGAATAAAGGACTAATAATGTTAAGATTTACCAAGTAACCACTCTCCAGACTCAAAACGGTCATACAAACTTGAATACCCTAGCACACCGGTCAAAAGCAAAGCTACATTCAAGCACACCTACACTGACAGAACAGATTATAGGCAGTGGTAAAACTGCCTTCTTTGAGTATTAAAAAGACTGATTTTGTAAGGTGGGGGACCATAACCTGTGTGATAAAAAGGACAAGGACGGGGACAAAAACATTATTGACTACTATTTGAAAGGAGAGATTGAGGCCCACTTTAGAGGAGCCAATACATTGCAAGTTGAAAAAACACATTAAATATGGTGAAGCTAGACTACAAATATTAAAATGGACCAACAGCCAGGCACAGCTGGAAAAGAAAGGTAGCAGCCATTTTGGAGCTTACTCTCCCAACTGACATAACTGAAATGCACAGTAACAGGAAGCCCAGCATGACTTCCTGTTTACAGGTGGCTTGCAAGCCCATTTTGGCGAGCTCCCATTTTGTTTTTAAAATGTATCCCAGTTGGTGTTAAAAAGGAAAATTAATTTTGATGTGCAGCAATCTGAATTGCCCTGGAGAGGGATGCATATGAGCAGTCTTTGTTGCATTTTAACTACATTGCATGAAATGAAGGAGACAAAGGGCAAACAGAGGCGCATAGCAGAGGTAAGCCGGGACCTCAAGGGGCCCCTCGATTGTCATTTACAGCATTCATTTACATTCTTATTGATATGCTAATTTCTGAGCGCCGGTGACGTAATTGATGACATCAGGCGCGAATTTTTGAATGGTTATGGGCCAGTAGGCCCCCTTTTTGTATATAATGGCGTGTTTTCCTCGACTATCTTTACCTCTTCGCCATTAATAAACACAGGAGGGGTAGCTGTTGGGTTTCCCCTAAAACATATTGTAAGATCCACCATTTTTCAGTTTTCCATTCACCAGGAACTGAGTTTTTCAACCTTGCGTCCGTAATCCAATTTATCATCATCTTTAATGGGGCCGATGATCGTGGTGTCACCTGCATATATGATGATGTCCTCTCCTCATTTGAGAAGCAGTCATTGGTATATATGGAAAACAGGATAGGTGAGAGCACGAAGCCCTGAGGAGCGTCATTGCTGCTAGAATTCTAGGATGCTGGCTAACTGTTTTTGAGGAAGCTACTGTTGGGGGGAGAAAGGGTGAGTACCTTTTTCTTTTTAGCTTACCTTTGCAGACCCTTTAGCTTGTGAGCTGTGACTTTAAAGCGGACCAAAAGCCATTTTGACCAGCACTGGAGTCTAAAAGAGTCCAGGAACCTCTGGAACCTCTAATTCATCCCAGTTTTGGATGCCACACTGTGGTAAATCCCAAGGATAGCCATCAGTATTGTGTTGTACTGTGTTAGACATTCGAAGCAGTAGAAAGTTAACAGAGTATATTTTTTGTTTCAGACATTTTATTAAAGCACTAAAGTGTACAGAAATGCTCGATACTCAGGACTATAACAATAACTTGTCTTAGTAACAGATGACAGCACTGGAAATTTACAGACAAGGTCTTGAAATGGTGAAAGTTGAAACAGAAGAGTGTACATGTACATATATATATATACATATACAAGACGAAGACATTGTGTACCACATGGCTTATTTTTTAAACAATTTTTAAAGACAAAAAGGAAGAGATTTGATCATTAACTCAATTTAAAGCGGACCTTCACCCTGAATAAGAGCCATCTTGTATGTTTCTGCCACCCTGTGCATACAGATTGCCCACCTACCTGCACATAGTACGTATTCTGAGCCTTTAAACATCTAAGATGGCAGCTCATGGAGCATCAGGCATTCTGCATTTTGGGATTGCTGTCCTTTTCCTGACCCCAGCTGTAACCAACCCCCTTGCACTTTACCCCGCCTTCCTCTCATCAGTGTGTGTGATGTTTCTGAGGCAAGAAGGCGGCGTCCGTATCCTAGAGTCCTGAACAGAGTTGCAGCCCAGTGGAGGAAAGAATAAAAAGTAAGTGATTAAATACTTAAAATATATTAATTTTAAATGTTGGAGAATAGTTTTTTAAGGGTTTGGGCTTTTCATTAAATAATGCTGAAGGTCCGGTTTAAGGTATATCTCAGTGTAGTTTCTGTTTGGGAGTAAAAATGTAGTTTTATTCATAGTAAAATTAACAATTTGCAGGCCAAATGAAGCTTAATGTCCCCGACATTTGTGCCTTGGCTCGTCTGAGCTGCTCCTGCCACTACCACGTGCTTCCCCTGTCCGGCCCTCCCCCTTATAAAGATGGATCTCCCATCGCCAATCCTTCCAAATACCAAGTGGCTTGGCTAAAGCCCTGAATCAGTGTGGATTTTGCCGCCTGAGGAAGCTTATTTATAAAGCTCTCCCACGTCTCGAAGAATTTTTCAACTCTTTTTTCCTTGTCTAAAGTGGTGGCCACCCACTGGTTGGAGATGTGGGGGAACTTGCCTGTTCCCAAGAAATGGGTGTGCAAGTTGTTCGGTCCACCAGCACTCCAATTGTTCCCCCTTTTTCCAAGGCCCCTGCCCTGCACCCGCCTCTCTGTGGCCATCTATCTGGTGGAACAGGGTGGAGTGGCTATTGAGTGATACTTTGTTGTGAAGTTTGTGCCACAGGAGTGGAGGAGCATAAGAATATCAGTGTGGGGGATCAAGTAAAGGAGTATATTTAAGGTAAGTTTCTGAGAAAACTCAGTTCTCTCTTCGTCAGACATAATGTTATCCAGAACAACAGAAAAGTCAACAGCTTTTGTACACACAAAGCAAAGCCGGTCATATTCTTAGTATACAGTACGTCCTGCTCCAAATCTAATACTTACACGTGGTATATACTCCGAAAACAGGCTCCTCCCGGCCCCTCAACTACCCGGGGACCTCCCACAAATCCCCAGAATTTCTCTGCAGTCTGGACTGCGAAGGACGAGAAATGGCTCTCTACTCGCAGATGAACGAGGCCCTGTAGGACTATTCCCACCCGTTCCATTAGTAATGTGCCTCCCAGCCTTGGCTGCGCTGGTCGGGTGATGGTAGGCAGCACCGCTGTTAGGTGCTTAGGAGCGCTGCTCCACCGCAATCCCCCACCAAAGGGTAGGCGGTTCAGGCTTATGGTGAGCCTCTATGGGATGCCCCTCCCGCACTAGTGCCCCTTGCCCCTGCCTATCGGTGGGCCCTGTTTAAGTGGCTGCTGTCCTCCCTCATTCTCCTCTTAGCCTTTGGGGGAAAAGAGGGGGGGGGGGGTGTGTGTAAATGTGTATGCTTTGCATGCTGTGTTTTACAATTTATTTTTATTCTGTTTAGTCTTGTGTCAGCCGCCGCGCTGTCTTGCCTTTACTGTTTTTTAAAATTGCTGCCACCGCGCGCTAACTTTGTTCCGCGATTGGCGGCGGCATTACCTCAGGCGCTGGTGCGCCGTCATTGGCTGCTTGCACGTTCTGGCTTCGCGCTCTTCGGGGGGGTGGGGCTCGTCTATGGCACGCTCCGCGTCATCGTTGATACCGGCCCGCCCCTCGAGGTATACCGACGCCATCTTTAACTTGCTTGGTTGGCCCATGCACGACGGACCCTTACCTACCACGGTCCGTAAGTGCCCTCGCGGGCGGCTTTATATTTTTCACTTTTGTTGCTGTGTGCTTACGGTCTTGTCTGCTTGTGTCTTTCGGGCGGGGCGAACCCTTTTGGCTTCTCCTGGCCTTGTATTAGTATATAATTTGTAGGCCTTGTTAATACTCCCACTTCCCTAGCGGGTTATTGGGGCATCCGGGGTTTCTATATAGCGTTATTCCCTATCGGCGTATAGCGCCGCTATAATCACCATATGGAGGCATCCCAGGATTATGTGACCGGGGTCCCTTCGGAACAAAACCGGCTGTGTGTAGCGTGTGGGCAGCCTCATGCTGATGCTGACAAGGCGCGGGTCTGTGTACCCTGTGCTGAGCAGGTGCTTGCATTGCAATCTGGCCTGCCAGTGGCTGCACCTCGTTTCACTTCACCTACTCCCCCCAAGCTTAAATCTCACTCCTGCTGAGTTGCATACTAGTGGGGATTCTCAGCCTGATGTGTCTTCTAGACTGGCTACTGTTGAACAGATTATTGCAAAGACTTTAGCGCGTAAGGCCCCTGCTAAGAAGCGGCACTTGACGCCTAATGTCACTGTTTTCCCTATGGGAACTGAGGAGTTTTGGAATCTTTGTGGCTATACCCCGTCTAATGAAGAGGAGCTGTTTTCTGATTCAGGCTCATCTGATGAGAGACCAAGGGGTCATGACGATTCTGGCTCTGACCCCTGGGCCCCGGATGACACTGACAGATTTTTGAGGTTCTGTCCATCTCTCTCCCTGTTGCGGCTCCCAGGCAAAGAGGGGAGCTTTTCCATACAGCAAAATCACGTTTGGAATTTCCCGAACAGGCACATAACCTTGTGCTCAAGGAATGGGAGCGCCCCAGTAAACTTCCTGGGGTTCCAAAAAGTTGGGATAGGAAATATCCCTTTCCTGCTGAGGTGGTTAAATGTTGGTCATCCCCCCCCCCCCCGAGGTGGATGCCCCGGTCCTAGGGCTATCTAACACCTCTGTCATGCATTCCCCTGACTCTACTACCCTGCGGGATGCTGAGGACCGGCGCATTGACCAGCTGGCATCCCACGCCTTTGCATGTGCGGGGACGGCGCTGCACCCGGTCTGTGCCTCTGCCATTACTGCTGTGGCCACTAGAACCCTTATCAGAAATATACTTGATTGTGCCCCTGATGATTTGCCTTGTGAGGTGTTCAATGCACTCTCCAGTTGTGATGTTTTTGTAAATTTTGTCCTCTCAGCATTGGATGACACCATCAGAATGTGTGCCAGAACTTCTCGTGGTGGCTATACGCCGCTCGGTTTGGCTGCACCAGTGGGCTGCTGACAACGCTGCCAAGAAGGCCCTCACTGGTTTTCCCTTTAAAGGACTGCGCCTGTTTGGGGACCGCCTGGACCTTTTTGCTAAGGGAGGCAGGTTACCCCAGCGCAGGCGGCAATCTCGGCCCTTTCGGGGTCAGGGTTCCTTCTCCTCCCCTTACCGTGGTGCCAGACAGGGGAGAGGGGTTTCCTTTCCTGGGACCCGGGGAGATTTCTGGGGTAGGGGCAGAGGACGTGGACGTCCTGGCTCCTCCTGGGGTCCCAAAGCAAAATCCTCTCCCAAGCCCCCTCAGGCATGATGGGGCGCCCTCACCCATCCGGGTGGGGGGACGGCTGCAGCACTCCGCTCACGTCTGGAGGCTTCATGTCTCAGACCGGTGGATTCAGGAGGTAGTGTCCTCCGGTTACAAGTTGGAGTTTGCTGCCTGTCCCCCTCCAAGATTCATCAGGTCCCAGATTCCTCAGGACCCTGTGTCAGCTCAGGAGCTAGTGCAAGCAGTGCAAGGCCTCCTGGAGTTGGGGGTTATCTGCCAGGTCCCCTTAAGAGAAAAAGGCAAGGGCTTTTATTCCAACCTATTCACAGTACCAAAAAGGATGGTTCTGTCAGGCCCATCCTGGACTTGAAGATCCTCAAGAAATTTGTCAGGAGCAGGCGCTTTCGCATGGAATCTCTGCGCTCTGCCATCAGTTCCCTGCGCCAAGGGGATTTCATGACTTCTGTGGACATCAAAGATGCTTACCTTCATATTCCTGTGTTCCCAGGTCATCAAAGGTTCCTCAGGTTCGCTCTGCTGGATCAACACTACCAGTTTGTGGCCTTGCCCTTCGGCCTCACTTCAGCTCCCAGGGTGTTCACCAAGGTGCTGGATGGCGTGATGTCTCTGCTCAGATGTCAGGGCGTCCGCATGCTTCCTTATCTGGACGACATCCTCATCACTTCCCAGTCTCTACATCAGGCAGAGTTGGATACTCAGCTGGTGGTGTCCACTCTGGAGTCATTTGGATGGGTGATCAACCACCCCAAGTCCTCACTGTCCCCTTCCTTGGTAACTCCATTCATAGGAATGAATCTGGATACGGTTCAGGCAAGGATTTTCCTTCCTCAGCAGAAGGTGGACCGTCTGATTGCACAGGCTCAGTCCCTCCTAGATTGTCCTCATCCCTCCATCAGGCAGGGGATGCAGCTGGTGGGCCTGATGTTGGCATGCTTCGAAGCGGTCCCTTATGCTCAGTTCCACTTGAGGCCTCTGCAACTTCACCTATTGTCAGTATGGGACAAGGACCCAGCGTCCCTGGACGAGGTCTGTGTGCTCTCCCCTCGGTTCAGGAGGTCCCTCTTGTGGTGGATGGACTCAAGGAACCTGTTGGAGGCAGATCCTTTCTTACCCCTCCCTGGGAGACGGTCACTATGGATGCCGGTCTGTCAGGTTGGGGGGGGTTTCTGGAAGTTCCAGGGGAGGTGGGGTCCTCAGGAGGTCCACACTCCTATCAATGTCTTGGAACTACGGGCGATCAGGTTAGTTCTGGCTCACTTGACTACTCACCTTCGGGGCCTGCCTGTTCAGGTGCGCTCGGACAACCAGACGGCAGTTGCCTACATCAATCCTCAGGGAGGGACCCGGAGCAAGAGGGCCCTCCAGGAAGCGTCTCTGATCCTGACTTGGGTGGATCTGTTTGCATCCCGCCACAATCACAAGCTTCCAGCTTTTGTCTCTCTGTCCAGGGATCCTCTGGCCTTGACCTCGGATGCGCTAGCAATGTCATGGCAGGACTTTCAGTTCCTGTATGTCTTCCCTCCAATCCCCCTGCTGGGCAGGGTTCTGCGCAAGATTGCTCTGGAAGGGGTGCCAGCAATTCTGGTGGCCCCCAGGTGGCCAAGAAGAGTGTGGTTCACAGACGTGGTGCTGCTGGCAGTAGATCAGTACGCTCTGCCCTTGGTGCCAGATCTGCTCACTCAGGGCTCACTACGCCATCCCAATTTACAAACTCTGGCTTTGACGGCTTGGCTGCTGAAACCTCCATCTTGATGGAGAAGGGGCTGTCTTCCTCGGTTGTGGATACTTTGATTAAAGCTAGGAAGAAGTCTTCCTCTTCCATTTATTACAGGGTTTGGCGTGCCTACATTGACTGGTGACTGTGTTCTCTATTCCCAGGATTCTGGAGTTCCTGCAGCATGGGTTGGAGATGGGACTCCAGCTCAGTACTCTGAAGGGTCAGGTTTCTGCCTTGACTATTTTCTTCCAGAAGTCCTTTGCTCAGCACCCTCTGATAAGGACTTTTTTCCAGGGGGTCACTCATGTGCGTCCCCCACGTAAGCCTATGGTGCCTGTTTGGGATCTGAACTTGGTTCTGTCAGCCTTGCAGGGTGCTCCCTTTGAACCTGTGCAGGAGGCTGCCTTGGCCATTCTTACGCTCAAGGTTGTGTTTCTGGTGGCTATCACTTCTGTCAGGCGTGTGTCTGAGTTGGTGGCGTTTTCCATTAAGCCCCCCTACTATGAGAGACACCAGGACAAGGTGGTGTTTCGTTTCAAGCCTGACTTTCTGTCTAAGGTAGTGTCTGCCTTTCATTTGAATCAGGATATTGTTCTTCCTTCTTTGTGCCCTAATCCTAGCAATGCTAAGGAGAGGGTTTTGCACTCTTTGGATGTGGTTAGGTGTCTGAAGTACTATCTGGTGGCTACTGCACCTTTCAGGAAAACTGATGCTCTTTTTGTGGTCCCTTCTGGTCCTAGGAAGGGTTTGGCTCCTGCCAAGTCTACTATCAGCAAGTGGATCCGTCAGGCTGTGATTCAGGCCTATTCTGCTAAGGGGAAGAATCCTCCCTTCCGCCTTACTGCTCATTCTACTCGTGCTATTGGTGCCTCTTGGGCTTTTCAGCACCAAGCTTCTGTTGAACAAGTTTGCAAGGCCTCTACTTGGTCTTCTGTTCATACCTTTTCAAAGTTTTACAAGGTTGATGTTAGGGCCTCAGCTGATGCTGCTTTTGGCCAAAAGGTTCTGCAGGCGGCAGTGGTTTAAACTGTCTGCTGCTGATTTTTCTTGGGGATCCCACCCTACTTTATGGACACTGCTATTGGATGTCCCACGTGTAAGTATTATATTTGGAGCAGGACGTACTGTATACTAAGAATAATACAATTCTGTGATTACTCACCTGTAGAATTGGTATTATGAGTATACAGTACGTCCTGCTCCAACCCACCCTTGGTTTTACATTATCTTGGATCCCCTGTATGGTGATTGTTATCATTGTTATAGTTGATAGTTTGGATTGTTTAATTCTCCCGGCTTCTCCCTAACTGCTTTTCAATGCTGGGGATTTGTGGGAGGTCCCCGGGTATTTGAGGGGCCGGGAGGAGCCTATTTTCGATGTCTCTGCAGTCCAGCACCATCTGGCGGAGTATATCCCACGTGTAAGTATTAGATTTGGAGCAGGACGTACTGTATACTCATAATACCAATTCTACAGGTGAGTAATCACAGAATTGTATTTTATCTGTTATTCTGTATAACATCATGTCTGACGAAGAAAATTTAGTTTTCTCAAAAGCTTACCTTAAAAAGGAACCCCAAACCTCACCAATCTGCTGCCCCCCTTTGGATTTACCTTTGGCAACTATTTACTCACCTCGCCTGTGAAGTGCCCAAATTCAGCAAGATTTTGAAGAGCTTGGCATGGGGGGGCAGAGAACCAGGCCCTGAAGCAGCCGGATGTCGCTGCAGCAGGCAGCGGTGACATCCAAAATGTGCGTAGGGGCCGATGCGGGGAGGGGAAGGGGCCCCTTTTTATTTTAGGTCCGATGTTCCTCTTTAAATATACTCAGCCTGAAAAGGTTTCATCTGATTTCTCCAGGATAGTCATGAAAGTTACCTTTCCTGGCACAATGCATGCACAGGCCGCAACAGCATCCTCCCTCCAACTCACGCATCAGGCTTATCTGAACCCCCTATACCAGTTCACAATGCTTGAGGAACTGGTAAGTCACCTCACCGGCAAGCGAGTGACTTGCCATTAACCCTACGGCTCTATTACCTGCCTTCCCAAAGGGGGGGGCAGAATAGCCCACAGCCCGTACAGGTTATGTGCACCTGTAGTCATCAGGGCCGGGGGCCACCCCAGCATCTAAAATTAATATATTTTACATTTTTACTTATTATTCTATCCCCCACTGGGCTGCAACTGTGTTCAGGACTCTAGGATACGGGTAGCGCCATCTTCATGGGCCACCATATTGAATGGTGCAGAAAATGCAGTAGATGCAGGTAGGATGATTTTTAATGTGGGCAATCTGTATGTACAGGGTGGGGGAAATATACAAGATCTGCTCTTATTCAGGGTGAGGGTCCGGATTAATGTGAGCAATCTGTATGTACAGGGTGGGGGAAACATATAAGATCTGCTCTTATTCAGGGTGAAGGTCCGGATTAATGTGGGCAAACTGTATGTACAGGGTGAGGGAAACATATAAGATCTACTCTTATTCAGGGTGAAGGTCCGGATTAATGTGGGCAATCTGTATGTAGAGAGTGGGGGAAACATACAAGATAGGCTCTTATTCAGGATGAAGGTCCGGTTTAACTCCTTACTAGAAACACCAGTGGAGTGTGAGCCAAAGATATGTTTACTTGGGATCATACCAGAAGACTGTATGAGATATGATGACCATCTGTTTAGTACATGACACCTAAACCCCCTGGTCACCCCAATGGTGGTGTAGATGTTATGCTTAAAATGGGATATGAGAGCAGTTTATAAGGTCCCGTAATAGCTAAGAGGGGTACAAAGATCCAACAACACCATGTCACTGCTTTTGATGGAGACAAGGAAGGAAACTGTAACATTTTTTCTGGTTACCGTTTTATTCGACTGTCAATGATTAAATATATATATAGCAGGTATTAGACATGTTACATAGCAATAATAATAATATACATGCAAGAAGTAATTTTTCACTGTACTACCAGCTTGTTGCCTCTTGGAAATTATACAATTGATTCTGTATTGTATGTTGCATACTTGCCAACACTCTCTAGACCAATGAAAATCCCGGGAATTGGTCCATTCCCCTGGGCTTAATATTAGGGTAGGGCTTATATTGAAAGCATCCTTAAAAATCTCGAAAAAAGCATGCTAGGGCTTATTTTCAGGGAAAGATGGTAGTTACAAAAATCACATTTTATATTTAAAGTGATTTGTTTCCTCTAGTTTAACCATTTTCATATGTGGACAGTTCATACTGCTCAGTTAGTACTGTTTCCTATTCTATGAAAAATGTCAGATGCGTTTCATTGGTCTATTGCGCCAAATTCATTAGAGGCCTAAAACAGGTAAATTGCATCACTAAACATCCCTATAACAGTAGCTCCACAATTTCACTGAATAGGATTCCAAAAAAATGCAGCTATATTAGTAACGTGTTTCTATATAAACTCTCTGATGCTGGATGTGTGGATGGCAACTTACATGTCCAACTGTAACCCGAAATGGGCTCATACTGTTCACAATAGATCTGGAATATTAGCCTCGATTCAGAGACACATTCGTCCGGACTTCCGTAGCTGTCTGTGAAAGTTTTGGTGGGTGTTTGTAATTTTTTTCGTTCATTTTTCATTCGTACGAACGTTCGGGAATGCGCTTTCGATGAACGGAAGCAAATCGGAACATTTCCGTTAGTTCAGATCATTTTCCAAACAAAATCGGAAATTTTCCGTTCGTTCACATAACTTCCGTTGTTGGGATGGGTTTCTGTCTGATTCAGAGAGCTGATTTCCGACGGATCACCACCCTATAAATCCGTTTCATTTCCGATCCACTTACTTTGAGGGCTCGGATTGCTATTGTTGAACATGTTTTGCGGCTATGTGGAGGAGTCTGCGCGCCTTTAGCACCAAGGCATTGCATGTATCAGCATGGCCGAGGCCATAAATTGTATAGCAATGCATACCTGAATCAATACATTTCATGTATGCCTTATAGATGCATTTTAATGCTGACCTAAATTAGTCCATAGCATGTAAACCTTTATTTTCCCACACATATAATTGCTATATTTTTCTAGACTTATGTCCTTTGTGAATTGGATTGTTGAACTTGAATCTTAATTTGTTGTAGGAGTTATTGTTTTAGTTGGTTACCTTTGCTTTGTGTAATTATTTTATATTTGGTTGCAGGAACTGCAAGATGTGCCACTCGCCCTTGCTCCTGATGCCCGTTCTTTGGCTGCAGAATGCGGGCCAGAGGTTCTCTAATCGGGCACTATCCAAACCCGGGGTGTGGTGGCGAGGGCCCTCTGGCTTTTGAAGTCCAGATTTATCTGTTTGGACCATACGGGGGGGGGGGGGGCACTGCAGTATGACCCCAACAAGGTTATACCAATATTTTAATTTACCTTTTTTTAACAGGGACCAGACATGCCAGAGTGGCACAACTGAGTGTCAGGGTCCTTGAGTTGGTGGGCGAGATGCAGGAGCTGCGCAACTCGTTGGGGACCACAGATGAAGAATAATGTTCTGTGGCCTGCCATTGCTATGTATTTTGTTTTTTATAGTTGTAAAAATGTGAAATTTTCATAATTTTTAAAAATGTTATATTTTATGAAGGAATAAAAAAAATGTTACATTGTCATTTCATTTACAAAATACATTAAACACAAAACTAATGGGCCCAGAAATATTTAAAGATGAATATTCACATGACCGAGAAGTGATTTGGGTAAGTTTTAGGGGGCTAAAATGGAAGAAGAACCTAACCGAGAAGTGGTTTGGGTGAGCTTTAAGGGTCCAAAAGGAAAGATGGAGGATAGTGCTAAGTGATTTAGCTAAACATTGTAGTAGAAGTGAGGGTGGCAAATATGTAGGCAAGCACTTTAATGAGTTAAGTTTGTAGTGCACAGGCGCAAGATCGTAAGGATTTCCGTCTGGACGATTATTTATTGAAAAAGGGAAACAGAAACTGACGGGAAACGTACATGATTCGTTGGAGGATACGATGGGAAAAGGGCAAAAACGAAAGCCTACGTTGTAACATGTGAAAATGAAATGGAAAAGTCTGGATGGAAAATTACATTCTCGTATTCGTAATCTGCCGTACGAACGGACGGAAACTTTACAGAAGATTTTCAATGCATGCACAGAATCGCTCGTACGCTCATACGAGAACGGAAACATTTCCCAAAAAAACGGATCGGAACTAAAACGGAAGTTTTTTTTTGTCTCTCTGAATCGAGTCTATTATACAATTTTTTTTCTAAATTGTAATTATTATGCATATTATACACTCTATGGAATACTCATACATATGTATAAAATATGTGATTTCTAGGGGATAGAACTTGCTGCTGAGCTGGAGAGGGTCAAGTTTGCAGAGCTTCCGAATACCTCGGCTTTAACATATTTGGGTTGATTCAAAGAAACATGTAACAGCTTGGATTTGGCTCACGATCATCCTATTTTTTACGTCCGCTCGTGCGTTCGTATGAACTTGCGAGTGATTCAATAAGCAAATACGTTTCTATCCTAAAAGATACGTCCGTTCGTATGATATCTCCCGAACTTGCCTCAGTCAGTTGCCAATCGTAAAAATCACGTTCATGTGCTCACCTGTTGCGGCGGCAGCCTGTTTTTTCGGCTGCTTCCATCGTCAACCTCTTCCAATTACTTGCGTTTGCCTCTGGTTTTCATTGGTTTTTGGCCTCTTAGATTCGTGCGTTCGTATGTTTATAAGATCTTGCGCATGCGCACCCTCAACCAGAAACTTACCTAAACCCCTTAGCGGCTGCATCCCACTTCATTTCTCGGTCCCTCAAACTTACCTAAACCCCTTAGCGGCTGCATCCCACTTCATTTCTCGGTCCCTCAAACTTACCTAAACCCCTTAGTGGCTGCATCCCACTTCATTTCTCGGTCCCTCAAACTTACCTAAACCCCTTAGCGGCTGCATCCAACTTCATTTCTCGGTCCCTCAAACTTACCTAAACCCCTTAGCGCTTGCATCCAACTTCATTTCTCGGTCCCTCAAACTTACCTAAACCCCTTAGTGTCTGCATCCCACTTCATTTCTCGGTCCCTCAAACTTACCTAAACCCCTTAGTGGCTGCATCCAACTTCATTTCTCGGTCCCTCAAACTTACCTAAACCCCTTAGTGGCTGCATCCCACTTCATTTCTCGGTCCCTCAAACTTACCTAAACCCCTTAGTGGCTGCATCCAACTTCATTTCTCGGTCCCTCAAACTTACCTAAACCCCTTAGCGGCTGCATCCCACTTCATTTCTCGGTCCCTCAAACTTACCTAAACCCCATAGCGGCTGCATCCAACTTCATTTCTCTGTCCCTAAAACTTACCTAAACCCCATAGCGGCTGCATCCAACTTCATTTCTCGGTCCCTCAAACTTACCTAAACCCCATAGCGGCTGCATCCAACTTCATTTCTCGGTCCCTCAAACTTACCTAAACCCCTTAGTGGCTGCATCCCACTTCATTTCTCGGTCCCTCAAACTTACCTAAACCCCTTAGCGGCTGCATCCCACTTCATTTCTCGGTCCCTCAAACTTACCTAAACCCCTTAGTGGCTGCATCCCACTTCATTTCTCGGTCCCTCAAACTTACCTAAACCCCTTAGTGGCTGCATCCAACTTCATTTCTCGGTCCCTCAAACTTACCTAAACCCCTTAGCGGCTGCATCCCACTTCATTTCTCGGTCCCTCAAACTTACCTAAACCCCTTAGTGGCTGCATCCCACTTCATTTCTCGGTCCCTCAAACTTACCTAAACCCCTTAGCGGCTGCATCCAACTTCATTTCTCGGTCCCTCAAACTTACCTAAACCCCTTAGCGCTTGCATCCAACTTCATTTCTCGGTCCCTCAAACTTACCTAAACCCCTTAGTGTCTGCATCCCACTTCATTTCTCGGTCCCTCAAACTTACCTAAACCCCTTAGTGGCTGCATCCAACTTCATTTCTCGGTCCCTCAAACTTACCTAAACCCCTTAGTGGCTGCATCCCACTTCATTTCTCGGTCCCTCAAACTTACCTAAACCCCTTAGTGGCTGCATCCAACTTCATTTCTCGGTCCCTCAAACTTACCTAAACCCCTTAGCGGCTGCATCCCACTTCATTTCTCGGTCCCTCAAACTTACCTAAACCCCTTAGCGGCTGCATCCCACTTCATTTCTCGGTCCCTAAAACGTAAGAATATCACATAATTTACATATGTCTATATGTTTCGAAGTGTGTTGTTTCTGGTTTGTGTAATTTTTTGGGTGTGTGCATCTTAGAAAAGACACATTTTGGAAGGCTTAAAATATAATTTATTTAAAATTTTTTCTTATTTTTTTGAGGAATAATTGTAAAAATTTTTTGGGTTTTGCCCAAGTAAAAACACCTAAAATTGTTTTTTTTTTTTTAACTGGAAACCTTTTTTTTTTTTTGGTTTTTGTTTTTTTTTTTTTTAAAACAACTTTTTTGGTTTTTCACCAAACCAATTAAAAAATTTTTAAAATTTGTAAACATTTCAAAACAACTGGAAGAAAGGAGCCAGGACCAAGGGCACTAATCCTCCTCGTCTTCTTCATCTGTTGGCCCCAACGTCGCCTGTATGGCCAGCAGCTCGGCCACCAACTCCTTCATTCTTTTTTTTTTTCCCGCCAAGGTTTGGGGGATCATCCCTGTAACCAATAGAGAAATAAACATAAATAGGAGTCCCAGACCGGTTTGTATGCTGGAAATAGATTTAGGGTTAATCAAATACATGTAAATGCATGACATATGTCGTTCTTCAAAGGGATACAGTTAATGCATTTCCCACAGGTAAGTGTTTAAACTCCTTAAACCGGACCTTCAACATTATTTAATGAAAACCAAAAACTATTCACAAATGATTCTGCACCACCTCAAAGTTAGTTAGGGTTTTTTGGGGATTACAGCGCCGCCATCTGGACTCTGAAGCATAACACTTAATGAGGAGTGGAGAGTTGGATAAAGTACAGGGGAGTAGGTTACAGTGGTGCGTTGGGAATCCAGAGCATAGCTGGGTTGAGGGAAAGGTCATCACTCACACAATGCATGGCAGCACCTTCCTTTTTTCAATCTGTATCCCATGCTGCCTGTAAATATTGTGCATTCCATATTCCCCAATATTGGTTTTTTTCTGTCTAATAACATGCATTAGATGGGTGAAGGGTGTTTTTCCATGTTTCTAATCTGTAGGTACAGTGTGATGGCTAAGTCTTTGGTTCTTAATACTAGTTTGGGTCCTCTTTAAGCTAACGAAGTGCCCACATGAAAGTGTGAACTACACATTGGCTACGCCTTTAGTTATGTGTGTGTTATTAGCTAACCAAACCTTAATATGAATAATGGCATGGAGACTTACGGAGTTGGTGGCCGACAGATGGCTGGTTGGGGCCAACAGGCTGCCCTTGGTCCTGGCTCTGCTGTGAAGAAGTCCCTGGAGAAACATGTGACATTTGGTTAGTATTTGTAGAGAGTCACTATCCCCAACATATCTGGCTCCCAGTCTGGCTGACATCACTCACCTTCGCCAGGATCTCCTTCCAGCATCTCTGCTGCCTCCTCCTCCACTATCTCACCCGCTCCAGAAGCTTCTACAAATACATAATAAAGGATAACTTAGTTTTTGGCCTGCCATGTATATCTTTGTGCCTATACATGAAGAGTGACATACCAGAGCCTTCCCCATGCGTGGCCAGGTATGACTCCACGCCCACGCGCCTTGGCCCCTCCTCTGTGGTAAGGTCCAGGGGCTGGTCTGAGGAGGCCACAGAGGAGGGGTAGGTCCGTCGCCCGGGAGATCCACCACCTTCACTCACAGATGCAGAGTCATGCAGCACTGGTCGGCCTGTACGTCTCCGGGTGCGGCGAATTCTGAAATCCATTTCCAACACTACCAAAGAAAAGTCCTTATAAATAAAGGCATAACTTAGACATTTGGAACATATACCATGCAATTGCTTTGTACTTACTTGGGAAATGGATCCCAAAAAACCTCCGCACCCGGGGCATGTGCAGACGCTTCAGGTCCGACCAATGCTGCATTATCTGGGTGTGAGTGAAGGTGGTGCTGGTCACACGGTGGATCTCGGCGATGATCTCCCGGGCGATGTCCCTTTTCTCGCACACATTGGGCGCGAAGTCATACCGGCGCTGAAGCATGATCTGAAAAACATAATGGACACAGAGCTTTTACTTTTACACACAGACCCATATGTGTTGCATCACAAGTTGAGTATTTAATGTCATTAACACACACATTTCGAATGGCCGCCATTTTTGGGGAGTGCCTTAAAGAGGACGTTGACTGTGATTGTCAGTCTGGTCTTATGTTATATGTATCACACACCATGTACATACAGATAATAGCCAACATCAAGAATCAGGCCACCTGCATCTATGGCATGTTAGGATGGTTTAAACATCCAAGATGTAGCCTAATGCTTAGGCTTTTGGACCACGTGTGTGGCTTCCCGTTGTGTTTTTATGGCTTAGGACAACAGTGTTCCGCAAACATCCGCATCAAGGTCCGAGTCAGGCCAGGTTTGACAGCTCGCCCCGCTACTCCACAGGTTAATTAACTGTTGCTAAGCCGGAGCAATTGGGCGAATTAGGACATCAGCATAGACAGGTGAAAACGTGGCCAGGCTCGGCCCTTGAGGATGAAGTGTGAGGAGCCAGTGATTAAACATTAAGAGACCCCAAACTAGTTCCCAACGCATCATTTACATTTAGGCCATCATTGACTATTCTATTAAAATGCACAGGCAGCCACTTACCAGCATGAGGATCTCTTCCTGTTGACGGGTGAAGATAGTGGGCGCCATCTTTAGTCTTCTTCCAGGCAGCAGATAAGTGAAACCCCAGCGGTTTCCTGGTTCCGCTCGAACGTACGTTCGTACGAGCGCGTAGTCGTGCGCATAGGCGTCACACGCTGGGCTCATTATTTAAAGGTCCCTTCCCCCCAAGCTCATTCTCTTTGAGCATTTCTGTACGATGGCACCAAAAAAGGCGATCAGCAAACGACCACAGGCAAGCAAGACCGCGGAGGGCCCCACCACAAGGTCCCAGCAAGCTGGCCGAAAACTGAGATCCAAGACTCCCACCTCGGCCCCACCAAGGGACCCTGGACCCTCAGGTACCCAAAAAAGGGGCCCCAAGCCTCGTGCCCCTCCTGCAGCCAAAAAGCTGGCAACTGCAGCAGCCACCACCTCTGCCCCCAGAACAGGCAGCACCAGTGAGCCCACACCGGCCATGCCTTCAAGTAGGGCAGTTCGGAAACCCATGCCCCGCAGCAGGGCCCGAACCCCATCCAGGGCCCGAAGTACAGCCAGAGGGCGAAGAACACAATCCAGGGCACGAAGCCCAGACAGGGCCCGAACCCCATCCAGGGCCCGAACCCCATCCAGGCCCCGAAGCCCATCCAGAGGCCGCAGATCACAAACCAGGGCCAGAAGCCCCTACAGGCCCAGACGAACCCAATCCAGGGCCAGAAGCCCCTACAGGGCCCGCAGATCACAAACCAGGGCCAGAAGCCCCGACAGGCCCAGAAGAACCCCATCCAGGGCCAGAAGCCCCTACAGGGCCCGCAGATCACAAACCAGGGCCAGAAGCCCCGACAGGCCCAGAAGAACCCCATCCAGGGCCAGAAGCCCCGACAGGCCCAGACGAACCCCATCCAGGGCCAGAAGCCCCTACAGGGCCCGCAGATCACAAACCAGGGCCAGAAGCCCCGACAGGCCCAGACGAACCCCATCCAGGGCCAGAAGCCCCTACAGGCCCAGACGAACCCCATCCAGGGCCAGAAGCCCCTACAGGCCCAGAAGAACCCCATCCAGGGCCAGAAGCCCCGACAGGCCCAGAAGAACCCCATCCAGGGCCAGAAGCCCCTACAGGCCCAGAAGAACCCCATCCAGGGCCAGAAGCCCCTACAGGCCCAGACGAACCCAATCCAGGGCCAGAAGCCCCGACAGGCCCAGACGAACCCCATCCAGGGCCAGAAGCCCCTACAGGCCCAGACGAACCCCATCCAGGGCCAGAAGCCCCGACAGGCCCAGAAGAACCCCATCCAGGGCCAGAAGCCCCGACAGGCCCAGAAGAACCCCATCCAGGGCCAGAAGCCCCTACAGGCCCAGACGAACCCAATCCAGGGCCAGAAGCCCCCGACCTGGCACCAGCCGGGAACCTAGCCCCCCAAGAGGGCCCCGAATTGCCCCCATGACCACATCTACACCTGGAAGTTCGGTGGCCAGCCACGCAAGAACACCCAGTCCCTTGGCCAGTCCAGTCCAGTCATTGGGAAGCCACCAATCCGGCCATTCCCCTACCCAGCCCCAGGCCATAATGTCACCACATGTGTCTGCACACATGGAGGAGCAGCCAAGCCAACCATCTGGCCGCACATTGCGCCGCGGCCAGTTGAGTGGGAGATTCTCCCATGACCAAAATATGGCATTGGCTAGTGGCCTTACATTATACTATGACGAGCTATATGGGAGCAAATCCAAACACACCACCAAGCAGCGCAAGATGGAATTGTTTGAAACCATCCTCCGACAAGTAAATGCAGCGGGGGAAGAGAGGAAAGATGTGTCCCAAATTCAGAAGAAAATCTCTGATCTGAAGTATGCTGTACGGCAAAAAGAAATTAAAAGGCATAATTACAGGTAACTAAATGTTTACGCTAAATCTAATGTTTTGGATGTACTGTATGCACCTTTTCTGACGACCAAACGCTTTTCTCTTTTCAGCATGAAAACTGGCGGTGGCTTTCCATCTAAATTGGAGTTTACCCCTGCTGAGGAGATTGTGCTTGGACTTCTCCATCCGGTCGCGGTCGGTGGACATGCTGGTCTAAGGGACACAGACTCACCGACCCGTACCCACGGTGAGTACTCTTAAATCTGCATGTTTGCCTGTTTGCTAAATAATCTACAGTTCACTAGTAACAAGCTAACGGGATGCCCCTATGGTTTGCCTTGCTTGGCCTCGCACTACTGTGGCTGTTTGTGTCCTCTTTTTGGACCTGGGAATCACACATTTAGGCCCACAGCCATTATGGCAAAGTTCAAATGTCCAATTGTATTGTTAAAGTCATGAAGTTTCGCAAGATAAGTGAGAAATTTTGAATCAATCACAAAACACACATCATTATGTATGGGTTGCCTTTTGCTTGTGTGAGTTGTGTTTGAGTTAACAATTTAATTAGCCACCCACAAACATATGTGACCAAGAGCAGCGAGACTCAAATGGCGGCCCGGGGTCCCAATGCGGACCTTGCCACCACATTCAAGGACCCCTGCCCAGACAGCCCTGCACTCAGTTACTTCTGTGTTGACGTGCTCAGAGCTGCCCCCTTGATCGGCCATGTAGTGGTTGGTCTCCTGCCCAATGTCATGGCTCCGTGAAACATAGCATTGCAATATGAAGTACTGCCCAGGAAGTGGCATTGCAAGGTACACAGTAACTTATTTAAATTTTCACTGGCCACAATCGTGTCCCGCTGCCCCTGCTCTGGCCCATGTGCCACAGTCCCCCCATGCCCCCCCCCCACATAAGCCCCATACATTTGTAACAGATTGGCTCCATCCATCCCATCACCATCAATACGTTAACTCCCCCCTTTAGACATCCAATCCCTGTCCCCTCAGCTCTGGCCCATCCAGCCCAGCAAGGGCAAGCAGCCTTTATTAGTTGGCACTTAGAAATCTCCAGCCCCTCCACCAGTGTCTTTATTTTTAACTAGACACCCCCTGCGTCAGCACCATGGCCAGACATTCACCTCTCACCACATACCTTTAAATGGGCGTTTCAAACAATTGTTTGAGTACCCCGGACCTAGCGAATGGTAGGCTAAATCCAAAAATGTGCCTTGAAAGTTGGATGCTGACTGGGTACACTTCATGACTTAGAACTGAGGTCACTTAGCAGTTTGTCCGAGCCATTGCACCTATGTAAACTTGCGTGGGTTTGAACAAAGGTCACCATTGCTCTAGAGTTGAATAATATTACAAATAGAGCTATATTTGATTACCTATCAAAAAAAAGGTTATGTGTGTGTGTTTACGTGGTATTTTTTTCTCTTCTTCAGCCCAGCATGATCCCTCAGCAAGGGTAAACTCACCCCCCAGTTTGGTTATGCCTACCAGGTCCGTACAGCATCGGAGCCCAGATCAGAGATTTTCGGTAAGTTAATTTAGTAGCATAAATACTAACAAGTGCTTAAGAATGTGTTAAACTGTTGAAATCCTAAATTGGGACGCAAACTTAGCCTTTTTTTTTTTGATATGTCCCTACAGACCCGCACACTCATGGAAGAGATCCAGGACATGGAGGAAGATGATGATGTCTCCGTACAGGGCACGTCGGATGAACTCCCCCTGGGTCCCAATTTGGAACTGCTCGATAATGTTTCTCTGGCCAATCCTCAGCAGCAGAGTGAATCTCCATCCATTGTGCTTGCACATGGGGAGACTGACACTACAGTCCCCAGTGTTCACTCTGCTGCTGAGGATTTGCAAAGCAGGCCGGTTGCTGTTGAGGGTACGACACCACGCGGCAGGGCACGCCCAAGAGCCAGGGTAATTGTGCGGCGGACGCCATTACGCCGCCCCACAATTTCCCAGGGGAGGCAGAGTGCCCTGCTTCAATTATGGACCCAACAAAGGGACTCTTATGACGCCCAGCTCGTTACAGAGCGTGAGCAAAGGCATGCCGACATGGTGAACATCCATACCAGTCTACAGGGCATCCTCGCGGAGTTGCGTACCCTCAACAGCAACGTGGCCAATGCAAGTAATGGCATCCAGTCAGCCATGGCTGAGATGACCAATATGCAGAGAAACATTGTGGAGCAGTTTCAAATTCACAATGCTGCCATGGCCCAGGCTAGGTCCCATTCCCATGGACCTCCACCTGGACCTCCACCTGGGTATTATGGGCAGCCACCCTATTAAGCCATGGGTGTGTGGGACATCTTTTCTCTTAACCCCCACTGTATTTACTTGTCCTTTGAGGTTTCAAACAATCCATTTTGTGTTGCTCTGGCAGGTTGTGTTTTGTATTTGCTCCCATATAGCTCCTTAGAGTAATGCTTAAGGCCACTAGCCAATGCCATAGGTCTATGTGGAGTTTATCTGGCCACTTATGGCTTTACCTATGTATTTGGTTGGTGCTCCTCCTGTTTGCAGACATGTTTGTGTGACATTATGGCCATGCCCAAATATCCCTGGGCACAGGCAATATTAATGACTGGACTAGGCTGGCCTTTGGACTGGGTGTCCTTGTTTGGTTGTGCCACTAACTTCCAGGTGTAGATGTGCTCGATGTTTTTTTTAATGTTATCCATTTGTTACCACAGATGTATGTGGACTGATTTCTGTTAACCACTATAATTTTTCATTTGCTAAGTAAAACAAAAATTTCACTTCCAATACTTGTGGCGTTTTTAGTGGGAAGACTTTTTTAACAGCTTGGGCTAAACCAGATAATTTTGGTTGGAAGAGGTGTAACAATGCACAGCGAAAGCTAAGGAAACTACATGAAATACATTAGGCAACAATTAAGGTCGAAATGTTTTACTTAGAGGTAATGCCACATTAGGGCAAAACAACATATGTTTCCAAAAGGATAACACAGACATACAGAATGGTGAGACAGGGAAAAAAGTTAACTAAAATGCTGGCTGATCAGGTTGGCTCGAACAGATTGGCCAGACTCACTGGGGGGCCCCTCAAAATTCTCGGCTTCATCCTCGACGGCTGAAGAGGGCAGGCTGTCCACATAACGTGGGACACGTTCCATGATGGCAAAATTGTGCAAAACAGCACATGCCATTATAATGTCGATCACTTTCTTGGGATCATATTGCAGGGCCCCCCCAGTATGGTCAAGGCAACGAAAACGTGTCTTCAGCAGACCAAAGGCCCTCTCCACAACAGCCCGGGTCTTGCGATGCGCACGGTTATACGCTTCCTGAGAGGCATCCTGGGGCCGCAGCACAGGCGTCATGAGCCAGGGTAGAAGTGGGTACCCGGAATCACCTTAAACAGAGAATTAAATGTAATCAAAATTAAAAAGGCAACACAACCAACACCCAAAATTTCACAGATATCATAATGATGTAAGGTAAAGTGTTCCCAAAAAAATACAGGGCACATTAGGGCCCACAAAAATTGCACTAAGGTATCACCTAAATAAAAATGGCACTTCTATATACCAATTAATTAACAAACATCTGCACGGCCAAGGGTATTTGTATTTTACATATATTTGTAGTTTTCAGACATGTTACAATTAGGATGCTGCGGAGGGCCTATCCACATTTCTCTGGAAACTACAATGTATGCAGTTTAAGTCCACTTTGACATTTAACGACCAATAGTCCCAAAGGAGCCAAAGGTCAAAGATCCCTATCCACATTTCTCTGGAAACTACAATGTATGCAGTTTAAGTCCACTTTGACATTTAAAGACCAATAGTCCCAAAGGAGCCAAAGGTCAAAAGATCCTTGGGTATAAACTCCAAACCAATATATTTAGGCACAAGGAACTTACAGACATCCTAACTAAAGGGAAAACATTCTGAAGGCCACAGCGAGACAAGGATTTTTAGGGTAAGTTCCTAATATATGAGCCAAGAAAAATGCAGTTGTACGCTTCTGTAAATTTATCCTTAAAAAACATATCAACAAATACAAGATTAATGCCACATTTAATAACACACAAATAGGACACACTTACCAAGCAGCCATGCCCCCGAAAATTCACCTGCCTCAAATCTCCGAAACAACCCAGATCGCCGGAGGATATAGGAGTCGTGGGACGATCCGGGGTAGCCGGCAAGGACACTCATAAACCGCATATCCGGACCAACCACGGCCTGGACATTAAGTGAGTGTCCCATTTTACGATTCCTTAAGGCAAAAACATACAAAAAGGGTAATTGATATTTGACCCAAACTAATAAATTAACCACAAAACATGTCTGCACTCTATTGGGAAAGACTAATGAAAAGCCGAGATAAAGCAGCTACACAAATGAGGGATAAACAAATATGCTGCCGCAAAGGAAAACAGGTTACATGACACGTTGGGCAACATAATAACCAATCTCAATACCTATATATATACTCGTCGGCTGCCCTAGGTACGAGTGCCACATGTGTGCAGTCAATTGCACCAATAACGTTGGGCATGTCGGCCACATTATAAAACCCAAGCTTAATGGCGTTTCTGGCTGCCATATCATCAGGAAAATAAATATATTTTTGAGTTATGGCAGCCATGCCTTCCAAAAATTTAGATAGTGCGCGGCTCAGCGTAGGCTGTGACATCCCCACGGAGAGGGCACCCAGCCTCTGGAACGAGCCGTTCGCCAAAAATTGCAGGCAGCCAAGCATCTTGGTCATACCTGAAATTGCATGCCCCTTCCTTGTGGTGCGGGCTAACCATGGCCGCAGCTCACTATATAATTTATGGAGGGAAGCGCGATTAAGCCTGGTCAGCTCGAACAGCTCAACATCATTCATGCTATCGATGTTCATGCGACGACGCAGGGGCAATCTGCTCTCAGACATCTCGATCAACTCAATGCCAAAAAGCATAAGCCCTTGATGTGCCACAAACTCGCTCCGCTCCATCCTACTCCCGAGGCCAAATAGCTGCCGGCAAACATTTCGTAAAGCAGCTCTTTAATGGGCTTCAAAACAATTAGCAATCACCTCTCTGAATTGGGCGCAAGCCCATGTGAAGGACGTAAAAAATAGGATCGGACGCAAATAATACGATTTGGACGGGAAAAACACACGAACTAACGCAAATTATACGATTCTCGTACGAAATGCGTATGTTCATATACGTCTATGCGCGAACGATCGTGCGAATACGAAATGGCCAAAAAAACCAGAAAAAATGACAAACACCCACCCAAACTTACGATTCTCGATACGAAATCACTTAACTTTTGCTCTTTGAATCGAGGGGATTGACCAGAAACTGCAATTTAAGTACAACCCTAAGCTATGGGAGGCAGTGGCAGGGCAAGGGGCGCAAGGCAGCTGATGCTCAGCCTGCAACAAGACCTGGATCAACTTGGTTCCCAGTCAGGGAACAACCATGAGGAGCCCAAGATGGCAGATGGCACAAGGTACAACTTGGGTAGAGAACATTTGACTTCCTCAGCCAGTAACTCTGAGACCCCATCCACAGAGGGTTGATGTTAGAGGACATGTGGAATCAGGGATAGTTTTGGATGGAGTCGGAGTTCCTACTCCAGCATTCAGCGTTTTTAGTGGGAAGACTTTTTTAACAGCTTGGGCTAAACCAGATAATTTTGGTTGGAAGAGGTGTAACAATGCACAGCGAAAGCTAAGGAAACTACATGAAATACATTAGGCAACAATTAAGGTCGAAATGTTTTACTTAGAGGTAATGCCACATTAGGGCAAAACAACATATGTTTCCAAAAGGATAACACAGACATACAGAATGGTGAGACAGGGAAAAAAGTTAACTAAAATGCTGGCTGATCAGGTTGGCTCGAACAGATTGGCCAGACTCACTGGGGGGCCCCTCAAAATTCTCGGCTTCATCCTCGACGGCTGAAGAGGGCAGGCTGTCCACATAACGTGGGACACGTTCCATGATGGCAAAATTGTGCAAAACAGCACATGCCATTATAATGTCGATCACTTTCTTGGGATCATATTGCAGGGCCCCCCCAGTATGGTCAAGGCAACGAAAACGTGTCTTCAGCAGACCAAAGGCCCTCTCCACAACAGCCCGGGTCTTGCGATGCGCACGGTTATACGCTTCCTGAGAGGCATCCTGGGGCCGCAGCACAGGCGTCATGAGCCAGGGTAGAAGTGGGTACCCGGAATCACCTTAAACAGAGAATTAAAT
This sequence comes from Gastrophryne carolinensis, assembly GCA_027917425.1. Classification (NCBI taxonomy): domain Eukaryota; kingdom Metazoa; phylum Chordata; class Amphibia; order Anura; family Microhylidae; genus Gastrophryne; species Gastrophryne carolinensis. Next base: position 30,770,438 of record CM051237.1, on the reverse strand, counting down.
GTAATCAAAATTAAAAAGGCAACACAACCAACACCCAAAATTTCACAGATATCATAATGATGTAAGGTAAAGTGTTCCCAAAAAAATACAGGGCACATTAGGGCCCACAAAAATTGCACTAAGGTATCACCTAAATAAAAATGGCACTTCTATATACCAATTAATTAACAAACATCTGCACGGCCAAGGGTATTTGTATTTTACATATATTTGTAGTTTTCAGACATGTTACAATTAGGATGCTGCGGAGGGCCTATCCACATTTCTCTGGAAACTACAATGTATGCAGTTTAAGTCCACTTTGACATTTAACGACCAATAGTCCCAAAGGAGCCAAAGGTCAAAGATCCCTATCCACATTTCTCTGGAAACTACAATGTATGCAGTTTAAGTCCACTTTGACATTTAAAGACCAATAGTCCCAAAGGAGCCAAAGGTCAAAAGATCCTTGGGTATAAACTCCAAACCAATATATTTAGGCACAAGGAACTTACAGACATCCTAACTAAAGGGAAAACATTCTGAAGGCCACAGCGAGACAAGGATTTTTAGGGTAAGTTCCTAATATATGAGCCAAGAAAAATGCAGTTGTACGCTTCTGTAAATTTATCCTTAAAAAACATATCAACAAATACAAGATTAATGCCACATTTAATAACACACAAATAGGACACACTTACCAAGCAGCCATGCCCCCGAAAATTCACCTGCCTCAAATCTCCGAAACAACCCAGATCGCCGGAGGATATAGGAGTCGTGGGACGATCCGGGGTAGCCGGCAAGGACACTCATAAACCGCATATCCGGACCAACCACGGCCTGGACATTAAGTGAGTGTCCCATTTTACGATTCCTTAAGGCAAAAACATACAAAAAGGGTAATTGATATTTGACCCAAACTAATAAATTAACCACAAAACATGTCTGCACTCTATTGGGAAAGACTAATGAAAAGCCGAGATAAAGCAGCTACACAAATGAGGGATAAACAAATATGCTGCCGCAAAGGAAAACAGGTTACATGACACGTTGGGCAACATAATAACCAATCTCAATACCTATATATATACTCGTCGGCTGCCCTAGGTACGAGTGCCACATGTGTGCAGTCAATTGCACCAATAACGTTGGGCATGTCGGCCACATTATAAAACCCAAGCTTAATGGCGTTTCTGGCTGCCATATCATCAGGAAAATAAATATATTTTTGAGTTATGGCAGCCATGCCTTCCAAAAATTTAGATAGTGCGCGGCTCAGCGTAGGCTGTGACATCCCCACGGAGAGGGCACCCAGCCTCTGGAACGAGCCGTTCGCCAAAAATTGCAGGCAGCCAAGCATCTTGGTCATACCTGAAATTGCATGCCCCTTCCTTGTGGTGCGGGCTAACCATGGCCGCAGCTCACTATATAATTTATGGAGGGAAGCGCGATTAAGCCTGGTCAGCTCGAACAGCTCAACATCATTCATGCTATCGATGTTCATGCGACGACGCAGGGGCAATCTGCTCTCAGACATCTCGATCAACTCAATGCCAAAAAGCATAAGCCCTTGATGTGCCACAAACTCGCTCCGCTCCATCCTACTCCCGAGGCCAAATAGCTGCCGGCAAACATTTCGTAAAGCAGCTCTTTAATGGGCTTCAAAACAATTAGCAATCACCTCTCTGAATTGGGCGCAAGCCCATGTGAAGGACGTAAAAAATAGGATCGGACGCAAATAATACGATTTGGACGGGAAAAACACACGAACTAACGCAAATTATACGATTCTCGTACGAAATGCGTATGTTCATATACGTCTATGCGCGAACGATCGTGCGAATACGAAATGGCCAAAAAAACCAGAAAAAATGACAAACACCCACCCAAACTTACGATTCTCGATACGAAATCACTTAACTTTTGCTCTTTGAATCGAGGGGATTGACCAGAAACTGCAATTTAAGTACAACCCTAAGCTATGGGAGGCAGTGGCAGGGCAAGGGGCGCAAGGCAGCTGATGCTCAGCCTGCAACAAGACCTGGATCAACTTGGTTCCCAGTCAGGGAACAACCATGAGGAGCCCAAGATGGCAGATGGCACAAGGTACAACTTGGGTAGAGAACATTTGACTTCCTCAGCCAGTAACTCTGAGACCCCATCCACAGAGGGTTGATGTTAGAGGACATGTGGAATCAGGGATAGTTTTGGATGGAGTCGGAGTTCCTACTCCAGCATAAAAAAGAAAATCTATTACTAATGCTGTATAATGATGTAACTTTTAGTTTAACTATGTTGACCATAAATACCTGCCTATATGGATATCAAGAATGTATACTGTATACCAACTCAACTGGCGGTCCAAATGTGGACCTCAGAACCAGATTTCTGGACCCCTACCCTGACATCCATGCATTCAGTTGCTTCTGTGTTGCCATGCTCAGTTCTGAGCCCTTTACTTAATCGCCGATGTAGTGCTTAGTCTCCCTGCCAGTGTCATGGCTCCCTGGAACCTAGCATTGCAATATGAAGTACTGCACAGGCAGGAAGTGGCATTTCAAGGTACACACACACTTTGTTTCTCAGTCTCTTTGCCCCATCCATTCCTGTCTCGCTGCCCCTGTTTAGCCCAACCCATCCCCATCCCCCCAGCTTTGCCTTATTCATTTCTGTCTACCCAGCTTTGCCCCATCCATCCCTGTCCCCTAAGCTTTGCCCCATCCATTTCTGTCCACCCAGCTTTGCCCCATACATTCCTGCCCCACCATCTCTACCACATACATCCCTGTCCCCTCAGTGCTGCCCCATCCAGCCCAGCCTTTTTTAGTTCTGCCTGTGGAATCTATAGCCCACCCACCAGTGCGCTGATTTCTAACTATCAATTCCCCGCGACAGCCCTCCACCCGGATCCTCACCTCTCACCAGATGCCTGTATATGGAACTTTACAAGAAGAGGTCGAGTACCCCTGCTGTATACATTAGAACTAGCTTGCCCAGCGAAGCTCTTGTATGATAAAATCGGTCTCATTCTAATTTTCTTCCCTGTACTGTCACTCTTTGCAAAACCTAAATAAAGAATATTCAAATATATTTGTATAACATTTAATTCATATTTTTTTTAATAAATTTCCTCCAGGGCATAAGGTAAAATGGAGTTCCTGTGTTTTTTCCAAACACACACTGGCCTCGTACAGCCCCTGCCTGCTCTGAAAGACTATTTTCTGTTGGTTTCCATAGAATTTAATATGCTTTATATGATGCCAAATCTGATAAATAACCTGATCTGTCTATTGAAGAAATTCATATTCAAACAATTACAAATAGCAGCTACTGGAAAACATTTCCCATATTTAGAACATGATCACAGTGTCCCCTCCCCACTGTATGAACTCTTTCAGGTGTGATTTTTGAGAAAAAGATTTCCCACTACGGCCTCACTCCTGTATGGACTTTTTCATGTGTGATAAGTTGTGATTTCTGAGAAAAACATTTCCCACATTCAGTACAGGAATATGGCTTCTCCCCTGTATGAACTCTCTCATGTGTGCGAAGCTGTGATTTTTGAAAGAAACATTTCCCACATTCAGAACATGAGTATGGCTTCTCTCCTGTGTGAGCCATTTCATGTCTGATAAGGTGTGCTTTGTTAGAGAAAGCCTTGCCACACTCAGAACATGAATATGGCTTCTCCCCTGTATGAATTCTCTCATGTGTGCGAAGCTTTGATTTGTGAAAGAAATATTTCCCACATTCAGAACATGAATGTCGCTTCTCCCCTGTATGAACAGTTTCATGTGTGATAAGAGAGGATTTGTGAGAGAAACATTTCCCACATTCAGAACAAGAATATGGCTTTTCCCCTGTATGAACTCTTCCATGTCTGATAAGATGTGTTTTGTGAGAGAAACATTTCCCACATTCTGAACAGGAATATGGCTTATCCCCTGTATGAACTCTTTCATGTGCAATAAGATACGATTTGTTAGAGAAACATTTCCCACACTTAAAACATGAAAATGGCTTCTCTCCTGTATGAACTCTTTTATGACTGATAAGGTTTGATTTGTGAGAGAAATATTTCCCACATTCAGAACAGACATAAGGCTTCTCCCCTGTATGAAGTCTTTGATGACTGATAAGGACTGATTTATCACAAAATCTTTTCCCACATTCAGTACATGAGTATGGCTTCTCCCCTGTATGGACTCGTTCATGTGTGATAAGGTGTGGTTTCTGGGAGAAGCATTTCCCACACTCAGAACAGGAAAACGGTGTCTCCCCTGTATGAATTCTTTTATGTCTGGTAAGGTCTGATTTGTGAGAGAAACATTTCCCACATTCAGAACATGAATATGGCTTCTCTCCTGTATGAACTCTTTCATGACTGATCAGGTGTGATTTGTGAGAGAAACATTTCCCACATTCAGAACATGAATACAGCTTCTCTCCCGTATGTGGTCTTTCATGACTGATAAAGTCTGATTTATCACAAACACAGGTTGATTTCTGAGGAAAACATCTCCCACATGCAGAACATAGGATATCCATATGACACTCCTGTGTAGAGGAGTGAGACAAGATATGTGTGGTGTACACAAGGTGGTTTGAGGTAGTGGCTTCTCCTGTGGCTGTGGTATCCTCTTCTCTTTTAGCATCTGGAGAGATCACCGCAGGTTTGGCCAGATTTTTTTGGTTGCAACTACCTGGAGAACATCGGAAATAGAGGGAAAAACAGAAGGTTAAATTGCAACTCTGCTCTACTGCACAAGCTGAACACAGACCAGGGTCTGAATGATAGCCAGCCAGGGTTTCCATTAAAAAATCAATCCAAAACTTTATTTCCTCATTCCATTAAAATCAAAGGCAAATATTCAGTAAAAATGTAACAAACACATCTACGCGTTTCGGGCCAAGCAAGGCCCTTAATCATGACAATTTCCAAACATAAGGCAGTGAAATTTAAAGTACACGAGCGGGCGGGTGAAACTCATTAAACTTATCACAATGATCACAGCATGGTATCAAATCAGAAACCTGAATAAGGACTCACCATGGACCCGGAATAAAGGAAAGCCCCTCTTCCAAATGGGGACAGCGTCCATGCTTCAAAAGTCCATCTACAGTGGCTCTCTAGATGCGTGCTGGAGGTCATTCTGGAGCTGTGTTATTTTCTGCGTACTTAGTGTGGGCTTGTTTTTGGCTCCCGCTCTGTGCACTCTTGAAGCATCATGCTGTGATTATTGTGATAAGTTTAAGGAGTTTCACCCGCCCGAGGGCGGTCATTTATCTTCCTGTATACTTTAAATTTCACTGCCTTATGTTTGGAAATTGTCATGATTAAGGGCCTTGCTTAGCTGGAAACGCGTAGACATGTTTGTTACATTTTTACTGAGTTTTTGCCTTCGATTTTAATAGAATGAGGAAATTTTGGATTGATTTTTAAATGGAAACCCTGGCTAGTTTGCACTTGGAGATTTGGAGTGGAGTGCTCCTTGCCGCGCCGGATGATTTCCTTACACTTGGGATTTGGATCATGCTTAAAGTGGACCAAAACCCAGCTGGATCAATTCCCTGAACGATCCATTCCCTACCCGCGGGGCATCCAAAATCAGGATGCCCCGCTGTGTGAAACCTCCCCATGATGCCCACTACACTTACCGGCCGCATCTCACGCTTCTCTCTAGCAGGGCGCATGCCCGCGCCGGCCATTTGTGAGAGGGAAGCGTGAGATGCTCTGCCAATGCACTCTGAGCCGCTGAGCTGAGACGGCGCTAAGACGTGCATAGCTCAGTGGCTCTAAACACGCTGATTGGATGAGCGGCCGCGCATGCGCCATAGGACCGCGGTGAGGTGAGTTGATCTGGGAGATCTGCGGAGTTTCATATAGCGGGGCACCCCAGGGAGTGGAACAAAACCCAGGATAGTCAAAATCCTGGGTTTTGGTCCACTTTAAGGTAGAGCTGACCACGTTTTTCATACAGAACAGGGTCTGCTGAGGTCACTTACAAAGAAAATGTTTAAAGACATACGGATACAGATATTATTACCAGTGCACGGATTAAACAGTAATGTCTCAATCTTTGCAGATGATACTAAGCTGTGTAAAGTAATTAACACAAAAGAGGACAGCAGGCAGCTACAAACAGATTTAGATAAATTGGAAGCACGGGCAGTTAAATGGCAAATGAAGTTTACAGAACACAGATAAATGTACGGTTATGCACATGGGAAGGAGAAATCTGTCATGATTACAGACTAAATGCTTGGTGAAACAACAATGGAAAAGGACCTCAGGGGTTTTAGTTAACAATAAACTTCACTATATTGATCAATGCCAGGCAGCAGCAGCAAAAATCATGAGGTAAACTGTAAATCTTGATATCTCAGCCATTTTTTCTTCAATTTAAAAATGGAAAACACTTTAGGACAGTGCCAACCAAATGTAGCCCGACGCAATGGTGTAACAATTGCCTATGCCTGAAATAGGACTTTAATATCCAATCAACCATATCATCATCTCTTATCCAAAGATCCTGGTCTGTCCTCTACCATATGGCAAAACCCATTCCCTGTGCAGCCCAGCCTGGCCTCCCATGTGCGGGGGGGCTCCAGTGAAGACCGTGGTTACCCTTAGATTCTAGGCTTCAGGGCAAGTGGGGAGTCAGATGTCATAGCTTAGACGGCTCATCTCTACATTCTTATTACCCCATCCTTAGCAATCACACCCCCAGCAGCTAACACAATCCTGTATGACAGGAGAGGTGGTCTGGGGCAGTATTTTTGGCCTCTGGCCAATCAGCCATGATGGGGGCAGGGTCAGCAAAGAGGATCAATGGGAAAATGATTTTGAAATTAATGACAGTCATAATATCATTATTTTACTATGTGTAAAAGGCCACTAGAGGTAATAAGCGGGAAGTTGCCACATATACATTAGTGTGCGACCCCAGGCCACACAGCACAGATGGCCATAAGCACCACACAGCCGCCAAGCAACAAAGGAGAGAAATCCCCGATGCCAGCCACCCGAGTTTTACCAACAGCCGAGAAATAACATGGAGAGGAATAGCGAGATGAGTGTCCAACATCGTAGTAGAGAACCTATACCGCAAGTGCAGATGAATGAAACACGCAGCCCGTGTGGAGAGGCCCAACAGAGGGAATAGCAAAACAAACCCTTCTCCTCAGTTTTCAGATTTCTCTCTATAGTGTCTTCGGGGTCTGAGAATAAAGAGCAGAGTGACACACCTGTACGGTACGGGACACAGAGTGTGCCGAGTGATTAAAACAGGGGAAATGGGGTGAATCTTATGGAAGGTTGATTACTCACCTGAGCTGATCTGCAGAGGGAATTCCTCCTCTTTAGGCTTCATAGATCCATCTCCTTCTTCCTCAGTTTTCACCAAGGTGTGACCGGGGTCTGGGATTGTACACGAAAGTGAAATCATTAGAGTGAGTTCAGTACTGATTATTTAAGTCCACCATCATATGTAACAAATAGATAATGAGGCAGAAGAATTTTAGGTATCAAGGGTCTGTCCTATGCAGTGTGTGTCTACACCAACACACGTCTAGTCACTGAAGAATGGAAAGGAAGGACAAACTCCCACAACAAATAGATTAAAGTGGACCAAAACCCAGCCAATCGATTCCCTCCCCCCGGGGCATCCAAAATCAGGATGCCCCACTGTGTGAAACCCCTCAGGTCACCCGCTACACTTACCTTACTTCCTGGTCCAACAGCACATGGGCGGGCCATGGCCCTACTATCCCTCTAGCAGGGCGCATGCCCGCGCCAGGCATTTGTGAATGACCGGCGCAGGCACGCTCCCTGTTAGAGTGAAGCAGGAGATGTGGCCGCCAGCGAGCTTGGAGCCGCTCTGCTAAGACGTCGCTTAGACGTGCATAGCTCAGCAGCACAGAGTGCGGTGATTAGAAGAGCGGCCGTGCATGCGCCCTAGGACCGGGATGAGGTGAGTTTCCTTGGGCGATCGGGGGGGGGGGTTGTTGGTGGTTGTGTTTCATGTAGCGGGGCACCTCGATCGGGGAAAGGACCAAAACCCAGGATAGTCAAAATCCTGGGTTTTGGTCCACTTTAAGCAAAATGTGTATGGCGTTTAATACATCTAGTGGCAAAATACAGTACATATTTGAGATGCTGGAAGTGTAAGTAATACAGAGACTGACAATATGCAATGTTACCGCTAGTTGGTGCTATTTGGTGTTCCAGCAAGACAAAGGAATACCCTAAGCCTGAGCTGCATTCAGTATAATTCAGCAATGTCACAGTTACTTCACCAACGGGGCCTCCGATCACCCCCCACCCCCGGGCTCCTCCGTGGTGAGAAGAGGACGAAATACAAGGCATTACGGCTGCAGGTAAGTTTTTTTCTACAGATTTGTGCCAGTGGCCCCCCCTCCCCTTGGCAGCTGACGGAGCTTGCTGGATGCTAACGCCGGCCCTGGGACCAGTCATATGGACCGTCTCTGTATTACCAGCATCCCAAATATCTATTTTGCTACTGGATTGTAATATGCACTAGATTGTATTAAACACCATACACTTGCACTTGCATAATCTATTTGTTGTGGGGGTTCGTCTTTCTGTTCCATTTTCAGTGAGCGAAGTGAATGCAACAGGGGAAATGCCATAGAAAGTTTATCACTCACTTGGGATGAAACATAGAGGAAATTCCCCCTCTTCATCCTTCACAGATATGTTTTCTCCCTTCTCCTCAGTTGTCACTACAGCATCTCTGGGGTCTGTGAATAAAGAAGAGCATGAGGCCATGAGAAGGTGCGAGTGTGTGATAATGGAGGTGTGCTCAGTGGCGCCCCCTCTTACCCTGTGATGGGAGGAGCTGCTGAGCCTCCATTATGGTGTCGCTGTAGAGATCTTTTTGTCCTTCTGCCTGATACTCGCCCTGTCTGTCCACTCTGTAGGCGTCACTCTGGAAGACATGAGATGAGATTTGAGATCAGTCTCTGGAGCCTCAAAGATATAGAAGAAGCCAGGTGGAGAGATATCCCAGCAGCACACACACAGCTGAAGGGTTGGAGCATGTTCGGTCTTTAGGGGAGAATTTAGGATCGGCAAGTTCCTGAATGGACATAACATATTTGGTGGGCAGAGAGGGGCAGGTAATGAGGGGTGAGAGGTATGGGGGGGTGAGTAGGCAGTAGGGGTTCTCTGGTGAGCAGTAGGTTATGAGGCACAGGAGGAGTATGAGAGGGGTCTTCTGGTAAGCAGGGGCACTTCCAGATGGGGAAGCTGTAAAGTCATAGGCCGGGAACTTAAACCGGACCAACACTCATTTTTTCTTTACCGGGTGTTGGTCCCGCTGTCTGCTCATCACAATAAGCTCAAAGAGGGCATCCAGAATGGCGCGACTGGACGCCGGTCAGTCATGGGAGCCATAGTCGGGTCCTCTGCGCTGGTCACCGGCACAACCTGCCCACATAACCTCCCAGCGGCCAATCACGGGACCCTTTGCCTGTGCTGGCTCTTAAGGAAGGTGAGTATTACGGGCGCTATGGGAGGTTATCTGCGAGGGGGGCTCCAGCATTCTGGATACCCCCTGAGCTTATTGTGATGAGCAGACAGGGGGACCGACAAATGGGTGTTGGTCCGGTTTAAACAACACCCTAAAACTTACTTTTCTGCATCTGGATAGTGCTCCTGTGCTTCTAATGACAATGTGCTCACATTATTTTTTTACTTGATAAAAATCCCCCTTTGTTATAATGGAGCCTGGGGATGTTGCTGCCCCCGGTGTGGCTGGAAAACCGAAAGTGCTGCCAACGACTCGAAGAAGCAGCACACTCCTGTAGGCTCTGAAAGCGCTTCCTGCACATGCCTGTCGATGGCTCATTAAGAGGCCATACCTGCCCCCTTCAAACAGAGGAGAGGAGCCCAACAGCAAGCCGGCCCACACACTCCACAGGCAGGTACTGTGGCTATCTGGGCTGGGACAAGTTGGCTGTAATGTTAATCACCAGGATTTTGACTGTCCTGGTGATGGGTCCCTGTCCCGATGCGAATTCAGATGCCCTGCTGCGTGAAACCTTCCAGATCGCCCACTCCACTCACCTATCCACCATTCCCATGGCACATGCGTGGGCACTAATCCAGTCAGTGCCATAATAATGCATGGCATAAAGCCATTGTTTTGGACAGTGCGTTGGCATAGGGAACACCGATGGCTGCTTCCCTGTGGAGTGTGCGGTCCTGCACTCCCGGCCTATCTGAATGGCTGGACGTGGGAGCAAGCACAGCTGCAGGGATGCGGTGGTGGCCCGCAATAGCGGCAAGGGGTCTGGCAGAAGGGTAAGTGGATTGTGGGTAAGCTGGTGGGGGGCGGGGGGGGGGGGGTGGTTTCACACAGTGGGGCATCCAGGTTTGTGTCTTTCCCCATTTCATTTATTTATTCCTTCCTTTTCATCCTCCCTGCCTTAGTGCCCCACAATACAGTGCTGGTAAAAGGTGATACGTGCATTATACCTGCACCGGCCATAGACCTCTAAGGGGAAGACAGAATAGGAGCACAGGACAGAAGAGGACCAGGGATAGATAGAAAAGGAGCTCTGGGAAGAAGAGGACCAGGGAAGGATAGAAGAGAATGGGGAAGAAGAAGAGAAGCATAGGGAAGAAGAGGACCAGGGAAAGATAGAAGAGAATGGAGAAGAAGAAGAAGAGAAGCATAGGGAAGAAGGGGACCAGGGAAAGATAGAAGAGAGCGGGGCAGAAGAGGACCGATGGAAGAGAAGCACAGGGCAGAAGAGGACCAGGGGAAGATAGAAGAGAAGCATGGGGCAGAAGAGGACCAGGGGAAGATAGAAGAGAATCACGGGGCAGAAGAGGACCAGGTGAAGATAGAAGAGAATCACGGGGCAGAAGATGACCAGGGGAAGATAGAAGAGAAGCACAGGGCAGAGGAAGAGGACCAGGGGAAGATAGAAGAGAATCACAGGGCAGAAGAAGAGGACCAGGCGAAGATAGAAGAGAAGAACAGGGCAGAGGAAGATGACCAGGGGAAGATAGAAGAGAAGCACAGGGCAGAGGAAGATGACCAGGGGAAGATAGAAGAGAAGCACAGGGCAGAAGAAGAGGACCAGGCGAAGATAGAAGAGAAGCACAGGGCAGAAGAAGATGACCAGGGGAAGATAGAAGAGAAGCACAGGGCAGAAGAAGAGGACCAGGCGAAGATAGAAGAGAAGCACAGGGCAGAGGAAGATGACCAGGGGAAGATAGAAGAGAATGGAGAAGAAGAAGAAGAGAAGCATAGGGAAGAAGGGGACCAGGGAAAGATAGAAGAGAATGGGGAAGAAGAAGAAGAGAAGCATAGGGAAGAAGGGGACCAGGGAAAGATAGAAGAGAGCGGGGCAGAAGAGGACCGATGGAAGAGAAGCACAGGGCAGAGGAAGAGGACCAGGAGAAGATAGAAGAGAAGCATGGGGCAGAAAATGACCAGGGGAAGATAGAAGAGAAGCACAGGGCAGAAGAAGATGACCAGGGGAAGATAGAAGAGAAGCACAGGGCAGAGGAAGAGGACCAGGGGAAGATAGAAGAGAAGCATGGGGCAGAAGATGACCAGGGGAAGATAGAAGAGAATCACGGGGCAGAAGATGACCAGGGGAAGATAGAAGAGAAGCACAAGGCAGAGGAAGAGGACCAGGGGAAGATAGAAGAGAAGCATGGGGCAGAAGAGGACTGATGGAAGAGAAGCACAGGGCAGAAGAGGACCAGGGGAAGATAGAAGAGAAGCATGGGGCAGAAGAGGACCAGGGGAAGATAGAAGAGAATCACGGGGCAGAAGATGACCAGGGGAAGATAGAAGAGAAGCACAAGGCAGAGGAAGAGGACCAGGGGAAGATAGAAGAGAAGCATGGGGCAGAAGATGACCAGGGGAAGATAGAAGAGAAGCATGGGGCAGAAGAGGACCAGGGGAAGATAGAAGAGAATCACGGGGCAGAAGATGACCAGGGGAAGATAGAAGAGAAGCACAGGGCAGAAGAAGAGGACCAGGCGAAGATAGAAGAGAAGCACGGGGCAGAAGAAGAGGACCAGGCGAAGATAGAAGAGAAGCACAGGGCAGAAGAAGAGGACCAGGGGAAGATAGAAGAAAAGCACAGGGCAGAAGATGACCAGGGGAAGATAGAAGAGAAGCACAGGGCAGAAGAAGAGGACCAGGGGAAGATAGAAGAAAAGCACAGGGCAGAAGATGACCAGGGGAAGATAGAAGAAAAGCACAGGGCAGAAGATGACCAGGGGAAGATAGAAGAAAAGCACAGGGCAGAAGAAGAGGACCAGGGGAAGATAGAAGAGAATCACAGGGCAGAAGATGACCAGGGGAAGATAGAAGAGAAGCACAGGGCAGAAGAAGAGGACCAGGCGAAGATAGAAGAGAAGCACAGGGCAGAGGAAGATGACCAGGGGAAGATAGAAGAGAAGCACAGGGCAGAGGAAGATGACCAGGGGAAGATAGAAGAGAAGCACAGGGCAGAGGAAGATGGCCAGGGGAAGATAGAAGAGAAGCACAGTGAGGTAGAATAACATAGAGAAAGCAATGATAAGAAGGGGAACAAATGGCGGGTATTGGGGAGGAGCAATAAGAAGGAGAGGAAGAAAAGGGGATAAATACCCCTAGGATAGAGCCCCCCAACAGAAGGGCGGGGTATTGTGTGCAGCCAATCACAGGAGAGTCTCTCGGCTGCCGGCCTCTGAATCGCTAGCAGGATACAACACGGCCTACCTGTGCTGCACTGTGCGCGGCTCCGACTACACCAACATGGCGGCCCCCGGCATACAGGACACCCTCATACCCCGCCTCTGCTCCACTATTCATTAACACACAGGCCCCGCCCTCAAACTCCTGTCTTCCGTTCTCTGGCCCCGCCCACATCCTACAGACGGACTACAACAACATGGCGGCCTGATGCAGAAGTATGTCAAGTATTTTTGGTGCTAGCGGTAGGTGCGGCTCCCTTCATGTGCCGCCTCCGAGCATAATAATAACAGGAGCCATAGAGATGGGAAGCAGGCGGCAGTCGGGTGTATCCCCGCCCCTCCTGTGGCTGGGGGGGGCATTGTGTGCAGCAGCTTCCTGCCCATCCTGTCACTAGATCAGGTGACTAGAGCCGTGTGGAGGAGGTTATAGAGAAGCAATACCGCCTCACTGTGGGGAACCCCCCCCCCCCCAAGACCACCTCAATCATACCTACCAAATTTTCAAGGTGGGAAGGAGGGACATTTTTTAAATTAGGCCACGCCCCCAATTAAACCGGACCTTCAGCCTGATTCAATGAAAAGCCCAAACCATTAAAAAACTATTCCCCAGCATCTAAAATTAATATATTTTAAGTTTTTAGTCGAATACTTATTATTCTTTCCCCCACTGGGCTGCAACTCTGTTCAGGACTTTAGGATACGGGCGCCGCCATCTTGCCTCAGAAGCATCATATACTGAGGAGAGGAGAGTGGGATAAAGTACAGGGGGGTGGGGTTATAGCTGTGTTTTGCACACACAGAGCAGATCTGGGGTCAGCAATCCCAGAATGCAGAGCAGCACAGTCAGAAGACACTTCCTGTTTGCAGGCTGCCTGATGCCCCATGAGCTGCCATCTTGGATGTTTAAAAGCTCATAACATGCAGTAGATGGGATAGAGGTAGGATGAGTTTTAATGTGAGCAATCTGTATGTACAGGGTGTGGGAAACATATAAGATAGGCTCTTATTCAGGGTGAAGGTCTGGATTAATGTGAGCAATCTGTATGTACAGGGTGTGGGAAACATATAAGATAGGCTCTTATTCAGGGTGAAGGTCCGGATTAATGTGGGCAATCTGTATGTACAGGGTGTGGGAAACATATAAGATAGGCTCTTATTCAGGGTGAAGGTCTGGATTAATGTGAGCAATCTGTATGTACAGGGGGGAAACATATAAGATAGGCTCTTATTCAGGGTGAAGGTCCGGATTAATGTGAGCAATCTGTATGTACAGGGTGTGGGAAACATATAAGATAGGCTCTTATTCAGGGTGAAGGTCCGGATTAATGTGAGCAATCTGTATGTACAGGGTGTGGGAAACATATAAGATAGGCTCTTATTCAGGGTGAAGGTCCGGATTAATGTGGGCAATCTGTATGTACGGGGGGGAAAATATAAGATAGGCTCTTATTCAGGGTGAAGGTCCGGATTAATGTGAGCAATCTGTATGTACAGGGTGTGGGAAACATATAAGATAGGCTCTTATTCAGGGTGAAGGTCTATTTGATGGCTTAGTCTATATAATAAAATCCTTGATATATATTTAATGTGGTTGAGTTGTGTTTGGTTTCCTTGCTTGTGCTGTGTATTTGTGCACCTCCCGGATGTGTTATCCTCGCTTTAGTGATTCTTAGCATTGTCCTCCTGGCCTGTCCTCCTTTTGTTGCATTGAAATATCTGCATGATAATTGAATACAAGTATTTCTTACTTTGACACTGCAGTGCCAGCAATGTCAGTACCTCCCAAGTGTCCCTGATTTGGAGGCACTGTCCCTCTTTTGAGCGCCACCGTGGTCCTGGCACCCGCCATTTATGGTTTTCTGTAAGAGTGCACCAGCAGCACTGGATTTGTTTACTGACATTGCTGGGGATCCCGCAGCACATAGACGGGCCGCGGCCTCCTCCCCGGCCTCCCGCAGCTCAGACCCCAGACTGCAGGGGAACTGGAGGCTCCACATCAACCAATCAGCTAGCTCTGATCTGCCGGGTGGGTGTGGCTACCGTGGAAAATGACGCTCCATGACTAACAGGAAATTGATGAAGATGCAAGATGAGTGGACAGTGTAGCCAGGCAGTGGGAAAAGCAAGCAGGATGCTCGGCTGCATAGCCCGAGGCATCACCAGTAGGAAGGGGGAGGTTGTGATGCCGCTGTATAGAGCCCTGGTGAGGCCACAGCTAGAATACTGTGTGCAGTTCTGGAGACCTTACCTGCAAAAAGACTTTATTCAAATAGAACGGGTCCAAAGGCCGGCAACAAAAATGGTGGAAGGACTTAAACTTAAAATTTATCAGGAGAGACTTAAAGTGGACCAACACCAGTAGGAAGAGGGAGGTTGTGATGCCGGGCCGATCACCTCCCTCACCGCGGGGCATCCGTGAAACCCCCCCAAAAGCCCCAGCTGCCACCGCCTCCTGCGCGCCCCTCTAGCAGTGCGCGCGCCCGCGCCAGCCGTTTGTGAATGGCCGGCGCGGGCGCACGCCCTGTAAAAGGGACGCGCGGGTGGCGGCGGCGGCTTATCCGTCGCCGAAAAGGTACGTTTTTGGGGGGGTTTCACACGGCGGGGCATCCTGATCTCGGAAGCCCCACTGAAGTGGACCAACACCCAGGATAGTGAAAATCCTGGGTGTTGGTCCACTTTAAAGAACTTAATTTGTACAGTCTGGAGGAAAGAAGGGAGAGGGGGGACATGATGGAGACCTTTATATATGTGAAAGGATTGAATAAGGTTCAGGAGGGAAGTGTTTTTAAGCAGAAACTTAATGATAGAACAAGGGGCCCAACCTGAAGCTAGTCGGGGGGAAGATCAGGAGCAATGTTAGAAAATATTATTTTACATAAAGAGTAGTAGATGCTTGGAACAAACTTCCAGCAAAGGTCACTGTCCAGTCACTGAATGTAAACATTCCTGGGATAAGCACACATCTATCCTAAGATACAGAGAACATACAGTATACACATAAGATACAGAGAACATACAGTATACACATAAGATATAGAGAGCATACGGTATACACATAAGATATAGAGAGCATACGGTATACACATAAGATATAGAGAGCATACGGTATACACATAAGATACAGAGAGCATACGGTATACACATAAGATACAGAGAGCATACGGTATACACATAAGATACAGAGAGCATACGGTATACACATAAGATACAGAGAGCATACGGTATACACATAAGATACAGAGAACATACGGTATACACATAAGATATAGAGAGCATACGGTATACACATAAGATATAGAGAGCATACGGTATACACATAAGATACAGAGAACATACGGTATACACATAAGATACAGAGAACATACGGTATACACATAAGATATAGAGAGCATACGGTATACACATAAGATATAGAGAGCATACAGTATACACATAAGATATAGAGAGCATACGGTATACACATAAGATATAGAGAGCATACGGTATACACATAAGATACAGAGAACATACGGTATACACATAAGATACAGAGAACATACGGTATACACATAAGATACAGAGAACATACGGTATACACATAAGATATAGAGAACATACGGTATACACATAAGATATAGAGAACATACGGTATACACATAAGATATAGAGAACATACGGTATACACATAAGATATAGAGAACATACGGTATACACATAAGATACAGAGAACACACGGTATACACATAAGATACAGAGAACATACGGTATACACATAAGATACAGAGAACATACAGTATATACATAAGATACAGAGAACATACGGTATACACATAAGATAAAGAGAGCATACAGTATACACAAGATACAGAGAACATACAGTATACACATAATATACAGAGCACATACGGTATACACATAAGATACAGAGAACATACAGTATATACATAAGATACAGAGAACATACGGTATACACATAATATACAGAGAACATACAGTATATACATAAGATACAGAGAACATACGGTATACACATAATATACAGAGCACATACAGTATACACATAAGATACAGAGAACATGCGGTATACACATAATATACAGAGAACATACAGTATACACATAAAATACAGAGAGCATACAGTATACACATAAGATACAGAGAACATACAGTATATACATAAGATACAGAGAACATACGGTATACACATAATATACAGAGAACATACAGTATATACATAAGATACAGAGAACATACGGTATACACATAATATACAGAGCACATACAGTATACACATAAGATACAGAGAACATGCGGTATACACATAATATACAGAGAACATACAGTATACACATAAAATACAGAGAGCATACAGTATACACATAAGATACAGAGAACATACAGTATATACATAAGATACAGAGAACATACGGTATACACATAATATACAGAGCACATACGGTATACACATAAGATACAGAGAACATACAGTATACACATAAGATACAGAGAACATGCGGTATACACATAATATACAGAGAACATACAGTATACACATAAAATGCAGAGAGCATACAGTATACACATAAAATACAGAGAGCATACAGTATACACAACATACAGAGAACATACAGTATACACATAAGATACAGAGAACATACGGTATACACATAAGATACAGAGAACATACAGTATACACATAAGATACAGAGAACATACGGTATACACATAAGATACAGAGAACATACGGTATACACATAAGATATAGAGAGCATACAGTATATACATAAGATACATAGAACATACAGTATACACATAAGATAAAGAGAACATACAGTATACACATAAGATACAGAGAACATACAGTATACACATAAGATACAGAGAACATACAGTATACACATAAGATACAGAGAACATACAGTATACACATAAGATACATAGAACGTACGGTATACACATAAGATACAGAGAACATACGGTATATACATAAGATACAGAGAACATACAGTATACATATAAGATACAGAGAACATACAGTATACACATAAGATACAGAGAACATACGGTATACACATAAGATACAGAGAACATACGGTATACACATAATATACAGAGCACATACGGTATACACATAAGATACAGAGAACATACGGTATACACATAAGATACAGAGAACATACGGTATACACATAAGATACAGAGAACATACAGTATACACATAAGATACAGAGAACACACGGTATACACATAAGATACAGAGAACATACGGTATACACATAAGATACAGAGAACATACAGTATATACATAAGATACAGAGAACATACGGTATACACATAATATACAGAGCACATACGGTATACACATAAGATACAGAGAACATACAGTATACACATAAGATACAGAGAACATGCGGTATACACATAAGATACAGAGAACATACAGTATATACATAAGATACAGAGAACATACGGTATACACATAATATACAGAGAACATACAGTATATACATAAGATACAGAGAACATACGGTATACACATAATATACAGAGCACATACGGTATACACATAAGATACAGAGAACATACAGTATACACATAAGATACAGAGAACATGCGGTATACACATAAGATACAGAGAACATACAGTATACACATAAGATACAGAGAGCATACAGTATACACATAAGATACAGAGAACATACAGTATATACATAAGATACAGAGAGCATACAGTATACACATAAGATATAGAGAACATACAGTATACACATAAGATACAGAGAACATACAGTATACACATAAGATACAGAGAACATACAGTATACACATAAGATACAGAGAACATACGGTATACACATAAGATACAGAGAACATACAGTATACACATAAGATACAGAGAACATACAGTATACACATAAGATACAGAGAACATACGGTATACACATAAGATACAGAGAACATACAGTATACACATAAGATACAGAGAACATACAGTATACACATAAGATACAGAGAACATACAGTATACACATAAGATACAGAGAACATACGGTATACACATAAGATACAGAGAGCATACAGTATACACATAAGATACAGAGAACATACAGTATATACATAAGATACAGAGAACATACAGTATACACATAAGATACAGAGAACATACGGTATACACATAATATACAGAGAACATACAGTATACACATAAGATACAGAGAACATACAGTATACACATAAGATACAGAGAACATACAGCATACACATAAGATAAAGAGAACATACAGTATACACATAAGATACAGAGAACATACAGTATACACATAAGATACAGAGAACAACCTGTAGAATTGGTATTATACGTATACAGTACGTCCTGCTCCAGATATAATACTTACACATGGGTATTCTCCGCCAGGAGGCGCTGTGCACTGCAGACATGAGAAAACAGGCTCCTCCTGGCCCCTTAAATACCCAGGGACCTCCCACAAATCCCCAGCATTGAAAAGCAGTGAGAAAGAAGCTGGGGGTATTCAACCACCAACAAAAAACTGGTAACTATAACAATGATAACAATCACCATACAGGGGATCCAGAAAAATGCAAAAAAACCAGGGTGGGGTGGAGCAGGACGTACTGTATATGTATAATACCAATTCTACAGGTGAGTATTTCACAGAATTGTATTATTCTTAGTATACAGTACGTCCTGCTCCAGATATAATACTTACACTTGGGACATCCAATAGCAGTGTCCATAAAGTAGGGTGGGATCCCCAACAACAAGGCAACAGCAAGCAGTTTAAACCACTGCCGCCTGCAGAACCTTGCGGCCAAACACAGCATCAGCTGAGGCCCTAACATCAACCTTGTAAAACTTTGAAAAGGTATGAACAGAAGACCAAGTAGCGGCCTTGCAAACTTGTTCAACAGAAGCCTGGTGCTGAAAAGCCCAAGAGGCACCAATAGCACGAGTAGACTGAGCAGTAAGACGGAAGGGAGGACTCTTCCCCTTAGCAGAATAGGCCTGAATCACAGCCTGACGAATCCATTTGCTAATGGTAGACTTGGCAGGAGCCAAACCCTTCCTGGGCACGGAAGGCACAACAAAGAGAGCATCAGTCTTCCTGAAAGCCGCAATGACTACCAGGTAATACTTCAAACACCTGACCACGTCCAAGGAATGCAAAGTCCTTTCCTTATCGTTGCTAGGATTGGGACACAATGACGGAAGCACTATGTCCTGATTCAGATGAAAAGCAGACACCACCTTAGGCAGAAAGTCCGGTTTGAAACGGAACACCACCTTGTCCTGGTGTCTCTCATAGTACGGAGGCTGAATAGACAGAGCAGCCAGCTCAGACACACGCCTAACCAAAGTAATAGCCACCAAAAAGACAATCTTGAGAGTAAGAACAGCCAGAGCAGCATCATGAATAGGCTCAAAGGGAGCACCCTGCAAGGCGGACAAAACCAAATTTAAATCCCAGACAGAGACCGTAGGTTTATGAGGAGGACGTACATGAGTGACCCCCTGAAAGAAGGTCCTAACCAAATGATGCTGAGCAAAAGACTTCTGAAAGAAGACGGACAGGGCAGAAACCTGACCCTTCAGAGTTTTAGGCCTAACTCCAAACCATGTTGTAAGAACTCCAGAACCCTAGGGATTGAAAACTCCCTACAGGGAAGAGACCTAGATTCACACCAGTCAATGTAGGAACGCCATACTCTATAATAGATGGCAGAAGAAGTCTTCTTCCTAGCCTGTACCATAGTACCTACCACAAAGGCAGACAAACCTTTCTCCGTCAAGATGGAGGTTTCAGCAGCCAAGCCGTCAAAGCCAGAGTTTGTAAATTGGGATGGCGTAAGGAGCCCTGAGTGAGCAGATCTGGCTCCCCTGGCAGGTTGTACTGGTCTACTGCCATTTGTACCACGTCTGCGAACCACACTCTTCTTGGCCACCTGGGGGCCACTACAATCACAGGAACCCCTTCCAGAGCAATCTTGCGCAGAACCCTGCCCAGCAGGGGGAACGGTGGAAACACATACAGGAGCCGAAACTCCTTCCATGACATGGACAGGGCATCCGTGGCCAAGGCCAGAGGATCCTGAGACAGGAAAAGCCGGGAGCTTGTGATTGTGACGGGATGCAAACAGGTCCACATCCGGTAGACCCCAACGGTGACACAGGGACTGGAATACCCTGTTGCAGAGGGACCATTCCCCCTGACGGGACGTCCCCCTGCTCAGAGCGTCTGCTAGTAGATTCTCCGCCCCCGGAATGTACACAGCCGAAATGCATTGGACATTGGCCTCCGCCCATGTCAGAATCTGAGACACCTCCTGGAGAGCACCCTTGCTCCGGGTCCTCCCTGATGATTGATGTAGGCAACTGCCTACTGTTATCTGAGTGTACCTGTACCGCCAGATCCTTCAGGTGGTGGGTCAACCGCTCCATTACCAACCTGACTGCCCGTAATTCCAGAATGTTGATGGGTAAGTGGGCCTCCTGAGGGCCCCACCTTCCCTGGAAGCGCAGGGACTTCCAGAATCCCCCCCCCATCCTGACAGACTGGCATCCGTTGTGACCGTCTCCCAGGAGGGGGCCAGAAAAGACCTGCCCCTTGTCAAGTTCCTGTGGTCCAGCCACCAAGCAAGGGACTGTCGGATCGAGGGGGGAAGCACACAGACCCCGTCCAAGGACGCAGGGTTCTTGTCCCACACTGACAGAAGGTGAAGCTGCAGAGGCCTCAAATAGAACTGGGCAAAGGGCACCGCCTCGAAGCTCGCCACCATCAGGCCCACCAGCTGCATTCCCTGCCTGATGGAGGGTTGGGGGCACGAGAGCAGGAACCTCGCCTGCGCCACCAGAGCTTCCACCTTCTGGTGAGGAAGGAATATCCTTGACTAAACTGTATCCAGAATCATTCCCAGGAACGGAGTCACCGAGGAAGGGGATAGAGAGGACTTGGGGTAATTGATCACCCAGCCGAAGGACTCCAGGGTAGACACTACCAGTTGAGTATCCAGCTCTGCCTGCCGCAGAGACCGAGAGGTGATGAGTATATCGTCCAGGTAGGGCAGCACGCGTACGCCCCTCAACCTTATCAGCGACATCACCCCTGCCAGCACCTTGGTGAACACCCTGGGAGCCGAAGTGAGGCCGAATGGCAAGGCCACAAATTGATAATGCTGATCTTCCAGTGCAAATCTGAGAAACCTTTGGTGTCCTGGAAACACCGGGACGTGAAGGTAAGCGTCCTTGATGTCTACGGACGTCATAAAGTCCCCTGGGTGCAGAGAGCCGATGGCCGAGCGCAGAGTTTTCATGCGAAAGTGCCTGTTCTTGACACACTTGTTGAGGATTTTAAAATCCAGAATGGGCCTGACTGACCCATCTTTCTTGGGTACTGTGAAAAGGTTGGAATAGAACCCCATGCCCCTGTCTCCTAAGGGGACCTTGCAAATGACCCCTAGCTCCAGGAGACCCTGTACAGCCAGCAACAAGACCTGAGCTGAAGCCGGGTCCCGTGGGATCCAGGACCCAATGAATCTGGTGGGGGGCCTTACAGCAAATTCTATCTTGTAGCCGGAGGACACTACCTTCTGAATCCAACGGTCTGAGACGTGGCGTCTCCAGATAAGCTCGAAGTGCTGCAGACGTCCCCCCACCCTGACGGGCGAGGGCGCCCCTTCATGCCTGAGGGGCTTTGGGCTTGGACCCCCAGGAGGAACCAGGACGACGTCCTCTGTTCCTGTGCCAGGAGTCTGCGCAGGACCCAGCGAAGGACACCCCTTTTCCCTGTTTAGCCCCACGGTAGGGGATTGAAAGGGTGCCCTGGCCCCGAAAGGGCCGAGTCTGCCGCCTGCGCTGGGGTAACTTTCCTCCTTTAGCGAAGAGGAGTAGCCCCTTAAAAGGGAGCCCAGTAAGGGCTTTCTTAGCAGCATTGTCAGCAGCCCACTGGCACAACCAAACCGCGCGGCGTATGGCCACCGCAAGGGCAGAACACCTGGCACACATCCTAATAGCATCGTCCGATGCAGACAGGATAAAGTTCACAAACACATCACAGTGAGACAGTGCATTTATAATGTCAGGAAACAGCTCGTCAGGGCCATCGAGTGCATTCCTGACCATGGCCCTAAGCGCCACTGCCGTAATGGCTAAGGCACAAACCGGGCGCAGAGCCGTCCCCCCAAATGTAAAGGCATGGCATGCCAGTTGGTCAATACGCCGGTCCTCAGAGTCCTGCAGCGTAGTAGTGTTGGGAGAGTGCATTATAGAGGTGTTGGACAACCCTAGAATAGGAGCATCGACCTCAGGGGGCGATGACCAGCACTTAACCATGTCAGCAGGGAAGGGGTACTTCTCTTAGGGATCCCGGGATGTCTACTGGGATGTTCCCATTCTTTAAGCACGAGATTATTGAAATGGGTTTGCTCGGGGAATTCCAAACGAGCCTTAGCAGTATGAAAGAGCTCACCCCTTTGCCTTGGAGCCGCAACAGGGGGAGAAATTGACAAAACCTCAAAAATCTGAACCAGCAACCTGTCAGTATCATCCGGGGTCCAGTGCTCGGACCCAGATTCATCATGACCCCTTGACTTCTCGTCGGAAGACCCAGAGTCAGAAAACAGCTCCCCTTCGTCCGAGGGGGTACGGCCATAAGCATGCAACAGCTCATCAGATTCCGTAGGGAAAAGAGCAGAGTCAGGGGTTAAATGCCACTTCTTTGAGGTGGCCTTACGCGCTAGCGAACTAGCAAGCAATTTTTCAACACTGGCCAGTCTAGTAGCCATATCAGGATGAGAATCCCCACTTGTATTGGGGGTTAGACTCAGGCTTGGGGGAGTAGGTGAAGTGAGGCGAGGTGCAGGCCCAGCCTCAGAAGAGGCGGGAAGAACTGATAGCGCCTGCTGTGCACAAGGAACACAAACCCGTGCATTGTAACCGCTGCTAGGTGAGACCCCACAAGCTACACACAGCCGGGCTTGTCCCGAAGGAACCCCGGTCGCATTATCCTCGGATGCCTCCATATGGTGATTAATCGGCGTGATAGGCCAGTAGGGGTTGACGCTGTAAGCTACCCTGGATGCCCCAATAACCCGCGGGAAAGTGGGAGTAAATTTTTTTTAATAGGCCCAAATGGGAATTACACCGGGTCGGGAGAAGCCACCGGATTCCACGGTCTGAAAGACATAAAGGGAACAAAGATGTCAGAGCCATGTGCAAGAAGGAAAGAATAAAGCAAATTGCCCGTGAGGGCACTTACAGACCGAGGGGGGAAGACGATCTTCACCACGCGCGCCGACTAGCAGTAAAATGGCGCCAAGTGAACCTCGAAGGGCGGGCCAGAGCTGGCTGTGACGCGGAGCGCGCCAAGCCAGGGCCCCGCCCCCCGGAGAGCGCTAAGCTCCAAAAGCGTAGTCAATGTAGACAGCAAGGAATAAAACAGAAAGAATGAGTGGATTACCTCAGAAGAGCCACTACAACATTAAAAGAGACGCTGCAGCGTCTGCAGTGCCGCCGCTGCCCGTGCAGGCGAGAATAATACGGGAACGACCAAAACAATATAAAGACAAAGCGCGACTCTGACATCCATTCCCAGACAAGTGAAAGACTAAGGCCATAATCGTGTAATAGGGTACACTGAGGCCGCCATACGCACACACCCCTCCTTTCTTTCCCCCCGGGCTAAGGGGGAAACGAGGGAGGATGGCGACCCTTTGGACAGGGTCCACCGCTACACGGGGCGTGGGGCAACGCTGCGGGAGGGGCATCCCCTAAAGGCTCACCATCAGCCTAAGCCGCCTACCCTTTGGTGGGGGACTGCGGTGGAGCATGGCTCCATAAGCACAAATGGTGCTGCCTATCTTCACCCGACCAGCGCAGCCAAAGCTGGGAGGCACTTCACAAGGATGGCGGGTGGGAGTAGTCCAACAGGGCCACAGGCTAAAATAGCCCCGCTCACCTGCGAGAGAGTGATACTTCATGTCCTCGCAGTAAGCACTGCAGAGAAATCTGGGGATTTGTGGTAGGTCCCGGGTATTTAAGGGGCCGGGAGGAGCCTGTTTTCTCATGTCTGCAGTGCACAGCGCAGGACGGGACGTACTGTATACTTAGAATAAATGGTCGGTATACTATTAGCCAGACACAATGGTGATCAGCTTTTACACAACTTAACTCCTCCTATGTGACCTTTTACACCAACAATCTTTCGAAATTTTGGGGTAAATAGTCCACTGATCTCACAAACCTTTTCTTAATGTCACTAAGATATCAAATCCACTTTTTATACAAACAAATCATTTTTTATAAAAATGGGAACTGGATCTCTCCCATAAAGATCTCACAATTACTACATCAACTAAGGGCAGCCATTTCAATAGGGATATAATTAAACTGAAATAGGGCAGTGGATAAATGATTCAACATTGGAAGTAGCAAACAAATTAATAGAGATTATGCAAAAATATATGATTTCATAGTTAGTTTTATTACAATAATATAATTAATATATAATAAACATACAGTCACACATTTACTGGACCACCTTGCTTGGTTGCTAAATCAGGAAACACCCAAATACACACAGCTAAAATGAGCATAAAAACACCCCAACTGGTCTTTATCCTGAGCACTGGAGAACTTCTGGAGTGAAAATACCAATAATGCATTTCCTCTTCCTTTTGTCTCTTTATACACATTACTTATTCCTTTATTTAGGTATCACTTCTCCCACCCCAACACCCTTTCCTGTTGTTACTTCTATTTTCTTCCCCTTGTACATTCTTGCTTTTTGATTTCATATTTTCTTAGTGTTTCTTATAATTCTCTGAAGTTTTCATTGTAAATAGCAGTGACGCCTGCCTATATGGATTACAGGCATGTATACTGTATAGGCTAGAACTAGCTCGCTCACTATCAATCTTGTGTGATAAAAACTAGCTCGCTCACTATCAATCTTGTGTGATAAAAAGATCTCAACCTATGTATGGTTGACGGCTAAACTGTTTTACTTCCTGTACTGTCAACTCTTTGCAAAACCTAAACAAACAATAATCATACTATATTAAATAATTTAAAAATGTGTTAAAATGAATAACTGACACGAAATTATTTCTTGTACTAAGCCCTTGAGTTGCCCTTTTTTTTATTAAAATCACATTCCCTCCTGTGTGTAAGGTACAATGGAGCATGGGCTGCACACATCCGTGTTCCTGTGTTTGCTTTGGACATACATGGCCTTTTATAGCCCCTATCTGCTCTTAAAGACTATTGTCCATCAGTTTCCATATAATCTAATATGCTTCATACAAACCCAAATCTGGCTGTTGAAATAATTCATACCTGAACAATTCCAATTAACAGCTACTGGAAAACATTCCCATATTTACAACATGGTCACAGCATCCCCACTGTTTGAACAATGTCATGTGTGATTTCGGAGAAAAACGTTTACTACATTCAGAACACTTATTTATGGCCTGTATGAACGCTTTCAAGACTGATAAGGTGTGATTTGTCAGAGAAACATTTCTCCCATTCAGAACAGAAATATGGTGTTTACCCTGTATGGACACTTT
The DNA here is from genome assembly GCA_027917425.1 of Gastrophryne carolinensis. Classification (NCBI taxonomy): domain Eukaryota; kingdom Metazoa; phylum Chordata; class Amphibia; order Anura; family Microhylidae; genus Gastrophryne; species Gastrophryne carolinensis. Next base: position 30,744,166 of record CM051237.1, on the reverse strand, counting down.
CATGTGTGACAAGGTTTGGTTTCTGAGAATAAAAAATCCAACTGCACAGGAACATGGCTTCTCTCTCTGTTTGAACCTATTCATGTATGATAGGGTTTGAATTCTGATAAAACATTTCCCATATTCAGAACAAATATAGGATTCCTCCTGTATGAACTGTTTCATGTGCAATGAGGCTTGATTTATCAGAGGAGCATGTCACATTCAGAACAGGAGTACATCATCTCCTCTGTATGAACTGTTTCTTGTCTGATATGGTACTATTTGTGAAAGAAACATTTCCCACTTTCAGGATATGAATATGGTTTCTAACCTGTATGAACTCTATTATGTTTGATAAGGCCTGATTTACCAGAAAAAGATTTGCCGCATTCAGAACAGGAATATGGTGTCTCCCCTGTATGAACTCTTTCATGTCTGATAAGGTCTGATTTTTCAGAGACAGATATGCCGCATTCAGAACAAGAATATGGCTTCTCCCCTGTATGTACTCTTTTATGTCTGTTAAGGTGCGATATCTGAGAAAAGCATTTCCCACATTCAGAACATGAATATGGCTTCTCCCCTGTATGAACTCTTTCATGTTTGATAAGGTCTGATTTATCAGAAACAGATTTGCCACATTCAGAACAGGAATATGGCTTTTCCCCTGTATGAACTCTTTTATGACTGATGAGGTGTGATTTGTGAGAGAAACATTTCCCACATTCAGAACATAAATATGGTTTCTCCCCGGTATGAACTTTTTCATGTCTGATTATGTCTGATTTGTAAGAGAAACATTTTCCACATTCAGAACATGAATATGGCGTCTCTCCCGTATGAACTCTTTCATGTGTGATAAGGGCAGGTTTATCAGAAAAACATCTGCCGCATTCAGCACATGAATATGGCTTCTCCCCTGTATGAACTCTCTCATGTCTGATAAGGTGCGATTTATAAGGAAAACATTTCCCACATTCAGAACAGGAATGTGGTGCCTTAGAACTATGGTCTATACGATGGGTGAGGATATACATATAACACTCCTGAGTAGTGAAGTTGGACAAGAGATGAGCAGGATACACATGGTGGTTTGAAGTAGCTGGTTCAATTGTAGACTTTGCTGTGGTGTCATCTTCTCTTGTAGCATCTGGAGAGATAACAGCATGCTTGACCAGATTATTTTGATTGGATATTGTATCTGGAGTAAATATGAAAGAGAGGGAAGATTAAATTGCAGCTCCATTTTACAGGCTGGACATAGACTGGGGTCTGCTGAAATTCCTTTCATTTCACCTCACCAACATGGGTTGTGCTCCTCCTGCCTCGGTCATCCCTATTTGTGATGCCCCACTCTGGAATCACTGTGTATACAGGATCACCCATAAACTCACCTTTTAATTGTTCCCACGGCGCATGAGCAAATCCAACCAGCAGCAGCATCCCCGCTCACCAGCTGTGGCCACACTGGCTGTTCAGAAAGGCCTGGTGCATGCACACACCCAGCTCGAGGTATGCTGGGGATGTGGTCATGGCCCTGAGATGCATCAAGGGATCAGTAAAGTCAGATTGGGAGATCCAGGGGTTTTACAAAGCTGGATATCCCAAATCATGATTCCCCGAAAAGAGGTAGCACAGCACCCCAAAAATGTATAGACTTGAGAGCGGGTTGTTCCTTTTTAACATCATCAATTAAGACATGGTTAGAACAGAAAATGTTTAATCTCCAGCTGTGCAAAGGATTCTTTAGTGTGAAGCAGGGTGACAGTTTAGGATAACCCCACACAATTCTTATAACAGTTAGAAGAGTTGTGTTTATAGTAATATAGTAATATATAGTAATATTATAGTAATATATAGTAATATTACTGTCTACAATTATAATCAATAGACAATGCAAATCAGATTACCTGGCACCTTCTAGGCGACCACATTGATTATTTAAGAATCAGATAAAGGCTTAAAAAAAGTTTGGCAGAGGGCTGATGCAGGGCAACGTCTTGACACTTTGGCCTTGATTCACAAAGAGTTGAAAAAACTCTCACGGCAGTAAAAAAAAATCAATTCATGAGAAAAAAGCCTGAGAATTTCACTGTTAGTGAATCACCGGATAGGAAGACAGTGAAAGTCAATAGCACTTTTTCAATCTTGAAAAAGGTTTTAAACTTTTTACCCCATTTTACCTGTAGTAAAAAATGCCATTGACTTTCATTGTCTTCCTATCTGGAGATTCGCTAACAGTGACATTCTCAGGCTTTTTTTCTCATGAATTGAATTTTTTTACTACCAGGAGAGTTTTTTTCAACTCTTTCTGAATCAAGGCCTTTGTCACTAAAATCTTTCAAATTACTGTCTCCACAGAAGATGTTATGCAGCAAAAAGTATAACATACCTAATTTATTAATTTTAATAAAACACTGCGCTCTTATGATTATATCAAACAATTAATATGCTGCAACGTACCAGACTTTTTATCCCTAGTGAGCCTTAACTGAAGTGTTATATTAAAGTACAGAGCAAATAAACAACCAAAATACCACCTTAAGTGAAAAATAAATAACCTGAAGTGGGAAAAAGATTAATTCAAAACATTCAAATAACTTAACATATTTGACATTAACACAGTCGTGAGTCCAAATTTTCAAATTTTTAAGTGTCCCAAAGTACATGCACCAACACTAAAGTGCTTAAAATGGTGAATATAACAGATGAAAACAAAGTCCAAAGGTGCACTCCAATGGATATCCCACGTTTATGCACCCCTCGATAGTGATCGATCTTCACACCGTGATCACACTTCACACTTTATGCGCTTACCAAAAGTATAAATCAAACAGATCCTTTAACTCAAATCTTTAAACCACTGACATCGTGATATTTCCAGGATTCATGGAATCAACTTATTTCCATAGATTCAATCCGTGATACTCGGTGATTATATGAAAAAAGAACAAAGAAAATAGTGCAACCCCGTCTGGTGTATTCACATATTTAATGATAAAATTGCACTTACAAAAAATCCAGAAGCGTATACACATTGAATAAGCTCAAGGAGTTGTTCTCGTTCCCCTGTTCCACTATGGCTGGTAGTAGGTGTGGGTATGAACTCAAATTCAAATAGATACACTTCCCCTTTAAAAGAAGAGAAACTTTGCCGCTGCCCTGCCTAACGCGTTTCACTGTTCATACAGCTTTATCAAAGGCTGGGAGCGGTGAGGCGGCTTTCAGAATCTTGACTATTTCCAGTAATAATAACTAATAAAAACAAGCATACATGAAAAAGGGGTAAAAAGATCCTACCTTTATCAATGGCGCATTCAGTCCGCCACGTGTGTGTAAGGCGCCTCATTTATTGTTAAAACAGTGCTAAAACACTGCCCCCCCCCCAAAAAAAAAATAATAGGCAAGGTGCAGAATCCCCCTCATTATAGGCAGCATGCATGCAAAGCAGGCACAGACTTCAAATGCACCTATACTCAGAAGGAAGTTTATGTAATCACCTTCCATTCTCAGCCTAGTGCCCCAAAACAGTCTGTTTTTTTTTTGTACTAAAGCCTTTGGCCAATATTCATGACAACAGGAACTGGATGCAGTCGGCCATATTGCTCCCTCGCCGAGCAGCCCCACCCCCAGCGATGATGCATGCAGTCACAGTATACACAGCTCAGAAATGGGGAGCACTTCAACCTATCTGCCATTAGGGCCGATTCAGCATACAGGGAATTTTTGTTCCCTCACTTTTTTTGTAAAAATGTATCTTGATTTTTTCCTTGGTGCAGTTGAGCACATTTAGCTGTGCAAATGTTTTATTTTGAGTATAAGTGCACTTTAGGCTTAAACTCTGCAATGGATTCAGACACGGCAACCGTTTCGGAAGAGTGCTCGCAGACCATGGGGGCATAACCTCAGACCTGGTTAATTCAGCAGGTTCCTCAAGCTGTGTAGGTGCAGCAAGGGTATCAGGTGGAGACCTGGGTGCCACACACTTGGAAAAAACACAATGGTTTGTGTAGTGTCACCAAGAATACTGGTTCAGATGACAGTACATATGTAAAATTGTATTAGTAGGAGCAACCTTTATTTTGTTTTTCACAGGGGCTATATGCTCAGCTGGAGCTTCTAACTCCTCGGCCAGGAAAAGATGAAAGCAGATTAAGGTCAATAAATACTATTTCAGGAATACATAGAATGTAGCAACAAATCTAACTTGGGCCACCACAAAATGGGTGTTGTTTCAGGCACAGGGATGCCCGGTGCGTACTAACAGGGACAAACAGGACAAATCTTAACTTTCTTCTCAGTCCCCCATAGAAATTCAGCATTGTGATTGGCCGCCATGGTACGTGGTTGTCGGCACTCAGGGCCTCTCTGCGCACGGAACCACCCAGTCCCAGTTTAAGAAATTCAACCAGATCAGACCCTTCTAGTCCACCAGAGAGGCATACTGCCGACCACCCATGGAATGGAAGGTCTAGTTCTCAACAAAGAGCCTGTTAACCCTGTAACCCCAGAGGCTGTGGCACAAAGAAACGATCAAGAAGTATACCCAGATTTAGAATACACTAGAAACAATAGAGTCCCAATTATCTCAGTTGGCCTGAATCCAGGCCCAATTATTTTTATTCATTCCCTTCTCTTCGCCTAGAGAGGTACTAAAGAAGATCTACCTGGGGGAAATTGCTGATTATTAGGAAGATTACACTGTCCAAACATGAACATAAAAACTCTATACTCTCCGATCCCTGAAGACGATAGCTGCTAGCGGAGTACTGCCTGGGCTGATCGCCAATTCCATAGCACCAAGGATGAACCGCACAGCGCCATCTGTTACAAGAACTATGGTACGTCCCCTCTATTCTTCACTTCCTGTGAGGGATGGCGCAGTGCGGTCCATCATCAATGCTACGAAAAGCCAGGATGACACAGGACTTGGATCGGGAGATCTGGTATGTTTTAGAACTCGGACTATCAACGATCGTCTGCAGAGGCTAAAAAATGTGTTTATCCGGGACACCCGCTTGCCTGCGATGTTGCGAGCAGCCGTGTAGTGGTTGGACGGCCATCCTATGGTGGTCCATTTACTGTCTATCAGCCCTCCCTGGATCATGCATCCTACCTGCGACTCCCCACCGGCCCGTGTTGGCAGAACAGGAGATACCAGTCCCACCCATCTCCTAACAGTTAAACACTGGCCCTTCAGGTCAGTCTACTGCACTCACCCTCCTCTACCAGGCCTCTCTCCCTCCCTCCTCCTCCTCCCCCCCTCCATGTTGATATAAATTTCCACCAATGGAGAGCATCCATATCCTAACTCAAGGAACACATGGGTTGTTTGTCTGAGGCCAACAAAGCGCCCTCGTAGGTCACAATAAGCAACAGAGGTACAGCTAGGATGAGGTATCCGCTGAGCAAAATTACTTTGTATTGGATTATTGTAAGATGTATGCTGTATACCCCATATGTCAAACTGTTGACCTTTGTATGAGGTACATTATACGATGCTCCCTTCCCCTCACCCCTTGCCTTCTGTATCCCCCTTCCCCCTCCCTCTTGTGTTGTATACAAATTGCTGTTTTGAAAACCAATAAAAGTTGATTATACTAAAAAATGTGTTTAGTGTATTTAAATGTTTGCGTCTGGGTAATGACTTTACGATCTTGGGCACATTGGGTCCCTCTGCCCAGCATCCTACATGCTAACGTACAATGCTTGGACAAAAATTAGGACGAGAGTGAAGACACCAGACTGCAACATTCTATGCTTCGCAGAGGCATGTTTAAATCCAGGAATCCCTAACTATGACATCCAGCCAGCAGTGTTCCTCACACCCTACCACATAAATAGGACTGGAGGTTCAGGGAAGCTAAAACTAGTTGTCCGATGGTAAATAAGTGGTGTGGCAACAGGAACATTATCCCTCTTACATGCCCCAACTGCAGACAAATACAGACACGGCCTTAAAGTAGTTGCATGAAGCACTTACCAATCATCATGACACCAAAATCATTGCGGCTTGAGATTTCAACAACCCACAGTTTTTCCCAAATTGGAATGCCCTGGGTAGGAGGAACCAAATCCAAGATGATGCAAATTTCTCTGGCAGCACCTAAGAACCATCACAGGCTATAAAACTCCATCCTCCGGAAGGGAAAATGCCAACATGTCTATGTCAGAGGATCTGAACCTTTATGCTCTGTAAACCGCTACAACAAACAGTGCTTCTAATAGCACAAACAGCACCAATAACACTGGAAATAACATAGCGGGTAGGAAAGTTCCTTCAGTATTACAAAGGATGCTGTGAGGGAAAGCCCTAAAGAGAGTTACAGTAAAAAAAAGGAAAACAGTAGGACGAGAGAACATTTCAGGCCAGGTCCCCAGATCATTCGCTGATTAACTTGCTGATATATTCACTAAAACACGTAATCGCTGCCTTTCAGTGGGTGGTTCCCAGATGTTTTAAAACACCATCATTGTACCTGTCACAAATAATTTAAAATGAATAATCCCCACAAGACTCCCGAGCAAACTGGATGTCCTGAGATTTAGCCCACATTTAAGCCAATGATTCTTGGACTTTCTGATACACAGGCCCCAGGCTGTCCAGATGGGGAAACCTGTCTGTCCTTTCTTCACACAACATTGGAGCACCCCTGGGTGGTGTCATCAGTCCTCTGATATACTCCTTGTACATGCATGACTGCATAGCTACCTCAAATTCCACCACTATTTTGTACTGGTCATAAATAACATAAAACTTATAACAAGGTGCTAGGAAAGTCATCTCCACCTCAAGAAGAAAGAGCCAATCATGGATTTCAGCAGGAGGCAAAAAGTTACCAACACCTGACAATCAACAATTCCCCAGTGGACAGAGTGACTAGCTTTATATTTTGGTCCACATTACTCAGAGCCTCTCATGGTCCTATCACATCAAAACCCTCATGAAGGTCCGGCAGTGCCTCTACCAGCTTTAAACTGCCGTCCTTATTGCTGAAGAACCTCTAGACCAGCACCCTCAAGAGCATCATGACATGAAGCATCATGGTCTCAATCACCAGCACCAAGCAAATAGACACAACTCAACAAACAGTAGCCCATGTGTGTCACCCACATTTACAGAGTTCATTGGTGTCTCACCTCATGCTTTTGAAATTTAAGCTGCACTGCCCTTTAACGGCCAGCCACTTGCACTGCAGGCAAGAGAAGCTTATCTCTTTAACTACCTAGGGGTGCTAGGGGCCACAACTGATGGCAGCGCAGTCTGCAGGTTGTGCATTCCTGCTCTATAGTCATCCTTGTCCCCAATCTCTTCCCTCTTCTGTTCTGAATTGGCCGTAAAACACTACAATGACAGTCTTAGAAACGCGTTGGATGAATTAGCTCCCCATGCAATCAAGCCCTCAAAACAGAGAAGAAAACAACCCCGGCAAACACAACTGAAACTTGCTCTCTCTAGGGATGCTCAGGGAGTGCTCTCTCCCTCTGGACAAAAACGCATACTCTAGAGCAGCGGTACTCAACTGGCGGACCGGGGTCCGAATGCGGACCTTGGTGCCAGATTTCTGGACCCCTGCCCTGACAGCCCTGCAGTTAGTTGCTTCTGTGTTGCCATGCTCAGCGCTGCCCCGTTACAGATTGGTGATGTAGTTGTTTGTCTCCCTGCCAATGTCATTACTCCCTGGCACCTAGCATTGCAATATGAAGTACTGCACGGACGGGAAGTGGCATTGCAAGGTATTATCCATCCCCAACCCGCCCCCAGTGCACTGATTTCTAACTATCCACCCCCCCTGACAGCGCCCCGTCGGGACATTCGCCTCTCACCAGATGCCTGTAAATGGACCTTTACAAGAAGTGGTTGAGTACCCCTGCCCTAGAGCAGGGGTTCTCCAACCTTTTACCATCAAGTACCACTTTCCATTTTCTGATTTACCTAAACCACCCACACAAAACAGTAATTCAAAGTGAAAGAATCACACAATAAATGGATCAGATTTTAATTATGGTATCAATTGAGTGAAGTATAGATGGCAGATAAGACTGGGATACAGGTAAGTTCTGTCTGGTTGAGTACCACCTGAGAGGATCTAGGGTACCACCTTCGAAACCACTGCACTAGAGGATTTCATACATTACAACTTTATGCTGACAACCTACAACTCTGCCACCACAATCCCAGAAAATTATAGTGTGCGTAGTGAACGAAAAAAGGGGAATCTTTGCTATAAACTTTTTGCTACTCACCTGGGCTGATCTGAAGAAGTTTCTCCACTTTTATCTTCACAATTTCCTCTTCCTCCTCCTTAATTTTCACACGTCTCTCTATAGTGCCTATAGGGTCTGTGAAGAAAAAAAAGTGATGCTCCTGTAATGAGTGTATAAAACACCCGAGTGTGCAAGGTGACTGGAAAAGACGAATATGGAAAACTCTTCTATGGAAGGTTTTTTTACGCACCTGGGCTGATCTGTAGAACTTCCTCCTCTTCATTCTTCACAGATCCTTCTCCCTCCTCAGGTGTCACATATGTCATAATAGTGTTCCTGGGGTCTGTGAATAAAGATGAGAGAGACACAAGTTTGTGTGGCGTAAATAAAACAGGGGCATAAGCAATCCTTGCTATGTTTATTACTCACCTGCACTGCTCTGCAGAGGGAATTCCTCCTGTTTGGTCTCCACAAATCCTTCTTCTTCCTCCTCAGTTTTAAGAATTTTCACTATGGTGTCCCCAGGGGCTGTGAATAAACAGGAGAGTGAGAATGTGTGTGCAGTAAAAAGGCGGGTGAGGCTCAGTGATGGGTGAGTTAAAAGAGCAGTAAATCACCCTGTAATTAGATAAGGACTCTCCTTACCTTGTAATGGGAGGAGCTGATGATCCTCCATAATGGCGTCAATAGAGATTCTAGCGTCTTGGCTCTGTAGTTATCAATCTGGAACACATAAAATGAGATACATCACCCTCTGGAACCTCAGAAGGAAGTGAGAAATCCAACCAACAACCACACAGTGTTTAATTCCAAAATATTCTTCTGAACAAGGAATCTTTTGGAACATATATGAAATGTTTCTTAATATAGCTTCTCTTTTTCCAATGACTTGTTCTCCTGTAAGACCAATAAAAACATACAAGAAAAAAAAATAATGTATTACCCCACACAGGACACATTCTCTTATTGAGCTAAGAAAAAGGGAGTCCACACATAGCCCATCATGGCAGGTAAACAGAACATGATGGCGTCTCACCAACACAGGGCGGAATTTGTGTTCTCAAGTGAATAGTAAAGAGACAGATTTTGGGATAAGCAATCCTTTTCCCTTGTCCTCTTGACATGAGCAGGATTTCTTACTGCCATTACTCCACTTTCCATGGAATAACCCGTGACTTTGAAAACCAGGTCCTTCCATTACATGAGTAGGACTTCTCTCTAGGTGAATTAATATGTAGCGCGGTATCGCCAGGGTGACAGGTCCCTGGTCCTTCATATAAACATTTCCACCTTTTTATTGTGATGAAATACATACATTTCCTCTAGACCCCCATCTGTCACACAACTGCACTAAGATCTATAGAAGCCCATCTTCTGTCGGGATCATCCAGTGTCCAGTGCAGAGGCGCGTGAGGGAGATTACATGAGCAAAGACCAGCTTCAGGTGTCTGGAAACAAATATTCCCAACAACAAACTGAAACCGATGCATTTCTAGAAGGTAAGGATCTGGGCTCACAGGCATTACACTGGTTATGTGCTAAGTACAGTATCTCTCAAAACTGAGCACCCCCTCACATTTTTGTAAATATTTTATTAGATCTTTTCATGGGACAACACTGAAAATATGACACTTTGATACAATGTAAAGTAGTCAGTGTAAATTTGGCGTGCCTTCAAAATAACTCAACACACAGCCATTACATTGGATCGAAACCCATTTATTCTAAGTATACAGTACGTCCTGCTCCAGATATAGTACTTACACTTGGGTTATCCTCCGCCAGATGGCGCTGCACTGCAGAGACATGTAAAAACAGGCTCCTCCCGGCCCCTCAAATACACGGGGACCTCCCACAAATCCCCAGATTTCTCTGCAGTGCTGACTGCGAAGACATGAAGTATCATTCTCTCGCAGGTGAGCGGGGCTATTACAGCCTGCGGCCCTGTAGGACTATTCCCACCCGTCCTTCGTGTGATGTGCCTCCCAGCCTGGGCTGTGCTGGTCGGGTGAAGGTAGGCAGCACCATGCGTGCTTATGGAGCCATGCTCCACCGCAGTCCCCCACCAAAGGGTAGGCGGTTTAGGCTGATGGTGAGCCTCATGGGATGCCCCTCCCGCATTATTACCACATGCCCCGTTGTAGCGGTGGGTCCTGTACAAAGGGCCGCCATCCTCCCTCTTTCTCCCGGTAGCCTTCGGGGGAAAAGAAAGGGGGGGGGGGTGTCAGTGTATTGTGGTTACGGGCATATGGGCCTTTGTAATGTCTTTGGACTTTATATGTGGTGTCAACCGCCGTGCTGACTTCGTTGCCTTCTGACGCTTCTGCGTCCTTATTGGCTGCTTGTTGGACTTCGCGCCATTAGGGGGGCGGGGCCGGGCTTGGCGCGCTCCACGTCAAGGCTCGCTCTGGCCCGCCCTTCCGAGGTACTCCGTGCCATGTTGTCTCTTCGCGCGAGCGTGTGACGTTTTTACTTACCGTGGTCCGTAAGTGCCCTCGCGGGCGGCCTTATACTCATTGTAGAGTTTTTCATTCTGACACCCTTCTCTTCTCTTCTCATTGTGTCTTTCAGACGGTGAATCCATTGGCTTCTCCCGGCCCGGTGTAATTGATAGACGGGCCTTGTAAATTTACTCCCACTTCCCTAGCGGGTCACTGGGGAATCCAGGGTTGCTTTATAGCGTCAATCCCTACTGTTATATTGTGCCAAAAAATCACCATATGGAGGCATCTCAGGATTATGTGACCGGGGTCCCCTTGGGACAAGACTGGCTGTGTATGGTGTGTGAACAACCCCATGTTGACGCTGACAGGGCACGGGTCTGCGTACCCTGTGCCGAGCAAGCGCTGGCCCTGCAATCAGGCCTGCCAGTGGCGGCACCTCGTTTCACTTCACCTACTTCCCCGAGCTTAAATCTCACTCTTGCTGAGTCACATACAAGTGGGGATTCCCAGCCTGCTGTGTCTTCCAGACTGCCGACGGCTGAACATATTATTGTGAGGTCTTTAGAGCGCAAGGGCCCTGGTAAGAAGCGGCACTTGACGCCTGATGTTACTGTTTTCCCTATGGGAACTGAGGAGTTTATGAATCTGTGTGGCTATACCCCGTCTGATGAAGGAGAGCTCTTTTCTGACTCAGGCTCATCTGAGGTGAGGCCGGAGGGTCATGACGATTCTGGCTCTGACTACTGGGCCCAGGATGACACGGACAGATTATTGATCCAGATCTTTGAGGTTCTGTCTATCTCTCTCCCTGGTGAGGTTCCCAGGCATAGAGGGGAGCATTTCCATACGGCAACTTCACGTTTGGAATTTCTAGAGCAGGCACATTTCCATACCCTTGTGCTCAAGGAATGGGAGTGCCCCAGTAAAATTCCCGGGGTTCCAAGGGATTGGGATGTGTTTGTGACATTTATCCTATTGGCATTGGATGACACCATCAGAATGTGTGCAAGAACTTCTGCCCTTGCGGTGGCTATACGTCGCTTGGTCTGGCTGCGACAGTGGGGTGCTAACAATGCTGCGAAGAAGGCCCTTACCGGGCTTCCTTTTAAGGGACGACGTCTGTTTGGGGCCCGTCTAGACCTGTTTGGTAAGAGAAGTAAGTTACCCCAGCGCAGGTGGCTGTCTCGTCCCCTTCGGGGCCAGGGCCCCCCTTCTACCACCAGCCATGGTGTTAAACAGGAACCAGGGGTGTCCCTCGCGGGGGCTCGCGCAGATTCCTGTCCCAGGAGCAGCAGACGACACCCTGGCTCCTCAGGGCGGGCTAAGCTCAAAAGTCCCCTCAAGCATGATGGGGTGCCCTCGCCCGTCTTCAGGGCCTACCTGTTCAGGGGCGCCGGGTCAATCTGACGTCGGTTGCCTACATCAATCATCAGGGAGGGACCTGGAGCAAGAGGGTCCAGGTAGCGTCTCTGATTCTGACATTCGGGGGGGGGGGGGGGGGGTCCCTCTGTAACAGGGTGTTCCAATTCTGTGTCACCGTTGGGACCAACCGTGCGTGGATCTTTTTTGTGCCCGTCACATTCACAAGCTCCCGGCCCTTGTCTCCCTGTCCCAGGATGGTGGTGAAAGTGTCATGGTTTGGGGTGAGTGCTGACAGCTGTGAGGTGCTACAGTTCTTTGAGGGAACCATGAATGGCAACATATACTGTGACATGAGCAGAGAATTATCCCCTTCCTTCTGGGCTGCAGTATTCCAACATGATAACCACCTCAAACACAGCTCCAAGACCACCATTGTTAGGGGTGTCAGAAAATAATTGATTCTGTCAAGTATCGCGATATTTCATTCGACAATACTAGAATTGATTCATTCTTTCTAGTATCGATTCTGACTTCAATAAAAGAAAATTGGAAAAAACACTCACCTGACCCCTCCTCAGCCCTCTTCTCCAGGGGGGCCTGCAACCCCCCCCCCCCCCGGGGCTCCTCAGTCTTCAGGAGAGAGCCCGACAGACCCTCTCCCCCTGCTTTCCCGATGGGCGCCACCATCTTCACAACTAGCCGCACCCTGGGTCCCGGGAGTTCAGCTCTCAGATACTGATGATCGCTGGCCAGAGCACATCTGTGATCAGATCGGCGAGGGACATAGGAGTGGACAATCGGAGGTAAGTAAAGGAAAATTTTTTTTTTTAAAGAGACATCTTCTTTGTGTTTTTTTTTCTTTACTGTTAACCCTTTGTGAACTGGTAAGGGATCTATGTGACCCCTATACCAGTTCACAAGGCTCTGGCAAGTCACCTGCAGCTAGCGGATGACTTGCCAATAACCCCGAGCCCCCCCATTACCTGCCTCCCCAAATCCGGGGGGGGGGCAGAAGAGCCCGTGGCCATAGGCTATGCCGGCTTGTAGCCTGCAGGGTCAGGGGCCACCAAAGTTCGCACTTGCGCCCTGTTCTACAAGCCCCCATAGCTCGTTATTTTGGGTAATGGAGGCCTCACACCATTTTTTTTGGGGGGGGGGGAGGGGGTCCCGATGTCATTTTTTTAAATTAAAAATAAAATTAAAAAAAAAAATCGCAATATATCGTCTTTGAGACAGAACCGGGATATATCATATCACCATACGTGTATCACGATACGTACTGGGGTAAAGGTGCTGTACTGGCCAAGCACATCTCCAGACCTAAACCATATTAATCATCTGTGGGGCATCCTCAAGTGTAAGCAGGAGGAGCACAAAGGTCTCTGAAATCCACCAGTTGTGTGATGTCGACATGGAGGATTCCAGTGGCAACTTGAAGCTTTAGAGACCTCCTTGTTCAAGAGAGTGAAGGCAGTGGCTGTAGTTACTTAGGGGTGGAGTCACTTTTGTTATCGGGGTTTAGACATTAGACATGGATGCAATGCATTATTTTATGGGCATCTCGAATGTACACTGTTATACAAGCTGTACCTTGACTACTTTCCATTGTATCAAAGAGTCAGATATTCAGTGTTGTCCCATGAAAAGATAGAAAAGTGCAGTCAATGCACTTACACAACCATTGTGAAGGCATGCACACACAAACCCGCTTGTGGTGCAATGCCATGAGTTAACTCCCACCATTTGCACTATATAAGGAGTGCCCTGGCACACAGAAAATGCTGCGTTGTATTTCCAGTTTCTCCCGCCACCTTGCTTCCTGTGTTGTAGATCTTGTACCCAGCACCCTTGACCTTAGTTTTGAACTCTGACTTCGATTTATGGATCTTCCCTCAGATTTCTCTTTGGGTTTGTCCTCAGCTTTGGACTTGACCTTGCATCTCGGCCGCCTGCCTTTTGCCATTTTTATGGATTTTGTTACTGAACCTTTGCAGCCAGGCCTAGACCCTTGTCTGAACTTTGACCCTGCTCTTATTGCTTATTGGTCTGTCTGCTCTGTCTTCTGGCTGTGCCATCCTTGTTGCCGTGCCCAGGCCCTGTTTCCTTGTAGCACCAGATGGAGTACACAGGGTGTTCCTGCAGCCCTGTCTGCCCATCTTGCAGAGGGCTCCAGTGAAAACAAAGGCACGTCGTAGATTGCAGGACCTGGGGAGTCTGGAACTTCAGTGGCTCGGCCTTTTGAGCTCCACCGGCCACTGTTACCTCGGCTCCACTCTAATGATTATTCCATCATTTCTGGACTGTCTCTATTCCCAGAACTTTTCTCCAGCCCTATACACAGCAGGTGTCTGGGGGACTTCAGAAGCCTGATCAGATAACCCCCCCCCCCTTACTTTGTTTTTGACATCCTGCTGCATTCCACCCCTTCGCCACCCATAGCCATCATTGAATGATGGCAGGATACTCACCTCTGGGCGGCACAGTGTCTGTCGGGAAGCCTTCGGCTTCCAAGATGGCACTGCCCTATGGCGAGGAAGCGGAGGGTTGCTAAGCGTAATATGACTGGAGAGGTAAGTTTTTAATAGGTAAGTGCTAAACTGGAGGGGCAGGGAAAACCAGGTTTGGGGAGTTTTTATTAATTCCCTAAGACCTGTAATGTTTCTGTTGAACACCTTGTCCACTCCCTTCACCCATCTGATCAGGAGCTATAGTTGTAGTGGTCTGATGTGGAGCTGCACAAAGCCCCCCATCCATCAGGCCAAGCAGCTTCTGGTGAAAGGTCGGCGTCCTGATCCCTCGCACTCTAACCTTAAAGTGGACCAAAACCCACTGAACTTGTGAAATACATTTGGCCAAAGCCCCTGCTGATGTTCCCTTCTTAGGGTGTAAAACTATAAATGGATATTTTCGTTTTTCGAATTGTCCTGGAACACTGATTTTTCTTACTGTCCCTCAGTGTGGCACAACATTGGCAATGGAGGAGGTGGAGCTTTACAGCTAAAACAGGCGCCATTATCTGGGATTAGAGTGAGCAGGAGCACTAAAAATTGGCAAAGGGTGCTCTTCATGGGAGGAAGAAATTCGGGGGATGCTAGTTAAAAATGTGGGTTTTGGTCCACAGAACAAAAGCTTCTCACCCCTTTGGGGATAGATCCTCATTATATTGGTGTTAAAAGTTATTCTGGAAAAGAAAATTGCATATAAGGTGACGGGTGGGACCAGGCATAGCGGACAAGCCTCTCCTTTCACAGTGGTCATTCTCTTCCGCAAATCCAAAGAGGCTTCCTCCTAAGACAGGGCCTTTACCAGCAGCTCCTCCAGATATGGGGTCCAAATTGCCCTCTGATGTAAAGTCACCATGATCATGGTTGGGGTCCTGGTGGACAGCCCAAAGGGCAATGATTGGACTCAGGTCTCTGCTACTCCAGAAAGAGGAGGGATGCATACTTCATGTATGTTCCAGGGAAACCAATATAGAGGCCAGTGACTCCACCCTGCTTTGTGTAAGCATATTGGTTCAACCCCTAAGAGGCCAGGATCGTGTGGAGTTGTCCATGGTAGACAGTGAAATTTTTGATGAGTAGAGTCTCTCTATTTACTACCCCTTATACATGAAAATCTGCTCCGGGATTGTATCTGCCCCTAAAACAGGGATCAGTATCCTGCAGCTCAGGAGCCACATGTGACTTGCAGACCCCACTGTGTGGCTCACGGTCTGTCTGGGGTTTAATACAAGCTGGGCAGGTGGAAAAGTATGCCAGCTCACCCGCCCTTGGTTTACTCAGCCTCACCAAAATGGAGGGCAGAAGCTGCAGAAACAGGTAAGCGGGCACACTTCTCCACTCACCCCCAATTTATTTCTTAGGGGCCGATGGTGGAAATTTTATGGGGCGGGAGATCCTTAACATGTTGCCCCTAATAGTCTGAGACATTACGGTTGACCAAAACCCAGCGGGATCAGCTCGAGAATCAATAAGATTCCTGGGCCGATCGATTCCCTCCCCCAAAATCGGGATGCCCCGCAGTGTGAAACCCCCCCCCCCAGGCTGCCCCATTTACTTACCTTGCTTCCCGGGTTCGACAGCACATGCGCGTCCCCACTATCCCCCTAGCAGGGCGCGTGCCCACGCCAGGCATTTGTGAATGGCGGATGCGGGAACTCTCCATGTTAGAGGGTAGCGGGGTTATGCGGTTCGCGGTCACACTGCAGGGCATCCCAATTTTGGATGCCCCGGGGAGAGGATTCCTGGGCCGATTGCCGCTGGGTTCTGGCCAACCTTAATGTCTCAGACTATTAGGGGCAACATGTTAAGGATCTCCCTGCCCCATAAAATTCCCACCATCAACCCCAAAGAAATAAATTGGAGGTAAGTGGAGAATTGTGCCGGCGTACCTGTTTCGGAGACGCTGGCTTAGACGTGACGGCAGCGTCTCTGAGTGCGCTGATTGGACGAGCGAACGCGCATGTGCCGTAGAAACAGGAAGAGGTGAGTTGCGTTTGTTGATTTAAGGGAAAGATCAGGGTGCCCGGGGGAAAAAAACAAAACCCAGGATAGTCAAAATCCTAGGTTTTGGTCCACTTTAATGGGGAGGTGAACACACAAATTAAAGCTGCACCATTTATACCCACAATCACACTGCTGACTCCAAATACTCTGTGTTTTCAAAGGGGCTAGAGGGCTCAGAGTTAAGGCCTTACCTCAGCTATTGGTGCCTCATTCCCTGGCTATACAAACATGGCCGCCCCATGCCTTAGGACGCCTCTGTATCCCGGCCCAAGCATTGTAGGCTATGGGAAAATGGCCGCCACCGGGGACGCCTAGACATGCATATAATCATTTGGGCGTACTCTATATCTCCACGCGCACTTTCACAAGACCACACCCCCTCCCCTTAGGGCCGGTCTCTCTTCAGGCATCGCTAGGTGAGCGTTCCTCCCGTCTCTCTAGCCGGCGGCCATCTTGTTGTGTGTAAAAAGTGTGAGGCGCATTGGGGGCGGGAATGTGTCCCCCGTGTAACGCCGGTGGCGGCCATTTTCCTGTAGCTACTCGCTAGTGGGCGGCGCTAGGGGCCATTGTGGAGGCGGGAAGAGGGCGCGGCGCAGCTCAGGTAACACAGAGACTTCTGCTCGTCCATTCTTCATTTATTGCTTCGATCATACAGAGGGGGCGGGGCGTATGTTTGGATCACCATGACGACCAGGCCTGGACGCAGCGAGGCCTGATCACGTGACCAGCCAATCACCTTTAGCCATAGGCTGGCCAGAATGGGGAGATGACTGGATGGGTTGCTATGGTGACAGGCAGCAGAGTGTGGGGTGGCTATAGATAGCATACCTACCAACTTTTCAGGGTGGGAAAGAGGGACAATTGGTAAATTAAGCCACGCCCCCTCATTGATTGATGAATAGGAGATAGGGTGTAACAGATAAAACAATAGAAACACTTTGAATTGGCGAATGCATCATTTATTGCTGCAGATCTGCATGTTACCCCTCAAAGAGGGACAAATGAGAACAACGAGGGACATGCACTCAAAAGAGGGACAGTCCCTCCAAATCAGGGACTCTTAGGAGGTATGAGATAGGCTGGGTTAGAGGGGGATTGCCAAAGTGGACCAAAACCCAGGATTTTGACTATCCTGGGTTTAGGTCCTTTCCCCCGGGGCACCCCAATCGGGGATGCCCTGCTGTGTGAAACCCCCGAGATCATCAAGCTCAACTCACCTCTTCCCGCTCCTACGGCGCATGCGCGGCCACTCGTACAATCAGTGCGCTCATATCCGCTGATGTCACGTCACCTAAAGCGCCGTCTAAGGCCAGCGTGCTGGCGGACGCATCCTCCCTCTAACAGGGAGCGTGCCCGCGTCGGCCATTTACAAATGCCTGGTGCAGGCACGTGCCCTGCTAGAGGGATAGGGAGGATGCGGCTCGCACATGCGCCGTTGGACTGGGAAGCAAGGTAAGTGAATGGGGTGACCTGGGGGGTTTCACACAGCGGGGCATCCCCATTTTGGATGCCCCAGGGGGGAGGGAATCGAGCCGATTTTGCTGGGCTTTTGTCCACTTTAATATTTGTATGAATCACCCTATTGAATTTGGGGGCATCCCATTACACTGCACCACAACCCCAGGACCTCCACCTTTTCGGGTTTTCCTTCTCCGCACCTCATTTGGGATGCCCCACTGTCTCATCCCTACAGGTCAGCTTTCCTCTGATCCCATAGCGCATGTGCAGGCTATCGTCCAATCAGCTGTGTGTGCCACACATATTAAAGCGGACCTTCACTCTAAATAAGAGTCTATCTTATATATTTCCCACACCCTGTACATACAGATTGCTCACATTAATCCGGACCTTCACCCTGAATAAGAGTCTATCTTATATGTTTCCCACACCCTGTACATACAGATTGCTCACATTAATCCGGACCTTCATCCTGAATAGAGTCTATCTTATATGTTTCCCACACCCTGTACATACTGATTGCACACATTAAAAATCATCCTACCTGCATCTACTGCATGTTATGAGCCTTTAAACATCCAAGACGTCCTCATGGAACATCAGGCAGCCTGCAAACAGGAAGTGCCTTCTGACTGTGCTGCTCTGCATTCTGGGACTGCTGACCTTTCCCTGACCCCAGCTCTGCCCTGTCTGAGCAAAGCACAGCTATAACCCGCCCCCCTGTACTTTATCCCGCTCTCCTCTCCTGAGTAAGTGTGATGCTTCTAATTCAAGATGGCGGCGCCCGTATCCTAGAGTCCTGAACAGAGTTGCAGCTCAGTGGGGAAAAGAATAATAAGTAATTGACTAAAAACTTAAAATATATTAAATTTAGATGCTGGGGAATCGTTTTATAAGGGTTTGGGCTTTTCAATAAATCATGGTGAAGGTCCGGTTTAATACACACACAGCACTGGCATAGCGAGCGGGGAGTGCCGGCACCCTCTACCTCCCAGTGGCTGAAGTGCACGCTCCTGAAATGGCCTCTCAGCCAGGGGATGTCTCATCTCATCTGCGCTATGTCACTGTCTTTAAAGTGGACCAACACCCAGGATTTTGACTATCCTGGGTCTTGGTCCACTTCAGTGGGGCACCCCCGATCGGGGTGCCCCGCTGTGTGAAACCCCCCCGAACCCTCCGAACTCACCTCTCCCCGCGCCGACGGACAAGCCGCGGACAAGCGACGGCTCCGCCGCCGCCTCCCGCGCGTCCCTCTTGACGCGCGCGTGCCCGCGCCAGCCATTCACAGACGGCCGGCGCGGGCGCGCGCACGTCTAGAGGGGCGCGAGGGAGGCGGCGGCGGCGGTAAGGAGTTTGGGGGGGTTTCACCCCACGGGACATCCCGATCTCGGATGTCCCGCGGTGAGGGAGGTGATCGGCCCGGGAGTCTTATAGATTCCCGGGCCGATCACCGGTGGGTGTTGGTCCACTTTAAAGTGGACCAAAACCCTCTGCGATTATTCCCCCCCCCCAGGGCATCCAAAATCGTGACGTCCCGCTGTGTGAAATCCTCCAGGTCGCCCCATACACTTACCTTGTTTCCCGGTCCAACGGCGCATGTGCAAACAGGGGACACACCCCCGCTATCCCTCTAGAAAGGCGTTTGCCCGCGTCAGGCATTTGTGAATGTTCCCTGTTAGAGGGTAGCAGGGGAATGCGGCCTCCGGCGCACTCGGATCCTCTTGCCTTAGACGAGCTGACTTGAGTGGAACCAAGCGCGCTGATTGGACGAGAGGCTGCGCATGCGCCGTAGAACCGAGGAAGGGTGAGTGCAGTTGGGCGACCTGGAGGGTTTCACACAGCGGGGGCATTCCCGATTGGTATCCAAATACACAAAACCACACGGTTACTTAAGGGCACTGGCTCGATATATCCTTGTAGAAATTTAAGCTACAAAGCAGTATGTAGTTCTAAATCTTTATTGAAAAATATTGCACTCACAGACAGCACACAAAAAACCATTTATAATTAAAAAAATCACAACGTTGTGATATTAAAAATAGGGGGCCCCTCCATGCCCATGCATCAACACCTCACAAATGCATCCACACGCATGCCACCACTAACCGCCTAAAGCCAATCACTCAGTCCACCTAGTGTGATCAGTGAGCTTACTAAAGCTTCAACGTTGGGCGCCTTGACCGGGATTGATGCTCCTCCAAATATGTCCCATTAATCAATATGTAGACCAGCTGATCCTGGACTAAACAGCCGGAGGCATAGTCCAAATGCATTCAGGGGTATCAGTATACGCAGGCCTGCGTTTCCATTGGCAACCGTAAGGTGATATGCTCCCCTGTCATAAATGCATAGCTTGATTGTCCCTCTAATTATCAAACATATCTGCGCTGGCCATTTATCTCATCCTCGTGTGCATATGGAACGCATGTCCCTTTTTAAATGTCCATAGGCGTAGGGCTAGGCAAGGCAACACCAGATGTATGCGATAGGCTATGAAAACACATAGCAGAGGCTTATCACACTCCACTCCCCTCCTGCTCCAACGGGGATTATGCAGTCCACTGGGCCGGCACAGATAAACACACAGTACATATAACTTGTGTAATAACTCACGCTTCCATCGCCAGCGTCATTACTGCTCAGCCACTTCACTGCTTCCGGGTGCACACCTCATAACACATGCGTCATACCTTGTTCAATGCTCCTGCCGCCACATATTGCCGTTACTCAATACTTGCTGTATGCTGGTATACAATGGCGCTTGGGAGCGGACACCCTCACTGCAATCAGGCCTTCCTGCACACGCGGACCATAGCTTGGCAAGCCGGCGGGATGTGGTGGTGGGACACGAGGTGAAGTGGGGCCACCCTCCTCCGACGCGCGTTTCGCCCCGCCCACGGGGCTTCGTCAGCATTCCCGATTGGGGTGCCCCGGGGTAAAGGACCAAAACCCAGGATAGTCAAGGTCCACTTTAATACATAGCGCTGGCATCAAGAATGGGGAGCACTGGCAACTCTACTTTCCTGTGGCTGAAGAGGCCTCTCTCATTGCCCCTCAGCCAGGGGATGTCCCATCTCATCTGTCTGTCACTGTCTTTTGACCCAAACCCCCAGGGCCACCTGCTTTCCCAAATCCCCTGGGATCACCGCTATAATTACATCACTGGTGATCCCTCTGTGCTGAGGAGTTCATCCACTTTAGTCTGCACAGTGTACAGCACTGATTGGACGAGGGCCCGCGCATTAGTCATGGGAGTGCAGGAGAGTTTAGAGGGAAATCCGGGGGTGGCGCACAGTGGGCTCTCGTCCAATCAGCAATGGATGGTGCGTATTAAAGTAGACCAAAACCTATGAGACTCCAGATAGGAGTCTTACTCGCTCCGGATGCCCCGCTTTGTAAAACCCAGAGTTTGCCTGGAAACTCACCACCTTTCCTGGTCCAACAGCGCAAGCAGCGGCTGCATCCCCCCTCACCCCCACCTCTGCTCACCAGAGCTCACCCCTCCTACCCCTCTCACCTCCCTGCTCACCAGAGGACCCCTCCTGCCCCTATCATCCCTCTGCTTAGCAGAGGACCCCTCCTGCCCTTCTCACCCCCCTGCTCACCAGAGGACCCCTCCTGCCCCTATCATCCCTCTGCTTAGCAGAGGACCCCTCCTGCCCCTATCATCCCTCTGCTTAGCAGAGGACCTCTCCTGCCCCTCTCGCTCCCCTGCTCACCAGAGGACCCCTCCTGAGCCCCTCACCCCCACCCCTGCTCACCAGAGCTCACCCATCCTACCCCTTTCACCCCCCCGCTTACCAGAGGACCCCTCCTGCCCCTTTCACCTCCCGGCTCACCAGAGGACCCATCCTGAGCCTCTCACCTCCTGGCTCACCAGAGAACCCCTCCTGCCCCTCTCATCCCCCTGATCACTAGAGGACCCCTCCTGCCCCTCTCTCCCCCCTGCTCACCAGAGGACCCCTCCTGCCCCTCTCATGCCCCTGGTCACCAGAGGACCCCTCCTGCCCCTCTCACCCCCCTGCTGAACAAAGGACCCCTCCTGTCCTTATCTCTTCCCATCCCACACTCCTCATCACCTGCCCCTCTGCCCAGACTCTTTATCTGTGTGTGTGTGCTGCTGGGATATCTCACCATCTGGCTGCTTTTTTATCTCTGAGCCTGATCTTACATCACATCTTATGTCTTCCAGAGTGACGCCTACAGAGTGGACAGACAGGGCGAGTATCCGGCAGAAGGACACCGAGATCTCTACAGGGACACCATGATGGAGGCTCAGCAGCTCCTCCCATCATGGGGTAAGAGGGGGCGCTACTGAGCACATCTCCATTACCACACACTTGCACCTTCTAATTGCCTCACTGTCATCTTTATTTACAGACCCCAGAAACGTCATAGAGAGAAAAGTGAAAACCGAGGAGGAAGGATTTGTGGAGACCATAGAGGAGGAAGAAGTTCCTCTACAGATCAGGCCAGGTGAGTAATATTGTTTTCTTCCTATATTGTGTGAGCGGTTGGGCGATCAGCATTGACACGGACAACAATCTTTCAACAGCAAAACGGGTTTATTGAGCAAATAAACTGTTCAAACGCATATTATCACTCATTTCAGGGATTGCAGCATCAACGCAATAAATCAAAAGTGGTTACTTCATCAAACAAATGTAAGTCCAGGGCTGGGTACTCCAGCAAGCTGTAACTTCAAGGCAAGTTAAATCCACTTTGCAGGGCGTATCAGCCCTCCGCTGCTCATCCCCACAAGTCCACGGTTAGGGGGCACAAAAGCCAAGTCCTTCGGCTTGCATACAGTCCTTTTCTACACCACTTGTGCGCTCAGCCTGGGCTCACTCCTACAGGCTGGTCAATAGACAGGCCGTGTGACTCCTTTTTATTCAGGCTTCCCCTGCAATCAGCCTGATCACCTGTGCACAGCCTAAGATCATGGAACAAAGCTGAAAAGTATTGGGGAAAGTGACCTGGGTCCTGAAAACCCGCCACGGATAGTGTCTGATACAGCCTAGCAGGGGAGAAATACACATCATTTATGACATTTTTGTACAATTTACCACAATTGTTTAATTTAATTCTTCCTCTTTGGGGGAATTAAATTAAACAATATATAAAGGGACATTAAACAATAAAGGGACATTCAAGGCAAAGGGATCATTTAGCTGCTTCCTTCTCTCTCTATGCTGGCTGTGAGGGGATGCATCATTCATTCAGTCTGATTCAAGTGGACCAAAACCTAGGATTTGCAGTATCCCGGTTTTTGGTCTGTCCCCCTGGGGCATCCCCACTTGGCATGCCCCGCTTGTGAAACCCCGTTGGTCGGACGATATACAGACCTCGCCCGCATTCCCACGGCACAGGCGCGGATCTGCTCCATCCGCTTCATTTGCATCCCTCTATTCAGTTACAGTGGGCCATGCAAAGCCTGAGAAAGATGAGAAAGACGCGTACGAGGTAAGAATATTGTCCAACCTGCAGGGTTTTACACGGTGGGGCATCCTACATGTAGGCTACAGCCTACAAAATAAAGGCTCTGTTTCGATGACCCCTGTGGAAGAGAGGTGTTGCTGGAAAGCTCTTTGTAGGTTATACCTGAATAAATATATGTATATGTATAGGCTCTGTGCTCAGTTTGCATATGCAGAAGAGGAGTGTTGCTGGGGAACTCTAAGAACATGATGCCCGACTATGTAGAAACTTATTCAGTAAAGTCTATCTCTATATGGTCAGATATCTTGTCCAGTTACACCTTGTCTCTAGATATAAACTGTCTACAAAAAGATGAGTAAAAGATAAGTATTTCTACTCCTTGGGGACGTCTAGCGTGACATCTGCCAGCAAGATAGCACAGGCTAGACAGGTGACAGGGAAGGTCTCAGGCACAGAGGTCCTGGACGATCCTGCTCTTTGTCTCTTCCACATGTTGGAGGTCCCTATGAAATGGTATTGTAACTCTATAACATGCCACTTGTTGAATGCAGCAAAGGCTTGCATCCCGCAGATGTGGAAGAGCAAAGAGCCCCCCACCATAACCATGTGGTGCCAGAGAATGAATGACATCATGAGGTTTGAAAGTCTCATGTCCTCACGTGATGACACATACGAGAAGTTTGCGGTAACCTGGTACAGCTGGATGGCCTTTACTGAGACCCCGGAAGGCAAAAAGATACTGGGCTTGACGTAGGGGACCCCTCTCCCTCCTTGCCTCCCCCCCCCCCCTTAGCCTCCTCCATTACCTTCCCCCCCCCCCCACCACCTTTGTGTGTAACAATTCCTGTTCTTGTTTCTTATATGACTAGTGTGTTAATTGCTAGAATTTGCTCTGTAAGCCAATTGAAAAAGATAAGGGTTTAATGCAAGCCAGTGCAATAATGGAGTCGGCGGCTAGGCAGAATCGTCTTTATTGAGATGTAATTTGCTGAGAGCAATTGTCAATGCACTTTTTACATTTTTTACTTGTTGGAATTGTAAAAAAAATCTTGAAAAATCTTTAATAAATAAAGAAATTATAAAAAAAAGATAGCACAGGCTGCTAAGAGGGCAGCAGGAAGTCAGCGTGTAGCGGGTGAGCAGTCACTCACCAATCTCGGCTTCCCTTAGTTGCGCTATGGTCAGAGCAGTGGAGAAACTGCATGAACCGAGTGTCACTGGCTGCATCACCACTCTCTTTTCGCTGGGGGGGGGGTGTGCCCACAGGTATGCGCCTAGCTAAAGATATAACGTGCTGCGCCCCACGCCGTTAGTGAGTGTGGTGAATGATTGGGGTTTCACACAGTGAGGTTCCTTAATTCAGGATGCCCCAGGGAGAGGGAATGGTACGCAGTGGGGCCCAAAAGACAGCCACAATAGCTTTTGATCCACCTTAATGTAACATTATAAATTGTAGGAGATACAGCTCACAGCTTAGTATATTGCTAGGGTGACTGCAATTTACAGTTATGACAGTAGATGGTGCTGTTACTAATACTTGTCTGTAGTGTCTCTGTGCATTTAAAGAATGTTTCGAATTTCCTGTATATATCGAGGTGAACTCGTTGATTTCTTTTTCCTGTCTGTGATTCACCATGTTAAGGTGACATTCTCATACTGCATGTATGTTCCATTAAGTGCCAGTTTGTGTTCCTGCACAATGTCTAAATCGATTCCACTGCCACCAGCACTCACGCTCTGCAACAGGGAACAAGAATGGCCAGCAGCTCAGAGCTTAAATTCTCAGTCGCCAAGCTGAACAACAACTATTATCAGCAATGGAAATTTAAGGTGGAAAATGCTATTATTATGAAATTACCTGTGGGGTTATCATTACAGAGAGACTTTAGGACAACTATCAAGACTGGGACAGAAAAAACTGACAGGCATGGGCCATCATAAGCTTAATCGTGGAGGATGATCAGCTTATCTACATCTGCAGTGAGAACACAGCGAGAGGCACGAGGCAAGTTGTTTCTTCTGAGGAAACTTTACAAAGTGAGGCTTAGCAGAGACCAAAATATGCAGGAGCATATAAATGCCATGCTGGAAGTGGTTGCACAGCTCAGATCAGTTGGTGAGAATATAAAGGACAGTCATGCCGCAGCCACGTTGTCATGCAGTTTACCCGACACATATACTGCAATGATCAATGTGCTGTAGACACGCCTGAGATAGATCTGACACTAGCATTTGTTAAGACCTGGATCACAGATGAGTATTAGAGATGAATGGAACTTGTGCATGACTCCACAGACACAAGGACATGAAGGGAGGAGACCAGAGTGTGCTTTAGATGACACAAACAGGGACACATAAAGAAAGACTGTACCATGTGGAAAGTAGAGCAAATGGAACAGTGCCCCATTAATACTAAACAAAATGTCAAAGCCACAATCTCTGATCTATCTAAAGGGAACTGAAATGCAGGGCAACTCTAAATTTCAAGGATGGTGCGCAGAAGCTTTAACAAAATAAGTGCTGAAGGATAGGGGGACTGAAACCTTTTATGTCCCAGTGATGCGAGACACATACAAGTGAAAGATGTGATTTATGTTCCAGATTTAGAAGGAGGACTCTTATCTGTGAAACATCCGAAAGCTTAAGGACTTATTGTAAAATTCCAAGGTGACAAGTGTTCTATCCTAGATGGCAAGCAGACAATAGCAAGTGCCATGTGGGATGATCATCTGCATCACCTCAACACAGTGGAGAAACAGTTGAAAATATGCACATTTAAGCACAATGACGATATACACCTGTGACAAACGCATTTAGGTCATGGACACCCAGAATGGATACAGTAACTGACAAAGGATATAACCGTATCCCCTTGTTAAGTCACTGTTACTAAGTGCTAATGTTGCATCAAATCCAAAGCTACAAGAGCATCACTTCCTACAGTAAGTCAGAATAGAGCTTCAAGACCACTTGACCTAGTTCGCAGTGGTGTATGTGGTCCCCTAAACCCACCTACACTTGGAGGCAACAGGCATATAATAACTTTCATAGATGACTATTCACGATACACAGTCACTTACCTAAATGCAACACAAGAGTGAAGTTCTTGACAAATTACAGGACTATGTAGTAAAGACAAGTAACAAGTTTCAAACGAAAACCTCTCATACTCCAAAGTGATTATGGGGGTGAATTCACAGGATGTAAAATACATGAGTCCTTAAAGCAGAATGGAAGAGAGCAACTGAATTGGGATGCCCCGCTGTGTGTATCCCCCCCCAGGTCACCTCATACATTCACCTTCCTGTCCCTCCCACAACACAGACTCGGGCAAGAATGAGCTTGCTGATTGGCTCCCACTTTCACGCGGCTCCCTTCGACTCCACTGGAGGCTAAACTATCCGGAGCAGGGCCGACGGGAGCTGAGAGCACCTCCAGCAGCATCCCCCACGCACCTTCTAATTGTAGTGTGCCTGCGCCGCCCATTCAGAAAGGCCAGACACAAATGTGCGCACAGCTAAAGGTAGCGGGGAGGCGGCTGTAAGCAGAGACGCAGCAAGGGCTCCTGGAAAAGAGTATATCAGGGCTTCCGAGGGGTTTATACAGTGGGGCATCCCCGTTCGGGATGCCCCATGAGTGGGACTGCAAAGTTCCTCTTTAAGGGTTACAGAATCCTAAATCTCAAAACAGACAAGGCTACCATTAGCAACAACATAACTTTTGTTGAAAATCTGAGAGACAATGTGATGGCAACAGAGGATGTTAAAGCGGACCTTCACTCTGAATAAGAGTCTATCTTATATGTTTCCCCCACACTGTACATACAGATTGCTCACATTAAAAATCATCCTACCTGCATCTACTGCATGTTATGAGCCTTTAAACATCCAAGATGGCGGCTTATGGAAGCCGCCATTTTATCAGGCAGCCTGCAAACAGGAAGTGCCTGCAAACAGGAAGTGACTGTGCTGCTCTGCATTCTGGGACTGCTGACCTTTCCCTGACCCCAGCTCTGCTCTGTCTGAGCAAAGCACAGCTATAACCCACCCCCCTGTACCTTATCCCACTCTCCTCTCCTCAGTAAGTGTGATGCTTCTGAGTCAAGATGGCGGCGCCCGTATCCTAAATTCCTGAACAGAGTTGCAGCCCAGTGGGGGAAAGAATAATAAGTTAGTGACTAAAAATGTAAAATTTATTAATTTTAGATGCTGGGAAATCGTTTTTTAAGAGTTTGGGCTTTTCATTAAATCATGGTGAAGGTCCGGTTTAAGTACAGCACAAAAAACTGACACTGATCAACCAACATATTTAACTTCTGAACATACAGTTGAAGTGAGAGCAAAACCTACCTGTACTGAAGAGAAGAAACAAGTAAGCTCAGACACAAGCAAGCTCAGATACAAAACCAAGATGCTCAAAAGTGAAAACAAACCACCTGTACGTCTCTCATACAAGGCAAGCTTTGCCAGTGCAATTGAACTAGCACATTGGGAAGACATCCCAGCTTTCAGAAGGGGAAGCCATTAAATAGATAAAGGCTGCAAAGAAAGAGATGCAATTCATACATGACACTGAAGCATGAACACCTATAGAACTACCACCTGGAAGGAAAGCCATAGGTTATAAATAGACTTTTAAAGTGAAGTACAATGCAGATGGCACAGTGGAGCGATACAAAGCAAGACTCGTAGCCAAGGGATATTCTTAAAAATATAGAGAGGACTATAATGAGGCATTTGCTCCAGTAGTCAAACTTGCTACAATAAGGACTTTGGTAACAGTAACAGCCATAACAGCCACAAGGAAAATATTTTGATGTGAGAACCATTTTTACATGGCGAACAACCACCAGGATTCAAATCTGGCCAGAAGGCCAGACCTAGTATGCAAACTTCAGAGGAGTATATGTGGTCTAAAGCAAGCTACCAGGGCATGAAATCTAAAAATAAAAAAAAATAAAGTGCTTACACATGGGGACTTTCTGGAGTAAAGTAGGCCCCTGCCTGTACACAAAGACATTGGCGAACAGATGGATCTATGTACTTATTTATGAGGAAGAACTTCTAGTTTGTTTTGAGTAAGAAGGGGATGAAACCAAAATAATACAGGCCCTAAGTCCGCATTTTGAGATCGAGGAACCAGGATAGGGACTTCTTAAATTATTTTATTTGCATGACTATGAATATGACAGCAGATATCCTTACCAAGCCCCTAACTGGTGAAAGACACTCAAGGCTTAAAAAAGAAGATGGTTTGACAGGCCAAGCCTTAGCTGTTGAGGGGATTTTGGGAGATACAGTACAACAGCAGTGATCAATGACATCATGAATCACCCAGCTTGGACTGTATGGGTAGTGCAGTGTGTCTAGGTTAGCAGGAAGAGATAACGCTCCAGACCAGTCTCTCAGAGCACTTCATCTTAAAGTCAATGCAATGAGACAATAGTCATTTAGGTAAGTGGTTTATTTGGGACAGGTAAAATTATGGGAACCAAACACTTTAATAGGGAGAAATTACATATTTTAGTAAATACACCAGCAAACTGATCCCACTTATACTCTGGGGACCCAGTCTGAAATGCCATCTGGTCCTGCTGTTTTCCCGATGTTCACCCTATTTAGGGCATCCCTCACATCATCCTTTGAATTAGTAAAGGGACCCCCCTTATATTACCAGCAT
The DNA here is from genome assembly GCA_027917425.1 of Gastrophryne carolinensis. Taxonomy (NCBI): domain Eukaryota; kingdom Metazoa; phylum Chordata; class Amphibia; order Anura; family Microhylidae; genus Gastrophryne; species Gastrophryne carolinensis. The sequence goes on along the minus strand of CM051237.1, from coordinate 30,715,086 downwards.
TATTGATCATGTTGGTGCTATTAGAAGTAACGTTTTAGTGGTAGATCAGAGCCTAAAAAAGGTTCAGCTCCTCTACCAGAGACATGTTGGTGTTTTCCATTCTGTAGGATGAAGTTTCTTAGTCTATGATGGTCTTCAGAGTCTTACAGTGATCTTGTTGGAACTGAAGTTTCTCCAGTACTGGCACTTTTTTCATAGCATTCCTTACCTAGGTTAGGATGTAGCCTTATATTCTGTCATGTCCCCAGTGGCAAGTTGTAGGCACTAGTGCATGATTTCACAGCATCACGTATGGATTTTATCCCCAATGGCATCTAATGTATGTTTTGCATTTGCGAATTGTGTCATCTACTAGCTTTCTATTAAAACTCTGTAAACACATTGATGTTCCCTGAGCCGTAACTACATTTCCCAGTCTATGGTATGAATTGCATCTTTCAGGGTGGACACTGCTTTGTATTACCAGCACAGTATCTTCCTGTAGGTTTGTGGTTCCTGTTTTAATTTTGGTAGTAGGATGATGGTTGTGTAGTCTCATGTACCAAATGGTGGGCAAGGTTGTTCTTTATAGCCATATTTGAATGGTGTATAACATTGCCTTGGTGTCTTTATACCCCTGCTTGGGAAGGTGGTGTGTTTGTAAAAAGTTTAGTTTTTTTAGGTTTTAAAGAGAAAAGAAACTTGGGATTTGCACTATCCTGGCTTTAGTTCCTCCTCCCTGGGGAATTCCAATTTGGGACAAACTGCAGGACTATTGTTGAAATCTGAAGCCAATGATTTAGGCATCATGATGATGAAACTGTTGATGGGAAAGTAGTGACCAGTGTGACCATATTTGGAGTGTAGTAAAACCGGCTTGTTCTTGTGTAAGTTTTCTTACATTTTTGTGCGAAAATATATACTTCTGACTTTGTAATTCTTTTATTCTTGTACATTTTGCTAGATCACATCTCCTGTGAAGAACATCTATTGTAAAATGCTGAAAAACATTGCCCTAACCCCACTCCTCTGACAACGTGCCCTCATTGTATTAGCCCTCTCTGATCCTTGAAGAAAACAATGACTCGCATTGTCTATTGATTATAACTGTAGGTAGAAGATTTTTATTTTTAATGTAATATAACAAACTGCTAAAAGACAGGTGGGGGAGTTATCAGAAACTGTTACCCTGCCCTACACTAAAAGAAACCTTTGCTATTCTAACCATAACTTGTGCCTCTCTCTTCATAGCTGATCTTAAAGTGGACCAACACCCAGCCGGATCAACCGATCCGATCCCTCCCTGCGGGGCATCCAAAATCGGGATGCCTCGCTGTGTGAAACCCCCCAGGACGCCGGTAAACCTTACCTGATTCCCCGTCCAACTGTGCATGCATGGGTCGCGACTGCATCTCGCCCTTCTCCATTTGTGAATGGCCGGCGCGGGCGCGCTCCCTGTTATAGGGAAGCGCGAGATGCGGCCGCCAGCGTGCTCGGAGCCGCTGCGGTAAGACATCTCATTGACGTGCATACCACAGCGGCTCAGAGCGCGCTGATTGGACGAGTGGCCGCGCATGCGCCGTAGGAGCGGGGTGAGGTGAGTTGATCTGGGCGTTCTGGGGGGTTTCACATAGCGGGGCACCCCCGATCGGTCAAAATCCTGGGTGTTGGTCCACTATAAAAGTGATTCAGCGGGCAAATACAAAACAAAAGGGAACAGGCCCAAAGGTGGGCAACAAAAACTTATCAAGAAAGACTTAAATAACTTAATTTCTACAGTCTAGAGGAAAAAGGGAGAGGGGGACATGATTGAGACCTTTAACCCTTTTGCTGCCAGCCTACCTGCAGCTTTTGTCACGCTTTGTTGCCAGCCCATGTTTCACTATTTTGCGCTACACATGTTCATCTGTGATTTTTGAAAGGATTTCCAGGGATTTCCCAGGAAAATTATATATTGTTTTTTTCAACAGAGTCTGGGCTTCAACATGAAATGTCTTGTTTGGCCTTTTTTCAGTGTATTCTCAATACTTTTTGGTGAAATATGTGCAAAGAAAATAAAAAAAAAATCTATTTTCTGCAATTTGTAGTGTTTTTTTGTAATAAAAAATGTAAGTTTGTCAATAAAATTTTATTGCGTGCATAACCCCAATTTCTCCCGGTCACAGCGGTACAACATATGTATTGGTAGACAACCTTTCCTGCCCAGGAGACTCCCCCAAACTGAAACAGAGCTTTAGGAGATTTTCAGATAAAATACAACTGCACTATGCGCTATGCGCACCTTGCAGTTTTTCCAGAAAAACAACCCTTTACATTTGAAATACCCCCCACAAACTATATATTCTTTGGAAGTACACGCCTCAAGCCTTCTAGGCGTACCAAGCTTGTTTATGTGGGCTTAGTTTTCTGGAAGTAATCCCTCAATGTATTCTTTGGTTGCACAAAGTTTCCCTAAAAAAGAATAAAACGGAAGAATCAAGCCACATTTTCCTAAAAAAAAACTATATGCAAACAAGAAATAACAAGTAAAATCTCAAAAAGCAACATGCCTCGAACAGAACGATACCCAACATGCATAGGTACTGTCAAGGGAAGAGTTGGCAAACACCACAAAGTAAAGCGTGCGCATAACAGTAATTTTACTTGAAAATTTCAGCTCTGCAGACAAAGTGCGCACCTTGCAATTTTTCAACCAAAACAACCCTTTACATTTGGAATATCCCTGATAAACCATATATTCCCTGAAAGTACACATGTTAAGCTTTCTAAGAGTACCCAGCTTGTTGTAGTAGGCTCACCTTTATGGAAGTAATCCCTCAAAGAATTCTTATGTTGCACAGGGTTTCCCTAAAAAAAATGAATACAAAAACTGAATAAATAACATGTTTTCCTAAAATATAAATATGCAAATAAGAAAAAACAAGCTAAATCTGAAAGAGCAAGGTCCTCCGAGCAGAACAATACCCAACATGCATAGGTACTATTAACTCTTTTAATTGCCAGCCTACTTGAAGTTTTGTCACCCTCTGTTGACAATTCATTTTTCCCCATTCTGCGCCATGTTTAACTGTGATTTTTGCCGGAATTTCCAGGAAATTTATAGATATATATTTTGCAGCAGAGTTTAGGCTTTAACATGAAATGTCTTGTTTGTAATTTTTCTACTGTTTTTTTTAAATATTTTTGTGTAAAAAAACAAAACAAAAATAAATAAATAAATAAATATTTTTTAGACAATTGTCTCCTTTATTTTAAATAAAACATTTACTTTATTAGAGAAAACCATATTGCACGTGAAAGCCCAATTTCTCCCGATTACAACGGTACCACATATGTATTGGTAGCCCCCCCCATTCTTGCCCAGGAGACCCCCTGAAAATAGCACTTTATAACATTTACAAATAAAATACTACTACTATCCACACTATAAACATAAGGGGTTAATAAAAAAAAATGACATAGGGTCCCCTCTCCTGGGGGGGGGGGGGGGGGCATTTTTTGGGGAATTTTAGGGGTTAAAAACCCTTAAAACTCCCCCAAAAAATGATATGGGGTCCCCCTTACCCATCATAACCAGCCCTGGACCAGCTATGGGGGCTTGTAGAACAGGGTGCAAGGGGGCCAGCTTTGGTGGCCCCGCCACCCTGCAGGCTACAAGCCCACATAGCCATGGCCCGGGCTTTTCTGCCCCCCCCCCGGGCTTTGGGGAGGCAGGTAATTGGGGTGCCGGGGGTTAACGGCAAGTCACCCGCTAGCCGCAGGTGACTTGCCAGCCCCCCAGCCTTGTGAACTGGTATAGGGATCTCATGGATCCCTTACCAGTTCACAAGGGGTTAAGTGTAAAAAAAACTCCAGAAACAAGCAGAAAAAATATTTTTTTTATTTTTTTAATGCTTTTTAATACTTACCTCCCATCCATCCCTGTGTCCCACGCTGATCAATCTGGCTTCTGCTCTCCTGCTGCAGCTGGAAGCCTTTTTTAGCTGCTGGGCAACAGAACATAAGGGCTTAATTTTAAGGGTTAAAACCCTTAAAAATCCCCCCAAAAAATGAAATGGGGTCCCCCCTACCCAGCATTACCAGCCCGGGACCAGCTATGGGGGCTTGTGGGAACAGAGAGTGGAGGGGCCAGCTTTTGTGGCCTCCCACCCTGCAGCCTACAAGCCCACATAGCCTATGTGGGCCCGGGCTCTTCTGCCCCTCCCTGGGCTTTGGGGAGGCAGGTAATAGGGGTGCCGGGGGTTAATGGCAAGTCACCTGCGGCTAAAAAAAAAAATGACATTTATTTTTTACTTTACTCCAATCCTGTGTCCCCCAGCGATCTCCGATGACAGCTGACAGTCTGCTCGGGTGTTTGGAGGAGAGAGCCTGGGGGGGGGGGTGATCACAACCCTCTGCTCCAAGCACCCGAGCAGACTGATTCTTAGTCTTGGGTGCTGACTGCAGTCGCGATCCAGGAAGTGGGGGGGGGGGGGGAGGGCGATTTCTGCCCTCGCCACGGAAGAGGCTGGGGGGGGGGGGGTGATCGGAGCCCCCCCCCCCAGTGAAGAGGAGACCTGTCGGGAGGCAGCGCGACCGCAGGTAAGTAAATGTCATTTTTATTTTTGTATTTTTCTTTACAGTTAGCAGCTGCTGCTGCCAAAGCGGGGGGCCTATTCCAGGGGCTCTCCTGGAGCCATCCGAGCCCCCACGGGGGATCAGATGGCACTAAATTAAAGAGGAGACCCAGCCGGATCCAACGAGGGGTCAGGTGAGTATTTTTATTTTATTTTTTTTTTAACTAGCAGGGGGGGAAAGTCAAGCACGTAACAAAGTCAAAGTCATGATTGGCGCTACTTCAGCGATCAGTTAATCACCTGATCACCAGCTCCGAGGCCGCCGCATCCCGTGCCATCCGTAGGAATTACATGGATTTGGGTTTGATGACTAATTGGGATCACAACTTGCCATCAATCAGAGCAATGCCACGCCATCTTCATTCATTGCAATGGAGTGTGTTGAGGTCTGACACGCCCCACCTCTATTGTAGTGAATGGAGAGGGTGCGGTCACACCCCTGTGACTGATGGTGGGGACCCAGCGGCTCACGGTCCAGTAATTGGGTGAGTTACTGATCACTGAACTAGCACCGATAGGCTGTGCAGGACAAAAGGTAAGTACCATTTTGTTTTCTCTTTGCCTGCTGAATGACTTTAAACATTTTCTTTGTAAGTAATTTCAGCTTGTATAATAAAACAGAATTGCAATTTAACCTTATGGTTTTTCCCTCTCTTTCCTATTCTCTCCAGGTAGAAGATCCAGAAAAAATAATTTGGCTAAACATGCTGTAATCTCTCCAGATGTTAAAAGAGAAGATGACACTACAGCAAAGTCTGCAGGAGAGCTGACTACTGCAAACCATCATGTGTACCCTGCACATCTCTTGTCTCACCCCTCTACGCAGAAATGTTATATGAATGTCCTCACTCATCATGCAGATCATAGTTCTAAGAGGCAATATTCTTGTTATGAATGTGAGAAATGTTTTCCTCAGACATCACAACTTATCAGACATCCTCCCAAACACCCTGCAAATTATGGCACCACCACCACCACGCGCCGGTCATTATGGATGCATGCACGCCACGACCGGGTTCCCCCGGGGTGATGACGTGCATGCGTCCCTTTGATTCAGCGCGTCTGTGCAGTATTACTCTTTAGTTATGCGTGTCACGGGCCAGAGGCTTCGCCTCTCTCACTGTGTTGATTGGCTATTGCGCTGTCTGTGCTTACATCCGGGGATGTTGGTGGCCCCTCCCCCGGGTGACGTCTCTGCATCCATCTCGCCATTTTTGACTCTGGCGCTTCTCCGGCCGGGACGCGTCAGAGCCTGTCATCACGGGTGCGTCGCCGGCCGGGGCGCGCCCGCAGGCGTGGGAGGCTGTCGCCTGGGCTGAGCCGGCCAGCGTCATTGGATTTATTGCCTCAGGTGTTGGGAGCGGTTCGCTGTCATTGGGCAGGTAAGCGCATATATACAGGGGATAGGGCTACTCTAGAGCTTGTCCTGAGGAAGTGACGCGTTGTTCGACGTCACGTAACGCGTAGATGAGCGGGGCAGTGGGCAGGTGGTCGTTCTGGCATGTGAGTTCATTGTCTCTTGTTTATGGGGGTCGTGTTCTTTGGTCTCCCCTGGCGTTGTGTTCACTATTGAGTTTCACAGGTGCTTTTAGCCTGCATGGCTACTGGCCTTATATAGATTTATACTTGTCTAAGTTTTATATTATTTATTTGTATTATTGTATAGGATACATTGTTTAGAGATAGGTTGTAGGTTAGTTTGCACACAGCACATATGCACTTTATACTTAAGCCAGGTTTTATGTACATGAAATTTTGACCATCTTAGATTTTTACCTCCGCCCCCACTGCCCCTGCAAGTTTCCCTTCCTATTGTAGATACAGTTTTGTCTTATATGTTTTTTTAGCGATGTCCAGTGTTTGTCTTTGTCAATAATAAAGTGATATGGATTTAAAAAAAAAAAAAAAAAAAAAAAAGTGGTGGTGCCATAATTTGCAGGGTGTTTGGGTGGGTAGTGGGACCTTCCCGTCTAGAGTTTTTGGTTATTGAATCACCCGCATGTGCACACCACAGGTTGTTCATTTTTCTTTATTATAGTAGTTATTTTCAGTGCAGTCTCAAATCACCTTTTATAGTAACTTATCAGACATGAAATGGTTCATACAGGAGAGAAGCCATATTTCTGTTCTGAATGTGGGAAATATTTCTCTCACAAATCAGACCTTTACAGACATGAAAAAGTTCATACAGGGGAAACCCCATATTCATGTCCTGAATGTGGGAAATGTTTCTCTCACAAGTCACATCTTAACAGTCATCAAAGAGTTCATACAGGGGCAAAGCCATATTCATGTTCTGAATGTGACAAATGTTTTTTTGATAAATCAGACCTTAAGAAACACAAAAGAGTTCATACAGGGGAGAAGCCATATTCTTGTTCTGAATGTGGGAAATGTTTCTCTTCCAAATCAACCCTTATCACACACGAAAGAGTTCATACAGGTCAAAAGCCATATTCCTGTTCTGAATGTGGGAAATGTTTTTCTCACAAATCACACCTTAGCACACATGAAATGGCTCATACAGGTAAGAAGCCAAATTCATGTTCTGAATGTGGGAAAGGTTTCTCTCACAAATCGAGCCTTATCAGACATGAAACAGTTCATACAGGGGAGAAGCTATATTCCTGTTCTGAATGTGGAAAATGTTTTCATCAGAAATCACATCTTATCAGACATGAAAAGGTTCATACAGGGGAGAAGCCATATTCATGCTCTGAATGTGGGAAATGTTTCTCTCATAAACCAGTCCTTATCAAACATGCAAGAGCTTATACCGGAGAGAAGCCATATTCCTGTAGTGAATGTGGGAAATGTTTCTATCAAAAATCAAACCTCATCAGACATGAAAGAGTTCATACAGGGGAAAAGCCATTCAGCTGTTCTGAATGTGGGAAATGTTTCTCTCAGAAATCAGTTCTTATCACACATGAAAGAGTTCATACAGGGGAGAAGCCATATTCTTGTTCCAAATGTGGAAAATGTTTCTCTCAGAAATCAAACCTTATCACACATGACAGAGTTCACACTGAAGCAATGCCATAGACTTGTTCTGAATGAGGGAAATGTTTTTTTCAGAAATCACACATGAAAGAGTTCATACAGTAAGGATCATGTTTTGTGGAAATGTTTTCCAGTTTCTGCTAGATCAAGGTATCCATCAAATGTGGGTTCTAACATATTGGATTATATGGAAACTGACATACAATAGTCTTTAAGAGCAGTCAGGGGCTGTACAAGGCCAATGTATTTTAGAAGAAAACACGGAACATAGATGTGCGTTTTCACAGCCCACGCTTCACTTTCAAACTTTTTGTTTTGCTTCATAAACATTACAGATTTATGATCCAATAAACAATTTAACAAGCTAAGTTTGTACAGTGTTTGGCAATCAGTTATTGATAACTTTATAAAGACTGTTATGTAACAATCATTAATATAAAGAGAGTATATGAAATCAATTTCGCAATTTGAGTCCCTTGTTATGGATTCAACATTTTTTAACCATATTCAGTCCAGGTCGTCCCAGAAGTGATGACAATTGGGTATTCCACCGCTAGGTGGCGCTCGACTGCAAGATCAAAAGCTGTCGCTCCTACCGGCCCCCTATAAAAGCAGGTGTCTAACTATGATTTCCCCAGTGTTCATCGTGCAGTCTGGCTGCATGAAGATCGTTGGATACTCTCTCCTGGATACTGCAGCTGAGCGGGGCCTCCTAGCCCATCAGCCGCTGCAACCTTATTCCCACTGATCCTGTGGACCCACTACTGCCTCTCAGCCTTGGCTGATCGGGATGGTGAAGGCAGGGAGAACGCCGGGGTCAGGCGTTTGGCAGAGCTAGGCTCTGGGCCGCAGACCCTGACTAAAGGGTAGCCGGCCATAGGCTGATGGTGAGCCCATAGGGGGGGGAACCACTCACACCCACGGGTGTCATGCCCCCCCTGCCCCACAAGCTTTATTATGTGTTGTGCTTGGTGGACTTTCATTTTAATTGCACTGACATCTTTGTGACTCTGAAGTAGTCCCTTGAGCTGAAAATGCACTGTTTTTTGGCTCTTACCTCCTTCGTTTCCTCGAGTTCTCCTGCTCCTCTCTCCCCTCCATCTTGGATGCTGCGCTGCTCGGCGGAGGTGTTTTCTTTTTCTGAGGCCGCGGCCTCTGCTGCGGAGGTGCGGGCACGCGCGCTTGCCACACGGATGGTGTGGTGGCCCCTCTGTGGGCTGTCCTGTTCTCCTGGCTGCTGGGCTTCACCCTCCATCTTGGGGGCGGGCGCTCTTTTCGCGCCGTCGGCGGGGGGCGGGCTGCGCGATGACGCTTTTTGCATCACTGCTGTGCGGCCCCATAAGCCATGTCTTATGGTGGTATCCCCCCAGTTTGATCCCTTTAATGTTTGGGCTTTCCTGGATGGCAATCCATAAGAGCTCACGGCCCAGTACAAATAATATTGATGACCATTTGTAACCTAAGCGGGTGCCCCTGTAGATTGAGTCAGAGCGAAGCCCTTTACTGCACTGCGGAGGGTGAGGTGTAAATTCCAGAAGCCCCATTTATTTAGCATATAATGCATATAGTACAACGTTAGGGCGTCAAAGTCTGTGTTTCTGTATATCAGGTGAACGGCAGACTATGGATAGTCTTATGTTGGGCCAGTTGCAATAATCTGCATGTGTTATCTTGGGCCTGCATATGCAGAAAAAAGCCCACTTGATCTTTATTGACCATTGACCCTAGAAAGGTATTTATTCTAGTCACTAAAATGTTCCCCAGAATTTTAAAGTCTACATTCAGAAATTAGATTGGTCAGTAGTTTTTTGCATCCGTGTGGTCTTTGTCTGGTTTCAGGATCATATTAAATTATGTTTCCAAGGATGTTGAGTTTAAGGCATCTTGATCTTTGAGGGATTTGAATTTTTCCTAGATAGGGGCTTAATTATTTTGCAATTTTTTTATAGTACAGGGCTTGATGCTTTTAATGGCATCTAGCACCTCAAGCATTTATGCTGTTATGCCATGTCATGTAATTTGGGAAAGGCTCAAAAAAATCTGTCAGCTGCGTCTCGAGAGAATGGAGAGGGGGGCGCTGTAAAGTTTTTTAAGTAAGTTTTGAAAAAATTTAAATATTTTTGGGGGCCTTAGCTGTCTTGATGTCAATTTGGTGTTTTAGTAGTACTGGGGACTGACTGGGTGTAGTGTATTTGTTAGCCAATGGCGTGTCTGCTTTATTATCTCCTGTATAGTACTCCTGCTTAACCCACCTTAGCTTGGCCCCCTGCCACCTCGTCCAGTGCCATATTTAGTTGTACTCATGTCTCCCTGATTTTTTCATAAGCTCTGTTGATGGACCAGACTCGTTACAATTGATTTAATTGGGAAATGAGGTCTGCAATTTTTGGGATTATTATTAAAGTCTTATAAGCTTCCCATACATTGACTGCTGATCCACGTACATACAAGGGCATATATATACATATAAGGGCTAAATAATTCTTTTATAACTTCTCCATTTAACATTCTCTATTTCATGTATGAGGAGGATACTGAGCAGAAAACAATATACATTACTTAGTTATGGTTGAACAGGGTATATAGAAAAACAGACATAAAAGCCTATGTTGAGAAATTGTAGTAGTAAAGGACAGGGTTCAGTAATTTTCCAAAAGTGTGGCCACGCACTGCACACAACGTAGCTATATGTTTATGTCCCGTTAACGCCATATGGGAAGGACTTTATGCTTCTAAGAGCTATGAGTTATAAATGCTTCCATTCTAAAACTGCAAAAATATTATAAGGGTGAAGCTAAAGTGATAACAGAACAGTTCTGAGCCCAACCTACCTGTTATCGCAATCTATGATAATCAACATATGGCAATTAGTGGTATTCTATCTAAATACTGGCTTATTCTAACACAAGATAGTAACTCGCAGGAACATAGGTTGGTGTTTCGTAGATGGAAAACAATTAGGGACAAATCGATTAGGAATAGGTAATCAGTGTAAACGTTTACAAGTTAAAAATATAAGCTTACCTAATGGGCAACACAGAAGATTTAGTACCTTTATTATAATCTACTTGTCATTGTAAATGCATTTATATTGCAAAAACAATAGAATATGGAAGCAAAGGATTTATAAACACATATGATGACTTTACATTTCAAGCATTGTCTTGTGAATGAACTTGAGATATCACAGCTTTCCTTTTATTATGAATAGCACAGCACAACGTACATTATATATATATATATATATAAATGACATACATGTATTCAAGAAAGTAGTTGCGGGTTGTAAAAGTGAAAAATTATTTTCCTGTTGGGAGGAGGTTGGCTACCCCTCTATTTATATATTTGCTTAAAGTTTGTACTTGCCTCACCCTTAGAGCAGAGGAAAACCCAGGATTTCGACCATCCAGAGCAGGGCCGGCTCAAGGTTTATGTGGGCCCTTGGGCGGCATGGTCTCAGTGGGCCCCTTTGTGGTGAAGAGTCACACAGCCTGAAGATGCAGGGATGCAGCCACTCTTGTTCACATTGGCGAGGGACCAGGAAGGAGGAGAGTGTTGCGACACCCTGGAATCTAAATGATTCCAGGGCCGTGCCACTAGGGTTTTGTTCAGCTTTAAATAAGCTGTTCCCGTATATGGACATATATTCAGCCATAAATGAATGGACACCCTTAACTAAAACACAATGTAAGTGGAATATATAATGACTCGTTCCTTCTGTCCTCCCTTAGTAGTTAGTACGTTTTATTTATAATCCATAAGTTCTAAAAAATGATAATTCATATTCATAATGTGTATGGATTTCATAGTTTTAACACAATATTACAATAATCATATAAAATGTGTGTGTATATATATATATATATATATATATATATATATATATATATATATATACACACACACACACACACACAGTGGCAAACTGGGACCAAATCTCATTTCATTTCATTGGTCCCACCATCCCATGACCAGGATATCCAGACTGAGCTCCTCTGACTGTAATCCCTGACCAGTTTATGAGTGTGCTCCAAGGCTGTAGCTATAGAATGGTAGTGACAGGTCATGGGCAGGGGTGGATATGACCAAATCAAGTGGTACTGAAGCACTGGAGCTGCAGGGGGGAAACCACATGGCAGAAGTGTATATGGCCTCCCAAAAGCCATGGCGCTAAGGCTATAGCATTGGGGCAGAACATGGGCTGGGATTTCTTGGCTGAATGGGTACAGGAGGGCCAAGTACAAGGTGGTTGGGGGGAAAATAAAGTGCCAGGAATCAAATGAAAAGACAGCAGCTTAACTGGCCCATTGGGAAATCTTTTCTTAAAATGAAAACTTCCACCTGATTAAAATGTCTGTTGAGAGAATTTGTTTCAGAACAATTTGTACAATTACAAAGCCTCAATTTGATTAAAGAACTAGTATATAAGCCATTTAAATGACACAAAGCAGCTACACCAAAAACATTTCCCATATTCAATAAGTGATTACAGCTTTTCTCCTATATGAACTTTTTCATGTCTGATAAGGTGTGCTTTCTGAGAGAAACACTTCCCACATTTAGAACATGAATATGGTTTCTCCCCTGTATGAACCCTTTTATGATTGTTAAGGGCCGATTTCCTAGAAAAACATTTCTCGCATTCAGGACAGGAATATGGCTTCTCCCCTGTATGAACTCTTTCATGTCTGATAAGGTCTGACGTCTGATTAAAACATTTCCCGCATTCAGAACAGGAATGTGGCTTCTCCCCTGTATGAATTCTTTTATGCGTCACAAGGTTAAATAGAATAGAAAAACATTTCCCACATTCAGAACAGGAATATGGCTTCTCCCCTGTATGAACTCTTTCATGTCTGATAAGGTCTGGTTTGTGAGAGAAACACTTCCCACATTCAGAACAAGAAAATGGCTTCTCCCCTGTGTGAATTATTTTATGTGTGATAAGGTTAATTTGAACAGAAAAACATTTGCCACATTCTGAACAAGAATACGGCTTTTCTCCTGTATGAACTCTTTTATGTCTGATCAGATCTGGTTTCTGGCAAAAACATTTCCCACACTCAGGACAAGAATATGGCTTCTCCCCGGTATGAACTCGTTTATGTGTGATAAGGTGTGATTTATGAGAAAAACATTTCCCACATTCAGAACAGAAATACGGCTTTTCCCCTGTATGAACCTTTTTATGTGCAATAACATTTGATCTATGATTAAAACATTTCCCACAGTCAGAACATGAATATGGCTTATTAGAACTATGAGCTGTATGATGGGAAAGGACATTTCTATAACAAGCCTGTGTAGAGGGGTGAGATATAAAATGTGTGGAGACCACATGTGAGTTTGAAGTAGTCGGGTCTATTGTAGCCTTCGCGGTGATCGCGGTGATGTCATCTTCTATTTTAGCATCTGCAGAGACAACAGCATATTTGGCCACATTATTCTGTCTGTAACGTCCACCTGGAAAATAAATAATAGATAGACAAGTTAAAAATTGCAACTCTGCTCGGATATAAAACGGGTTACTAAAATCACAATAATTGACCAGAACTGAAAGGGCAAGGTTTATGATTGGAACAGGAAAGATTTACGCTCTAACTGTGCAGTGTTCTTTATTATATGGTAGGGCGACAGTTTAGGATAACCTCCAGTTTCATTTCTTCTAGCAGATATAACATTTAGAATGCAATATAACAATTATTATTATTGTATACCTATATCTAGTACAAAGTAGATATTATAGGACATGGAAAAACAAACACTTATCATACACAAGATATCTGTCATGAATGACTTGCCTTCAGCCCTAGGCAACTGGCCAGGGTTTCTCCTGCCCAGCAGCCGCTTCTGCCTCAGATGCCAGCTCCAGCCGCGCGTGTGTCGCCGAGAGCGCCCTCCTCCCTCGTCCACTGTCATTCTACTTGTGTTTGCGCGCGAGTACAGTCAGCTTATGTCCTCCGGTGGTGCTATACACAGAGTGCCCACTGGAGGCTGTTTAAAAGAGCTAAACCGACTGTAATCAGTAAGTGGTCGTCAGAAGCCTCTGACATCTGCTGGCGCTGTAACGGGGATAGAGGGGACATGATACATATCTTCTGGTCCTGCCCGGCTATCAGTAATTTTTGGGGCTCAGTCAGGGAGATTGCGGGCAGGGTGACGGGGGAGAGGGTGCCGGATGACCCGGCCTTCTGTCTCTTGCACATGACCAAGGTTCCCCTGAAAATATACAAAAAATCTCTGTTGTGCCACCTATTTAATGCGGCTAAGTCCTGCATCCCTCTTAAATGGAAATCCCCCGAGCCGCCCACAGTGGCAATGTGGATTTTGAAAGTAAATGAACTCATGCGATACGAAAGTGTGATTCTCTCGCGAGACAATAGGTACGAGAGTTTCGCAGAGACATGGTACGACTGGCTGTGTTTTTCGGAGTCGGCAGACTGTGCTGCAATAGTGGGTGATGCCCAGAGAAATGCTCCCTAGGTTTCCATTTCCTGTTCCCAGTCCTCCCCCCCCCCCCCCAGTTACAGTTTTAACATGTATCATAGAATTGAACATTTGAGTTGCCTGTATAACAATCTTTATTGCTCAAATTATATGTCAACTCCTTTACTTCGATTGCATTGGCCTTTGCTTTATGCCTTGCTTACCTGTATCTGCACATTCGTTGTATGTTTTTTGTTTGAAAAAACTATAAATAAAGAATATTAAAAGAGCTAAACCTAGGAGGTGCAGTTCTGGGCAGTATGCCTTTGGAGTTCAGCTGGAACAATCAGCCCAGAGCTCTCTAAGTGCACCAATCAAACCACAGATCCAAAGTGCACCAATCACAGTCGCTGTCTCCCTGTCCAATCCAGCCGGGTTCAGTCCTATAAAGGGATTACCTCTTCAGTGTGTCAGTGCCTGTGATAGCGTTTAGCTGGCTTTGTTATTGTTCCTGTGATTGCCGGTTTATATCGTTATTGACCATCTGCTTGAATCTCGACCACGTCTTCGTCTCATCCCTTGTACTGCGCAGCTCTCTGACCTCCCGTTGTGACCCCTGGCTTGACGTCTGACTTCGCTTGAATTCTCCTGAGCACCCGAGTTGCTTCCAGTATTACCCGTTTCCGAAGCACCCGAACTGTTTCCAGTACTTACCCGATATTGCCCAGTCTGGCCTTTGGTTCATCTGCCTTCAACCTCTGTAAGCTCACATGCTTTGTGCTATTAAGTCCAGGGGGCAACCGTGTCCGGCGAGGCGTATATAGCGTCCCGGCAAACGGGGGCTTGTCTAAAGGTGAAGCTAGCAGCGGAGATTGGGGGTTGTGGGCTTACTCTGAAGGCGGGTGTCCCACGGGCCTGAAAATATCCTGAGTCTGTTGTGCCAAAGATTCAACAAATATAAGTTGATAATGCGGTACGATAAAGAGTGATGACAAATTAGAGAAAAGGAGAGTGGAGCCTTTAGGTTGGATCAGTAGTATGAACTTAGCGCGGTGGCAAGTTTCGAAGCGGGTTGGTTAAGCTAGATGATAGGCATACAAAGGAGGATTGGCACATTAGAATACACATCTCTGAAAGGAGCCAAGGCTTTCAGCCCTCTTAGCCAGCGACCAAACCTATGACCAGGCTGTAAAATCTTGTAAAAAACATGGTTGGGTGCTGTGGCTCCTTTAAAATTTGTATATTCTAATTGCTCTGCTCACGTGCACCTCTGAGGTTAGTTATATGTTTGGAGCAGCTGCCACTCATACTTTGCGTCTTTTGATTGTTCAGACTGTTTTCCAGATACTACAGTTTTCAATCGTGTGCCTAAAATACAAGCTCGTCCCTGTCTTTAAAGTGGGCCAACACCCTGAGGTGATCGGCCCGGGAATCTTATAGATCACCTCACACACCGCGGGACATCCGAGATCGGGATGTCCCGCGGGGTGAACCCCCCCCAAACCCACCTACCTTGCCTCCCTCGTGCCCCTCTAGGCGTGCGCGCGCCCGCGCCGGCCGTCTCTGAATGGCGGGCGCGCACACGTCAAGAGTGACGCGCGGGAGGCGCCGACGGGCAAGCTGCTTGTCCGTCGCTGTCAATCAGCTTGTCCGTCGGCGCCGATTGGACGGCGCGGCCACGTGGGAGCGGGGAGAGGTGAGTTTTGGGGGGTTTCACACAGCGGGGTGCCCCGGGGAAATGGACCAATACCCAGGTGTTAGGCACTTACCTCGTCGCCGTCCCTGGTCCCGCGACGCGCTGTCGGGTGGCGCCCGGTTGGCTGCTGCCCGACGGTCCCCGGGTGTGCCGGCTCCTCAGCGTTGTCGTGGGGGTCGGGGGTCGGCGGCGCGGGACGGTGTCGGCGGCCGCGCCGCAGCCCGCTCTGCGCGGCTGCGCGGGCCCGCCAGGCTTCCCCTTGATGCGGCGCTTCCTCCTCCCGGCGGGGGCGCGCCCGATCTACAACGTGCTCGCGCGCTCTGCGCGCGAGCACGTCTTCCTTATGCCTCCCGGCGGCGCTTTCCCCAGCGCGCCCGCCGGGGGCAAGTGTCAAAAACATCCAATCCGTGACCCGGTCAGAGGAGTGGACCCAGGGACTGGTCGGCCTGTCTGGCCTGGGCCGTCCAGCTCCTGGGACCACTCCTGTTTTATTGTGTGCACCAATCACCCTTGTTCCCGCCATTGCCCCTTTTCCCCACTGGCCAGTACTCCCTATAAAGCTGCACTGCTCCAGTATCCCGGTGCCCGTTATAGCTTCTGGGTTCTGGATGTGCGTTGCTGTGTCTCTAGTGAATACTTTGGATTTGGACTTTGACTATTCTCGCCTGCCGCCTGCCCCGACCATCTGCCTTGCCTGACCACTCTTTTGCCTGACCCTCCTGTACCTCGCCTGTGACCTCCTGGATTTGACCTCGGCTACCCTCGACTACCCTTTCGTTATATCCCTCGGAAACCTCGCCTGTGACCTCCTGGTTTGACCTCGGCCTGAATTACGGACTTTCGCACCCGGCATCCTCATTCGGGATTCCCTGCCAAACATCATTCTGCACCTTAAGCCGTTATCCTTTGCGCCTTTTAAGTCCTGGGGGCAACCGACTGGGAGAGGCATTACCCGTGTCTCCCACAAGCGGGGGCTTGTCTATAGGCGGAAGTGGCGGTGGAGATTGGGGGATATCGGCTTAAGACAGACGGGTGTTTGGTATAGTCCTGACATTATAACGGGCCAGAAAGAATGGACCAAATCCTGGAACAGGTACAAGCCTTAACTGCGGCTGTAGAGCACCTGGCTCACCGGGTTGCGGCCCAGGAGAACCGTCCTGCTCCTATGGTCCCCAGTCCTCAGGGGACTCCGGCCGCAGCCGCTGTGGAACCCAAAATTCCACTTCCGGAGAAATTCCATGGCGACAGAGCAAGGTTTGCCAACTTCCGAGACTCCTGCAAATTATATTTCCAGCTTCGGCCTGTCTCTGCGGGGTCTCAAGAGCAGCGGGTTGGACTGATCATCTCTCTTCTTCAAGGGGATCCACAATCTTGGGCCTTCAGCTTATCATCTCAGGACCCGGCTCGTCTCTCCGTGGACAGTTTCTTTTCCGCGATGGAAGTTCTGTATGACGACCCCGATAAAGGGGCAACGGCTGACGCTAAACTGCGTGCTCTTCGCCAGGGACGCCGTCCAGCCGAGGACTACTGCTCAGAGTTCCGGCGCTGGGCGGTGGACTCGCGCTGGAATAATCCTGCCCTCTGCGGCCAATTCCGGCTTGGATTGGCCGATTCCATTAAGGATACATTGGTGAACTATCCGGAACCTCAGACCCTGGACGAGTTGATGCACCTCGCCATTCGCATCGACCGTCGTCTTCGGGAAAGACGCCTTGAGAAAGGGTCACATTCCGAGTCAGTTCTAAGACCTGAGGCCCCAGTAGCGCAACCAGCTGAAGAACCGATGCAACTGGGCGCCACAAAACTCACTGAAGTCGAAAGACGTCGGCGTTTATCCGAGGGGCTGTGTCTGTACTGTGGCGGTACTGGTCACATGGTCAGACTGTGCCCAAAGAAGCCGTCGGGAAACTTCAGAGCCTAGGGGGTTTCGAGGGGGCCCTCCTAGGCTGTAAGGTATCACCTCATGTATCGTCACCAGTTCTTATTCCGGTGCAACTTAAAGTTAATTGTAAATATTTGAATTTAAAGGCTCTCTTAGACTCTGGAGCAGCAGGGAACTTCCTTGACGCTGAGCTAGCCCAGAGTTTAGGAATTATGCTCCAGTCCTTGTCCACACCCATCCGAGTTTCAGCCATCGATGGCACACCTGTTGCAGGGGGGTTAGTACAGTTTAGAACCCCTCCTATACATTTTAAGGTGGGAGCTAATCATTCTGAAGATATCAGTTTTCTAGTCCTGAGTATGCCTAGCACCCCTTTAATTTTGGGATTGCCTTGGTTACAGGAGCACAATCCCCAAATTGACTGGGCCTCGGGACAAATTATGAAGTGGGGGCGTCAATGCTTTCAAACTTGTTTGGAACTTCCGGTTCGGGTCACGCAATTATCTCCAACTAGAGTTCCCACTCCATACCTAGAATTTGCTGACGTCTTCTCAGAAAAGGCGGCGGACAAACTTCCTCCCCATAGACCGTGGGATTGCCCCATTGAACTCCTTCCTGGTACCATGCCTCCTAGGGGTAGAATTTTTAATTTAACCCGAGCTGAGAATCAGGCTATGCGGGAATATATTGCAGAAAATCTAGAAAAGGGGTTTATCAGGGCATCTTCTTCCCCAGCAGGAGCAGGATTTTTTTTTGTCGAGAAGAAGGATGGGGGGCTCCGCCCATGTATCGATTATCGGGGGCTAAACAATATAACTATTAAAAACAAATATCCCTTACCCCTTATTGAGGGGCTGTTTACGCAGGTGGCTGGGGCCCAAGTCTTCTCTAAGCTAGATCTCCGGGGCGCTTACAACCTCATCAGGATAAGACAGGGAGATGAGTGGAAAACGGCCTTCAATACTCTCGAGGGGCATTATGAGTATTTAGTTATGCCATTTGGTTTATGCAATGCCCCCGCGGTCTTTCAAAGTTTTGTAAATGAGATTTTTAGAGACTACCTTGGCCGATTTGTAGTTGTCTATTTAGACGACATTTTGATTTTCTCCTCGTCGCTTGTCGAACATCGCCAACATGTACGCATGGTCTTGCAAAAACTTAGAGAAAACTGTTTATATGCTAAGTTAAAAAAGTGCCAGTTTGAAGTCTCAGAGGTTCCTTTTCTCGGCTACATAATTTCTAATTCTGGTTTATCCATGGATCAATCTAAGGTGAAGGCAGTATTAGATTGGGAGCAACCCAGGGATCTGAAAGGCCTGCAGAGGTTTTTAGGCTTCGCAAATTTTTACAGGAGGTTCATTAAAAACTTTTCTTCCCTAGTAACCCCGTTGACAAATCTTACCAAGAAAGGGGGGTACCCGTCAGTTTGGCCGGTTCAAGCTGTTCAGGCCTTTGAGAAATTGAAAGGGGTCTTTAGTTCCGCTCCAGTACTGGTTCATCCGGACGGCCAATTGCCCTTTTTTGTGGAAGTGGACGCCTCCGAGATTGCTGTGGGAGCGGTTCTATCTCAATATCGCGGGTCACCTGAGCGCCTTCATCCTTGTGCTTTTTTTTCTAAGAAATTCTCGGCGGCCGAAAGGAATTACGATATCGGTAACCGAGAATTGTTGGCTATCAAGTTGGCCTTTCAGGAGTGGAGGCACTGGCTAGAGGGGGCTCAGTACCCAGTCACAGTCTTTACGGACCATAAAAATCTAGAGTACATCCAATCCGCAAAAAGACTAACTCCAAGACAGGCTCGCTGGTCCTTATTCTTTTCCCGGTTTAACTTCTCTATAACCTATAAACCTGGATCCAAAAACGTTAAAGCTGATGCCCTGTCTCGGAGTTTTTCTTTCTCTGACCTTCCCGAAAGGATGGATGTGCCCATATTGCCCCACTCCCTGGTGGTAGCCGCCATCCAACCTCAACTTCCTGATCTAACTCGGTTTCAGGCCGAAGCCCCACCCGAAAAACCTGACTCGGTCCAGTTTGTGCCCTCTCCTTACCGCACTGCCTTTTTGTCTCATTTTCACGAAACCAAAACGGCGGGTCATCCGGGGGTAAAGAAGACTATTGCTTTATTGTCCCGCCAAGTCTGGTGGCCATCCATTAGGAGCGATGCACAGAAATTTGTCCTAGCCTGTAAGATCTGTGCTCGGAGTAAGGCTTTAAGACACTCCCCTGAAGGCCCTCTACTACCATTGCCCATTCCTGCCTCTCCGTGGACCCACTTGGCCATGGATTTCGTTACGGATCTTCCCCCTTCCCAGGGATATACCGTTATTTGGGTGGTAGTGGACCGTTTTAGCAAAATGGCCCACTTCATCCCTTTAAAAAAGCTTCCCACAGCGCAAATCTTAGCACAACTCTTTATCACGCACATTTTTAGAATCCACGGTATCCCGGTAGATATTGTTTCGGATAGGGGGGTCCAATTCGTCTCCCGGTTTTGGAGGGCTTTCTGTGCTAAGCTGGGCTTCACCGTCTCTCTTTCTTCAGCATTCCACCCTCAGTCGAATGGGCAAACCGAAAGAACAAATCAATCTTTAGAACAGTATTTGCGTTGTTTCACGGCTGATACTCAGACGGATTGGGCCTTCTTCCTGCCGTTTGCTGAATTTGCATTAAACAACGCTTCACATTCTTCCACAGGGGTTTCTCCCTTCCATTGTGTTTATGGCAAAGATCTGAAATTCTCAGCCCTTTCGGATCAACCCTCCAGTGTTCCCTCCTTGGATGACTGGGTTTCCAAATGGCCAGGGTTATGGAATAGAATCCAGCAACATCTGACTAAGGCTGTTTTTCAACACAAAAAATTTTCAGATCGTAAACGTTCTTCCAATTCTGGTTATGAGGTGGGAGATTGGGTTTGGCTTTCCACCAAGAATTTGGCCTTACGCCAGCCCTCCGCTAAGTTAGGCCCTAAATTTATCGGCCCCTTCCCCATAACACGAAAAATTAATCAGGTTACGTATCGTTTGGCCCTCCCTTCCTCCATGAAAATCTGTAAATCCTTTCACGTTTCACTTCTTAAGCCTGCAAAAAACCATGAGTCTAATAGTCCTCCTAGTCCTCTGTTAGTTGATGGGCATCAGGAGTTTGAGGTTGCCCGGGTTCTTGATTCCCGCTTCTTTCGAAACTCTCTTCAATACTTGATTGACTGGAAGGGATACGGCCCGGAAGAAAGATCTTGGGTTCCGGCCAGAGAGGTCCATGCGCAGAATTTGGTAAAGAGGTTCCATAGAGAGAATCCTTTGAAACCCAGCTTGGAGGGTCCAGTGGCCCCTCCTCAGGGGGGGGGTAATGTTAGGCACTTACCTCGTCGCCGTCCCTGGTCCCGCGACGCGCTGTCGGGTGGCGCCCGGTTGGCTGCTGCCCGACGGTCCCCGGGTGTGCCGGCTCCTCAGCGTTGTCGTGGGGGTCGGGGGTCGGCGGCGCGGGACGGTGTCGGCGGCCGCGCCGCAGCCCGCTCTGCGCGGCTGCGCGGGCCCGCCAGGCTTCCCCTTGATGCGGCGCTTCCTCCTCCCGGCGGGGGCGCGCCCGATCTACAACGTGCTCGCGCGCGCGCGCGCGAGCACGTCTTCCTTATGCCTCCCGGCGGCGCTTTCCCCAGCGCGCCCGCCGGGGGCAAGTGTCAAAAACATCCAATCCGTGACCCGGTCAGAGGAGTGGACCCAGGGACTGGTCGGCCTGTCTGGCCTGGGCCGTCCAGCTCCTGGGACCACTCCTGTTTTATTGTGTGCACCAATCACCCTTGTTCCCGCCATTGCCCCTTTTCCCCACTGGCCAGTACTCCCTATAAAGCTGCACTGCTCCAGTATCCCGGTGCCCGTTATAGCTTCTGGGTTCTGGATGTGCGTTGCTGTGTCTCTAGTGAATACTTTGGATTTGGACTTTGACTATTCTCGCCTGCCGCCTGCCCCGACCATCTGCCTTGCCTGACCACTCTTTTGCCTGACCCTCCTGTACCTCGCCTGTGACCTCCTGGATTTGACCTCGGCTACCCTCGACTACCCTTTCGTTATATCCCTCGGAAACCTCGCCTGTGACCTCCTGGTTTGACCTCGGCCTGAATTACGGACTTTCGCACCCGGCATCCTCATTCGGGATTCCCTGCCAAACATCATTCTGCACCTTAAGCCGTTATCCTTTGCGCCTTTTAAGTCCTGGGGGCAACCGACTGGGAGAGGCATTACCCGTGTCTCCCACAAGCGGGGGCTTGTCTATAGGCGGAAGTGGCGGTGGAGATTGGGGGATATCGGCTTAAGACAGACGGGTGTTTGGTATAGTCCTGACACCAGGATAGTCAAAATCCTGGGTGTTGGTCCACTTTAAAACGGATCAAAAGCCAGGAATCCCAAATTGGGATGACCCACTGTGTGAACCCCCCCCCCCCTCTGCTTCCTGGTGCCCTTGCTGATGTAAATAATGGGCGTCCGCATTCCTGCATCTTGAGGCTGTGAGCTCGCTCCTTCCCCCAGCGCCACACTGCAGGGACTGCATTCGTCCCCCCCGTTCGCCGAGACCTTGCATGTAAACAGAGCCATTTGCCAAGCTTTACATATGCACAGCAAAAGGCTCTAATTGGACAAGAGCATGCATATGCGCCATAGGATCCCAACTGGGAAAACACTGGAAAGGTGGAGTGCATAGATATTGTGCTAATGACCGATTTGTTCTCTCAGTTTGAAAAGATGTTACATGTTCTACAAATATGTTCTAATAAACCCCTGGCGAAGTGTCTAGCGGACACGCAACGCGTCGGTGGCGGCTGCTGCGGGGGACCTATGTGAGACTGGTGATGTAAAACTTTTTTACTTTTATATCTGTCATTTTGACTGTATCATTGGCTCGGTGGCGCTGTGTACATCTTTCGATTTTATTGTTTCCATTAACCTTGTCATCCTGGAACGCTGCAGAGCTTTGCACTATAGCACTTTAATGTAATTGGTACAATTGTTGTCTTTTTGCACTCCTGGTAACAGTGATGTTTGTTTTGGTTTGTAATTGTTTGTATTTTTAAGGGCACATTTTATTACATTGTTTGCATTTTTTACATTTTTCTCATTTTTGATACACTTAGCCTTGCACAGCATTGCACATCACGCACTATGCACCTTATCACATGATTGTTTTTATGGTTTTTTGACCTGTCAGCGCATATATATCATTTTATTTTAATTACTTATTCATTACATGTAATTTTTGATATACCACCCAGCATTATTATCTTTACTTAGATAGTCTCTATTTGTAGATAGGTTCCCCCCCTGTGTTTGTTTATATGTTTTTTAATTGTGTCAATAGTGTTGTTGTGTGTTGATTTAAACATTCAATATTATCATGGTTGTAATTCAGTAATAAAATATGGATTTATTTTTATCATTTTGAGTGCGGCCTGGTATATGGTGGTCATTTGAGAGGAGTTATCCAGGCTCCCCTCACTATATGTAGTTATTGTATCCGTGTTGACCATACGGGCCTTCTGCACCTTTTTATGCTTTTTTTCTGAGATAGTCGGACGGTGCATACCCATAGTTCTTTAGTACTAATAAACCAATCAACTGCCACCCAATTTATAAGAAGGTCACAAGACTGCTACAGTTACATGTGGATGGGCTGGCCATTGCTAAGGCGTAGCGATGTGCCCCACTCATCCTCCTGCATGAGGCAGAGCAGCATCTCAAAGAGGCCCAGGATGCTAAATGTTCCATCTGGGGTTGGGATGACACTATAGTGGAAGAGAGTATTACTCACCTGGGCTGATTTGTAGAGGAACTTCCTCCTCTTCATTTTTCACAGATACTTCTTCCTCCTCCTCCTCAGTTTTAAGATTTCTCTCTATAGTGTCTCCGGGGTCTGTGAATAAAGGTGAGAGAGACGCCAATGTAATGAGATGTATGAGACACACCAGAGAGTGCAGGGTGACTGAAACAGGAGAAGTCTTTTCTATAGAAAGTGTGTTACTCACCTGGGCTGAATTGCAGAGGAACTTCCTCCTCTTCGACCTTCACAGATGTTTCTCCCTCTTTCTCAGTTTTCAGATTGCTTACTATAGAGACTGTTAAAGGGATATGAAGTGTAATTTATTATAGGTTTATGTATTTTATGTGTTTATGTATTTTATATATGACTACAGATATTCCCTCAAAGATCCTGGCCAAAATAGGGTGTGAGCCTCAAACCCTGCCATTTGTCAATAGTAAACAGATCATGCCCCATGAATTCAATAGGCTGGGCTGCATTGTAATACGTTTTATATTCACACCTATGTGACAAGTAGCTGAGGTGTGCTCTGATCTGCTCTCCCTCCTGACGAAGGTGCTTTTACCGAAACGTTGAGGGTTCCGGTTGTCATTCTGATCTAGGTACACTGCCACTGTCTTGACTTACAATTGCTCTGTTAAAGGAGCAGTATCGCGAATTTTTCTTGGTGACTTATATTTAAATGGTACTTTGAATGTAGGTAAGTGTTGGAGTAAGAATTACAAATGTAGAAAAAAATAATGTGTGTGTTGAGCAGCTGGAGACTAATAGCTCATGTTTATGTCTGATGAGTGTTGGTCCCGACACTCTGGCCTGTTCCACACTGAGGAGAGGGGAGAAACAATGTAACAAAGTATCAGCTGTTCAGTGCTGGCAGCCGTCCAGCATAAGATAACAACATTGCAACATTGCCTGGCCAGAACTCATATATGTAAAACAGAGAGAAAAGCTCTAGAAGTCATTTAGCTGATTTTGACAGTTTTCCCTTCATGTTGGCTCTGCTGCAGAATCTTTCAGTTTACCATTTTCTCTCTTTTCTCAACACATTTTTCCATATGATCTTTCTTTCAGCTTTGTGTGTTTTGAACAAAGCCCAACCCAGGATTTTCACTATCTAGAGTTTTGTTTTGTGCCCCTAGGGGCATCCCGACTTGGGATGCCCTGATATGTGAAATGCCCAAGTTCGCCTGTGAAAACGTACCTTTCCCTGTCCCACAGCGCATGCGCGGGCTCTCATCCAATCAGCTCTGTTTGCACGCAGATGGGGAGCATGAGCAGTAACCTTCCTGGCCGCCCGGCCTGTCTAAATGACTATCTGCGCGAGCGCGCCAGAAAAATGGGGGGATCTGTGGTTATCCAGGGGTCGTTTCACACAGTGGGGCATCCTGGTTTAGAATGCCCAAGGGGGAAGGTCAATGGCCGGGTCTTATAGACTTCAGGGTCGGCCACTCAGGGTTTTGTTCCACTTTAATACCTTTAGATTTTCCTGCACAGTTATTCAAAGAAGAATTTCAGTCGTTTTCAGTCAGTTTAGTTTATTTTGTATAGATTTTACACATTTGAGTCACCTGGTCTCATAACAAAAGCAGCACCTCACACACACACAGCCGTTACCACTGATTACAGTGTCAGCCTCTGAGGTAAAGTGTTGCTAGGAGACCAGTGGGCTAAATGAAGCAGCTCACTAAATACAACCCAGCAGATCCCCCTATTCAGCAAATGGACTGAGCCATTGTCATTATACAATTTAAAAGAAAGGCAGATATTTTTTCCTTTTTCTATCGCAAGATTATTTATACACGTTATAAGCTATTGTGTGGCTATTTAATTATTTATCTTTTTTTAATGCAAATTTCGCGATACTGCTCCTTTAAGGAGCTGAAACCTCTAAATCCCTCATGCAATGTTATATAAATGTGGATACCCTGAAATGAAGGCTGAACTTTATGTTCATGTCCATTATATAACTATTATACGAATATGTTTCAGTAAACAGGTTGAAAAACATTAAACAATTTGTGTCAGCGCTGAAATATTTACAGAGCTAACGTATATATTGCTCAGAGACTGATAATCTGCATAGTATCAGAATCTGGAAGCAATAGAGCCAGTGGACCTTCAGCATCATTTAATGAAAAGCCCAAACCCTTAAAAAAACTATTTCCCAGCATCTAAAATTAATATATTTTATGTTTTTAGTCGCTTACTTATTATTATTTCCCCCACTGGGCTGCAACTCTAGGATATGAGCGCCGCCATCTTGGCTCAGTAGCATCACATACAAGTGCGGGGGAAGGCGGGGGTTATAGATGTACTTTGCACAGAGCAGAGCTGGGGTCAGGAAAAGGACAGCAATCCCAGAATGCAGAGCGGCACAGTCAGAAGACACTTCCTGTCTGCAGGCAGCCCGAGACCCCATGGGCTTCCATCTTGGACGGTTAAAAGGCTCAGAAAATGCAGTAAGGATGATTTTTAATGTGGGCAATCTGTATGTACAGGGTGAGGAGAACATATAAGATAGACTCTTATTCAGGGTGAAGGTCCGGATTAATGTGGGCAATCTGTATGTACAGGGTGGGGGAACATATAAGATAGGCTCTTATTCAGGGTGAAGGTCCGGATTAATGTGAGCAATCTGTATGTACAGGGTGGGGGAACATATAAGATAGGCTCTTATTCAGGGTGAAGGTCCGGTTTAACTAAGAAATTAATGTGGAAAGTGGATTTCTTAGATTACACTATGATATTGTGTAAGTACTGTGTTAGCCAGGACCTCGGAGGAGAGAGATTTAGGGATACTGATTACTGATAGCTGCAAGATGAGTGGACAGTGTAGCCAGGCAGTGGGAAAAGCAAGCAGGATGCTCGGCTGCATAGCTCGAGGCATCACCAGTAGGAAGAGGGAGGTTGTGATGCCGCTGTATAGAGCCCTGGTGAGGCCACAGCTAGAATACTGTGTGCAGTTCTGGAGACCTTACCTGCAAAAATACATTATTCAAATAGAACGCGTCCAAAGGCCGGCAACAAAAATGGTGGAAGGACTTAAACTTAAAACTTATCAGGAGAGACTTAAAGAACTTAATTTGTACAGTCTGGAGGAAAGAAGGGAGAGGGGGGACATGATGGAGACCTTTATATATGTGAAAGGATTAAATAAGGTTCAGGAGGGAAGTGTTTTTAAGAAGAAGCTTAATGATAGAACAAGGGGCCCAACCTGAAGCTGGTCGGGGGGAAGATCAGGAGCAATGTTAGAAAATGTTATGTTACAGAAAGAGTAGTAGATGCTTGGAACAAACTTCCAGCAGAGGTAGCTGAAAAATCAACAGTCACTGAATGTAAACATGCCTGGGATAAGCACACACCTATCCTAAGATAAAGAGAACATAAAGTATACACATAAGATAAAGAGAACATACAGTATACACATAAGATAAAGAGAACATACAGTATATACATAAGATAAAGAGAACATACAGTATACACATAAGATACAGAGAACATACAGTATACACATAAGATACAGAGAACATACAGTATACACATAAGATACAGAGAACATACAGTATACACATAAGATAAAGAGAACATACAGTATATACATAAGATACAGAGAACATACAGTATACACATAAGATACAGAGAACATACAGTATACACATAAGATACAGAGAACATACAGTATACACATAAGATAAAGAGAACATACAGTATATACATAAGATACAGAGAACATACAGTATACACATAAGATACAGAGAACATACAGTATACACATAAGATACAGAGAGCATACAGTATACACATAAGATACAGAGAACATACAGTATACACATAAGATACAGAGAACATACAGTATACACATAAGATACAGAGAACATACAGTATACACATAAGATACAGAGAACATACAGTATACACATAAGATAAAGAGAACATACAGTATATACATAAGATACAGAGAACATACAGTATACACATAAGATACAGAGAACATACAGTATATACATAAGATACAGAGAACATACAGTATATACACATAAGATACAGAGAACATACAGTATACACATAAGATACAGAGAACATACAGTATACACATAAGATACAGAGAACATACAGTATATACATAAGATACAGAGAACATACAGTATACACATAAGATACAGAGAACATACAGTATACACATAAGATACAGAGAACATACAGTATACACATAAGATACAGAGAACATACAGTATATACATAAGATACAGAGAACATACAGTATATACACATAAGATACAGAGAACATACAGTATACACATAAGATAAAGAGAACATACAGTATATACATAAGATACAGAGAACATACAGTATACACATAAGATAAAGAGAACATACAGTATACACATAAGATACAGAGAACATACAGTATACACATAAGATACAGAGAACATACAGTATATACATAAGATACAGAGAACATACAGTATATACACATAAGATACAGAGAACATACAGTATACACATAAGATACAGAGAACATACAGTATACACATAAGATACAGAGAACATACAGTACACACATAAGATACAGAGAACATACAGTATACACATAAGATACAGAGAACATACAGTATACACATTAGATACAGAGAACATACAGTATACACATAAGATAAAGAGAACATACAGTATACACATAAGATACAGAGAACATACAGTATACACATAAGATACAGAGAACATACAGTACACACATAAGATACAGAGAACATACAGTATACACATTAGATACAGAGAACATACAGTATACACATAAGATACAGAGAACATACAGTATACACATAAGATACAGAGAACATACAGTATATACATAAGATACAGAGAACATACAGTATATACACATAAGATACAGAGAACATACAGTATACACATAAGATACAGAGAACATACAGTATACACATAAGATACAGAGAACATACAGTATACACATAAGATACAGAGAACATACAGTATACACATAAGATACAGAGAACATACAGTATACACATAAGATACAGAGAACATACAGTATACACATAAGATACAGAGAACATACAGTATACACATAAGATACAGAGAACATACAGTATACACATAAGATACAGAGAACATACAGTATACACATAAGGGCAGACTAGATGGACTGTATGGTCTCCTTCTGCCGTCACCCTTCTATGTTTCTATAATGTGCATATTGTGGGAGTTATGTCGCTATTGATTTTATAGCTGATGAAGCTTTAGGCTCGGTTTACACCTCTGCACTTTATTCCGCATTGCAACGCAGTTACAACGCAAAGATAACACTGTAAATGATTCTAGATGGTATAGTACACACAGGTGAATAGGAGTCTATGTCAATGCAAGTGCAATGCATGTGTGACGCAGTGTACCTGTGTTGTGTTTGTGTTGCCATAGACTTTAGCATTTACTTATTGTGCAAAAAATGCAACGCAAACACATCAAAAGCGCAGCGTCTGTTTGGATGCAATGCCCCTTATTAACCATATATAACGCTTGCCCTTATTGCAACGGAAAGGTGAAAACGGAACCTTAGGGGCGTGTAGTTAGCATTTGTGCGAGCTGGCTAGTCACTTCTAAGTGGGTGGAGTTATCCCTATTTAAAGTGGACCAACACCCAGGATTTTCACTATCCTGGGTGTTGGTCCACTTCCGCGGGGTACCCCGACCACTGTGTGAAACCCCCCAGAAAGCCCCAAAAACTCACCTAACCCCACTCCCACGTGACTCGCTCCACCAATCACCGCCGAAGGACAAGCCAGGTCCGTCGACGGACAAGGTGAGAGCGTCCGCCGCCGCCGCCTCTCGCGGGTCCCTTTTACAGGGAGCACGCTCGTGCCGGCCATTCACAAATGGCCCTGATAGAAGAATGCGCGAGAGGCGGCGGCCTGCACATGCACCGTTGCAACGGGGAATAGGAAGGATTTGCGGGCGTCCTGGGGGGTTTCACCCGATCGGGGTGCCCCGCAGGCAGGGAGCTGATCGGCCCAGGAATCTTATAGATTCCCGGGCTGATCAGCGGTGGGTGTTGGTCCACTTTAAAGAGGAACATTACAGGTCATGGAGAGACCAGACCTGGCTTTCCCGGCCCCCCTGTCCCTCCGGTTTACAAAAAAGTGTCGCGCTCGGCATCCATCCCCTCCCCCGTCGTCCTCCGTCGGGTAGCGCCATCTTGGAATCCCGGCATGCACAGTGCCGCCCCTTAGATCTTGCGCATGTGCCCTGCCATTGCATAAGCTGCAAAGACACTCAGCGCAGAAGAGATCTGAGGAGCGTTGCGAGACAAAGGGGAAAGAGGGGTGGAAAGAGGACGGGAATGCTGCTGGATGTCAGCGTTTTAGATAACGGCAACATCCGAAAGGCGGGGAGGGGGGAGATGTTTAGAGCGGAACATCAGAAAAGGATGGCTCCTGATTTCGAATCTTGGAACTGCTTAACACGGGGGCTACCATGGAATCTTCTATGGATAAGTATCTCTACCTGTGATCTCCCTCTTTATCCATGATAACATTTATTGTACTGTAACTTAAAGGAGCAGTATCGCGAAATTTGCATTAAAAAAGATAAATAATTAAATAGCCACACAATAGCTTATAACGTGTATAAATAATCTGGCGATAGAAAAAGGAAAAAATATCTGCCTCTCTTTTAAATTGTATAATGACAATGGCTCAGTCCATTTACTGAATAGGGGGATCTGCTGGGTTGTATTTAGTGAGCGGCTTCATTTAGCCCACTGGTCTCCTAGCAACACTTTACCTCAGAGGCTGACACTGTAATCAGTGGTAACGGCTGTGTGTGTGTGAGGTGCTGCTTTTGTTATGAGACCAGGTGACTCAAATGTGTAAAATCTATACAAAATAAACTAAACTGACTGAAAATGACTGAAATTCTTCTTTGAATAACTGTGCAGGAAAATCTAAAGGTATTAAAGTGGAACAAAACCCTGAGTGGCCGACCCTGAAGTCTATAAGACCCGGCCATTGACCTTCCCCCTTGAGCATTCTAAATCAGGATGCCCCACTGTGTGAAACGACCCCTGGATAACCACAGATCCCCCCATTTTTCTGGCGCGCTCACGCAGATAGTCATTTAGACAGGCCGGACGGCCAGGAAGGTTACTGCTCAGGCTCCCCATCTGCGTGCAAACAGAGCTGATTGGATGAGAGCCCGCGCATGTGCTGTGGGGACAGGGAAAGGTACGTTTTCACAGGCGAACTTGGGGATTTCACATATCAGGGCATCCCAAGTCGGGATGCTCCTAGGGGCACAAAACAAAACTCCAGATAGTGAAAATCCTGGGTTGGGCTTTGCTCAAAACACACAAAGCTGAAAGAAAGATCATATGGAAAAATGAAAAATAAGAGAAAATGGTAAACTGAAAGATTCTGCAGCAGAGCCAACATGAAGGGGAAACTGTAAAAATCAGCTGAATGACTTCTAGAGCTTTTCTCTCTGTTTTAGATATACAAGTTCTGGCCAGGCAATGTTACAATGTTGTTATCTTATGCTGGACGGCTGCCAGCACTGAACAGCTGATACTTTGATACATTGTTTCACCCCTCTCCTCAGCGTGGAACAGGCCAGAGTGTCGGGTCCTGACACTCAGCAGACATAAACATGAGCTATTAGTCTCCAGCTGCTCAACACACACATCATTTTTTTCTACATTTGTAATTCTTACTCCAACACTTACCTACATTCAAAGTACCATTCAAATATGAGTCACCAAGAAAAATTTGCGATACTGCTCCTTTAAGAACTTATCATGTAATAACTGCCTGTAACATTTAAGGTCTTTCTGGGGAAAATTAGGGAACGTATTGGATTAGTGAAGGTTATTTACTGTGCTATTGAATTAAACTCGTTTTCATTTATACATCTTACTGTGTGTGGTGGATAATTTCTCACACAATAGATTCAGGCATTTCGGGAAATATTGCTTCTTGGAGCACGTCACTAGATGTGCGAGGAAGCCTCAGCGACCATTGGTTTGTGTCGGATTGTTGGCTCTTGGACTGATATGACTATGGTATTTGCGATATTTATAATATTAATCTCTAACAGAAATATTGGAGATTAATGGACGGCAAATATTAATAAACCATATTTTCCTCTTACAGTGTCTCCGGGGTCTGTGAATAAAGATGAGGGTGAGGCCATGAGAAGGTGCGAGTGTGTGATAATAGAGATGTGCTCAGTGGCGCCCCCTCTTACCCTGTGATGGGAGGAGCTGCTGAGCCTCCATCATGGTGTCCATGTAGAGATCGTGGTGTCCCTGTAGAGATCTTGGTGTCCCTGTAGAGATCTTGGTGTCCCTGTAGAGATCTTGGTGTCCTTCTGCCGGATACTCGCCCTGTCTGTCCGCTCTGTAGGCGTCACTCTGGAAGACATGAGATGAGACGTGAGATCAGCCTCTGGAGCCTCAGAGATATAGAAGAAGCCAGGTGGTGAGATATCCCAGCAGCACACACATAATTGAAGGGTCATCTGGTGAGCAGGAAGGTGAGAGGGGCAGGAGGGGTCCTATGGTGAGCAGGGGGGGGTGTGAGGGGCAGGAGGGGTCCTCTGGTGAGCAGGGGGGGGGGGGTGAGGGGCAGGAGGGGTCCTCTGGTGAGCAGGGGGGGGGTGAGGGGCAGGAGGGGCCCTCTGGTGAGCAGGGGGGGTGAGGGGCAGGAGGGGTCCTCTGGTGAGCAGGGGGGTGAGAGGGGCCGGAGGGGTCCTCTGGTGAGCAGGGGGGGGTGTGAGGGGCAGGAGGGGTCCTCTGGTGAGCAGGGGGAGTGTGAGGGACAGGAGGGGTCCTCTGATGAGCAGGGGAGTGTGAGGGGCAGGAGGGGTCCTCTGGTGAGCAGGGGGAGTGTGAGGGGCAGGAGGGGTCCTCTGGTGAGCAGGGGGAGTGTGAGGGACAGGAGGGGTCCTCTGGTGAGCAGGGGGGTGAGAGGGGCAGTAGGGGTCCTCTGGTGAGCAGGGGGGTGAGAGGGGCAGTAGGGGTCCTCTGGTGAGCAGGGGAGTGTGAGGGGCAGGAGGGGTCCTCTGGTGAGCAGGGGGGTGTGAGGGGCCGGAGGGGTCCTCTGGTGAGCAGGGGGGTGAGAGGGGCAGTAGGGGTCCTCTGGTGAGCAGGGGAGTGTGAGGGGCAGGAGGGGTCCTCTGGTGAGCAGGGGGGTGAGAGGGGCAGGAGGGGTCCTCTGGTGAGCAGGGGGGTGAGAGGGGCAGTAGGGGTCCTCTGGTGAGCAGGGGAGTGTGAGGGGCAGGAGGGGTCCTCTGGTGAGCAGGGGGGTGAGAGGGGCAGGAGGGGTCCTCTGGTGAGCAGGGGGGTGAGAGGGGCAGTAGGGGTCCTCTGGTGAGCAGGGGGGTGAGAGGGGCAGGAGGAGTCCTATGGTGAGCAGGGGGGTGTGAGGGGCCGGAGGGGTCCTCTGGTGAGCAGGGGGAGTGTGAGGGCAGGAGGGGTTCTCTGGTGAGCAGGGGGGGTGTGAGGGGCAGGAGGGGTCCTCTGGTGAGCAGGGCAGGTGGGTTATGCAGTGGGTTAAGAAGGGCAGGAGGTGTATGGGGGGGGGGGGGGGCAAGAGAGAAAGACTTCTGCAAGGCCCTGTAGGAGTAAGAGGAAAGTCACATATCAGCAGGGCATCTATGGTGAGTCGCAGTTGGTGTACGGGGGGGGGGGGGGGGGCCCTGATGTCGCCCCACCAGCAGAAGATAATAAATCTCTGTCTTTGGGGCGTTCCGGCTGATGCACGTACATTGAAGCGCATTTCTTAAAGCAGACCAACACCTGTGCGGACCTGTACCACTGCTATAAGACAGTCTGGAGGGAGGAGCATCCAGAATGCCGCCCCGCCCACGCACATAACCCCCAAGAACACCCATGAAAATGGCCGCCCAGCGCTCACCATTGTTCTGGCCACTGGACAGGTGTGGCCACGTGAGGGCCGGCGACCAATTGCGGAGCTGGACTCCCTTCCAGGATCAAGGCTAGAGGTAGGTAGGCCCTGCCCAGATTGTCTTATTGCAGCGCTAACAACAGCTGCGCAGGTGTTGATCTACTTTAAAGTGGACCAACACCCGATGCTGATCGGCCCGGGAATCTATAAAGTTCCTCAGCCAATCTATTCCCTTCCCCCAGGGCATCCAAAATCAGGATGCCCCGCTGTGTGAACCCCCCAGGTCACCCCCATACATTTACCTTGTTTCCCAGTCTAGCAGCACATGCACAGGCCGCATCCCCGCTATCCCTCTAGCAGGGAGCATGCCCGCGACAGACATCCCTGTTAGAGGAAAGTGGGGGATGCTTAGATGGCGTGATGTCAGTGGCTCTGAGCGCGCTGATTGGACGAGCGGCCGTGCATGCGCCGTCGGACCGGGAAGAGGCGAGTTCGGGTGATCTGGGGGGTTCCACACAGCGGGGCACCCCCGATCGGGAAGGACCAAAACCCAGGATAGTCAAAATCCTGGGTTTTGGTCCACTTTAAAGACAGTGACAGATCTCAGATGACACAGGGCAACCTACCAACTTCTCAGGGTGGGACAATTGTTAAATTAGGCCACGCCCCCTCATTGAGGGATGGATAGGAGATAGGACATGACAGTTACAATAATAACACTTTGAATAGGCAGATTAATCATTTATTGCTGCAGATCTGCATGTTACGCCTCAAAGAGGGACAAATGACAACAACGAGGGACAGGGGGACATGGACTAAAAAGAGGGACAATCCCTCCAAATCAGGGAGGTAAGCATCCCCTGGTTGAGGTGCAATGAGATTGGTCGGGCGTGGGAGCGCACGCTTCAGCCACAGGGAGGTGGGAGATGCCGGCGCTCCCCGCTCTCCATGCCAGCGCTGTGATTGGCCGGGAGCCCCCACATGCACCATTACCTCAGAAGAAAGGTGACCCGGGGAGCACACAGCAGGGCATCCCAAATCAGGATGGTGCAGAGAATAGGTCCCTTTTGCAGTGTGATGGGATCCCACAATAGGCCAACCCACACAAAAATTAACCGTGAATCCCCCACTTCCCCAGCAGGCCAGTCCCAGCCTATCTATAGCCACAGCTCCTCTGCCTGTCACCATGGCAACCCTCCCCATTCTGGTCAACCTACCACATCTGCAGGGCTGAAGCTGATTGGCTGCTCACGTGATCAGACCTCGCTGTGGCCGTGTGTCCAGGCCTGGTCGTCATGGTGATCCAAGCACATGCCCCGCCCCCTCTGTATGATAGAGGCAATACATAAGCAGGTTCGGCGAGCAGAAGCCTTTCACTCGCCCTCCTCCCCCTAGCGCCCAGCTACAGGAAAATGGCCGCCAGCAGCGCTGCACGAGGGACACTTCATATACAATGAGAAGAAACATCCGGAACAAGATGGCCGCCGGCTGTGGAGGCGGGAGGAGCGCTCAGCTAACGGTGACTGAAAAGAGGCGGGGCTCTGCCCGGAGGGGCGTGGTTATCCGGGAGGCGGGGCGTGGAGATATAGAGCACGAGTATAGGTTTAGCATGCAGGTCTGGGAGTCCCTAATGGCGGGGGCGGCCATTTTCCCGTGTGTGGGCAGGAATACAGAGGCGTTCTCAAGCGTAGGGCGGCCATGTTTGTGTAGCCCGGGAAATGTGGCGCTAACCTCTGAGGTAAGGCCTTAACTCTCGCCCCTCTTCTGGAGCCCATACTAAAAACACAGGGTTTGGAGGCAGCAGTGTTCTTATGGGTATTAATGGCGCAGCTTCAGATAGTGTGTGCACACTCTTTAATGCCTCAGATCAATAGGGGCAATATGTAAGAATCTCCATAAAATGCCCCCCTCCAGGTAAATGAAATGGGGGGAAGTGGAGAAGCATGCTGGCTTACCTGTGTCTGCAGCTTCTGTCCTCCATTTAGGTGAGGCTGAGAAACCACACACTACCTGGCCAACTTATAAACCGGACCTTCACCATGATTTATTGAAAAGCCCAAACCCTTATAAAACGATTCCCCAGCATCTAAAATTAATACGTTTTTAGTCACTTATTATTCTTTCCCCCACTGGGCTGCAACTCTGTTCAGGACTTTAGGATACGGGCGCTGCCATCTTGACTCAGAAGCATCACTTTCCGAGGAGAGTGGGATAAAGTACAGGGGGTGGGGTTATAGCTGTGCTTTGCTCAGAGCAGAGCTGGGGTCAGGTAAAGGTCAGCAATCCCAGAATGCAGAGCAGCACAGTCAGAAAGCACTTCCTGTTTGCAGGCTGCCTGATGTACCATGAGCCGCCATCTTGGATGTTTAAAGGAACTTAGCATGCTGTAGATACAGGTAGGATGATTTTTAATGTGAGCAATCTGTATGTACAGGGTGTGGGAAACATATAAGATAGGCTCTTATTCAGGGAGAAGGTCAGGATTAATGTGAGCAATCTGTATGTACAGGGTGTGGGAAACATATAAGACAGGCTCTTATTCAGGGTGAAGGTCCCGATTAATGTGAGCAATCTGTACATACAGGGTGTGGGATACATATAAGATAGGCTCTTATTTAGGGTGAAGGTCCAGATTAATGTGGGCAATCTGTATGTACAGGGTGGGGGAAACATATAAGATAGGCTCTTATTCAGGGAGAAGGTCAGGATTAATGTGAGCAATCTGTATGTACAGGGTGTGGGAAACATATAAGACAGGCTCTTATTCAGGGTGAAGGTCCCGATTAATGTGAGCAATCTGTACATACAGGGTGTGGGATACATATAAGATAGGCTCTTATTCAGGGTGAAGGTCCCGATTAATGTGAGCAATCTGTACATACAGGGTGTGGGATACATATAAGATAGGCTCTTATTTAGGGTGAAGGTCCAGATTAATGTGGGCAATCTGTATGTACAGGGTGTGGGAAACATATAAGACAGGCTCTTATTCAGGGTGAAGGTCCGGATTAATGTGGGCAATCTGTATGTACAGGGTGTGGGAAACATATAAGATAGGCTCTTATTCAGGGTGAAGGTCAGGATTAATGTGAGCAATCTGTATGTACAGGGTGTGGGAAACATATAAGACAGGCTCTTATTCAGGGTGAAGGTCCGGATTAATGTGGGCAATCTGTATGTACAGGGTGTGGGAAACATATAAGATAGGCTCTTATTCAGGGTGAAGGTCCCGATTAATGTGAGCAATCTGTATGTATAGGGTGTGGGAAACATATAAGACAGGCTCTTATTCAGGGTGAAGGTCCGGATTAATGTGGGCAATCTGTATGTACAGGGTGTGGGATACATATAAGATAGGCTCTTATTCAGGGTGAAGGTCCGGATTAATGTGGGCAATCTGTATGTACAGGGTGTGGGAAACATATAAGATAGGCTCTTATTCAGAGTGAAGGACCGCTTTAATCACCTACCAACTTTTCAGGGTGGGAAAGAGGGACAATTTTAAAATTAGGCCACGCCCCCTCCTTGATTAATGTAAAGGAGGTTATAACAGTTAAAACAATAGAAACACTTTGGATAGGGAAATGAATAATTTATTGCTGCAGATCTGCATGTTACACCTCAAAGTGGGACAAGGGAGAACAATGAGGGACAGGGGGACATGGACTCAAAAGAGGGACAGTCCTGTCAAATCTGGGACACTTGGGAGGTAAGGTTAATCGCCCTCAGACAGGGCCACACATGTGGCTCCCAAACTGTAGGTTACAGGCCCCTGTTTTAGGATTGTATATAGAATAATGGATATTATATATTATATGCCGAATTGTTAGGCCTGTATCTTTTTGTTTAGTTATTATTTACTTTATTTAGTTTATTATTGTAACTTTGTATATATTGTATATGATTGCTTGATTTTACTTAATAAAAAAGTTACAAAATGGCCGCTACCTTTCTTTTCCAACTGTCCAGTTTAAAGTGGACCAACACCCATGATTGTCACTATTCTGGGTGTTGGTCCACTTCAGCGGGGCACCCGAGATCAGGATGCCCCGCTGTGTGAAACCCCCCCAAAAGCCCCAAAAAACTTACCTTTGCGGCGATGGACAAGCGACGGATAAGCCACCGCCGCCTCCCGCGCGCCCTGTAAGAGGGACTGCTAGAGGGGAGCGCGGGAGGTAAGGTTTTTTTGGGGCTTTTGGGGGGTTCCTCACCGCGGGACATCCCGATCTCGGATGCCCCGCGGTGAGGGAGGTGATCGGCCCGGGAATCTTATAGATTCCCGGGCCGATCACCCCCGGGTGTTGGTCCACTTTAAGCTCTGTGTGAATGCTGGTGGGGAAACTGTCTGAGGTTCCAGAGGGTGATATCACATCTCATTTCATGTGTTCCAGAGTGACAACTACAGAGCCAGGACAGAAGATCCTCTAATGACACCATTATGGAGGATCGGCATCTCCTCCCATCACTTGGTAAGAGGCGTCCTTATCTGATTACAGAGAGCGTCACTGTTTTTCATCCATTACTGAGCCGCACCAGCCCCGTTACACTCTAATGATCTCACTCTTGTGTTTATTCACAGCCCCTGGAGACACTATGGTGAGAATTGTGAAAACTGAGGAGGAAGAAGAATTTGTGAAGACCAAAGAGCAGGAATTCCCTCTACAGTTCAGCTCAGGTTAATAATAAACCTAGTCACTCCGCACACTGTGGTGCATCTCTTACATCTCAGTACCGGGTGTCTCTCTCAGGGCTGTGGAGTCGGTAGATAAATGTTCCGACTCCTCAGTTTTTTGTACTTCCAACTCCGACTCTCTGACTCCTCTGTATTAATATGTGAATGTATTTTATAGATTCCTTGAAGGAAAGAAAGGCAACATACATGTCATTACTTCTAGCAGAGAGAGGTAGTTGGGCAGAAGCTGCCTTCTCCTTTCTGTGTGCTGATCTTCTGCTGAAGATAGGGCAGTGGGAGGATCCAGAAAGGGGCCTTTATTATAAAACATGATTTCCCTAGTAGAATCCCATAGTCTTGTTTAAAGTTTAAGCTAACAATCGAAGTTTACAAGTTTTTATAGCCTTTTGCTGAATGACAGCAGTTTTTCCAATGGTACAGCTTCAGTCTTGAACTATTGATCCTCCATTCCCTTCACTTATACAAGTGTCTCTAGTCCTGCAAAAAACATATTTACTTAATCCCTTATCAGTGAGAGGCTGGGTTACCCATGGGTTCCCTGTAACAGCAGAACACAACACTATGCAAAGTATAAGTATTGCCGCTTCTAATTGTGCGTTGCGTGCCATATAATGAAGCACATGAAAAGCACGCTTCTTCACGGTCACTTAACGTGTTCGTTTTGCGGTTACGTGAGGCACTGCATGCATTGCTCTTTATTCTTACAATAGAGAAGTCATTAATTATAACTTTTTGTGAATTGGGACATTTAAACTTGCTAAATCAAAATTTAGTAGGAGTCGGAGTCGGTGCATTGTTTGCCGACTCCGACTCCAGGTACCCAAAATTTCCTCCGACTCCTCAGCCCTGGTATCTCTCCTTTTTTTCACAGACCCCAGCGACGCTATGGTGACTAATGTGATGGCTGAAGAGGAGGGAGAAGTATCTGTTAAGATTAAAGAGGAGGAAGTTCTACAGATCAGCGCAGGTGATTAGTAAACATCTTACAGGAAAGTTTCCCATATTCTTCCTGTCCATTCACTATGTACACTCTGGTGTGTCTGATACGTCTCGTTACAGGAGCGTCCCTCTCGTATTTCTTCACAGACCCCGGAGACACTATAGGGAGAAATGTGAAAACTGAGGAGGAGGAAGAGGAAATTGTGAAGATCAAAGTGGATGAACTTCTACAGATCAGCCCAGGTAAGTAATAGAACTTTTATAACAAAGATTCCCGTTCCCCAGTCACTTCACACACACTGTGGTGTCTCGTACAGCTCACTACATTGGCGTCGCTCTCGTTTTTTATCATAGACCCCCGAGACACTATAGTGACTAATATGATAACTGAGGAGGAGGAAGAAGAAGGATTCATGGAGACCAAAGTGGAGGAAGTTCCTCTGCTGATCAGCCCAGGTGAGTAATATTTTCCTATTACCGCTATTGGGCTTCTTCCCATGCGTTCATCTGCACTTGTGGTATTGGCTCTCTACCAGAATGTTGGACACTCACAGATTATTAGGCCAGAGGAATGACACAACACAGGAATAGATTAACTAAAAGGGAGTTCATTAAAGTGGACCAACACCCAGGGGTGATCGGCCCGGGAATCTATAAGATTCCCGGGCCGATCACCTCCCTCACTGTGGGGCATCCGAGATCGGGATGTCCCGCGGGGTGAAACCCGCCCCAAAAAACCTTACCTTATTGGATCAGCCGCCGCCTCCCGCGTGCCCCTCTAGCGGTGCCCGCGCCGGCCTTTTGTGAATGTAAGAGGCAGGCCCGTCGCCGAAAAGGTACGTTTTTTTGGGGGGGGGTTTCACACAGCGGGGCATCCTGATCTCGGATGCCCCGCTGAAGTGGACCAACACCCAGGATAGTGAAAATCCTGGGTGTTGGTCCACTTTAAACAAAGGCAAACAATAAACAAAGGATAACCTACGATACAGGCAAAAAGGAAACACACCTTGACATCAGGATAAAAACTAAACCGGGCAAAAAAAACAAAACTAATATAAGCACAAAAATACAGGGAAACACAGAGGGAACCACAAGGTGCTCATGCACTCGCCAAAGGGACCAGGGCAGGGGCAGGAGCCGAGAGAAGGCCTGTTGCATGGAGAAGCATGAGCATGAAGTGGCCAAGCAGCCTCAGGGAAGCCAGGGAGAGGCCTGCTAGCCACCAGATTCCGACAGACTATGATTCAGAAACACCAGTGGAAAGTTAAAGTTGCAAAGTGTGCTAATCCCTTGTCATTGCCATCTGGTTTCAGTGTGCAGAATACCCCCAATCACCCTTTATAGGCAATGTGCAGAATCGCCCCCCCCCCCAATCACCCCATAACGGGTAGCATAAGGAATCGCCCCCTAGCTCCACATAACAGGCAGTGTGTAGAAACCACCCTTAAAGTGGACCAACACCCAGGATTTTCTCTATCCTGGGTGTTGGTCCACTTCAGCGGGGCATCCGAGATCAGGATGCCCCGCTGTGTGAAACCCCCCCAAAAGCAACTTACCTTTTCGGCGACGGACAAGCCTCCCGCGCGTCCCTCTTACAGGGCACGCGCACTGGTAGAGGGGCGCGCAGGAGGCGGCGGCGGCTGATCCGTCGCCCATAAGGTAAGGTTTTTTGGGGCTTTTGGGGGGGGTTTCACCCCGCGGGACATCCCGATCTCGGATGCCCCGCGGTGAGGGAGGTGATCGGCCCGGGAATCTTATAGATTCCCGAGCCGATCACCCCTGGGTGTTGGTCCACTTTAATCACCCCATAGCAGACCATGAGCAGAAACCACCCTCCAATCGCCCCATAACATACAGAGTGCAGAAACCACCTATCCTCCCCAAATCACTCCATGATAGGCAGTGTGCAGAAACCCCCCATCACCCCATAATAGGCAGTGCGCACAACCCTCCAATAAGTACCCCATTATAGGTTGTGTGCAGAACCCCCACCAATTACCCCATTATAGGCAGTGCGCAGAATCCACCCACCTGAATTCCCCCTTGATAGGCAGTGTGCAGAATCCCCAAACCCCCTCCCCTCAATCAGCAGCAGCATAATCGTGTGTGCGCCTGACAAAGAGAGACGGGAGGTAAACTATTGCCCCATGAACGGCGGATACACTGGATATATAAGTTGGTTGGTGGCTTTTGAGGAGAGGCTTGGGGAACACTGCTCTAGAGGCAGACATAACTAGGATGGCTTTACTAGTCTAGGCAGTAGTGTAACTGGACTGGAAACCAGTGTACACACAGACAAAGCAGACTGAGGGCTGGCAGAGCAGGCAAGGACAAAACGGGGACTAGATGGTGCGCTCAGGGGCTAAGCTGGAAGCAGATTAGAAGAGACAAGCATGGACTAGAAACAGGTGCACACCAAGGCAAAGCTGGAAGCAGATTAGAAGAGACAAGCATGGACTAGAAACAGGTGCACACCAAGGCAAAGCTGGAAGCAGATTAGCAGATCTGGGAACAAGTGCACCTATACTTAGAGGAAAGTTTGTGTTGTCATCTTCCATCCCCAGCCCAGTGCCCCAAAACAGCCTGTGTTTCTGTGAAAAAAAAAATCTTAAACCAGACCTTCACCATGATTTAATGAAAAGCCCAAACCCTTAAACGATTCCCCAGCATCTAAAATTAATATATTTTACATTTTTAGTCACTAACTTATTATTCTTTCCCCCACTGGGCTGCAACTCTGTTCAGGAATTTAGGATACGGGCGGCGCCATCTTGACTCAGAAGCATCACACTTACTGAGGAGAGGAGAGTGGGATAAGGTACAGGGGGGCAGGTTATAGCTGTGCTTTGCTCAGACAGAGCAGAGCTGGGGTCAGGGAAAGGTCAGCAGCCCCAGAATGCAGAGCAGCACAGTCACTTCCTGTTTGCAGGCACTTCCTGTTTGCAGGCTGCCTGATAAAATGGCGGCTTCCATAAGCCGCCATCTTGGATGTTTAAAGGCTCATAACATGCAGTAGATGCAGGTAGGATGATTTTTAATGTGACCAATCTGTATGTACAGTGTGGGGGAAACATATAAGATAGACTCTTATTCAGAGTGAAGGTCCGCTTTAAACCAGACCTTCAGCATGATTTAATGAAAAGCCCAAACCCTTAAACTATTCTCCAGCATCTAAAATTAATATATTTCAAGTTTTTAGTTTTTACTTATCATTCTTTCCCCCACTGGGCTGCAACTCTGTCCAGGACTCTAGGATACGGGCGCCGCCATCTTGACTCAGAAGCATCACACATACAGAGGAGAGGAGAGCGGGATAAAGTGCAGGGGATAAGTTATAACTGTGCTTTGCACAATCAGACCAGAGCTGGGGTCAGGGAAAGGACAGCAAACCCAGAGTCAGAAGACTGTGCAGGGTGTGGGAAACATATAAGATATGCTCTTATTCAGGGTGAAGATCTGCTTTAACTATGTTTTTCTCACATGACCATGTTCATGGTGTATTTATTATATGGCAGGCCATTCACCTTAATACTAATCCAGGTTAGTTTTTTTTTTTTTATCAATATTTGGCAAAGGCTCTAGTAAAAAAAAAAAAGATACACAGGCTGTTTTGGGGCACAGGAATGTGATAACATAAACTTCCCTAAGTAACCAGTCTATGCCACCAGAGAGGCAAGCTGCTGACCACCCGGGGTGAGGATCGGAAAACCTGTTACCTACCCACGTCTTCAGCAGAGCTCCTAATGGTGGATGTTACTCTGGGCCCCGGTCAGTCCTGTGGAGGTTGCTGACTTGGCAAAAAGAAAAATAGGATGTGCTCATCCAGTCAATATATAGCAGTCAAGAGGTGCTAGAGGGGTGTGACCACACACACTAAGCAAAAAAGAAAGTTAACCCTCTGCACACTCATACTATTGAAAAACCTAGCTAACACTTGTTAAGAACATGGACTGTTAGTTAACATAGATTGCAATGAATGTAGAAGCGAGGTAGCCACGTC
Organism: Gastrophryne carolinensis; assembly: GCA_027917425.1. NCBI lineage: Eukaryota > Metazoa > Chordata > Amphibia > Anura > Microhylidae > Gastrophryne > Gastrophryne carolinensis. The sequence goes on along the minus strand of CM051237.1, from coordinate 30,672,127 downwards.
AAGGCCGTCCAATTAGTACCCTGTCCCTAACATTACTACGTTTAAAAGTTTGTGCAGACATTGCTTTGCTTGTGCACACACAAGTAAAGAAGTAGCAATGTCTGCACAAACTTTTAAACTTAGTAATGTTAGGGACGGGGTACTAATTGGACGGCCTTGACGTGGCTACCTCGCTTCTACATTCACTGCAATCTATGTTAACTAACAGTCCATGTTCTTAACAAGTGTTAGCTAGGTTTTTCAATAGTATGAGTGTGCAGAGGGTTAACTTTCTTTGTTGCTTGAGGTTGCTGACTTAGGGAAAGGGAAATCAGAGGGCAGATGGTACATAATAGACAGGGGGGGTAGTGGATTGCCTAAGCCTAGCAGAGACCATGGGAGATCTGGGCCCCAGTACACACAATGGAGGTTCTGGGCCCTACTACAGACAACGGAGGGTCTGGACACCAGTATAGACTGAAGAGTCTGGGCCTTTAGTAATAATAATTTTAATAATCTTTATATAGCACCAACTTATTCTGCAGTGCTTTATAATCACAGGGGCCATTAATGTGCAAACAGGGTAATAAATTACATAACAAACCAGGTAAGCCAATGAAACAAAAAAGAATGAGGCCATAAAGTGGACCAACTCCCAGGATTTTGACTATCCTGGGTTTTGGTCCACTTCGGGGGGGCACCCCGATTGGGGGTGCCCCGCTGTGTGAAACCCCCCAGAAAGCCCCGAAAAACTCACCTCACCGCGCTCCCACGTGACCGTGCCGTCCAATCCCCGCCGACAGACAAGCGGGTGACAGCAACGGACAAGACAGCGCGTCCGCCGCCGCCTCCCGCACGTCACTCTTACAGGGCCCGCGCCGGCCATTCACAAACGCGCGCGCACGTCTAGAGGGGTGTTTTGGGGGGGGTTTCACCCCGCGGGACATCCCAATCTCGGATGTCCCGCGGTGAGGGAGGTGATTGGCCCGGGAATCTTATAGATTCCCGGGGCGATCACCCCTGGGTGTTGGTCTACTATAAGCTGATCTGGTGCCTTTTGGGAGTAAATTTTGTGGTAGATATTGCTTGATGAAGGATCTGAAAAATTAAGTAGAAAATGGGTTTAAGAAGTAAGAGTTTAGTGGATGTAGTACCCTAAAGAACCCCTAAAACTATTGATGTTTTGAGTGCTAATTGGGAGGGGGGGAGGGGTAGGGAGTCCCAGAGAATTGGTGCAGCTCGGGAGAAGGAGAGAGGTCTGGATTATGGTAGTTGTTAGGCATAAGTAAGTTGCTTGCAGAGTGTGGATAATGGGTAGGGCAGTAAAAAGTAGGAAATGTGGGGGGGTCTAGCACCATGGAGAGCTTTGTGGGTGAGAATAAGTAGTTTCTATCCTGTAAGGGCAGCCAGTGCAATGATTGACAGATGGGGGGGGGGGGGGGCATAAGAATAGCAATTAGACAGATAGATAAGTCGGGCTGCAGAATTTGAGAGCGGAGAATTTAGTGAAGGGATGGCCGGTTAGTAAGGAGTTATCAAGACGAGACTAGATCAAGGCAACGATAAGTGGGGCCTCTTCTCCTCTCATGACCTTTGTTTCCCTGTAATATCTCTCTAGGCCAAAAGGGCGGAATGAAAAATAAAATGCTGTGCTTTGATTCAGGCCAACTGAGATGAGTGTCTCTATTGTATCTAATGTATCCTAACATGGATATTCCGGGTTCTGATTGACCGATGTTCAATTCCTTTCTATAATGTTGATAAATTCCTTTAATTAATATATTCCTTTCTATAATATATTTCTTGATTATTTCTTTGTGGTGCAGCCTCTGAGGTTACAGGTGCTTCAGCAATTTCATGCTGCCAAGGCTTCTGGGCTTTCTTTAAAAGGGGAAAGGTGGCCTATTATCTCCACTTGTCCAGCGACGTTCTTTTACCATTAAACCGGACCTTCAGCGTGATTTAATGAAAAGCCCAAACTCTTAAAAAACGGTTCCCCAGCATCTAAAATTAATATATTTTACGTTTTTAGTCACTAACTTATTATTCTTTCCCCCACTGGGCTGCAACTCTGTTCAGGAATTGAGGATACGGGCGCCGCCATCTTGACTCAGAAGCATCACACTTACTGAGGAGAGGAGAGTGGGATAACGTACAGGGGGTGGGTTATAGCTGTGCTTTGCTCAGACAGAGCAGAGCTGGGGTCAGGTAAAGGTCAGCAGTCCCAGAATGCAGAGCAGCACAGTCCGGAGGCACTTCCTGTTTGCAGGCTGCCTGATAAGATGGCGGCTTCCATAAGCCGCCATCTTGGATGTTTAAAGGCTCATAACATGCAGTAGATGCAGGTAGGATGATTTTTAATGTGGACAATCTGTATGTACAGGGTGTGGGAAACTTATAAGATAGACTCTTCAGAGTGAAGGTCCGCTTTAATTACAAGGCCTGTGTAAAAGCATGCCTGACGTGCACCCAATGTCTCTTTGCACCTGTCCTGTACCCTTTTTCCCCCTCTTCCATGTCCTGACAACTCTGGTCAAATATCACAATGGGTGCAGATCTGTCCAGGTGTAAAGTGAGGCCAAAAATCCTCACAGGGGTATAACCTGCCACACTATCCCCACAACCTTTACAGTATATAGCTCTCAGGTTACGGCTTCTTCAGCCTTTTAATGCTTCCAATCATCCAGAAGAAAACCTTGGGACCTATTCAATTTTCTGGTAGCCTTCTTTTGCAGAGGATTCCAAACAAGCCTCTTATGCATCAGCTGTCTCCACATACCTCTCCCTACAGGAAGTGGCACAATGTATACTACTGTTAATGGCCATGGTATCAATAGTGAAAGTGTGGCAGTTTGGGCATCTGCCCAGCACCAGTAATATGGGAGCTCTTGAACCGAATTGTGCTGGTGACTTGGGGGGGGGGGGGGGGACTGGAATGCAATGTTTGGCTCACCAGCGTTCTTTTCTTCTGATGTTCAGTACTTTGTGAGTTTCTCTTGCTGTCATTTATATTCATATTGACTTATTGTTTCAAGTGGTTTGCTCTCATTATTGTTTTATGTGATTGCATTTTTTTATGTGAGCAGCATTACACATTACAATGATTATTTTCTGTTTTTCGATCATGATCTGCACATTATCTGTTGTATGTACAGTATATATTTTCTCCCGTATTTGCCTAACCTATCTTTGCTTACTACTTTTTGTCACGTCCTTGGACTGACCTTAATACTGTTGAGGAAATAAAACAACGTGATAACAGCTGGTCCAAATTAAAGTTATTATTATTAGATGATTACAAGAGATTACAACAGAGTGACAGACAGCAATTCACTCTCATGCAATTCTGGGAGCGCGCTCAAAATGGCGGCCTCAGCCACATCTCTTTATGCTGATTGAACTGGGGTGGAGGACGCCGTTTCAGCCAATAGCAAGTCCGAGTTCAACAGCTGACAGAGTAAAAATCTTTATGTAACAGAGTAAATTATCTTTAGCCGACAGAAGACAATGTCCAACAATGTCCAAAATCCATATCTTGATGAGCAGGGCGGAGGTCTTTACTCAAAGCACGCAAAGAACATATTGATCAGATAACTTGTAACTTTAGAAAGCAGAAAAGTTTCTGAGCACAACAAAATATACCTTACAGAAAAAAAAGTTACATCATTCTATGAATATCAGAAATACAGCAATCAAAATTAATTCCAATAATTCTTTAACAATACCCACCTCCATTACTAAGACTCCCACAAGTGGTTCCTTGGAAGGTAGCTTCTTGGATTAGCACTTTCTGGCAAACTCTTCTACCCTCCTCCCTTGAAGTAGATCACGTTTTTTTCTAAAACTCTACACTTATAATCATCTAGTACACGCAAGACTTTTTTCACTGCTCACGTGCACCTCCCAGGTTAGTTATAAATTGATCTAAGCAGTTGCTACCTCTTCTTTGTATGTTCTGATTCTATGCAAACACATGGGGTGGGAATCTTAAAGTGCACCAAAAGCCAAAATAAGAAAAAAGCACAGAGGACTTACCTTCTGGGTGCAGGTCTGGAGGTTTTCGCAGCGCACAGCCAACTACTGTCAGCTGTGCTGCCGCTTTTGCTTGCCACTTCTGGGTTCTTGTAGTGCGGGAGATTACCCCTTCTTTCAATTCTATTCCTTTATGACCTTTTTTTCTTCTATGCTTGCTTTATGATATCTCCTGTGGAGATACATTATTTGAAGTTTTTACTTGTCAGAACATTTCCCTACACTAGCCAACTTTTCCCTAATATTTTAAAGATGCGATCATTGAAAGAATCAATGGGGTAAACTACAAAGTCCTAACTAATCTGACTTGCATTGTATATTGATTATATTTGTAGGTTATTCTTTCACTTACAAATGTGGGGATAGCGGTTATCCTTAACTGTCACCCTGTCTCACATAAGAACCCTTTGCTCAGCTGGAGTGTAAACCTTTTTTGCTTTAGCCATAATGTTGGCTTTGTGTCTTTATTTCTTAAAGATTTTCTTTGTAAGTGATTTCAGCAGATCCAGTATTATGCCCAGCTCGTGAATTAGAGCAGAGTTGCAATTTAACCTTGTGTATTTTCCTCTATTTCCTATCTTCTCCAGGTAGAAGATCCAGCCTAAATAATTGGGCCAAACATGCGGTTATTATTCCAGATGCTAAAATAGAAGATGACGCCACATCAAAGTCTACAGGAGAACCGTCTACCTCAAACCACCATCTGTACCCCACACATCTCCTGTCTCACCCCTCTACACAGGACTGTTATATGGATGGTCTCACCCAACATACAGCTCGTAGTTCTAAGACACCATATTCCTGTTCTGAATGTGGGAAATGTTTTTCTGGCAAATCAGCCCTTATCAAACATGAAAGAATTCATACAGGGAAGACACCATATTACTGTTCTGAATGTGGGAAATGTTTCTCTCGGAAATCACACCTTGTCAGACATAAAATAGTTCATGCAGGGGAAAAACCATATTCCTGTTCTGAATGTGGGAAATGTTTTTCCCAGAAATCAGTCCTTATCAGACACGAAAGAGTTCATACAGGGGAGAAGCCATATTCCTGTCCTGAGTGTGGGAAAAGTTTTTCTCAGAACTCACAGCTTATCACACATGAAAGCGTTCATACAGGGCAGAAGCCGTTTTCCTGTTCTGAATGTGGAAAATGTTTTTCTCAGAAATCAGACCTCATCAGACATGGAAGAGTTCATACAGGGGAAATGCCATATCCCTGTTCTGTATGTGGGAAATATTTCTCTCAGAGATCACACCTAGTCAGACATGAAAAGGTCCATGCAGGGGAGAAGCCATTTTCCTGTTCTCAATGTGGGAAATGTTTCTCTCAGAAATCAGTTCTCATAAGACATGAAAGAGTTCATACAGGAGAGAAGCCGTATTCATGCTCTGAATGTGGGAAATGTTTCTCTCACAAATCGGACCTTACCAGACATGAGAGAGTTCATACAGAGGAGACGCCATATACCTCCTTCAAGTATTTTTATTGAAACGTAGAGAATAAAGATACATTTCTTGAATAGACCTGTCTCAAAAGATTTTTCTTGCAAACCTTACATCAGGACATCAGGTCAAGAAAATATTTATAGTCCAAAAAAAAAACACTTAGGATAGTAACAACTTCTAGTAGTTAGGCTCTGTTGTTGACACTGACAGTATTTCTTAGAACTAGTGATACCTGAAGGAAATTCCGGGTTTGCTATAAAAGATAAGAGCAATGAGTGTAGTGATCTTAGATCACTGTGTTTAATAGCTGCAGCCACGATACATTCAATTTGGATGATTTGTTCATAAGGGTTGCAATTGAGAAGTACAATATGCAGTAATCATTAGTCATTCTAACCCCTAGATATGGACTTAGGATGCCATTGGAAGTCAAAATTAGACTTGACAGTAGACAAAGACCGAAAAATATGTGCAAAGAATATAACCGACTTAAAGTGGTTCAGCAGCCAGAGAAAAAACAAAAGGGTACTCACTCGCTGGTCTGTGCTAGTCCGGCAATCAGCAAATCATCACTGCCAGCAATGCCCCAGGCCTGACCAGCCATTCACCTGTGCTTCGATGCTGGCTCCCGCCATTAGTCATGGGCATGACCACACCCTTTCAATTCCCTATAATCTCGGGCCCCAGCATGCCCCCTCCATAATAACTAAATAAAGAGAATGTGTCTGCGCTCCTGTTACTGATGGTGGGTTGCAAGCCCAGATTGGCATTGAACCCCACTCCATGTTTGTGCCCTGGCTGGTGCAGGAAGCGTGACCTGTGGCAGGGGCTCGGATTCAGCGATCAGGTGAATTGCAAATCACTGGACTAACACCGTTCAGCTATGGGCGACAAAAGATAAGTACCTTTTTGTTTTGTTTTTTCCTTTTGGCTGCTGAATAACTTCAATTTGTAGACCTAATACTCGGGTAGGTAAGTTCAACCGTTTCAAAAGCTTTGGCTAAGAGACTAAGGGATCTGTAACCAACAGGATCAATTCATCGGCAAAAAGAGAAAACATCTTTGTTGCCTTGATTTCAGAGATTTTGGCATTCTCCTTAATCATACTTAACGGTGGCTTTATTACAAGGGCAAAAAGTAATGGTGAAAGGGTGCACGTCTGGTACCCTGCCCAACCAGGAATTTAATTGATCGCTGACCACATTTTTTTTAAAGGCACCTGGGTAAGCATACACATGATTAAATTTGGTCCTAGACCCCAGAATATGAAAAAGGTAGTTCCAAGGCCTTTCTGATATCTAAGGCTAGCATCATTGCTTTTTTTTTACCTGTGTTCTTTGTTATCTGAATTAAATGATTAATTTTACAAATATTATCTGCCTCCTGCCATTTTGGAATGAAGCCTACATGTTCCTTTGAGATCAAGGTAATAATGATAATATTGAGATGAGCGGCTGACATTTTTTGCTAATATCTTAATATTTAGAAAAGAAACAGACCCATAGTTGGACCCCAAGGAATCATCAGCGTTTAGCTTAGGGATACATAGCACTTAGTTCTTCTGAGCACCAATCACGCCCTTTCAGGATTGCATTCAGTATTGTCAAGAGATGTGCGGATAGACACAGTTACCAAATTTTATTTTATTTAGCTGTATATCCATTAGGGCCAAGCTGCTTATTAACTTTAAGAGATTTGATCATTTCTAGAATCTCAGAAAGATCTCTAGACTTGCCTATCTTGGTCCTATCTTCTCCCACGTGTTGAACAAAGCTGGAAAAGTGATAATTAGCATTTTTAACATTCAAGGGTTCTCCCAAACGACACTTCTCTAAAACAAAGAAAATACAATTCTGTGAGTACTCACCTGTAGAATTGTTTTTACTATGCACAGCACGGCCTGTTTCATGAAGTCCTTACATCTGGGGTATTCTGCCACAAGGTGGAGCAGTGGACTGCAGAAGATTTGTGGCTCCTCCCGGCCCCATATAAAATGGTAATCACCCATAGACCTCCAGTGTTGACAAGCAGTTATACAATAAACCGGGAGGTAATAAAGGTAAAAAAGGTAAAACCCTCTTAACTAACTTGGAACAAATCATCATAAAGAGGCAACCAAGAATAACAATAACAAGGGAGGGTGCATAGTAAAAAAATTCTACAGGTGAGTACTCACAGAATTATATATTCTAAGTATGTCACACACCCCGCTTCAAGATATCCATAACATGTGGGTAATACCAACCTGAAGAGGGCGATCTGCAGAGATGATAGGGAAAAGAAAGCCCCTCCCGGTCCATAAATACCTGGGACCTCCCACTCATTACCCAGTCTTTCATCTCTGCAGACGGCGAGCAAGTCAGAAGATGATGCCTCCTCCTTGCACAGGGGGACTTGAGGTAGCCGGGATTATTCCCGGCCCGCTTTTTATTTCTATTTCCGCCCAGATACCCTTATATTTACCACACATGCCTCCCAGCCTTGGCTGAGGTTCGGGCAAGGGTAGAATGGCACATTAGGTGCTCAGGAGCTAAGCTCCACCGTGAGACCCTGTACCAGAGGGTAGGCGGTTATCCGGGCTGGTGACCCTGGTTTGAGATGCCCTGTCCCTCGGCCATTTCACCCCAGGTGGTGTTCCCCTCTCCGGATGCCCTTCTCCTCGAGGGGGGGGGGAGTTGGGGGCCTTTATTCAGGTGTCTCTGTTAGTGTAGGTGTACTTGTTAGTGTAGGTGTTTTGTTTTTTACTGTTAGAGGTCCGCAGCCGCCGCGGTGCCGGCCTCTCATGGTGGCATGGCTGAGGAGAACCCTCTCCTCAGCTTTTGCTAGTAGGGGGCGGGGCCGGGCGTTGGCACGTCGCCGCGGCCCGCCTTCCTGCCGTTTCTATTCTCCTTACCGGCGCCGCGGCCGCCGCCATTGCCGCGGCGCCGGTTCCCTGTCATGGCGACAGTGCGGTGGTGAGGAGAGAGTTCTCCTCACATGCTGAGTACAGGGGACGGGCGTATCGCTGCGGCGCCGGTCTCTGTTCAGGCCATGCGGTTGTGAGGGGAGATCTCCCCTCACGCGTTTGGTACAGGGGGCGGGGCAGGGCTTTCGGCGGGACGCCGCGGCCCGCCCCCGTACGGCAGGCGCCACCGCGGAGCCTGGTTTCTGACCTGGAGGGGGGGCGGAGCCACGGACATCGTGCTCTCCGCTGGCCACGCCCCCTTCTCCTCTCTGCCTCCGTGCTGCTGCTGGCTCTTCGTGAGGTGCGGACGCCATTTTCTCGGCGAAGGAAGTCACAGTGAGTGGCCCTGTGGGCCCCATCTATATTTTTTATCTTTTATGCATTTCTGTTTCCGTTGTGCTTATATTATGTTCTGTTGTGTCTTCCAGGTAGACCTACGTTAGGTTTAGGGGGTTTCTCCCGGTCCTAGGGTCCCTGGGTTAAATTTTACTGACTTCAAAACTTCCCACTTGGGACATTAAAGGGGCGTCCCGGGTTGCTTATAGGCGTAATTCCCTTGGTCATAGCGACTACACATAAGTTCACCGTATGGAGGCATCCCCGGATACTGGGCTCGGGCTCCCCTCGGGGCAATCCCGGAAGTGTATGTTGTGTGGGGTATCCCTTACTGGGGACGATGTACTTCTGTGTATACCTTGTGCACAGCAGACTATTACACGGCAGTCCGGACCCCAGGCGTCTGGGTCAGCACCGCCGGTCGCTTCCTCTCCTCCTCCCAGCTTGATACGCACCCCGTGTGACGTTGTCATGGGTGGGGAGCTGCAATCTGAGATGTGCGCCAGATTGGCCAACCTTGAAAAATTACTCTCCAGCACGGTCGCCCGTAAGGCTCCGGCTAAGAGAAAGCACTTGTCGCCGGCTTCGCCGGTGGATGACCTTGATGATGTTAATAACCTGGATTGGTCTGACTACTCCCCGCTGGAGGAAGGGGAGGTTTATGAGGAATCGGATGATTCAGACGATCAGCAGTTTGTTGGCGCTGATGCCGAGCTTGGGGACTTGGGGAGATCCTCGGATACTCCTAACGCTCTGGCTCAGATGTTTGAGGTTTTGGCTATTTCTCCTCCTGAGGAGGTTCCACAGCAAAAGGGGGAGTTTTTCGAGGAATCCAGGCCGCGCTTGGAATTTCCTAATCAAAAACACTTTGACAAAATTATTGCTAAGGAATGGGACAGGCCTGCTCGGCTCCCTGGTATTCCTCAGGGGTGGGATAAAAAATATCCCTTCCCTTCGGATACGGTAAAGCGTTGGGCATCCCCCCCCCCCGAGGTGGATGCACCGATTCTGGGGTTGTCCAACACTGCTGTTTTAAATAACTCCGATTGTTCCACTCTCAAAGACGGTGAGGATAAACGCATTGACCAGATGGCTTGTCATGGTTTTGCCAGTGTTGGGTCAGCCATGCGGCCCGTTTGTGCTTCGGCGCTGATGGTGGTGGCTACCAGGTCTGTGGTCAGGGACCTGTTGACTTCTTCCGGGCTTCATCCGGGTAGTGACGAGTTCCTTGGCCTTAAAAGGTGTGAATTGTTTTTGTCGTTTGTACTAGCCGCCTTGGATGACACTCTGATGATGTGTGGCAGGACGTCGGCTCTGCTAGTGACTATTCGGCGGTTGGTTTGGTTGCGCCAGTGGGCGGCCGATTTTATGTCCAAAAAGTCGCTGACGGCTCTACCTTTTGTAGGATTACGGCTCTTTGGAGAGAAATTGGATTCCGTCACCAAAGGTGGTAAGTTACCTCAACGCAAGAAACAACGCCGTCCCTTTCGGGGGGCGTTTTCCTTTACCCCTTCCTTTCGTGGGGCCAGAGCTGGCAGGGGATTTGCCTTCCCCCTCCTCCAGAGGAGATTCCGGGAATAGGGGCAGAGGACGTGCCCGTCCAGGATACAGTTGGGGCTCTAAGCCCAAACCCGCTGTTAAGCCAGCTCAGCAATGAGGGGGCGCCCTCACCCATGCGGGTGGGGGGACGGCTGCAACACTTCTCCCAGGTCTGGGATCAGGAGGTCTCAGACAGATGGATCCGGGAAGTGGTGACTTCCGGTTACAAGCTGGAGTTCGAGCTCCGGCCCCCTCCCAGATTTTTCAGGTCTCGGGTGCCTTCGGAACCTCTGGCCGCGCAGGGGCTCCTGGTGGCAGTAAAGAGTCTTCTGGATATGGCTGTCATTTGCCCAGTGCCCCCCTCAGACCAGGGCCGAGGCTTTTATTCCAATCTGTTCACGGTAACCTAGAAGGACGGCTCGGTCCGACCCATCTTGGATCTGAAGATTCTCAACAGGTTCATCCGGCCGCGGAAATTCCGCATGGAAACGCTGCGTTCTGCTATTCACTCTCTTCGTCAGGGGGACTTTCTGACGTCAATAGACATCAAGGACGCTTACCTGCACGTTCCGATTTTTCCAGCACACCAGAGGTTTCTCAGGTTCGTGGTGGAGGATCGGCATTTTCAGTTTGTGGCACTCCCTTTTGGTCTTACCTCAGCTCCTTGGGTTTTCACCAAGGTGCTGGCGGGGGTGATGGCTCTACTCAGAGCCCAGGGTATCCGCATCGTGCCTTATTTGGACGATCTTCTCATTATGGCATCTTCCTTCAGCCAAGCAGAGTTGGACACCAGGATGGTGGTATCCACTCTGGAGAGATTCGGTTGGGTGATCAACTACCCCAAGTCATCTCTTTCCTTGTCCAGGGTAGTGACCTTTCTGGGAATGTCTCTGGATACTTCCCAGGCCAAGGTGTTTCTGCCCCAGTCCAAGGTTTTTTTGATTCAGGAGTTGGTTCGGCTTCTCTTGTCCGTCCCTCGTCCGGCCATCCGGCTAGGGATGAGACTGGTGGGATTGATGGTGGCCTCATTCGAGGCAGTTCCCTTTGTGCAGTTTCACACAAGGACGCTCCAGCTCCATCTCCACTATCGTTGGATCAGTCCTTCCTGATGACCCCCCGGGTTCGGGGACCCCTTCACTGGCGGTTGAGTTCCGTCAATCTGTTGAAGGGCAGATCCTTTCTGGCCCCTTGTTGGGAGACAGTCACCACGGATGCCAGTCTATCAGGTTGGGGGGGTGTCTGGAAGGATCTTCAGTTTCAGGGTCTGTGGGGGCCTCAGGAGGCTCACAAGCCCATCAATGTCCTGGAATTGAGAGCCATCAGGTTGGTTCTGCTTCGCTTGACTCATCAGTTGCAGGGCTTGCCAGTTCAGGTTCGGTCGGACAATCGGACGGCAGTTGCTTACATCAATCACCAGGGAGGGACTCGCAGCAGGAGTGCCCTCAGGGAAGTGTCTTTGATTCTGGACTGGGCGGAGAGCCACGTCCCGTGTATCTCAGCAGTCTACATTCCGGGGGCGAGATGGTACAGATGTCCGTCAGATCTAGTAAAATTTGGGGGGGCTGACACTGGGGACTGCTGGAGGTGCGGTGGGGCACAGGGGAATATGTTACACATCTGGTGGGAGTGTCCGATGATACAGGCCTTCTGGGAAGGAGTATTGGGAATTTATGAGCACTTGACGCTTGAGAAGATCCCTCACACCCCACAGGTTACGCTCCTCTCGATGATCCCCGGGTCAGTGGTAACAACTAAGAAGGGGCTACTGAGGCATTTGCTCACGGCCGCCAGGTCAGTTATACCAAGACATTGGCGTTCCACGAATGCTCCATCTTTCAGATATTACTGGAGGCCGGATGAGATTTGGGGCGATAGGGTGGTGGCGCGGATGGAGCCTTTGGGCCTTTTATCCTCTTGATCATTGCAGTGGGCTTTGGTCGGGTGGGGGAATCTGGATGGGGTACAGGCTCAGAACCTCAGGAGTTTCTGTCCCTGTTCCTCTTTGTGCTCTTGTCCTTGTCTTCGTCTTGTTTTGTTTGTCTTGTCTTTCCTTCATATCCCCTTCTTTTTCCTTTTTCTTCTTGTTTCTATCTCTTTTTCGACTCACAGGGGGATGACTTGGGTCACTGTATATCGGACTTGGGCGAGGGGGCGCCTCAGGGGTAGGAGAGTACCTGCTTTTGAGAGGCGACCCGGTTGTTGAATTGTATAACATTGTCACCTGCTGGTAGACACCCTGGGCCTGGTCCTTTCGGGTGCCCTGCTGGGATTGAGGCGATCCAGGGCCCTCTTGCATAGTCTGGAATGGTGTCCCCTCCCAAGGAAGTGGACGTGACATATTCACCTTAGGATCCCCTTGCTAATGTAATCTAATGTAATGTAATACCTTGTGTTGTTCCTATTATTCCCTTGTGTGTGTATTCTTGAAAAACTTTCTCACTCAATAAAGATATATTGAAACTACATTCCGGGAGTGGAGAACACGGAGGCGGACTCTCTGAGCAGGTCCTCTTCTCGCCAGGGGGAGTGGTCTCTCAGTCCCCAGGTGTTTCGCTTGATTTGTCTCAGGTGGGGGTTTCCGGCGGTGGACCTCTTTGCCTCTCGTCACAATTACAAACTTCCGGTATTTGTGTCTCTCTCGAAGGATCCACTGGCTCTTGCGGTGGATGCCATGTCCCTGAACTGGAGGGATCTGGGGTTTCTGTACCTGTTCCCTCCGTTTCCAATGGTAGCCAGAGTGGTGCGCAAGCTGGCCTGGAGGGCGCGTCGGCAATTCTGGTGGCACCAAGGTGGCCAAGACAGGTTTGGTTCGCAGACCTGGTCAGACTGGCAGAGGATCAGTTCGTTCTGCCTCTGCTGCCGGACCTGCTCACCCAGGGTCGGCTACGCTATCCCAATTTACCATCGCTGGCTTTGACGGCGTGGCTGCTGAAACCTCCATCTTGAAGGAGGAAGGTCTTTCTGATGCGGTGATTCAAACTCTTATTAGCGCCAGGAAGCGGTCTTCCTCTACCGTTTACTATAGGACCTGGAGGTCCTATATTGACTGGTGTGAAGGTAGGTCTTTCCCATGTAGGGAATTTTCTATTTCCAGGATTCTGGAGTTTCTTCAACATGGTCTGGATCTGGGGCTCCAGCTTAGTACGCTGAAGGGGCAGCTTCGCGCTTCATCCTTTGGTCAAGACTTTTTTCCAAGGGGTTACGCATGTTCGGCCTTTGGTTCCAGTTTGGGATTTGAACTTGGTTCTTTCTGCTCTTCAGGGTCCTCCGTTTGAGCCCTTGAATGAGGTTGCCTTGTCTTCACTTACGCAAAAGGTGGCCTTTTTGGTGGCTATCACTTCTGTTAGGCGTGTCTCTGAGTTGGCAGCTTTGTCCATTCAAGCTCCGTACTTCGAAAGGCATCAGGACAAGGTGGTTTTTCGTTTCAAGCCGGATTTTCTTCCTAAGGTGGTTTCTGCTTTTCATCTAAATCAGGACATTGTTCTGCCCTCTCTGTGTCCTAATCCCAGCAACAACAAGGAGAGGGCTCTGCATTCTTTGGATGTGGTTCGCGTTGTGAAATACTATTTGGTGGTAACGTCTTCCTTTCGTAAGACTGATGCTTTTTTTGTGGTGCCCTCTGGGCCTAGGAAGGGTTTGGCACCTGCCAAGTCTTCCATTAGTAAATGGATTCGCCAGGCCATTATTGGGGCCTATTCTGCTAAGGGGAGGAGTCCCCCTTTTCGTGTTACTGCTCAATCTACTCGTGCGGTTGGAGCGTCCTGGGCCTTCCAGCACCAGGCCTCTGTTGAGCAAGTTTGTAAGGCCGCTACTTGGTCCTCTGTTCACACTTTTTCCAAGTTTTACAAGGTTGATGTTCGGGCCTCAGCGGATGCTGTTTTTGGCCGCAAAGTTCTGCAAGCTGCAGTGGTTTAAGTTGTGCCTTGTTTCCTTTTTTTTGGATCCCCGCCCTTTTATGGACACTGCTATTGGATGTCCCACATGTTATGGATATCTTGATGCGGGGTGTGTGATATACTTAGAATAATACCATTTTGTGAATACTCACCTGTAAAATGGGTATTATAAGTATGTCACACACCCCGCTTCACCCGCCCTTTTCGTATTCTGGATCCTTTATATTGGGAACTTTGCGTTGCTATGACTTATATTTGGCTCTTCCTGGTCCCTTACCTTACTGCTTTCTTGATACTGGGTAATGAGTGGGAGGTCCCAGGTATTTATGGACCGGGAGGGGCTTTCTTTTCCCTATCATCTCTGCAGATCGCCCTCTTCAGGTTGGTATTACCCACATGTTATGGATATCTTGAAGCGGGGTGTGTGACATACTTATAATACCCATTTTACAGGTGAGTATTCACAAAATGGTATTTTTTCCTAATGCACAGCACGGCCTGTTTCATGAAGTCCTTACATCTGGGACATCCAAAAGCACTCTCCGTAAGGTAGGGTGGGATCCCCAAAGAGTAACGGCAGGCAGTTCAAACCACTATCGCCTGAAGTACCTTGCGGCCAAAAGCCGCATCGGCTGAGGCCTTAACATCAACCTTGTAAAACTTGGAAAAGGTATGAACAGAAGACCAAGTCTTACTAGCCTTACAAACTTGTTCAACAGAAGCTTGGCGCTGAAAGGCCCAGGAGGCACCAACAGCACGAGTGGAATGAGCAGTAACCCGGAAAGGAGGATTCTTCCCCTTAGCAGAATAGGCCTGCACCACTGCCTGACATATCCACTTGCTAATAGTAGCTTTAGCCGGAGGCAAACCCTTCCTAGGTCCAGCAGGAAGAACAAAAAGAGCATCAGATTTCCAACCAAATAAAACTTCAATGCCCTGACAACATCCAGAGAATTAAGGATCCGTTCCTTGGAATTAGCAGGGTTAGGACACAAGGAAGGTAAGACAATGTCCTGATTGAGATGAAAAGCAGACAGAACCTTAGGCAAGAAATCCAGCTTAAGCCGAAACACCACCTTATCCTGATGCCGCTCAAAATAAGGAGGTTTAATGGAAAGCGCCGCCAGCTCAGAAACTCGCCTGACCGAAGTAATAGCCACCAAAAAGGCCACCTTGAGAGTCAGAATTGGCAACGCCGCCCCACGGATAGGCTCAAAGGGAGGACCCTTTAAGTCCCAAACCGGTAGCATAGGTTTACGTGGCGGACGCACATGAGTAACTCCCTGGAAGAAAGTCTTAACCAGCCGGTGATTGGCAAAGGATCTTTGGAAAAAAATAGCCAGAGCTGACACCTGTCCCTTGAGGATACTAAGTTGAAGGCCCGAATCCAAACCATGTTGTAAAAATTCCAGAATCCTGGGGATCGAGAACACCCGACAAGAAAGACTTGGGACGCACACCAGGCAATGTAAGCATGCCAGACCCTGTAGTAGATAAAAGACGAGGACTTCTTCCGAGCCCGAATCATAGTATCAACAACAGAGGCCGGCAACCCCTTGTCGATCAAGATGGAGGTTTCAGCAACCAACCTGTTAAAGCCAGCGTTCGTAAATGTGGATGGCGCAGCTGTCCCTGAGTGAGAAGATCTGGATCCTTGGGCAAGACGTACCGATCTACTGCCAACTGCAAACCACATCCTCCTTGGCCAACAGGGGGTCACCAGAATGGCTGGAATCCCCTCCTGCCCAGCAGAGGAAAGGGAGGGAACACATAGAGGAGCCGAAACTCAGTCCAAGGAATCGCTAGCGCATCTGTGGCGAAGGCCAGAGGGTCCTGCGACAGGGAGACAAATCTTGGAAGCTTGTGATTGTGGCGGGATGCAAATAGGTCCACATCCGGCTGACCCCAGCGGTGACACAGGGAGTGAAATACCTTGTTGCTGAGGACCATTCCCCCAGCCGAGACGTCCCCCTGCTCAGGGAGTCTGCCTCCTGGTTATCCACCCCTGGAATGTAGACCGCCGAGATGCAAGGGATATTCTCTTCCGCCCAAGAGATTATCAGGGACAGTTCCTTGAGGGCTCGCTTGCTCCGAGCCCCCCCCTGATGACTGATGTAGGCAACCGCCGTCTGGTTGTCCGATCGAATCTGAACAGCCCGACCCCGAAGGTGTGGGGTCAACTCGGAGAGAACCAACCTGATCGCCCGCAGTTCTAGAATGTTGATGGGTGCATGGGCCTCCTGGGGGCCCCACTGACCCTGAAATTTCAAAGACTTCCAAACGCCCCCCCAATCGGTCAGACTAGCATCCGTGGTGACAATCTCCCAGCACGGCGGCAGAAAGGTCCTGCCCACTAGAAGATTCCTCAAGTCCAGCCACCACGAGATGGACTGCCTGGCCAAACTCCTGATCCAGGGACACAGGGTCCCGATCCCAAACTGACAAGAGATGCAACTGAAGAGGCCTCATGTGAAACTGAGCAAAGGGAACCGCCTCAAAGCAGGACACCATCAGGCCCACTAACTGCATCCCTTGCCGAATGGAGGGATGATGACACAAGAGCAGAGCCTGTGCCTGCATCTGAAGGCCCTCCACATTCTGCTGAGGGAGAAATACCTTGACCTGAGAGGTATCCAGAGTCATGCCCAGAAAGGACCTCGCCAAAGACGGAGACAGTGAAGACTTGGGATAGTTGATCACCCAGCCGAAGGACTCGAGAGTGGAGGTCACCACCTGAGTATCCTTCTCGGCCTGATGAAGAGACTGAGCAGCAATTAGAATGTCGTCCAGGTAAGGGAGGATGCGAATGCCCTGGTTCCTCAGAAGTGCCATTACGCCCGCCAGCACCTTGGTGAACACCCGAGGCGCTGAGGTGATACCGAACAGTAAGGCCACAAACTGGTAGTGCTGATCCCCCAGAGCGAACCTCAGAAATCTCTGATGACCTGGGAAGATTGGTACGTGAAGATAGGCATCCTTGATGTCCACAGTGGTCATGAAGTCGTCCGGCCGAAGGGTACTGACAGCAGAGTGTAGCGTCTCCATGCGAAAGTGCTTGAACCAAACCTGTTGAGACCCCACGATGGGCCTCAGAGAACCGTCCTTTTTGGGAACCGTGAAAAGATTGGAGTAGTACTCCTGACCCTGTTCCTGGTAAAGTACCTGGCAGATGACTCCTGACTCCAACAGGCATTGAACTGCTAGGCGCAAACCCTGAGCTGACAGAGGATTTTGAGACATCGGGGATCTGAGGAATCTTGGGTGCAGCCAGGCTGCAAACTCTATATTGTAACCAGAGGACACCACCTTGTGAATCCACCGATCTGAGATGCGAAGCCTCCAGACGTGAGCAAAGAGCTGAAGCCGTCCCCCCACCCGGACGGGTGAGGGCGCCTCCTCATGGACCTCTGCGGCTACCCGAGAAGAGGGAGCCACGACCTCCTCTGGAAGCACGACCCTCTCCTTAGCATTACTAGGATTAGGGCACAAGGAAGGAAGAACAATGTCCTGATTCAGATGAAAGGCAGACACGACCTTAGGCAGAAAATCTGGCTTGAAGCGAAACACCACCTTGTCCTGGTATCTCTCAAAGTAGGGGGGCTGGATGGAAAGCGCCGCCAACTCAGACACATGCCTAACAGAGGTGATAGCCACCAAAAAGACAACCTTGAGAGTAAGAATGGCCAGGGCAGCCTCCTGCACAGGTTCAAAGGGAGCACCCTGCAAGGCAGACAAGACCAAGTTCAAATCCCAAACAGGCAACATAGGCTTACGTGGGGGACGCACATGAGTAACCCCCTGATCAGAGAATGCTGGGCAAAGGACCTCTGGAAGAAAACAGCCAGGGCAGAGACATGACCCTTCAGAGTACTGAGTTGGAGCCCCAACTCCAACCCATGCTGAAGGAACTCCAGGATCATGGGAAAAGAGAACACACGACAGGGAAGAGACTTAGACTCACACCAGTCAATGTAGGCACGCCAAACCCTATAGTGAATGGAAGAAGAAGACTTCTTCCTAGCCTTTATCATGGTATCAACAACAGAGGCAGACAGCCCCTTCTCCATCAAGATGGAGGTTTCAGCAGCCAGGCCGTCAAAGCCAGAGTTTGTAAATTTGGATGGCGTAAGTGACCCTGAGTGAGCAGGTCTGACACCCTGGGCAGAACGTACTGATCTACTGCCAGCTGCACCACGTCTGCGAACCACACTCTTCTTGGCCACCTGGGGGCCACCAGGATTGCTGGCACCCCCTCCTGAGCTATCTTGCGCAGAACCCTGCCCAACCGGGGGAATGGAGGAAAGACATACAGGAGCTGAAAGTCCTGCCATGACATTGCTAGGGCATCCGTGTCCCAAGACCAGAGGATCCTGGGACAGAGAAACAAAGGCCGGGAGCTTGTGAATGTGACGGGACGCAAACAGATCCACATCTGGTTGGCCCCAACGGTGACACAGAGATTGAAACACCCTGTTGCAGAGGGACCATTCTCCCAGGCGAGAGGTCCCCCTGCTCAGAGAGTCTGCCTGCAGATTCTCCACCACCGAATGTACACAGCTGATATGCAGGGAACATTGTCCTCCGCCCAGGCCAGGATCAGAGACACTTCCTTGAGGGCCCCTTGCTCCGCGTCCCTCCCTGATGATTGATGTTGGCAACCGCCGTCTGGTTGTCCGAGTGTACCTGAACAGGTAGGCCCCGAAGGTGATGAGTCAAATGAGTCAGAACCAACCTGATCGCCCGATGTTCCAGAATGATGATAGGTGTGTGGGCTTCCTGAGGGCCCCACCGCCCTTGGAACTGCAGGGACTTCCAGAAACCCCACCAACCTGTCAGACTGGCATCTGTGGTGACCGTCTCCCAGCAGGGGCCAGAAAGGATCTGCCCACCAACAGGTTCCTGGAGTCCAGCCACCACGAGAGGGACCGCCTGACTAGGGGGGAAAGCACAAGGACCTGGTCCAGGGACGCAGGATCCTTGTCCCATACTGACAAGAGGTGGAGTTGCAGAGGCCTCATGTGGAACTGGGCATAAGGGACCGCCTCGAAGCACGACACCATCAGGCCCACCAGCTGCATTCCCTGCCTGATGGAGGGATGAGGGCAAGATAGCAGGAACTGAACCTGCGCTAGCAGACTGTCCATCTTCGTCTGAGGAAGAAAAATCCTTGCCTTAACTGTATCCAGATTCATTCCCAGGAAGGGTGTCACCAAGGAGGGAGACATGGAAGATTTGGGATGGTTGATCACCCAGCCAAATGACTCCAGAGTGGACACTACCAGCTGAGTATCCAACTCTGCCTGTTGGAGGGACTGGGAAGTGATGAGAACGTCGTCCAAATAGGGCAGCACGCGAATGCCCCGAGACCTGAGCAGAGACATCACTCCTGCCAGCACCTTGGTGAACACTCTGGGAGATGAAGTGAGACCGAAGGGCAATGCCACAAATTGGTAGTGCTGATCCTCCAGAGCGAACCTGAGGAACCTTTGATGACCTGGAAACACAGGAATATGAAGGTGCGCCTTCATGCCTGAGGGGGCTTGGGAGAAGAGCTTGGAGCCCCAGGATGAGCCAGGGCATCCACGTCCTCTGCCCCTACCCCAGAAATCTCCTCGGGCCCCGGTAAGGGAGACCCCCCTCCCCTGTCTGGCTCCATGGTAGGGGGAAGAAAAGGAGCCCTGTCCCCGAAAGGGCCGAGACTGCTGCCTGCGCTGGGGTAACCTGCCTCCCTTAGCAAACATGTCCAGGCGGTCCCCAAACAGGCGTAGTCCTTTGAAGGGAAAACCAGTGAGAGCTTTCTTGGCAGCGTTGTCCGCAGCCCACTGGCGCAGCCAAACCGAGCGGCGTATAGCCACCACAAGGGCAGAGGTTCTGCCACACATCCTAATGGTATCATCCAAGGCAGAGAGGACATAAGTCACAAAAACCTCACAACGAGAGAGTGCATTAAACTCCTCACTAGACACATCATCAGGGGCACCATCTAGGATACTTCTAAGCAGGGTCCTAATAGCCACAGCCGTAATGGCAGAGGCACAGACCGGGCGCAGCTCCGTCCCCACACAGGCAAAAGCATGGGACGCCAGCTGATCAATAAGCTGGTCCTCACCATCCCGCAGCGTAGTAGAATCAGGGGAATGCATGACAGAGGTGTTAGATAACCCTAGGACCACCTCAGGAGGGGATGGCCAATGCTTCACCACATCAGCAGGAAAGGGATACCTATTATCCCAACTCTTAGGTACACCGGGAAGCCTTCTGGGACGCTCCCATTCCTTGAGCACGAGATTATTAAAATGGGCTTGCTCAGGAAACTCTAAACGTGGGTTAGCAATATGAAACAAACCGGGGGAAAGATAGACAGAACCTCAAAAATCTGAGCCAACAGCCTATCAGTATCATCTGGGGCCCAGGGGTCAGAGCCAGAATCATCATGACCCCTGGGCCTCTCATCAGATGACTCCGAGTCAGAGAATAACTCCCCTTCTTCCAAAGGGGTATAGCCAGACAGTTCCAAAAACTCATCAGCCTCCATAGGGAAAAGAGTGAATCAGGCGTCAAGTGCCGCTTTTTAGCAGAGGCCTTACGCGCCAAGGTATTAGCAAGCAACTTCTCAACACTAGCCAGTCTAGCAGACACATCAGGCTGAGAATCCCCACTGGTATGCAACTCAATGGGAGTCAAACGCGCCAACCGTGGGCCCCCCCCCCCCGAAGAGCGCGAAGCAGCACAGGTGACAAGCAGCCAATAACGGCGCACCAGCGCCTGAGGTAACGCCGCCGCCCACCGCGGAGCACAGTGGAAGCGTGCGCGGCGGCATATTTAAAAACGCAACCAGTGCAACCAAGTCAGCGCGGCGACTGACACCAACAGAAAAACATAATACAGTGAAGCACCAAGGCATATACACCCCCCCCCCCGAGAGCTACAAGGGAGAGCGAAGGAGGGCAGCGGCCACTTAACATAGGGCCCACCGATAGACAGGGGCAAGAGGCAATAGGGCGGGAGGGGCATCTCATAGAGGCTCACCATATGCCTATACCACCTACCCTTTGGTGGGGGATTGCAGTGGAGCAGCGCTCCCCTGACAGCGGTGCTTCCTACCATCACCCGGACCAGCGCAGCCAAGCCTGGGAGGCACATTAAGAATGGAACGGGTGGGAATAGTCCTACAGGGCTGCAGGCTAATAGCCCCGCTCACCTGCGAGAGGAGAGAGCCATCTTCTTGTCCTTCGCAGTCCTGACTGCAGCGAAATTCTGGGGATTTGTGGGAGGTCCCGGGTATTTGAGGGGGTGGGAGGAGCCAATTTCGCTGTCTCTGCAGTCCAGCGCCATCTGGCGGAGTAATACCCAAGTGTTGTCAGGGCTGTACCGGACACCTGTCTGTCTTGAGCAGATAATCCCCAATCTCCACCGCCTCTTCTGCCTATAGACAAGTCCCCGCTTGTAGGAGACGCGGGTAATGCCTCTCCTACTCGGTTACCCCCAGGACTTATAGGGCGCAAAGATTACCTGCTCAAGGTGAGACCGATGAACGGCAGGGAGTCCCAAACGAGGATGCCGGATGGCGGAAGTCCAATTACAGGCCAAGGTCAGAACCGGGAGGTCACGGGGCGCGGTATCCAAAGGAGGTAACGAAGATTAGTCAAACGAACCGAGGTCAAATCCAGGAGGTCACGGTGCGAGGTATCAGAGGGGTCAGGCGGAATCGTGGTCAGGCAGGCAAAAGGTCAGGGCAGGCAGCAAGCGAGAGTGGTCAAAGTCCAAGCCGAATAATAATGAAAGACAATATGAAACGCTTCAGAACCCAGAGGCTATAACGGGCACTGGGATACTGAAGCAATGCTGCTTTATAGGGAATACTGGCCAGTGGGGAAAAGGGGCAATGGAGGGAACAATAGTGATTGGTGCGTAGAAATAAACGGGAGTGGTCCCAGGAGCTGGACGGCCCAGGCCAGACAGGCCGACCAGTCCCTGGGTCCACCTCCAGGATCAGGCCACGGACAGGGTGCTTTAAACTTGCCCCCGGCGGGCTGGGGGAAGCGCCCCCGGAGGCATAAAGAAGACGTGCTCGCGCGCGCGCGCGCGAGCATGTTGTGGATCGGGCGCGCCCCCGCCGGGAGGGGGAAGCGCCGCATCGAGAGGGAGCTCGGCGGGACCGCGCAGCCGCGCAGAGCGGGCTGCGGCGCGGCCACCGACACCGTCCCGCGCCGCCGACCCCCGATCCCGACAACAGCGCCGAGGAGCCGGCACACCCGGGGACCATCGGGCAGCAGCCAACCGGGGGCCACCCGACAGCGCGTCGCGGGACCAGGGACGGCGATGAGGTAAGTGCCTAACATTACCCCCCCCCCCCCCTGAGGAGGGGCCACTGGACCCTCCAAGCTGGGCTTCAGAGGATTCTCCCTGTGAAATCTCTTTACCAAATTCTGCGCATGAACCTCTCTGGCCGGCACCCAAGATCTTTCTTCCGGGCCGTACCCCTTCCAGTCAATTAAATATTGAAGAGAGTTTCGAAAAAAGCGGGAATCAAGAACCCGGGCAACCTCAAACTCCTGATGCCCATCAACTAACACAGGACTAGGAGGACTATTAGATTCATGGTTTCTTGCAGGCTTAAGAAGTGAAACATGAAAGGATTTACAGATTTTCATGGAGGAAGGGAGGGCTAACTGATACGTAACCTGATTAATTTTTCGTATTATGGGGAAGGGGCCGATAAATTTAGGGCCTAACTTAGCGGAGGGCTGGCGTAAGGCCAAATTCTTGGTTGAAAGCCAAACCCAGTTCCCCACCTCATAACCAGAATTAGAAGAACGTTTACGATCTGAAATTTTTTTTTGTTGAAGAACAGCCTTAGTCAGATGTTGCTGGATTTTATTCCATAACCCCGGCCATTTGGAAACCCAGTCATCTAAGGAGGGAACACTAGAAGGTTGGTCCGAAAGGGCTGAGAATTTCAGATCTTTGCCATAAACACAATGGAAGGGAGAAACCCCCGTGGAAGAATGTGAAGCGTTGTTTAATGCGAATTCAGCAAACGGCAGGAAGAAAGCCCAATCCGTCTGAGTATCAGCCGTAAAACAACGCAAATACTGTTCTAAAGATTGGTTTGTTCTTTCGGTTTGCCCATTCGACTGAGGGTGGAATGCCGAGGAAAGAGAGACGGTGAAGCCCAGCTTAGTACAGAAAGCCCTCCAAAATCGGGAGACAAATTGGACCCCCCTATCCGAAACAATGTCTACTGGGATACCGTGGATTCTAAAAATGTGAGTGATAAAGAGTTGTGCTAAGATTTGAGCTGTGGGAAGCTTTTTCAAAGGGATGAAATGGGCCATTTTGCTAAAGCGGTCCACTACTACCCAAATAACGGTATATCCCTGGGAAGGGGGAAGATCCGTAACGAAATCCATGGCCAAATGGGTCCACGGAGAGGCAGGAATGGGCAATGGTAGTAGAGGGCCTTCAGGGGAGTGTCTTAAAGCCTTACTCCGAGCACAGACCTTACAGGCTAGTACAAATTTCTGTGCATCCCTCCTAATGGATGGCCACCAGACTTGGCGGGACAATAAAGCGATAGTTTTCTTTACCCCCGGATGACCCGCTGTTTTAGTATCGTGAAAATGAGACAAAAAGGCAGTGCGGTAAAGAGAGGGCACAAACTGGACCGACTCAGGTTTTTCAGGTGGAGCTTCGGCCTGAAATTGAGCTAGATCAGGAAGTTGAGGTTGGATGGCGGCTACCACCAGGGAGTGGGGCAATATGGGAACATCCATCCTTTCGGGAAAATCAGAGAAAGAAAAACTCTGAGACAGGGCATCTGCTTTTACGTTTTTGGACCCAGGTTTATAGGTTATAGAGAAGTTAAACCGGGAAAAGAATAAGGACCAGCGAGCCTGTCTTGGAGTTAGTCTTTTTGCGGATTGGATGTACTCTAGATTTTTATGGTCCGTAAAGACTGTAACTGGGTACTGAGCCCCCTCTAGCCAGTGCCTCCATTCCTGAAAGGCCAACTTGATAGCCAACAATTCTCGGTTACCGATATCATAAATTCTTTCAGCCGCCGAGAATTTCTTAGAAAAAAAGGCACAAGGGTGAAGGCGTTCAGGTGACCCGCGATATTGTGATAGAACCGCCCCCACAGCAATCTCGGAGGCATCCACCTCCACAAAAAAGGGCAATTGGCCGTCCGGATGAACTAACACTGGAGCGGAACTAAAGACTCCTTTCAATTTCTCAAAAGCCTGGACAGCTTGAACCGGCCAAACTGACGGGTACCCCCCTTTCTTGGTAAGATTTGTCAACGGGGTTACTAGGGAAGAAAAGTTTTTAATGAACCTCCTATAAAAATTAGCGAAGCCCAAAGACCTCTGCAGGCCTTTCAGATCCCTGGGTTGCTCCCAATCTAATACTGCCTTCACTTTAGATTGATCCATGGAAAGACCAGAATTAGAAATAATGTAGCCGAGAAAAGGAACCTCTGATACTTCAAATTGGCACTTTTTTAACTTAGCATATAAACAGTTTTCTCTGAGTTTTTGCAGGACCATGCGTACATGTTGGTTCGTCAAGAGATGAGGAGAAAATCAAAATGTCATCTAAATAGACAACTACAAATCGGCCAAGGTAGTCTCTAAAAATCTCATTTACAAAACTTTGAAAGACCGCGGGGGCATTGCATAAACCAAATGGCATAACTAAATACTCATAATGCCCTTCGAGGGTATTGAAGGCCGTTTTCCACTCATCTCCCTGCCTAATCCTGATAAGGTTATAGGCGCCCCGGAGATCCAGCTTAGAAAAGACTTGAGCCCCAGCCACCTGTGTAAACAGCCCCTCAATTAGGGGTAAGGGATACTTGTTTTTAATAGTTATATTGTTTAAACCCCGATAATCGATACATGGGCGGAGCCCCCCATCCTTCTTCTCGACAAAAAAAAACCCTGCTCCTGCTGGGGAAGAAGATGCCCGGATAAACCCCTTTTCTAGATTTTCTGCAATATATTCCCGTAAGGCCTGATTCTCAGCTCGGGTTAAATTAAAAATTCTTCCCCTAGGAGGCATGGTACCAGGAAGGAGTTCAATGGGGCAATCCCACGGTCTATGGGGAGGAAGTTTGTCTGCTGCCTTTTCAGAAAAGACGTCAGCAAATTCTAGGTATGGAGTGGGAACTCTAGTTGGAGATAATTGCGTGACCCGAACCGGAAGTTCCAAACAGTTCTGAAAGCATTGGTGCCCCCACTTCATAATTTGTCCCGAGGCCCAGTCAATTTGGGGATTGTGCTCCTGTAACCAAGGCAATCCCAGAATTAAAGGGGTGCTAGGCATACTCAAGACTAGAAAACTGATAACTTCAGAATGATTAGCTCCCACTTTAAATTGTATAGGAAGGGTTCTAAACTGTACTAATCCCCCTGCAACAGGTGTGCCATCAATGGCTGAAACTCGGATGGGTGTGGGCAAGGACTGGAGCGTAATTCGTAAACTCTGGGCTAGCTCAGAGTCAAGGAAGTTCCCTGCTGCTCCAGAGTCTAAGAGGGCCTTCAAATTCAAATATTTAAAATTAACTTTAAGCTGAACCGGGATAAGAACTGGTGACGATACATGAGGTGATACCTTACAGCCTAGGAGGGCCCCCTCGAAACCCCCTAGGCTCTGAAGTTTCCCGACGGCTTCTTTGGGCACAGTCTGACCATGTGGCCAGTTCCGCCACAGTACAGACACAGCCCCTCGGATAAGCGCCGACGTCTTCGGTGAGTTTTGTGGCGCCCAGTTGCATAGGTTCTTCAGCTGGTTGCACTACTGGGGCCTCAGCTCTTAAAACTGACTCGGAATGTGACCCTTTCTCTAGGCGTCTTTCCCGAAGACGACGGTCAATGCGAATGGCGAGGTGCATTAACTCGTCTAGGGTCTGAGGTTCCGGATAGTTCACCAACGTATCCTTAATAGAATCGGCCAATCCAAGCCGGAATTGGCCGCAGAGGGCAGGATTGTTCCAGCGTGAGTCCACTGCCCAGCGCCGGAATTCTGAGCAGTAGTCTTCGGCTGGACGGCGTCCCTGGCGAAGAGTACGTAGTTTAGCGTCAGCCGTTGCCCCTTTGTCGGGATCGTCATACAGAACTTCCATCGCGGAAAAGAAACTGTCCACAGAGAGACGAGCAGGGTCCTGAGATGATAAGCTGAAGGCCCAGGATTGTGGATCACCTTGAAGAAGAGAGATGATCAGCCCAACCCGCTGCTCTTGAGACCCCGCAGAGACAGGTCGAAGCTGGAAATATAATTTGCAAGAGTCCCGGAAGTTCACAAACCTTGCTCTGTCGCCATAAAATTTTTCCGGGAGTGGAATTTTGGGTTCCACAGCGGCTGCGGCCGGAGTCCCCTGAGGACTGGGGACCATAGGAGCAGGACGGTTCTCCTGGGCCACAACCCGGTGAGCCAGGTGCTCTACAGCCGCAGTTAAAGCTTGCACCTGTTACAGGATTTGGTCCATTCTTCTGGCCCGTTATACTGTCAGGGCTGTACCGGACACCTGTCTGTCTTGAGCAGATAATCCCCAATCTCCACCGCCTCTTCTGCTTATAGACAAGTCCCCGCTTGTAGGAGACGCGGGTAATGCCTCTCCTACTCGGTTACCCCCAGGACTTATAGGGCGCAAAGATTACCTGCTCAAGGTGAGACCGATGAACGGCAGGGAGTCCCAAACGAGGATGCCGGATGGCGGAAGTCCAATTACAGGCCAAGGTCAGAACCGGGAGGTCACGGGGCGCGGTATCCAAAGGAGGTAACGAAGATTAGTCAAACGAGCCGAGGTCAAATCCAGGAGGTCACGGTGCGAGGTATCAGAGGGGTCAGGCGGAATCGTGGTCAGGCAGGCAAAAGGTCAGGGCAGGCAGCAAGCGAGAGTGGTCAAAGTCCAAGCCGAATAATAATGAAAGACAATATGAAACGCTTCAGAACCCAGAGGCTATAACGGGCACTGGGATACTGAAGCAATGCTGCTTTATAGGGAATACTGGCCAGTGGGGAAAAGGGGCAATGGAGGGAACAATAGTGATTGGTGCGTAGAAATAAATCGACTGAGGGTGGAATGCCGAGGAAAGAGAGACGGTGAAGCCCAGCTTAGTACAGAAAGCCCTCCAAAATCGGGAGACAAATTGGACCCCCCTATCCGAAACAATGTCTACTGGGATACCGTGGATTCTAAAAATGTGAGTGATAAAGAGTTGTGCTAAGATTTGAGCTGTGGGAAGCTTTTTCAAAGGGATGAAATGGGCCATTTTGCTAAAGCGGTCCACTACTACCCAAATAACGGTATATCCCTGGGAAGGGGGAAGATCCGTAACGAAATCCATGGCCAAATGGGTCCACGGAGAGGCAGGAATGGGCAATGGTAGTAGAGGGCCTTCAGGGGAGTGTCTTAAAGCCTTACTCCGAGCACAGACCTTACAGGCTAGTACAAATTTCTGTGCATCCCTCCTAATGGATGGCCACCAGACTTGGCGGGACAATAAAGCGATAGTTTTCTTTACCCCCGGATGACCCGCTGTTTTAGTATCGTGAAAATGAGACAAAAAGGCAGTGCGGTAAAGAGAGGGCACAAACTGGACCGACTCAGGTTTTTCAGGTGGAGCTTCGGCCTGAAATTGAGCTAGATCAGGAAGTTGAGGTTGGATGGCGGCTACCACCAGGGAGTGGGGCAATATGGGAACATCCATCCTTTCGGGAAAATCAGAGAAAGAAAAACTCTGAGACAGGGCATTTGCTTTTACGTTTTTGGACCCAGGTTTATAGGTTATAGAGAAGTTAAACCGGGAAAAGAATAAGGACCAGCGAGCCTGTCTTGGAGTTAGTCTTTTTGCGGATTGGATGTACTCTAGATTTTTATGGTCCGTAAAGACTGTAACTGGGTACTGAGCCCCCTCTAGCCAGTGCCTCCATTCCTGAAAGGCCAACTTGATAGCCAACAATTCTCGGTTACCGATATCATAAATTCTTTCAGCCGCCGAGAATTTCTTAGAAAAAAAGGCACAAGGGTGAAGGCGTTCAGGTGACCCGCGATATTGTGATAGAACCGCCCCCACAGCAATCTCGGAGGCATCCACCTCCACAAAAAAGGGCAATTGGCCGTCCGGATGAACTAACACTGGAGCGGAACTAAAGACTCCTTTCAATTTCTCAAAAGCCTGGACAGCTTGAACCGGCCAAACTGACGGGTACCCCCCTTTCTTGGTAAGATTTGTCAACGGGGTTACTAGGGAAGAAAAGTTTTTAATGAACCTCCTATAAAAATTAGCGAAGCCCAAAGACCTCTGCAGGCCTTTCAGATCCCTGGGTTGCTCCCAATCTAATACTGCCTTCACTTTAGATTGATCCATGGAAAGACCAGAATTAGAAATAATGTAGCCGAGAAAAGGAACCTCTGATACTTCAAATTGGCACTTTTTTAACTTAGCATATAAACAGTTTTCTCTGAGTTTTTGCAGGACCATGCGTACATGTTGGCGATGTTCGTCAAGAGATGAGGAGAAAATCAAAATGTCATCTAAATAGACAACTACAAATCGGCCAAGGTAGTCTCTAAAAATCTCATTTACAAAACTTTGAAAGACCGCGGGGGCATTGCATAAACCAAATGGCATAACTAAATACTCATAATGCCCTTCGAGGGTATTGAAGGCCGTTTTCCACTCATCTCCCTGCCTAATCCTGATAAGGTTATAGGCGCCCCGGAGATCCAGCTTAGAAAAGACTTGAGCCCCAGCCACCTGTGTAAACAGCCCCTCAATTAGGGGTAAGGGATACTTGTTTTTAATAGTTATATTGTTTAAACCCCGATAATCGATACATGGGCGGAGCCCCCCATCCTTCTTCTCGACAAAAAAAAACCCTGCTCCTGCTGGGGAAGAAGATGCCCGGATAAACCCCTTTTCTAGATTTTCTGCAATATATTCCCGTAAGGCCTGATTCTCAGCTCGGGTTAAATTAAAAATTCTTCCCCTAGGAGGCATGGTACCAGGAAGGAGTTCAATGGGGCAATCCCACGGTCTATGGGGAGGAAGTTTGTCTGCTGCCTTTTCAGAAAAGACGTCAGCAAATTCTAGGTATGGAGTGGGAACTCTAGTTGGAGATAATTGCGTGACCCGAACCGGAAGTTCCAAACAGTTCTGAAAGCATTGGTGCCCCCACTTCATAATTTGTCCCGAGGCCCAGTCAATTTGGGGATTGTGCTCCTGTAACCAAGGCAATCCCAGAATTAAAGGGGTGCTAGGCATACTCAAGACTAGAAAACTGATAACTTCAGAATGATTAGCTCCCACTTTAAATTGTATAGGAAGGGTTCTAAACTGTACTAATCCCCCTGCAACAGGTGTGCCATCAATGGCTGAAACTCGGATGGGTGTGGGCAAGGACTGGAGCGTAATTCGTAAACTCTGGGCTAGCTCAGAGTCAAGGAAGTTCCCTGCTGCTCCAGAGTCTAAGAGGGCCTTCAAATTCAAATATTTAAAATTAACTTTAAGCTGAACCGGGATAAGAACTGGTGACGATACATGAGGTGATACCTTACAGCCTAGGAGGGCCCCCTCGAAACCCCCTAGGCTCTGAAGTTTCCCGACGGCTTCTTTGGGCACAGTCTGACCATGTGGCCAGTTCCGCCACAGTACAGACACAGCCCCTCGGATAAGCGCCGACGTCTTCGGTGAGTTTTGTGGCGCCCAGTTGCATAGGTTCTTCAGCTGGTTGCACTACTGGGGCCTCAGCTCTTAAAACTGACTCGGAATGTGACCCTTTCTCTAGGCGTCTTTCCCGAAGACGACGGTCAATGCGAATGGCGAGGTGCATTAACTCGTCTAGGGTCTGAGGTTCCGGATAGTTCCCCAACGTATCCTTAATAGAATCGGCCAATCCAAGCCGGAATTGGCCGCAGAGGGCAGGATTGTTCCAGCGTGAGTCCACTGCCCAGCGCCGGAATTCTGAGCAGTAGTCTTCGGCTGGACGGCGTCCCTGGCGAAGAGTACGTAGTTTAGCGTCAGCCGTTGCCCCTTTGTCGGGATCGTCATACAGAACTTCCATCGCGGAAAAGAAACTGTCCACAGAGAGACGAGCAGGGTCCTGAGATGATAAGCTGAAGGCCCAGGATTGTGGATCACCTTGAAGAAGAGAGATGATCAGCCCAACCCGCTGCTCTTGAGACCCCGCAGAGACAGGTCGAAGCTGGAAATATAATTTGCAAGAGTCCCGGAAGTTCACAAACCTTGCTCTGTCGCCATAAAATTTTTCCGGGAGTGGAATTTTGGGTTCCACAGCGGCTGCGGCCGGAGTCCCCTGAGGACTGGGGACCATAGGAGCAGGACGGTTCTCCTGGGCCACAACCCGGTGAGCCAGGTGCTCTACAGCCGCAGTTAAGGCTTGCACCTGTTCCAGGATTTGGTCCATTCTTCTGGCCCGTTATACTGTCAGGGCTGTACCGGACACCTGTCTGTCTTGAGCAGATAATCCCCAATCTCCACCGCCTCTTCTGCTTATAGACAAGTCCCCGCTTGTAGGAGACGCGGGTAATGCCTCTCCTACTCGGTTACCCCCAGGACTTATAGGGCGCAAAGATTACCTGCTCAAGGTGAGACCGATGAACGGCAGGGAGTCCCAAACGAGGATGCCGGATGGCGGAAGTCCAATTACAGGCCAAGGTCAGAACCGGGAGGTCACGGGGCGCGGTATCCAAAGGAGGTAACGAAGATTAGTCAAACGAGCCGAGGTCAAATCCAGGAGGTCACGGTGCGAGGTATCAGAGGGGTCAGGCGGAATCGTGGTCAGGCAGGCAAAAGGTCAGGGCAGGCAGCAAGCGAGAGTGGTCAAAGTCCAAGCCGAATAATAATGAAAGACAATATGAAACGCTTCAGAACCCAGAGGCTATAACGGGCACTGGGATACTGAAGCAATGCTGCTTTATAGGGAATACTGGCCAGTGGGGAAAAGGGGCAATGGAGGGAACAATAGTGATTGGTGCGTAGAAATAAACGGGAGTGGTCCCAGGAGCTGGACGGCCCAGGCCAGACAGGCCGACCAGTCCCTGGGTCCACCTCCAGGATCAGGCCACGGATAGGGTGCTTTAAACTTGCCCCCGGCGGGCGCGCTGGGGGAAGCGCCGCCGGGAGGCATAAAGAAGACGTGCTCGCGCGTTGTGGATCGGGCGCGCCCCCGCTGGGAGGGGGAAGCGCCGCATCGAGAGGGAGCTCGGCGGGACCGCGCAGCCGCGCAGAGAGGGCTGCGGCGCGGCCACCGACACCGTCCCGCGCCGCTGACCCCCGATCCCGACAACAGCGCCGAGGAGCCGGCACACCCGGGGACCGCCGGGCAGCAGCCAACCGGGGGCCACCCGACAGCGCGTCGCGGGACCAGGGACGGCGATGAGGTAAGTGCCTAACAAGTGTAATGATTCTTATCTGGAGCAGGACGTACTGTATACTAAGAATATCAGAGCAAAGCAAAAGGGCCCTATAATCCTCCCTCCTCCTACCAGCCATGGCGCCATCCGCGAGACGCTTGATCTTCTTCTGAAGGGCAATGGCCATAAGGGCTGCGGCACAAACAGGATGCAGGCCTGCCCCTACAAAGGTGAAAGCATGACAGGCCAGATGATCCATACGGCGGTCCGCGCTGTCACGCAGTGTAGTAGTGTCAGGGGATGGCATGACACGACCAGCGCTTGACCAGGTCAGCAGAAAAAGGATACCTTCTGTCCAATCCCTTGGGCACCGTGGGCAATCTGTTAGGATGTTCCCACTCCTTGAGCACCATATTGGAGAAATGACACTGCTCCGGGAACTCCAAGCGTTGCTTGTCAGGGCGAAAGAGGTCACCCTGCTTCCTCTTCGCCACCTTAGGGGGGGGGGTGTACAAAGCCTCAAAAATGTCCAACAACAGTCTATCAGTGTCAACAGGGAGCCCGGTATTCTCATCAGAGGCGGAGCCCGGGTCACTGTTGTCCTGATGGTCCCCAGATGAGTCCGAATCATGGAAAAGTTCCCCCTCCTCTAGGGAGTCACGGCC
The DNA here is from genome assembly GCA_027917425.1 of Gastrophryne carolinensis. Taxonomy (NCBI): domain Eukaryota; kingdom Metazoa; phylum Chordata; class Amphibia; order Anura; family Microhylidae; genus Gastrophryne; species Gastrophryne carolinensis. The sequence continues at coordinate 30,639,902 of CM051237.1, read as the reverse complement.
GCCAAACACATGAAGGCCCTCATCCTCCTCGGCAAAGAGTTCTGCTGGGCATGCGGGCGCTAGCGCTCCCCCTTTGAAATCGATCAAAACCCTTTGTCGAAGGATGTGAACAAGGCAAATGGCTCTCATTGGATAAGAACCCGTGCCGGCGCTGTTGGACCAATGAGAAGTATTTTACTGGGCGAACTGGGGGTTTCACACAGCCAGGGCATGGAACAAAACCCGGGAAAAAATAATACCGGGTTTTGTTCTGCTTTAAGTGAGCATCATGAAGCTTCCAGCTGAAAGATGAGGGTCTTTGTATCAGGGGCGATAATCCACAGATACCAAGTCATGGTCAGAACATGACTGACCATGAACTATAGATGCACCAGATTGGAAAGGGGGCAAAAGTTGCGGAATGAAGATGTAATAGATCTCTGAATGTATACAGTGCTGGTGAGAACAGGGGTGTAGTTCTCTCTAAGAGTCTATATGGTATTTATCTAGAAGGTCACAAAAAATAAGTTTTTCTCACCCAAATCCGTGCAAGAATGCATCCTCGCACAATGACCCTAGTAGAAGTAGTGATTCAAACCAATTTTTACGCCCTCATTTTGACAAAAACTCTCTGGAGGGTCTATTTTACCCTTAGTCTGACTCCTAAGCAAAAGGGTTTACTCCACTTTTTCAACTCAGCACTCTTTCTGTGCAAGACTTTTTTTAGAAAGCACGAGTAGTCTCTCAAAAAGTCTAAATTTGTGTGATTTGTGGAGTGTTTTTTACTGAGACTTTGGGGCAAGATCAAGTTTTTTGGTGTAGGCTAAGCTTTCTAGCTTCCCTCCCCGCCAACTGTCAGTACTCTTGACTAGAAAACTCCACTGGCATCGTTTTGCCTGAAGCAGTGTGGGACACAGGACAGGAAAAGGTAAATATAAATACGTTGAGATTTTTTTTCTGATGTCTTTTATTTACTTTTTTCACTACTTTTGAATAGCTAAGGGATTCGAACTCAACATCCTGGCAGGTGGCTTGCTGCCTCCCCCTGATGGGCAGGTGGCTGCAAACTGGGCCCAGTGCTTAGCACCAGACCCGTGGGAGGACACACACACTTTTTTCTCTGTTTTGGGGGGGGGGGGGGGGGGGAGTGGGTATTTTCCTAATTTCCCATCAAAGAAAGCCCGGGAAAAAAAGTGTGCTCCTCCACTTTAAAGCTTACCAACCCAGCAAGCCAAGGGGCTGTTAATCCCAGGGCACAATGGCCGAACTGTCATCTCCTGGCTTTAGCTATTACCAGCCCTTATGCCCTACAACACAGGTCTGGTGCTGTGCACTAGGCCAATGCTGTTGGGCACCGGGTTCATCCGCACCCCCATACTCATCAGGGGTGCGAGTAATGTGACCCGGGCATCAAGCCACCCGCCGGAATGTCAGGCAGGTCACTTGCCAGACCCTTGATCTTGAACTGGTATACTTACCCTTACCCATTCAAAAGTATTGAAAAAAGTCAAGTCACCAAAAAATTATTCATTAATCTTAAAGTTGATCAACAGTCAAAAATGACAAACCAGACCATCACAACAAGCAGTGCTCATGTGCACCCCTCCCCAGGACTCAGATTGCTGCACATAAAAAATTATTTACCTTTTTCTAACTCCTGCTGTGGTAATATTTAAAAACAAAATGGTGGCTCATGGATCTGCAAGCCGTCTGCAAACAGGCAGTGTTGCTGGGTTTCCTGTTACTGAGCATTGTCAGTTATGTCAGTGGAATCCAGGCAGCAGCATGGCTGAGATGCTGGGAGAGGAAGCTCCAAAATGGCCACTACAAGGAGAAAATCAGTGAGGCAGTGTTTCAGCTTTGAAAGTACAGAAGCAAATGTAAGTTCTGACAATGATTCAGTATTGTACATGCCGATGGGGCAAGCGAGTTTTGGGGAGTCTTTTTTTTCCAACTTTGCTAGGCTGTTGGTCTGGTTTAATTAAAGTGGACCAACACCCAGGATTTTGACTATCCTGGGTCTTGGTCCACTTCGGTGGGGCGCCCCCGATCGGGGTGCCCCGCTGTGTGAAACCCCCCCGAAAAACTCACCTCTCCCCGCGCCGACGGACAAGCCGCGGACAAGCGGCTCCTCCGCCGCCGCCTCCCGCGCGTCACTCTTGACGCGCGCGTGCCCGCGCCGGCCATTCACAGACGGCCGGCGCGGGCGCGCGCACGTCTAGAGGGGCGCGAGGGAGGCGGCGGCCGGCCACCGCCGAAGATAAGGTAAGGGGTTTGGGGGGGTTTCACCCCGCGGGACATCCCGATCTCGGATGTCCCGCGGGGAGGGAGGTGATCGGCCCGGGAATCTTATAGATTCCCGGGCCGATCACCCGTGGGTGTTGGTCCACTTTAAAGTTACAATAAAGGCGAGCGTCTGATTGTTGTTCCATTGTCTCAGGCTACACGTTGCACTGTCCCAAACTTCAATCCATTTTTTTAAAAGAAAATGTAGTTACTAAGTTGTCTGTAAAAGTATTATAGATGCAGAGAAAGAAATGAGAAACAGTGGGTGTGGCAACAGTGATGTGATGTACGCACACTGTGTGTGATGTATCACAGTAAAAAAATAAGTGTATATAAGTGCATAATAGTTTGGCCAGAAACAAGAGGGTGAGAGATGCTGCAGGCTAAGAGCATCTCCAGCCTGCCGGCACATAGTGTGACCAGGGAGCAGGGCAGGGTTTCATAGCTGCAGAGAGAGGCAGCCAGTCAGGACATCTGTGGATGGAGTGGGGTGTTTCCACTGAAGGTTGATTGAAGGACCAGGTCAGAGGGACGGAGATTGAAAGCTGAATGAGGAAGTGATTTCCTCACTTAGTAGACCGACATAGCAGAAAGTAGTGCATTGGAGGGACTCAATGTAAGGTAAGCTACTGATATTTATTTTTTTATCTTTTGACTTGCCAATCATTTTACCCTATACTTATTTTTTCATCCTGTGTCCCATGCTGGCTCTGTGAAAGTTAAGCCAAAAGGGCATCTATTATATGCCACACTGGCATCAGGAGTGATGGAGAACACAGGTCCCCCTCCTCCTTCCTTGGCTTTCAGGTTAGTGACGACTGGCTAGAGAGGGAAGAGGTGAAGCCTCTCTAAAATCTCCTCATGTGATATGCACATCACTGGAGGGGGGTAAGGAGGGGGTTTTCCATGAGAATCCCTCTCCATACCAGAATTACTTGCCAGGAATGTCCCTTAAACATGATTGGTGTCTCAGAGAGCCTCTGCCCTTCTTTAGTTTAAAAAATGAGGGGGATTGGAATTGGGGTGAATCGCTCAACGTTGCGGCTGTCACGGATTTCTCAGCAGAGAAATACCTATTATAGAATGACCAGTAATTGAGGCTGCGAGACAGAGGCAGATATGCGGCAAGCTGTGTTTAATGGTGAAAAACAATGATAAGTGAACAGAGCACAATCCGACCAGGCTGCTGTACTGATTTACAAGTGGACATATAAACATACATGTGCTGAAGTAACTATACAAAAATACGTGTGATCACTGAGTGCTACGGCTGATATGCAGAAATATAGGTAAACATAAACACACTCAGGCTGTTGTACATATACACAGGTGGAGTCAGGAAACATACACGTATAAGGATTCAGTGAAAGTTCCAAAAGTCCAAAGGCAGATACATGGCTGTGACAGGGAAAGCAAAACACAAAGGCTGTGGCAGGAGTCCTGGGTTCTGGGTTCAAGATACAGAGTTCAGAGTCCGGGTCTGGGTAAAGAAGACAATTCAATGCTGATCCACCGGCTCCATGTGTGGATCAGCTTAGAAATAGCAGAAAGTCAATAGCACAGGTGCTGGCTAATCACCAGCATCTCTGCAGAAGAGGGCCTCCTGCTGGTGACACAGCATACAGCAGGAAGTCCAGGAAAGGGAGCCAATCAAAAGCAGTTCTGAACAGATTCAGGCTCCCAAGCTGTGGAGGAACTCCAGACCTGACAGCGGCATGAGGCCACAATTAGATGGAGATCCCGACCAACCTACCTCATCTGAAGCACTGAGGCCAATTTGTACACAGAAATCAGAGGCAGGCTTTGGGCGGAAGGAACAAGGTCTAAGACTCCAGAGCCACAGCGAGAGTGGCAAACGGGATGGGACATAGAATGGCATGTGTCTCATCAGAGACCTGACAGCTGGGAAGATCATCAGACAATGTGTGAGGACATACAGGAGAGAGAGCATGTGTCCATGGAGCAGGTGCTGAAGTGAAGACGTTCTCAACAGGAGGGAGGAGGTGCGGTGGCAGAGCCCTCTGTAAGGTGGGAAACTCAAAGCAGCAAGTAGCCGGATCCCTCTTGTACATTAGGGATGTACAAAGGGCTGTAATCAGCTAGATCCAAGGATGGAAGCAGCAGAGATAGTGTGGTGCCCGGCCCCCACTTGGAAGAGGAGGTGAGAGCTCTGCATTTTGGGGGTTTGATGGTCAGCCAACAAGGAGAGCCTTTGGCAGGGACCAAAGGGGAGGTAAATGCTGAAGTAGGGGATACTAGTTTGACTAGGCTGAAATGCAACTCCCATAGAAATCACTTTGCAAACTTTAAAATAAGTTAATTGGGCCTGGAATGATTGATATCCACAGGAAGTAAGGTTCATCAAGAGAATAGAATAGAAAAGAAGATATGTGGCAGGATTTGTGATTCCTGTAAGGTGGAAATTACAGAGAATCGATACCTCATGTACTGCTCTCACCAATTATGCTATGCTACGCACATAAAAGTGTTATATTTTTGTTATATTAGCCATAAGTGTATTAAATCTTTGTCTTTTCACGTTTTTTTCTCGTTGCTTGCTGGATCAGTACTCCTTGTACTGATCCAGCAAGCAACGAGAAAAAAAATGTGAAAAGACAAAGATTTAATACACTTATGGCTAATATAACAAAAATTAGCAATGGTTCATAAAGCCATTGTGGTGAAATTAACATCATATAAAGAAAGACTAAACAATTTGCTACTACAGAGGGAGACATGTATCATTAAGAAATGCAAGCGATTATATTTTGAATGAGGAATAAGAATGTAGCCTTAGCGAAGATCCATTAAAAACACCAATCCCTCTACTTAAAGCGGACTTCCTGCCAGCACCTATTGCGTTTTTTTAACCTTTTAACATCCAAGATGGCAGCCCATGGAATCTCAGGCTGCCTGCAGACAGGAAGTGTCTTCTGACTATGCCGCTCTGCATTCTGGGATTCCTGTCCTTTTCCTGACTCCAGCTTTGCTCGGTCTGTGCAAAGCACAGCTCTAACTGGCCCCTGCACTTTCAACCCCTATCCTAGAGTCCTGAACAGAGTTGCAGCCTGGTGGGGGAAAGAATAATAAATAAATAAATAAATAAATAAAAATAATAGTTTTTTTTTTTTACACAATATTTTAAATTATGTAGCATTTTTTTTTTAATAAAAAATAATAGTTTTTTAAGAAAATCAAAATTAAAAAGGGAAGTTTATGAGATGTTCAAATAAAATACAATTACTATGCACACTATCAAGGGTTAAACCCTTAAAAATGTAAAATAAAACAGCATGGGGTCCCCACTCACCAGCAAAATCAGCTCATCGCCAGTTATGGGGGCTGGAAGACCAGGGACTTAGGGACCCCATACCAGTTCACAAAGGGTTAAAAACAAAGAAAACATTCTTTATTATTTTTTTCTACTTATCTCCTTCCTTCACCAACCAATCGTTGCTTCTGCCATCTGGATGCAATTGACGGAAGCAGGGAGCGAGGAGAGAATCGGTGCCCTCTGTCCCCACATCTGGCCAATCACACTGGCCTCTCCTCGCTGCAGGGAGGGGCCTTTTATACAAGTGGAGTGATATGACATCATCTCACTTATCTGTATAAAAGGCTCCTTAACGAGGAAGATGTCAGAAGCAGCCGTGCAGGGCAGAGAATGGGTGTTCGGAAGCCCCCCGTGGTAAGAGGAGCGCTGGATCCTGGACAGAGGTAAGTGTTTTTTCTGTCTGGAGATGAGGGACAACCCCAGCAAGTGGAATCTATGGGCTTGGTGCTTAACAGTAGGGGAAGTGACAACGTGGATTCTGCAGCCCTGGCATTTAAAAGGTTAAGTTATACTGTCATGAATTATATAACTTACATGGGTTTAATAAACCAAATATGTCAGAACAAGAAATAGCCCTGCAGGTTCACCATAAAAACCCTACAACTCAGGCTTGACCCACATACACGCGTCACAACCCAGAGCTCTGACATCTATACCTGTCGCAGACCTTCAAACCCAGACCTATATAACACCTTATATTCTAGAACACTAACCAGCACACCAGCATTACACCCGAGCCATGATCTCCATTCCAGCTCTACATCACACAACAAACACCTATCACCATGCACCTTCGAGCCCTGACATCTGTACCTCCCAGAGCCCACACCCCAAGACCCTAAGCTCCCCACCAGCATTTCAGCCTAAAACCATACCCAGATACTACATCATAGAGTCCAGTCCTTCAAACACTCACTACACATTCAGGCCTGTACATACAAACCATCCCTATACCCTAAAGCCCTGACCTTCATATTATCCCTGGGCTCAAGACTTCTGACCATAATATCAGCTCTTCATTTGACGTCAAATGATCATAAACTTGATTTATATCTTATAACCCAGAATTCTGACCTCTGTAAAAAACACTAAACCCCAGAGCACTGATTCACTTACCAGCACTGCACACAAGTGCCCCGACTGCCATACCAACCCTACACCCTAAAGTCATAGATTCCTAACAATCCTGAACCTCAGAAACCAGACATCCATACTGACCCCAGAGTCCTGGTCATACTAGCTCTACACTGAGAACACCAGCTTTCATATCACCTCACACCCCTGAGCCCTCAACTTCATATAAGGTCTATACCATAAAGCCCCAACACTATCCTAGTCCTACACCCCAAAGGCTCATACTATACCAAAACCTTAGAGCTCTAACCTTTATATGAACTTCACACCACAGTGCCCTTTCATTCCAGTCCTACACCACAGAGCCCTGCTCACTAGATCAGACCTGGAACCTAAAAACACTACCTTTAGACCAGCCCTACACAAGTTTCCATTTAAAAATCCCACTACCCGTAACCTACTGATACATGATTTGATTGGGTTGCCATCAACTGATTATATTGCCACCAAGAGATTGGACTATGAGCTACGGATGAAGACAAGTCGTTGAATCTGTCAATGTTCATGATGTTCATGATTGAGTAATTGCAATGCTGTAACCCCCCACCCCCCTTTTTCTTTCTGTACCATACCTCCTCTTTGAAAAATTAATAAAACTTGATTATACTAAAAATCCCACTACATTGTTACAAAGCTAGACATCAAAAAATGTAATATTTAAACTGATTTAATTCTTTTAGTTTATCAATTTTCTTATGTGGACAGTACACACTGCTTCTGTTCTGTTTCATAAAAATTACCAGATGTGTCTCATTTCTCTATCATACCAGCTGAGGCCTAAAACAGATCAATTGCATCACTAAACATACCTGTGACTGTAATACATACCTGTAATTTTAGCCTCACAATTCCATTGACTAGGATTCCAAATAAAATGCAGCTATACTGGTGTTTCCATATAAACTTTCTAATGCTGAAGGTGTGGATGGCAACTTACATGTTCAACTGTAATTTGAAATGAGCTCAATATTGTACATCATTTTCACAATGGAACTAGAATATAATAGGATTACTTTTTTAAGTTTCAATTATTATCCATGTGTATAAAATATATGATTTCATAGTTTTATTACAATAATCACTATAATGAATCCATCTACCCAAATGAGAATAACTTTGTTCCCCCTTTTTTCCTCTCCATTTATATACATTATTATCTGTTGTTTTATTACGTATAATCTCTCCCACCCGACTCCCCCTTCCCTTCTTTCCCACTGTTTCCTTTATTTTTTCTTTACCCCTCTAAACAACAATTTCAATTCCATATTTTCTTGTTTTGTTTCTTATAATTATATGCCTGAGACTCGGTGAGCCCAGTGGATCATCCTACCATGACTGTATGCGCTTCTTCATATTTGAGAATTCTGAAGCTATCGTTGTAGATAACAGTAACACCTGCCTATATGGATTACAGGGATGTATACCAAATGTGCTAGACGTAACTTGTTGAGCCTTATCTCTTGGGCTTGTGGTATAAAGGAGCGTAGGCCGCAAGCTGGTTCTGACATACATAGGCCTTGTACAGCCCCCATCTACATTTAAAGAGGAGCAACATCCCCCTCAAGTCAAGACTCTTGGGGGGTTGCACTACCTCTTTATGTTTGAAACCACCAGATCGCTCGTTTTACTCACCAGTCCGACATGTTGCATCCCTGCAGCTGTGGGCGCACAACTTTTGAATAGGCGGCATGGGTGCGGCACATGTGCAGTTGGAGGCAGGAGCAGAGATGCTGCCAGTGGCGCTCTCGCCATTCAGATTTCCTTTCCACACTGGGTAAAGGAAATCTGAATGCAATGTGTGCTGCTGATTGGCTGAGAAGCCCACGTAGGAAACCGGAAGAGGTGATTTTGGATTGTATTTGAGTTTCGGATGATCCACGGGGAAACACAGTGGGGCATCCCAAAATGAACTCTTTCATATGTGATTTCTGATAAAGCCATTTCCCACATTCAGAACAAGACTATTATCTTGCTCTTGTATGAATTATTTCATGTCTGATAAGGTGTGCTTTGTGAGAAAAACATTTCCCACATTTAGAACAGGAATATGGCTTCTCTCCTGTATGAACTCTTTCATGTGTGATAAGCTGTGATCTCTGAGAAAAACATTTCCCACATTCTGAACACGAATATGACTTCTCCCCTGTATGAACTCTTTCATGTTTGAAAAGGTCTGATTTCTGAGAAAAACATTTCCCACATTCAGAACATGAATATGGCTTCTCCCCTGTATGAATTCTTTCATGTCCAATAAGGTCTGATTTCTGAGAAAAACTTTTCCCACATTCAGAACAGGAATAAGGCATCTCCCCTGTATGAACCCTTTCGTGTCTGAAAAGGTGTGATTTGTTAGAGAAACATTTCCCACATTCAGAACAGGGATATAGCTTCTCCCCTGTATGAACTCTTTCATGTATGAAAAGGCCCGATTTGCGAGGGAAACATTTCCCACATTCAGAACATTTATATGGAGTATCACCTATATGAAGTCTTTCATGTGTGTTAAGGTGTGATTTCTGAGAAAAACATTTCCCACATTCACAACATGAATATGGCTTCTCCCCCGTATGAACTCTTTCATGTATTATAAGGTGTGATTTCCGAGAAAAGCATTTCCTGCATTCAGAACAGGAATATGGCTTCTCCCCCGTATGAACTCTTAAATGTATGATAAGGACTGATTTTTTAGAAAAACGTTTCCCACATTCAGAACAGGAATATGGCTTCTCGGATGCATGAACCCTTTCGTGTATGATAAGCTCTGATTTCTGAGAGAAACATTTCCCGCATTCAGAACAGGAATATGGGGTCTCCCCTTTGTGAACACTTTCATGACTAATAAGGTTTAATTTCTGAGAAAAACATTTCCCACATTCAGAACAGGAATATGGCGTCTTAGAACTATGAGCTGTATGATGGATGAGAACATCCATATAACATTCCTGTGTATAGGGGTGAGACAGGAGATGTGTGGGGTGCACATGGTGGTTTGAAGAAGTCAGTTCTCTTGAAGACTTTGCTGTGGTGTCATCTTCTCTTATAGCACCCTGATAAATAACTGCCCGATTGGTCCGGTTATTTTGGCTGGATATTCCACCTGGAAAAAATAGGAAAAAGAGGGAAATATACAACAAACCTACAGGGAGAATAGTACAAAAGGTCCAGCACGGACTGTACTGGTTTAGCAAACATTTTAAAACGTAACTTTTACTCCATAAATGTAAAATGAAATAGATTGCTTAAACAGGGACCAGTCATCCCATCCCCCGACCCAAGAAGCCAGCGACGCGTTTCATCAAGTGGCATCAAAGCAGTGTCCACCCTAACAGATGCACTTCATACCTCAGACTGGGAAATGTTTAGTTACAGCTCAGGGCACAACAGTGTGTTTACAGATGCAGTCCTGAATTCTATTAGGAAGCAAGTAAATGACGCATTTGGCAAATTCACTACATAAATAAATAAGAAAAATATTCGACCAGATGCCATGGGTGGATAAAACCCATACGTTCTACCATATTGGACTCACCACTGGGGATGTGACAGAATATATGGCTGCATACTAGCCTTGGAAAAAAAGGTTGTGAACAAAGTGCTGCTATGGGAGGAAGCTAGGATCACAGAATATAAAACTTCATCCTCGAGGATTGAAAATGTTAACATGTCGCTGGTAGAGAAGTGAACCTTTTTTATGTTCTGTTTACCACTGCAACAAAAAGTACTTCTAACAGCGCCAACATGGCCAACAATACTGGAAACAACATAGGGAGGTAAGTTCCATCACTATCCCAGAAAATAATATGAGGGAAGCCCTAAAGAGAAGGAAAGGAAAACAGCAGGACCAGATGGCATTTCAAGCCATGTCTCCAGAGCATAAGCGGATCGGCTTGCTGATGTATTCACTAAATATCAAAGCGTATGGTTCCCAAAACTCCATCATTGCACCTGTCCCTAAGAAAACATAACCCACTTGTCTCATAGTACTGACTTCATGATAAAGGGACTAATTAGGAACCTCATCTCTTCTTGCTCACCTATACCCAATTGCACTAACAATACAATCCAAACTGGCTGTGATGCACATCCTGCAGCCTACGACATGGACTATCAGTAGCAGCTGAACAGCTCTGAACTCTGAACCATATAGTGCCCAATTTGGGCAAATAAGAATCTTCTCCCCCTATTAAACTGTGACCCCATATTAAGGGAAGTGATGAGCAATGGTAATACATTGATTAGCAGTAAAGGTCCAACCCTGGCACAAAAAAGGTCACCATGTCTGTATATAGACAAAATACATAAGGAGACGTGATCTGATTTCATGCCCTATCCAGTACCACCCAGATGTTTAAGAAAATAGTATGGGTACATCTATGGTGCTAGGTCAGAAAATTCCAGAGATGTTTCAAATGTGTCCAAACATTTTTAAAAGAGGCATGAAGATGAGATTACCATTGTGAGGTGTATGGCCATAGAGAATGTAAGTTTGGCCATTGGGGGGGGTGACAGACCATGCATGGAGACTTTCTATATATTTAAAGTCATTCAGCAGGCAGCTGAAAAAAAGAGATTCAAAGTGAAGGAGGAATTTACAGCGCCACCCATGACAGGGAGGAGCGGTTTCGGGCGGTGTGGACTCCCTGGTATCTATTCCAAGACTCAACAACTTTCAAACAAATCCACCTCCCCTACTCTGACCCTTGACCCCCCTCTGGACTCCTTTAATCACTTAACCTACTCATTTACCCACAACTGTGACTATAAATGCCTCTATATTTACCTATTCTTCTTGGTCTTACTCCTCTCTACTACCCAACTCGTCTTGATATTCTCTCCTACTTATCCTTCTCTCATACGACAGGCCCGGACCCCCGGCCTCTGAGAATAGTATAGCTGATGGGCAGAACCCGAAGTGTGGACCGGTTAAACCTACTCCCATGAGTAGTAGGAGTGCCATCATTGACAGTAGCCTAACAATGGTGAATAGGAACCAATCTTTAAAGCCAATCGCTCTCTGGGGGGGGGGGGGGGGGGGGGGGGTTAGCCCCTCGGCTCCCCATAGCATGGATATATCACAACTTTAAGGAGGGATTTTGAAAAATGCAAATGTGGATGAGGGGCTGCCTTTGGGGAGGCTGGGCAGCTTTAAGATGTGTGGTCATAACCGAACTGCTGTATTCTGTCCTTGAATTAATTGAATCTTAAACTGCTTTCTCGATTTCTTATACTGTATTGATTCAAAACTAAATAAAGAGTTAAAAAAGGGGATTTACCTTTGGTGTCGTGCAGCCAGTCCAGCCATTAGTTATTCACCTGATTGCAGGAACTGAGCCCCTACTGCATCCTGAGCTGTCCGTCCTCAAACGCCATTCGCCGGTGCTTCCATGACAGACCACGTCCCACGCCATCAGTCACAGATGTGTGACCACTTCCCCTTCATTCACTACAATGGAGTGGAAGCGTGTCAGACTTTGGCCCACTACCTCAATTGCAATGAATGGAAGGAACGGGGCAGCGCTAAGTCACGATCCCAACCCACCATTAAGCCCTTCTACAAGGTCAGGCCCTGGATGGCGCGGAATGTGGTGGCTGCATTGGAGGCTCAGTGCCAATGATAAGGTGAGTTACAGATTGCCAGACTGGCACCGATCAGCTGTGTGGAACAAAAGGTAAGTACCCTTTTGTTCTTTTAGCTGCCTGCTGAATTACTTTAAGATGAGGAACAGACATCCCACAGGGATGAATCACTGGAGGCGTGTTAACTTATGTACCAGGTAATGTATGTTGTACCTCTGGATTTAATCCCTAGATATATATGCTGTAATTTCTGTCTCTCTTTTATCTTTGAGTACCAGGGTCTTTTTCTACTCCTTCCTCCCTTGCTCTATTTCCTAAGAAAACGCTAGAAGAAATCATTTGAGTGGTAGGTGGATGGCCTCTGAATACAGTGGGGTATTATTATGTGTATCTTTGACCCTGATGGAGATAGTCTGTGTGTTCTGATGATGAGAGATCTGGAGAGTATTAGAATATTATTTACAAGTGTATTGTATTAAAACGGACCAAAACCCACTGAACTTTTCGAATCGTCCTGGAACACTGATTTTTTGCTGCCCCTCGGTGTGAGATGCCACACAAAACATTAATGGAGGAGGCGGAGCTTTACAGCTAAACATGCAGCATTATCTGGGATTATAGTGAAGCAGGAGCAGTTAAAATAGCCAAAAAGTACTCTTCATAGGGGGAGCGATTCAGTGGACGCTAGTTAAAAATGTGAGTTTTGGTCCGCTTTAACTGTAGGTCTTGGTAATCTATGTAACATCCAATGATTTATGTTGTACATGGTTTTTGATTCAGCCATGTCTTTTTTCGGTATAGATGAAGTAATATGAACTATATATACCATATTTCTGTTAAGTATGGTGTAAGGGGAGTGGGCAGGGCACGGTTTCTCCCCTTTACCCCACCCACAAACTTTCATCATCAGTGCCTCTCGGGTGGGGTGCGTGGGTTGGGTTTTTATGAGGGGATGGGTCTCGACACAGAGAGGGGGGCACCGTGTCCAGTGATCCACCTCTGACTAGGTGGTTACTGGCACCGGCCCACTGATCATAGTAGTCCATGGCTGCAGACTGCATTTGTCAACTGCTGCCATTAGTCTGTGTCGTCAGCTGCAGGTCGTGCGTCACAGCTCCTGCTTAACTGGGAGGAGGAGGGGGCGGCCTGAACACAGCCTGTAAACCCTTTAGAGTGAAGGAGATGGAGGAATTGACAGCAAGGAGTGGTTTTGGCTATGTGGACTCCCTGGTATCTACTCCAAGACTCAACAACTTTCAAACAAATCCACCTCCCCTACTCTGACCCCTGACCCCCTTCTGGACCCCTTTAATCACTTCACCTACTCATTTACCCACAACTGTGACTATAAATGCCTCTATATTTACCTATTCTTCTAAGACTTGGGCTTACTCCTCTCCACTACCCAACCCGTCTTGATGTTGTCTCCTATTTATCATTGTTGCTTACGACAGGAACGGCTGCCCGGCTCACCTTTGTATCTTCTGAAAATATTTTAGCTGACGGGCAGAACCGTGGACAGGACCCCCTGTTAAACCTACTCCCATGAGTAATAGGAGTGCCACCATTGACAGTGGCCTAGCAATGGTGAATAGGAAGCAATCTTTCGAGCCGATCGTTCTCTGGGGGCAGCCTGAACACAGCTTGTAAACCCTTTTCAATGTTGTCATGACTGAGAACCAGTGAAAGTTTAAAACACATCAATCTTTAACAATTCTTTATCTTTTTATGATACACCCAGTATTTTATGCCATACAAATAAAGAAGTTGTATGCTATATGTCCTGCTGCCTCAATGTACTTTTACATTGCATCATTATATTACATCAAAATGTTTTTTTGTGGATTACAGTTCTGCATTTAATTTGATAATCCCCACAAGACTCTGTGGATGCCCTGGCATTCAACCCACTGTAAACAAGGGGCCTTTATGGGAAATGAATATTGTTAAATAGTACGTAATGTGTTAATCTATTTCTGTATGTATAATCAGTTGCATTTGACCAGTCATGTCCCTCACAGGCCCAGAGGCTTGTCAGACCACATTCCATTCCCCCACCCTAATAAAAACAGGTATTCAAATCAAGTTTGGGAAGAGAATATTCAAATCCAATTTCATTGGCTGGGAAATTCCGAAACTTGCCCACTTAAGAGTCCAGCTACTTTTAAGCCAGTAATTCTTGGACAGACCACAAGCTGTCCAGATAGGGAAACCTGTCTCCTTCTTTCGCACTCAACATTAGAGTACCCCAGGGTGGTGTCGTCAGCCCTCTGATATACTCCTTGTACACCCATGACGGCATAGCCACCTCAAATTCCACCACCATTTTGTAGCATTTGCTGATGGTACAGCAGTGGTTGGCCTGATCACAAATACCAATGGAGAGGTCCACATACAGGAGGTAAAAAAGAAACTTGTGACATGGTGCTGGGAGAATAATATCCACCTCCAATCGTGGGTTTCAACAGGAACTAAGAGGTGAGAAACAACCACCACCTGACAATCAACAATTTCCCTGTGGAGAGAGTGACTAGCTGTAAACATCTTGGTGTCCATGAGCCTCTCATGTTCCTGTCACATCAACAACCTTATGAAGAAGGCCGTTAGCGTCACTACCGTCTTTAAAGTGGAACAAGACCCAGGATTTTCACTTTCCTGTATTTTGTTCCGTGCCCCCCCCCCCCCCCCCCATTGGGATGCCCCACTGTGTAAACCCCCCAAGATTAATACATTCAAACTCACCTCTTTCCGGTCCAATTGTGCCTGCGCAGACCCTCATCCAATCTGAGCTGCCCGCTGAAGTGACATAATACGGCGAGCAGCTCTGATTATTGTGAATGTGGAGCGCAAGCGGTGCATCCCCTGCCCCAGCACTTCGAACTTCCAGCAGAAGTAGTTGAACAATCAACAGTCAGTGAATTTAAACATGCCAGGGATAAGCCTCCATCTATCCTAAGATAAAGAGAACATACAGTATATACATAAGGGCCGACTAGATGGACCGTATGGTGGTCTCCCTCTCCCGCCAACCTTCTATGTTTCTAGGATGCTGGCGAGGTCTGCAGGCAAGATCCTCAATTGCAATGGCAAAAAGGAAGGGGAGAGATGCCTGGTGCCTCTATAAAGAGTAACTGTGCATATAGACAGACCAACCGGGGTACCCCTGCAGGGATAAAGCGCCAACGCGTGTCGTAGTGACCCTACACTACTTCATCGCCCTGATAGTGTAGTGTGTCATGTCTTTTGTAATCATTGATGATAATAAATTCTTTATATTTTTTGCATATTTATGAGTAGTGCCACTCAATAGTTACCCGGTATCTTTCTTTGGGGGAGGGTGGGTCCCCCATTCCTTGCTTTTCAGACTTTTGTAGTGTGATTCCGGGTTGAGCAGGCACACGCTTACTCTGGTTACACTTTAGATTGGTGTATACAGGGCTAGTGCTGCCCAGTTAGCTTGTCTATTGTTTGCTTCTATAAAGAGTAAAAGGGGCAGATGTGATCCCATTTAGTAAGAACTAAGTACACATCTAAATAAATATAAAATGATAGGAGAAGAGAAGAGTGTGTGGGGACGGGGGTATGACAGACTAGAGAATAGTTGGAGAGCATGGTAAGAAACATTAAAGCGGACCAAAAGTGGCATTCTCTAAAAAACTTATTGCGTGGCTGCTGCAGGTTCTGGTTTATATCAGTCTCTGTGACAGCAATGACAGGACCCTGCCCTAACAGGTTTTCCATTTTGTTTGGGGCCCATGGTAAGGTTCGGTCCTAATCACATGTCAATGATTGCTCAGACATCAACCTTTCAATCTTCACCCACAGCTGAGCTGCCAGCCAGTGGCACCATCCAATCACACAGCTGCCCCGCAATGTAGAAAGGATGACACCTGCCTAATAACCAGTAACCCACAGAGATCAGGCAGGACCGGGTATTAGAGGGACGTCGAGCTGAAGTTCAAATGCTACGAGATCCTCCCCTGTGATGCCAAGGCAACATCAGAAACAGAGCCAGAAAATAGATATCAACTGAGCCGATGCCACAAAAGTTAGGAGAGGTCACAGCATGGAAGCAGAAAGTATGATGGCTGCTGAGCCTCCATCATGGTGTCCCTGTAGAGATCTTGGTGTAACATGGAAGCGAGGACAGGAACGGGTTATATTGTCTCTGATAGTGTGAGGCTCTTGTGCAATCATTGCTTTAGGCCAATGCTTAAAGTGGACCAAACCCAAAATTTATAACTAGCATCTCCTGAATTGCTGCCCCATGAACTTTTGCCAGTTTTTCATGCTTCTGCGTCACTCTAATCCCACATAATGCCATCCTGTTTTAGTGCTAAAGCTCCACCTCCTCCATTCATTGCCAATGTTGTGTGCCACACCTATGCAATGCCTGATCTGTTATCTTACAGAGAGGGTCCTCGATAAAAATCAGTGTTTCAGGACAATTCAAAAAGCGAAAATATCCATTTACACCCTAAGAAGGGAGTATTGACAGGGGCTTTGGCCAAATGTATTTCATGTTCAGTGGGTTCAGTTCAGTGGGTTTTGGTCTGCTTTAGGAATGGCCGGCATAAAGCTGTTGTTTTGGAAGCAGTGACAGCTGTGGGGTTTTGGTCGCGGCCTAAAATTGTGTCAAGGGACCAGCGGAAAGGTAAGGAGTTTATGGGCTTTGGAGTATCTGGAGAGTTCACACAGTGGAGCATCACGAATCTAAGAGGCCGATTCATTAATAGCGCCAGGTAGCGACAGATGAGCGTCAGTAGCGTTATTTTCACAGCGCACGCTAGTATTCGCTGTGCTTGGCCGTTGTTCGGTTGTTGACAGCGACTCAGTCGGTGTGCGGTAATGTTGAATACGGGGTTAGGAGTCGCTGTTTGACAGGTTCCGCGCTGTATGGGAGCGCATGACAGCGAATGGCCATAGCGAACGGCTCCCAGCATATTCATTAACAAATCACGCTCAAAAAATTCTCGCGCTGTGAAATGCTTGTTTAAACCCCAGAGCGCTGGCGGCGATGGGTTAAAAGTCGTTTTTTAACCCCCAAACCACCATATTTTTGGAAAAAAAAAAACATGTTTTTACAAACATTTTGTAATATGAATACATTAATATCAGACCTGTAATATCAATTCTGCACAAATTTTTTTTTTATTTTTTTTTACCTTAAAAAAATATCTAACATAGCAGAAGTGGTCACAGAATTTTTGCCATTTAAAAAAAAAAAAAAACATTAATAGCAATTAATAAGAATATCCCTGATTGCTCCATTGAAATGCATTGGAGAGCGCCAGGTAGCGAGAGGTCATACCTGTTGCTGTTCAAGGTCGCTCGCTGGCGCTGTGGGGTGAGGCTGGAATAATGATGAATGATTCGCTATCTGGCGCTCTGTCAGTCGCTAAGCAGGATCGGCTTCATAAATGTGTGATTGCGGAGGGGAGCCGGCGTTCTCGTGGCGGTGAGCGTCATTACCGTTCGCTCACCATTCGCTACCTGGCGCTATCCCTTGTTAAATAAGGGCCTAAGTGCCCCAGGTGCACCTAGTTGGCTGGTCAGTGGGCCACTTTAATGTTGGTCATCCTTGCTTTGATTGCTAATATCCTGAAGTGCTGATCCTTGTAACAATCCAGCTTGTGTACTGACTGCGTCTCATCCTCTGCTCCTGTGTATTACGCCAGGCAGCCATATTGATTTCCTATCATCTGTCTCTTATCCACAGATCTCTGATCCTGGTCTGTTCCCTGCCAAATGGCAAAACACATTCCCTGTTGCCTGGCCTGGGGTTTAATGTGGTGCCCAGCCTGTCATCCCTTGCGGGGGGGGGCTCCAGTGAAGATTAAGGTTATCCTTAGATTCAGGATGAGTTGCAAGTCGGTTCAGTTAGTCCCTACAATCAGGGCTCCACCTTCATGTAGAACTCACTTATCCCAACCTTAGCTAGGATGGCTCCTCCTCACATTCCTGTTATTACTCCATCATCATATACAAAAAATAGGAAAATCGAACACCCATAAACGTTGCTGCATTTAAAAGAATGTCATTTTTTAATGCTGGTGAGAGTACAGTACATCAGAATACAAAGTAAATGTGTATATACAGTTGGAGCAAATATACATAGAAAGCAGATTGCAATACATAAATCGCTATGACCACAGATATATGGAGGCAAGGTAAGTATCCAGCTACTGCAGGGGAATAGTAGTCCCAAGGTGTGCGTCCATGGGGTAAGGCTGAGCAATATGCAAAGGTACAACCCTTGAAATGGTATATGGCGAAGGACAGTTGCCCATGGACTACATGCAAGATAACATACAAAAAATGCAGAGCATATGCGTTTGCAGCAAAAGAACTTACAAAGTGAAGCAGCAAGCTAGGATACCAGGTGGACACAGAACAAAACACTCGACGTTTCGGCCGATTAAGGCCTTTCTCAAGAGATGTGTCCACCTGGTATTCTAGCTTGCTGCTTCACTTTGTAAGTTCTTTTGCTGCAAACGCATATGCTCTGCATTTTTTGTATGTTATCTTGCATGTAGTCCATGGGCAACTGTCCTTCGCCATATACCATTGTGGTGACCAGGGGCAATGCTGCAGGGTCTGCTGGTACTTGTGGTGCAGCCAGGGCAAGAATAGCTATGTCACGAGTGGAGAAATGGCCGGGGATCTTGCCCTAATCCCTAGTACACACACAGCATGCCGCTTTTGTCAAATGTCCCACTTGTTCTCGCTCGCATGGTACAGGCTGGAATGACTTCTGAGACCAAGGTTAAAGAACGGGGAGCTTTACTGAAAACTTTGTGCAAAACAATTCCCAAATGCAGTAGACAGTCTTTTATAATGAAGCAATTGACAGAAGATGTACATCACAGACCTCAGATAAGTGGAGAGTAAATTGGTCACAATCCCCTTTAACTCTTTAGGTGGTATTGGCGGGTTTTGGGGAAGTCACAGTCCAAGTAATACTTCACTTGTGAGGATCTTTACAGCTTGGCTCACTGTAGTTTTAAACATGAATCTGTACTCACAGAGGGACTCTGCCTTGCTGTCACACCATACGCTAGTAAGCATGCAGGAGTACAGGCACCGACATGGAAGCCGATAAGTCACTGCCCTGACCGTAGGTCTCAATAGGTACAGTGTCTGCCAGGGGCCCTGGTTCAGCTCTATCCCCCTGGACTAAAGAAGAATTCCTTACTTGGAGAAACAATCTGAAGGACTGAAGATCTCTATCCCCACAGTGTGGACTGGTTATCAGGGTACTTGCTTGCAGCAGTATCAGGGAAAAAGAAGATTTTGAAAAGATGCAGACTTATCTGTGACTGGAGCTTAGCAGTAGACATGTCTCCAGGTTGCACACCACACTCCAACTCCCTTGAGGAGCTGAAGGCCAGCCCACCTGGTCAGAGGAGGCTGTACCAACGGGGACCTCCCACAGACTTCTGGAACTTTCTTCCAGACTGTTGTCTGTGAAAGGTGGGTGTGACCAAGTATCTCTCCACCTTTTGACAGACAACTATGCAAATACAAGCAGACTAATGTGAAGACACAATATGTTTTGACCAGTAGGTGCCACTAGAGACATGTATGCAATATAAAACAAGTTAAGTCTATACTGATGGCATCCTAACCTCACAGTAGCATGACATAACACTTACTCTAATACATGGCATGCTGACTGGGACACCACACCATTTCAAGGGTTGTATCTTTGCATATTGCTCAGCCTTACCCCATGGACGCACACCTTGGGCCTACTATTCCCCTGCAGTAGCTGGATACTTACCTTGCCTCCATATATCTGTGGTCATAGCGATTTATGTATTGCAATCTGCTTTCTATGTATATTTGCACCAACTGTATATACACATTTACTTTGTATTATGATGTACTGTACTCTCACCAGCATTAAAAAATGACATTCTTCTAAATGCAGCAACGTTTATGGGTGTTCGATTTTCCTATTTTTTGTATATGCTTTGTCTCTTATGTGCAAGGAGTGGATGCACATTGGGACTTCAGAACCCCACGCTATTCTCTTCTCCTTTTTGCCCTAGGCATTTAAATACCTTTTATTTGATTAAACCTGATAAGTGTGCTACAACCTTTGTCTAACATTACTCCATCATCAGGAATCACACCCCCAGCAGCAAAACAATCCTCCCATCATGACGGGAGAGGCGGTCTGGGGCAGCTTATACATTAGTGTATTAGCAAACATTGTTCTGAGGAATAACCTGGCGAAGCAGAGCGAGGCGAGTGTCGAACATCCTGGTAGGGAGCCAATACCTCATGTGCAGATGTATGAGACACACCGCGCATGTGGAGAGGCCCAATAGAGGGAATAGGAAAATATTATTACTCACCTGGTCTAATCTGCAGAGGAACTTCCTCCTCACTGGTCTCCATAAATCCTCCCCCCTCCTTATCAGTTGTTACAATTGTCACTATAGCATCTCTGGGGTCTGTGAATAAAGATGAGAGTGTGGCCATTAGAAGGTGTGAGTGTGTGGTAATGGAGGTGTGCTCAGTGGCGCCCCCTCTTACCCTGTGATGGGAGGAGCTGCTGAGCCTCCATCATGGTGTCCCTGTAGAGATCTTGGTGTCCTTCTGCCCGATACTCGCCCTGTCTGTCCGCTCTGTAGGCGTCACTCTGGAAGACATGAGATGTGATGTCTGTATTCTCAGAGATATAGAAGAAGCCAGGTGGTGAGCAGCACACAGCTGAAGGGGCTGAGAAGAGGGGCAGGTGATGAGGAATGGTGGGATGGCAGGAGATGTTCTTAAAGTGGACCAACACTCACAGCTGATCTATAAGATTCCCGGGCCGATCAGCTCCCTGCCTGCGGGGCACCACGATCGGGGGTGCCCCGCTGTGTGAAACCCCCCAGAAGCCCCTAAATCCCTACCTGCTCCTCGATCCAGCGGCGCCCACCGCCGCCTCCCGTGCATCCCTCTAGCAGGACGCGCACCCGCACCGGCCGTTTGTGAATGGCCGGCGCGGGCGCACGCCCTGTAAGAGTGATGCGCGGGAGGCGGCGGCGGGCGCGCTCTCTTGTCCGTCGCTGCCTCCCGCTTGTCCGTCGGCGGGGATTGGCAGCAGCGGTCACGTGGGAGCGGGGAGAGGTGAGTTTTTGGGGCTTTCTGGGGGTTTCACAAAGCGGGGCGCCCCGTTGAAGTGGACCAAAACCCAGGATAGTCAAAACCCCATCAGCGGCTGGAAGGGAATCTTAAAAAATGTCAGTGTCAGCCGTTGGCTTTTCTCCAGGGCATGCCCCGCTGTGTGAACAGCTCTCAGAAGAACTCACCTTTCCAAGCTCAACGGCTCATGCGCGGGCTCTCATCCAATGAGAGCTGCCCACCATGAACACGTCATTTGTCAGACGACACTCATTGTTTTGAATAGGGAGCATGCGCTGCTGCATCGCCTGCAACCCACAGCGTCTTGCGCTCCAGCCATTTAAACCAGAACTTTAGTCAAACTATAACTTGTAACCCCCCACCTTGCCACCCCTACCATGGGGGGGTTACAAAAAAAAAATGTATAGCTTATCCAGGGACTCACACCGCTCCTTCAGCGCTCCGGATCCTGGGCACTGCCATCTTGGACTAAAGCACAGAGCCACATCCCACGGCTCTGTGCGCGATCCTGCCCGCCCACTGAAGTCAATAGGGGGCAGGAGCATGCATGGACCTGGGGGAAGCTTTGTATCCTTCCCTGGACAGGGTGTATGGGATAAAGTAGGCGTTCTTTTATTTTTAACCGTCCCGTCCTGCCTCAGCACCAGGGTAAGGTTGGGTGAAACGCCCCAAAATCAGCTCACCTCTTCCCTGTCCCACAGCGCGTCTAAGAGCAGCGGCTCTGACGGCCACATCCTACGCTTCCCTCTAATAGGGAGCGTGCCCGCGCCAGCCATTCACAAATGCCTCTCTAGAGGGAGAGCGGGATGCGGCCTCTGCTCTTAGATGCGCCGTAGGACCAGGAAATGAGGTAAGTGAATGGGGCGACCAGGGGGGTTTCACACAGCGTGGCATCCCGATTTTAGATGCCCCGTGGGGGGGGGGGGGATTTGATAAGATTCCCTGGGCGGATCGGCGGATCGAGCTGGGTTTTGGTCCACTTTAATTAATAAGAAATGAATGCATGATCAACATCCAATCAGAAGCCTCTGCCATGGATATTCATGCCAGGCTCTATGCTGGTCATTAATATGCAAACTATACAATGCTGATTGGACGAGAGTGTGAATCCCGATTCGGGATGCCCCAGGGAGAGGCAATGGGCCGGCCCCAGAGACTTTTAGTCTATGAGCAGCTGTGGTTCAGATCCACTTTAAAGTGGACCAAGACCCAGGATTTTGACTATCCTGGGTATTGGTCCACTTCCGCGGGGCACCCCGATCAAGTGTGCTCGCTGTGTGAAACCCCCAGAAAGCCCCGAAAACTCACCTAACCCCGCTCCCACGTGACTCGCTTGTCCAATCGCCGCTGATGAAGGAGAGGCAGCGACGGACAAGCTGAGTGCAGGCCGCCGCCGCCTCCCGCGCGTCCCTCTTACAGGGAGCGCGCCCGCGCCGGCCATTCAGAAACGGCCGGCGCGGGTGCGAGCCCTGCTAGAGGGACGCGCGGGAGGCGGTGGCGGCCCGCGCATGCGCCACTGGAATGAGGATCAGGTAGGATTTTTGGAGATCTGGGGGGGTTTCACACAGCGATCGGGGTGCCCCGCAGTCAGGGTGCTGATTGGTCCGGGAATCTTATAGATTCCCAGGCCGATCAGGGGAGGGTCCACTTTAACGTGCGGCATAGAGAGCTGTGTCATCCTCGGCCTCCCTGTGCTTTGCGGTGCGCTCCTGACACAGGCCTATCTGATTGGCTGGATGTCTCAGCTGTGACATGTCAGGAATGCGTCCGCACATGCTCTGTGGGATCGCCAGTGATGTAAGCATAGCGGGGACACCAGAGGGTAGGGCACAGCGGGGCATCCCAAATAGGGAAGCAGACAGCACTGGGGCCAGCGCACCCAGGGGTTTGGGTCCACTTTAAAGATGTTATAAAATAAACAGTGAGAGAAGTCAGATGAGACGGGGCATCCCTGGTTGGGGTGCAATCAGATGGGCCGGGAGTGAGGGCGCACACTTTAGCCGCAGGGAGGTGGGGGATGCTGGTGCTCCCCGCTCTCTATGCCAAACCTGTGTATTAATATGCGCGGCACACACAGCTGATTGGACGAGAGCCTGCACATGCTCTGTGCGATCAGAGGTGACCCGAGGGGAATCACAAGGTTAGGCATCCCAAATTGGGAGGAAAACCAGAGGATGGAGATCCCGGGGTTGTGGTGCAGTGAGATGGGATGCCCCCAGATCCAGTAATAGGCCCAACCACACAAATATTACACCCCAGACACCCTGCACTGCACTCTACAGGACTCCAGGGGGCATCTCTTCCTGATTCGGGATGCCCTGCTGTGTGACACTCGGGTGATTGCCATTATTTCTACCTCGGTGCAGGTGCGGGCATCCCGAGCACTCCTCTGCCTGATGCTCCCCCCTCACACCTGCAATCTCCCAATAGCTGCAGAGAGCGGCCAGCGCCACACAGAACAGGAGGACAGGAATTAACCCGGACCTTCACCATGATTTATTGAAAAGCCCAAACCCTTATAAAATGATTCCTCAGCATCTACGGTTAATATATTTTAAGTTTTTAGTCTTATTATTCTTTCCCCCACTGGGCTGCAACTCTGTTCAGGACTTTAGGATACGGGCGCCGCCATCTTGACTCAGAAGTATCACACTTTCTGAGGAGAGGAGAGGGGGTTAAAGTACAGGGGGTGGGTTATAGCTGTGCTTTGCTCAGACAGAGCAGAGCTGGAGTTAGGAAAAGGTCAGCAGTCCCAGAATGCAGAGCAGCACAGTCAGGAGGCACTTCCTGTTTGCAGGCTTGGATGTTTAAAGGCTCATAACATGCAGTAGATGCAGGTAGGATGATTTTTAATGTGAGCAATCTGTATGTACAGGGTGTGGGAAACATATAAGATAGGCTCTTATTCAGGGTGAAGGTCCGGATTAATGTGGGCAATCTGTATGTACAGGGTGTGGGAAACATATAAGATAGGCTCTTATTCAGGGTGAAGGTCCGGATTAATGTGAGCAATCTGTATGTACAGGGTGTGGGAAACATATAAGATAGGCTCTTATTCAGGGTGAAGGTTCGGATTAATGTGGGCAATCTGTATGTACAGGGTGTGGGAAACATATAAGATAGGCTCTTATTCAGGGTGAAGGTCCGGATTAATGTGAGCAATCTGTATGTACAGGGTGTGGGAAACATATAAGATAGGCTCTTATTCAGAGTGAAGGTCCGGATTAATGTGGGCAATCTGTATGTACAGGGTGTGGGAAACATATAAGATAGGCTCTTATTCAGGGTGAAGGTCCGGATTAATGTGAGCAATCTGTATGTACAGGGTGTGGATAACATATAAGATAGGATCTTATTCAGAGTGAAGGTCCGGATTAATGTGGGCAATCTGTATGTACAGGGTGTGGGAAACATATAAGATAGGCTCTTATTCAGGGTGAAGGTCCGGATTAATGTGAGCAATCTGTATGTATAGGGTGTGGGAAACATATAACATAGGCTCTTATTCAGGGTGAAGGTCTGGATTAATGTGGGCAATCTGTATGTACAGGGTGTGGGAAACATATAAGATAGGCTCTTATTCAGGGTGAAGGTCCGGATTAATGTAAGCAATCTGCATGTATAGGGTGTGGGAAACATATAAGATAGGCTCTTATTCAGGGTGAAGGTCCGGATTAATGTGAGCAATCTGTATGTACAGGGGGGAAACATATAAGATAGACTCTTATTCAGAGTGAAGGTCAGCTTTAAAGTGGACCAAAACCCAGTAAGTGTGATGCTTCTGAGTCAAGATGGCGGCGCCCGTATCCTAAAGTCCTGAACAGAGTTGCAGCCCAGTGGGGGAAAGAATAATAAGTGACTAAAAACGTATTAACATTAGATGCTGGGGAATCGTTTTATAAGGGTTTGGGCTTTTCAACAAATCATGGTGAAGGTCCGGTTTAAAATGCACGCAAATCTATCCTGATTGTCCTGCACATGCACCACGAGGAAGTGCCGAGCCAGGTTACCACGGCAACCCCAGGGGTTCCTAATCCGGGATGCCCCCATAATGTGGAATAACACCGAATTGAAAGCACAGGCTGTAATACTCACTCCTGTGGGCTAATCCCCCACTACCCCAGCAGGCCAGTCCCAGCCTACCTATAGCCACACCAAACAGCCTGTCGCCATGGCAACACATCCACATA
Organism: Gastrophryne carolinensis; assembly: GCA_027917425.1. Classification (NCBI taxonomy): domain Eukaryota; kingdom Metazoa; phylum Chordata; class Amphibia; order Anura; family Microhylidae; genus Gastrophryne; species Gastrophryne carolinensis. The sequence goes on along the minus strand of CM051237.1, from coordinate 30,614,264 downwards.
CCTCCCTAGTGTCCCTGATTAGGAGGGACTGTCCCTCTTTCGGGTCCATGTCCCCTGTTGTTCTCATCTGTCCCTCTTTGAGGTGTAACATGCAGAACTGCAGCAATAAATGATTCATTTGTCTATTTAAAGTGTTTCTATTGTTGTAACTGTTACAATGTGTCTCCTAATTATCAATCAATGAGGGGCGTGGCCTAATATAACAAATGTCCCTCTTTGCCACCCTGAAATGCATCCAGTCACCTCTCTGTTCTATCCAACCTGCCACATCTGCAGCGCTACAGATCAGCCGGTCACGTGATCAGGCCTCTCACTAAGGCCAGGTCGTCAAGGTGATACCAGCACAAGCCCCGCCCCCTATTTCTGATATATAAACAATGGGCGAGAGGAAGACTCTGTGTTACCTGATACCTGAGCGGCGCCGCGCCCTCCTCCCACCTCCAAAACAATATGGCCGCTACCGCCTCCCCCAAGCTCACAGCTACAGGAAAATGGCCGCCACCGGCGCTGTACGGGAGACACATTCCGATCCGAATGGTCAGATATTTTAGACACAATTAGATGGAATGTTCTCAACAATGTGGATGCCGGCAGGGGGAGGGGGTGGAACAGGGACTGAAGTGAGGCCGGAGATGGAGGATTCTAGATGTAGTCCTCGGTGGCGGCCATTTTCCCATAGCCCGCAATGTTTGGGCTGAGAAACAGGCGTCCTCTGGTATGGGGCGGCCATGTTTGTGTAGCCTTAGAATGTGGCGCCAATCTTTGAGGTAAGGCCTTATCTCTCCTCACTAATTTAGCCGGCCCATTCTCTCGTCTCTAGAGGGTACCGGTGTTTTGTTCTTCCACACTTTTGTGTGGTAATGCACTCCTTGCCGTGTATTTAAAAAAATGATATATATATATATATATTCCTGTATAGGAATTTTGTGTCCGCAGAACCGCTATCCTGCCCTCTCATCACTCTTCTGCCTGATATTGCTCCTCTACTGCCCCCTCTTGACCATCTTCTGTCCCTTCTTGCTCTTTTTCTGTCCCTTCTTGCTCCTCTTCTGCCCCCCTTTTGCCACTCTTCTGCTCCATCTTGCCTCTTTTTTGCTCCTCTACTGCCCCTCTTGCCACTCTTCTGCCCCCTTCTTGCTGATCTTCTGCCCCTTCTTGTCCATCTTCTGCCCCTTCTTGTCCATCTTCTGCCCCTTCTTGTCCAACTTCTGCCCCCTCTTGCCACTCTTCTGTCCCCTCTTGCTCCTCTACTGCCCCTCTTGCCTCTCTTCTGCTCCCTCTTGCCTCTCTTCTGCCCCCTTCTTGCTGATCATCTGCCCCCTCTTGCCACTCTTCTGTCCCCTCTTGCTCCTCTACTGCCCCTCTTGTCCATCTTCTGTCCCCTCTTGCCACTTACCTGCCCCCTTCTTGCCGATCTTCTGCCCCGTTCTTGTCCATCTTCTGCCCCCTTCTTGCTGATCTTCTGCCCCTTCTTGTCCATCTTCTGCCCCCTACTTGCCGATCTTCTGCCCCCTACTTGCCGATCTTCTGCCCCCTTCTTGTCCATCCTCTGTCCCCTCTTGATCCTCTACTGCCCCTCTTGATCCTCTACTGCCCCTCTTGATCCTCTACTGCCCCTCTTGTCCATCTTCTGTCCCCTACTTGCCTCTCTTCTGCCCCCTACTTGCTGATCTTCTGCCCCTTCTTGTCCATCTTCTGCCCCTTCTTGCTGCTCTTCTGTCCCTTCATGCTTCTCTTCTGGCACATTTTGCTTCTTTACTGCCCCTCTTGTCCATCTACTGCACCTTCTTGTTCCTCGACTGTCCCCTCTTGTCCATCTTCTGCCCCTGTTTGCTCCTCTTCTACCCATTCTTGCATCTCCTCTGCCTCCTCTCGCCCCTTCTCTGTGGTCCCAATAACATCATAGAGTTTGGAGGTTGCCATGTGATTATGGGTAAAAATGGCGTAGCATTATTTTGTGTGCCTCCCCCTATCATTCCTCAGATCAATAGGGGCAACATGTAAGGGTCTACCCACCCCTTAAAATACTGCTCACCAGCCAATCCCATAGCCCCCAAAAAATGAAATGGGGGTAGAAGTGTGCCGCCTTTTCTTACCCGTTTCGGCAGCTTCTGTCCTCCATGTGGTTGGGCTGAAAAACCAAGGGCGGGTAAGCCGGCACTCTTCTCCACCTGCCCAACCCCATGATCTGGGGTTTCACTCCCTGCCCTGAGGGCATCCCAATTTGGGTATCGGGTAACCGAGGCCAATAGAGCCCAAATGGCGAAGCCACTAGAGTCATTGGAATTTACGAGGTGACCTGGTTCTCACTGGAACCCCCTGCTGGGGGGGGGGGGGGGGGGACAGACTGAGGGAGACCGAGCCTATGCAAGGCATCAAGAATGGTACAGCCAGAAGCAGCAAGACCAATAAGCACCAAGAGCAGGGTCAATGTTCAGGCAGGGGTCAAGGGCTGGCAGCACAGGTTCAATACACACATCCAAGCAAGGGTCAGACAGCGAAGATGCAAGGTCAAGTCCAATGCCGAGGACAAGGCCAAGGGTGCAGGGCACAAGATCCATGGAAAAGAAGGCGGGAGAATCTTGGAAAGGCTAACCAGCACTTTCTGGGCTCCGGAACACTCCTAAAGTGCTGGGAGTTACCTCACATCATTACGTAACAAACTGTTAGGCACTTACCTCGTCGCCGTCCCTGGTCCCGCGACGCGCTGTCGGGTGGTCCCCGGTGGGCTGCTGCCCGACGCTCCCCGGGTGTGCTGGCTCCTCAGCGCTGTTGTGGGGGTCGGCGGCGCGGGATGGTGTCGGTGGCCGCGCCGCAGCCCGCTCTGCGCGGCTGCGCGGTCCCGCCGAGCTCCCTCGCGATGCGGCGCTTCCCCCTCCCGGCGGGGGCGCGCCCGATCTTTATGCCTCCCGGCGGCGCTTTCCCCAGCGCGCCCGCCGGGGGCAAGTTTAAAGCACCCTATCCGTGACCTGATCCAGAAGAGTGAACCCAGGGACTGGTCGGCCTGTCTGGCCTGGGCCGTCCAGCTCCTGGGACCACTCCCGTTTTATTGTGTGCACCAATCACAATTGTTCCCTCCGTTTCCCCTTTTTCCCCACTGGCCAGTTCTCCCTATAAAGCTGCACTGCTCCAGTATCCCCTTGCCCGTTATAGCTTCTGGGTTCTGGATGTGCGTTGCTGTGACTTTGTGTACTTTTGGATTTTTGGACTTTGACTACTCTTGCTAGCTGCCTGCCCTGACCTCCTGCTTTGCCCGACTACGCCTTTGCCTGACCCTTCTGTACCTCGCTCTGTGACCTCCTGGATTTGACCTCGGCTAGCCTCGACCATCCCTTCGTTACCTCCTTTGGATACCACGCCCCGTGACCTCCTGGATTTGACCTCGGCTAGCCTCGACCATCCCTTCGTTACCTCCTTTGGATACCACGCCCCGTGACCTCCTGGATTTGACCTCGGCTAGCCTCGACCATCCCTTCGTTACCTCCTTTGGATACCACGCCCCGTGACCTCCTGGTTTGACCTCGGCCAGTAATTCGGACTCTGCCTTCCGGCATCCTCGTTCGGGATTCCCTGCCAAACATCTATCTGCACCTTAAGCTGGTATCCTTTGCGCCTTATAAGTCCTGGGGGCAACCGACTGGGAGAGGCATTACCCGCGTCTCCTACAAGCGGGGGCTTGTCTATAGGCGGAAGTGGCGGTGGAGATTGGGGGATACCAGTTCAAGACAGACGGGTGTTTGGTACAGTCCTGACACAAACGTTGAAGATCAGGTGATCAGCTCAACCCTGTGTTCGGAGCAGCAACCAAGCAGGATATACACAGCTCCAAGGCTCCATCACAATGGCTGAGAACATCATATGCTGCTCTCTGCTTCCCATACATCGTCTTTTCCACTGTAAGAATAAAACCCGGGTTGGAGAATTCGCTTTATCATCCAGAAGCTGGTAGGAAACTGAAGCCTCCACTCATGAGAACATGCAGGTTCAGGAACAGCTATTTCCCAAATGCCATTAGTCTGCTGAACTCCACAGAAACTGCACTATACCAATCTTATACACAGCTATGATGTCATGTGAATATCACTTTTGGGAACTTTTCCTAAAGTCCTCAGATCAGCTAGCCCAATAGGCACAAGTGGTGCTTCTCAGACCAACTAACCTGGGAGGTGCACGTGAGCAGGGCAATTAGGATACACAGGTCTTAAATGCGCCACAGAACTCATCCCAGTTAGCTTGCAGCCAAACCTATAATCTGTCCCCGAATCTGGTTAAAAAGTCTTGTCTGAGCAGCTGTCACCCCCTTCTTTGCTTCCTTTGATTTTGTGCAAGCACATGGGAATGGGGGGGTCTGAAGCTGTTCTGCAAGGCTTTCAACCCTTCCTCCCTATGTGCTACACTCAAGGTTGTAGGGCAACCTCAGGTAAGCCTGCTTCCGATATATCTATTGCATTGTATGTCCCAAAGAGGGCTCTCATAGATTAGAGTTAGGACTGCACCTCACAGAGGCAACTTGGCATTTGATGGTGCAGGTTTAGCAAACCTCTGCAGATGTGTGTGGACCAAGACCAAATTTAGAGACGGATTACAGGTGCGGCTGCAAGCTAAAAGGGTTGAGTGATGTGGCCCCTTTAAGACAAGCGGGGCCTCTGCACAATAGAAGCCCTCTGGACTGAGACCATGTCCACTTGGGCTAGTTTTTGATACTGGCAAGATGGGGGAGCGATGTGCAGGTTGGCTCGTGCCTATTGGTACTGTAATGTCCTGTTAGTCTCCTACCTTCTGTGAGCTGGCAACCCCCAATCTCCATATTATTCCAAAAACACAGAGCAATCAACGATAAAACAACACACTTTAGGTCAGCTTTAACTCCATTTCTTGCCTGGCGTCTCCTAAATACTTGATATACATTGTTTTTATGTGAGTGCATTTTTAACTTAACCAGTGCGCATGATTAAAACGATATTATGCTAGATTTTTCTATTTGGTTTTTCCTTTCTATGTGGTTTGTCCAATCTGGGACAATTTTAAAAGCCAAAGTGGGATAAGAATATCAAATCGGCTCTGTTAATAACAAGAGAGGAATGGAATATTGAGGATCTAATAAGGCATTCAAGCACACCTCCAACCTGTTAAAGCGGGGACCAGAATATTTAACCGGCTCTCCTATCCAATAAGAGAGGAATAAATCATGGAGGATTTTTATTATTTCAATATATCTTTATTGAATTTTGCATAGAAATGGAGAACAGTACAGATAAACAGTATTAGACACACAGAGAGAATCGCGGGAATAGGACGGAACAGCCGCCACCAGATGATACAACCTCAACCGGACTAAAGAGGTCAGGCATAATAAACACTCGAGGAATAGGGGGTGACATAAGCGCAGGCCCGAATACCGTAGCCCGCGGCCCCTGCCAAGTCCCGGGGGTTAGGGCCTCCCTAGAATTAAGGCCACCCTAGAATCATTGCCATGGATGCCATCCTCCGGCATAACCAGAACATTGCGACCGCCCCCGCCCCCCCCGCAACCCCGAGAAATAAGAGAGAATGTAGAAAAAGGGAAAGGGGAATAGGAAGAATAGGGAAAGAGAGTGCAAGAACAGAAAACAGGGAAAGAGAGAAAAAGTGGATCAGAGACAATAAGGAGGGAAGACACAACAGACAAACAGAGAAGACAAACATGGGAGGGACAGTTACATTTACAACACGTCCCCGCTCCATCCCTCCCCAAGGGCCCCAGCAGGCCGGCTCCCAGCCAACCCATCCGCTCTCCAACTCCCCCCGGGGCTCAGTCCCGCTCCAGCATCATGGAGGATTTTTAATAAGGCACTAAAGCTTATTATTATCTGGTAAGAGGATTTTGAAGGAGGTGGTGGGCACGAGATTCTCATCAGCAATTTGCTGTTATATACACGTGGTGGAATTTGCTACAGTGTTTTGAACATTCCTGTGATAGAAGGTCACTAAAATCCTTGGCCTTAGAGGATACTCTCAGATTGGGGAACCACCCCAGAAGCTTGGACTTTTTTATATAATGTTTTAAGAGTTAAAGCTGACCTAAAGTGTGTTGTTTTATCATTGATTGCGCTGTGTTTTTGGAATAATATGTGCATTTGGGATCCATAGGGGTAAAGGATTAACACACGTTGAGCAATAATAATTCAATAATTTAATAATTTTAAGAAATATCATCGCGGTTATATTTCATCTTTAAAACAACCCCCAATCTCCGCCACTGCTTCCGCCTTTAGTCAAGCCCCTGTTTGCCGGGACACGCAATATGCCTCGCCGGACATGGTTGCCCCCGGGTTATAAATGGCGCAAAGGATGCCAGCTCATGGTGAAGACAGAAGGAACACAAGGGTATACTAAGGCCAAGGTCGTTCACAGGAAATCGGTCCAACAAAGCGTCTACTCACGCGGATGAGGCAGGAGCATAGTCAGGAGCTAGCCGAGAGTTCTAGCACAGATGACGTCACGCCCTGAGCAGTGCTAGCTATAACGGGCAATGAGGTCAGGGATGAGCTTTATTTAAAGGATCAATGGTCAATGGGAATAGAGGGTGTGTGATTGGTGCAATTTCGATCCAGAATGGGATAGGGAATGCCGCACCGGACAGGAGACTCTCGCCACGGGTCCCCCCAAGACAGGTGAGTTCCTTACATGTATAGCTGATTTAAAGCGGACCAAAACCGAGTGGGATCGGCCCGGGAAACTATAAGATTCCTAGGCCAATCGATTCCCTCCCCCCGAGGCATCCAAAATCGGGATGCCCCACTGTGTGAAACCTTACCAGGTTGCCCGCTACGCGTACCTTACTTCCTGCTCCAATGACGCATACGGGCCGCGGCCACACCCCCACTATCCCTCTAGCAGAGCGCGGCATTTGTGAATGGCCGGCGTGGGCACACTCCCTGTTAGAAGGAAGCGGGGGATGCGGCCGGCAGCGCGCTCCAAGCTGCTGTGCTAAGACGTGGCTCAGACATGCAAAACTCAGCGGCTACGAGCGCGCTGATTGGACGAACGGCTGCACGTGTGCCGTAGGACCGGGATGAGGTGAGTTTCTTCAGGCGATCTGGGGGGTTTCACGTAGCAGGGGTGCCCCGGGGGAAAGGACCAAAACCCAACATAGTCAAAATCCTGGGTTTTGGTCCACTTTAAGGTCTTTTAGAAAAAAACAAAAACGTATTGTCACCCTTCAGAGCACTTGCCTTCATTCTTAGTACCTACTTTTTGTGACCCAACCTGTTGTCTCCACCCTCATCCTTTAGATTGTAAGCGCACAAGGACGTCTCCTAATGCACTAATTATATATATGTAATTATTATCACCACTCATTGTCCTTTTTCCACTATACATGGCTCATAATGCCTTGTGTATAATAAGTGTACTACTCGTCCCTCCCTCCTGCAATTTTTACTTTGTAAAGTGTCGCAGAATAGGATGGTGCTTTATAAAAATAACAATAATTATAATAAAACTAATAATCGTAACAACTGTCCAACCAGCTACAAGCAAATCTTTCTGTGTCCCATGGAGAATGGAGAGAAGGAACAGCTGCAGAGTATTGGGTCATTTCCTATCTTCTGTACCAGTAATATGAGAGATTGTTACATTCTTAAAGGTATACAGCAGGCAAAGGCAGTTGTTGGGGCTATGTTTGGGGGTTACACTTGGTGCTGTCCTAAACTGTGTTCCCTTTTTAATTGAAAGAAAATGGTGCACCACTTATCAATTAACCAATAATGGCGTGCTCACTAACCTACCCAACTATGCAAAGCAAAAATGGAAAAGGTACTAAAATCCCCCAAGGTACACCAAAAATAGGAGCACAACCAATAAATTCACAAAAATATTTATTATTCATGAAATCTACATAGACATTAAAAGCAACATGAACATACACATTACAAACATATTAAAGACATATTAAAAAACCTCCCTCCTGCCCTGGATTATTTCTCTAAACATTGACCCATATATTATAACGCTGTGGTTCAAAATACCACCTCTGCTAGTTCCTATAATCACATAAGCTGTCCAATGCTGCACCATACAATGCAATCCTTAAAGAAATAAAAGGACCATGAACAGATTTCCCTATTACAAATTATTTTGTGCCGGCACAAAACCTGTTACCTAATCTAGAAAATTAATTAAAAACGTGCAAAAAAACGCTTTATGTGCAAATCCGTGCAAAAAGAAGTATAATAAATAGAACTGTGTATCGTTAATCAGTTAATATATATTAAAGTGATATAACAACAGTGGAACTATTGGTATACAGGCCCGCGCTAGCAATTTCCCAAATAAAAAAATCAATGAATACATGTGATAAATAATGCTCAACGTGAAATGTCCTCAACCCCAAAAAGAACACAAATAAAATGTTAATATAAACACAGAGCAAGCTAGATTGAATAAAACAAAACAAAAGTCCCAATTTTTAATCCTTCAAAGGTGCTATAGTGCTCAATATAACTATGTCCCACGGTGCATGCACTCCACGCAAAATTGTGCAAAGGAATCCTCCACCAATCGTGCAAACTCTTACCAACTTTAAGTAGGCAATGCGCTTAAAATTGATTTTACACGGCGTTGTTGCCAATTCTGATGTAATCCACTTTTAAATAAACGCTTATCCAGCAATGCTTCCACACTTCAACCCTCCAGCATTTACAGATGTCACAAAGGTACTATTTCCATACAGCCCTCCGCTGTGCAATCTCTCTTTTCCAGGCAAATCTCAGGGGGTGACATACATGGAGAAGCAGAAAGCCCAAAATAGTGTAATATTGCAAAAACTATAACTTTAATAAAAAGATCCAAATCCACTCACAAGACAGGTAAAATAATCAGCATTGAGATACAGTTGTAATCTCACCGATCCTGGAATCAGACAATCCCCATTCGGTCCAATAAAAGGGCGATCCCATAAAAGTGAATAAAATGTCCAAAGGATTTCTTTAAAAACTCCAAAAAGCTCTGAAGAATCTACCGCTCGCTGACGCGTTTCGTCGCCGCAAGGCAACTTTAACTAGGCTAGTTAATATATATTGTACAAAATATCTACCTATAATTCAAAAAAACTGAACAAACCCAAACACAAATTAATTAATCACCACTAAAAATTCATACAGCCTATGTCATATTAAAGTGGACCAACACCCTGAGGTGATCGGCCCGGGAATCTATAAGATTCCCGGGCCGATCACCTCACACACCGCGGGACATCCGAGATCGGGATGTCCCGCGGGGTGTAAACCCCCCAAAACCCCCGAAAAACCTTACCTCTCCAGCCGCTGCTTCCGCCGCCGCCGCCTCACTCGCGCTCCTCTAGACGTGCCCGCGCCGGCCGTCTCTGAATGGCCGGCGCGGGCGCGCACACGTCAAGAGTGACACGCGGGAGGCGCCGACGGGCAAGCTGCTTGTCTGTCGCTGTCAATCAGCTTGTCCGTGGCGGGGAGAGGTAAGTTTTGGGGGCTTTCTGGGGGGTTTCACACAGCGGGGCACCCCCGATCGGGGTGCCCCGGGGAAGTGGACCAATACCCAGGATAGTCAAAATCCTGGGTGTTGGTCCACTTTAAAGTGCATCATGCCATAGTAGTAATGGAACTATTATGCTAGGCAATGGACAGAAAGAGAAAAAATTCCAAGGTATAGATGGGGTAAAGGGGTGAGCCTTCACCCCAGCAAGAAGCGGTCTAGCCGACCGCGAAGCGCAGGTGGCTGACCCCCGCTGCCCTGGATTTTCTCCCCGGCTGATGTGCTAGCTAAGTATTTGCTCTGTGTATATCTATACCTTGGATTTTTTTCTTTTTTGCTCCATTTTTGTTTTGTGTTCCCTTTTTAAATTGAAAAAGAAATGGCTGAGATATTAAGAGGTTTACAGTTTCACCTTTTTTTTTTTTTTTTTTTTTTTTTAATAAAGTGGGCGTGGCCCTTGGCTCTGTGATGCCCCCATAATAATCAGCATGATAGGCAGGGTCTGTAAGAACCGAAGATAGTGTGCTTCACAAAGAGCCATTCTAAGCACCATGCACACACTCCCACACATATACATATATTTATCTAATGAAATCAAAATTTGCACTATAAGCACCTTTTTTACATAGGGCAAATAATAGACAAAAATATGCCAATAATATTTTGAACTATTAACTAATATTATGAACTATTACCAGTGTTCTTTATACATTGGTTAGAATCACTTATTACACACAAGCACTCATTTCTAATCCACATTCTGTTGATCAGTGGTACAGGCTCTATTGTCTTTATTCTGACTCAGAAGGTTGTGATAGCGATTCTTTCCCGTGTAAGAGCAGTGCCAACCCGTGTAAGTTAGAGAAACGCTGGGGACGATCCTTATCAGATAGCTGAACTCACCAAATACTGTGTTCATCCACAAAGCCGATTTATTCAGTCCATCACAACAGTGGGATACAGCAAAATGAATGGATTTCAGTATCATGCGGCGGTCAAAAGATGATGCTTTGATCAGAGTAGCATGGAGAATACACATGTGTGCCTCATAAGGCAGAAAGGCAATGAGCAATAAACCAGGAAATGCTCCCTGGAGAAGATGGGAGTGGTTTAGATGAGTCAAAGCTCTGACCTCTGACATACATACAAGTGCAATACATAAAAACGACCAAAGGTGGCAGCATAACTGACTATCGAAATGTCCATAGAACAGCAATACAGGAATTAACTATATAGATACCATACATAATTATGAAATATTAACTGTGTAACAGCACAGTCTTGTTCTAGAGCTGTGCTTGTGACACCTTCCACAAGCACACAGGCAGCCGTGGATGATTCAAATGATGTAGTGATTGAAACGCTAACTAGACGGCTATTCATACGCTAATTCGCTTTGCAGCTTAGAGTGACAGACACAAGGCTTTGCTGGCTGCAGAATAGTAGTGTGCTCATTTTTGCTGAGCTGACAAAGGGGGCCGAGCTGTGCACTACTAGGAGAAGGCTATGATTGGTGGTCTATGGCAAAGGAGCTGACAAGAAGAGAGAACACGACCATTATGAGGTGAGCTGCTGAATGATAGTTTATGCACTTTGCCTACAGAGTCCCTTTGCCTACAGAGTCCCTTTGCCTACAGAGTCCCTTTGCCTACAGAGTCCCTTTGCCTACAGAGTCCCTTTGCGTATGTGCTCAGACTCCTTATCTTATGTGTGAATGCTGATGGGACGTCCTGCCACCTGTCTGAGGTTCCAGAGGGTGATATCATATCTCATTTCATGTGTTCCAGAGTGACAACTACAGAGCCAGGACACTAAAATCTCTATAGACACCATTATGGAGGATCAGCATCTCCTCCCATCACATGGTAAGAGGAGTCCTTATCTGATTACAGGAGGTTTCACTGCTCTTCTAACTCCCCCATCACTGAGCCTCATCCGCCCCATTACTGCACCCCAACGCTCTAATGATCTCACTCTTGTCTTTATTCACAGACCCCGGGAGAACTGTAGTGACAATTGTGAAAACCGAGGAGGAGGGAGTAGGATTTGTAAAAACAAAAGGGGAGGAATTCCCTATGCAGATCTGTTTAGGTGAGTAATAAACCTTCTATAGCAGTCACTCCACACACCATGTGTGTCTTGCTTGGGCGTAATTTATCTAAAATTTACAAAAATATATTTGCAGCCCTCAAATATATAAGGAAACTTAAGAGCTCAAATACATGTATATCTCCAAAAGTTACGCCTCGTTTGTCTAATAAGTTCAATTGCCAGTAATCTCCAAGGAAGATGATGCACTTGAAAGTTATTTTATATACCTTGCAAAATGTACACAACAAAAATCTGTGTTACAACATAGAAAGCCTAACAGGGCAAAAGCATATATATATTAAAACGGATTACTCATCTGTTTTAATTGCTCCACGCAGAAATTCAGCAGACCACGTCCAAACAAGATGGCTGCTGTACTTGGCTTCACAACGCAGGTCCATCTACCCAAGGCAAAGTCCCATCTTGGTCCGTCTGGTCAGGCGCATCAGCAGAACTCTTCTCCAGCTGCCCTCCAAAAGAAAAATCCCTATCTCTCTCCAGTCCTACTGTTTTTATCAGGTGGACCCTTTGTTCCATTTTGAAATCTGCAGGTCGTCTGATTGGCCCAGGCAAAAACTCACAAAGTGATACTGGCCCATCCCTATCTCTATCACAGGTAGCCAGCTTAATTTGCATGCAAATGCACACCTGAAACTCACACCCAGAAAACCAGTCTTCAAGAACAAAGGGGGTTACCAACCCTGCATCAAACAAAAGGGATTGTCCTATATATACAGTGATTGTATAATATGTATTACAATTTTTATGGGAACAAAACATAAAAAATATCATAGCTTCACACTGTGTCTTATACATCTCAGTACAGGGACGTCACACTGATCTTTATTCACAGACCACAGAGACCTTATAGTGACAAATCTCACAAGTGAGGAAGGGCAAGTATCTATAAAGAACGAAGAGGAGGAGGTTCTACAGATCAGCCTAGGCGAGTATCAAACCTTTCATAGAAAAGTTTTTGTATTCTTCCTGTCCACTCCCCCCCCCACAGTCTATGGTTTGTCTCATACATCGCATTACAGGGGCGTGACTCTCGGTTTCTTTTTTTTTTACAGCCCCCAGAGACACTATAGAGAAAAATGTGAAAACTGAGGAGGAGGGAGAGGAAGTTACAAAGATAAAAGTGGAGGAACGTCTACAGGTCAGCCCAGGTGAGTAATATTTATTATCAATGATTACCTGTTTAAACCGGACCTTCAGCGTGATTTAATGAAAAGCCCAAACTCTTAAAAAACGGTTCCCCAGCATCTAAAATTAATATATTTGACGTTTTTTAGTCACTAACTTATTATTCTTTCCCCCACTGGGCTGCAACTCTGTTCAGGAATTTAGGATTCGGGCGCCGCCATCTTGACTCAGAAGCATCACACTTACTGAGGAGAGGAGAGTGGGATAAGGTACAGGGGGGCTGGTTATAGCTGTGCTTTGCTCAGACAGAGCAGAGCTGAGGTCAGGTAATGGTCAGCAGTCCCAGAATGCAGAGCAGCACTGTCAGGAGGCACTTCCTGTTTGCAGGCTGCCTGATAAGATGGCGGCTTCCATAAGCTGCCATCTTGGATGTTTAAAGGCTCATAACATGCAATAGATGCAGGTAGGATGATTTTTAATGTGAGCAATCTGTATGTACAGGGTGTGGGAAACATATAAGATAGGCTCTTATTCAGAGTGAAGGTCCGCTTTAAGTCACTCCACACACTCTGGTGTGTCTCGTACATCTCAGTATAGGGGAGTCACTCCCATCTTATTTCACGGACCCCGGAGACACTATAGTAAAAAATATGACCACGAAGGAGGAGGAAGAAAAAAAAAATGTATTGGCATTATTGGTTCTCTCCTGGACACACACCTCGCTCTTCCTTGCCATGCCTGCGCCACTCGTGTCAAGGATTTCTCTCCTTTGTGGCTGGTGGCTGTGCGATGCTCAGGGCAAATTTTTCTGTGTCGTCTGGAGTCCCACACAAATTTATGAGCAGGAACTATATGTTTTTTTTACTGATCTGATGATCAGCCAAAGGCCAAATACAGCTGCCCAGAACACCTCTCCCATAATACTTTGAGGATTGTGTAGCTGCCGGGGGGTGTGATTGCTGCTGACGGGGTAATGACAAGAATGTGGGGATGAGCCATCTCAGATACAGCTAGGCTGGGTGAGGATTCCACGATGGTGGACCGCTGATTGCACTAAGGGGACCGGCACACTACTCAACCTGATGCCCAAAACATAAGGGTAACCGCAGTCTCCACTGGAGCTGCTCACATAGTAGAACAAGCTGGGCTGTACAGAAAGCCCCAGGTCAGGCAACAGAGAATGGGTTTTGTCATATGGCAGAGGACAGACCAGGATTAGAGATCTGTGGATAGAAGCCAGATGATTGGATATCGATATGGCTGGCTGAGGTCATACACAGGAGCAGCAGATCAAGAAGCAAGCCGAGTCATGCACAGGAGCCGAGGATGAGATGTATTCAGGACACAGCTGATTAGATAAAAAACACATAAAACATTTATTCTTAATTTTACTTCTTACCTGTTTGTTTTTTTTCTTCCGGACGCTGTCTTGGTGCAAGAAATCACACGGAAATTCTCTTCAAAGGTGTAAGCTTGTGTGATTCAGGGCGTGTGTTTTATGAGGTTTTTGTGTGGCAGCATTTTCTCTACCTCAAAGCTGTCGAGAAATGCCTGTCCGGCGATGTTCCATGTCCCGAGCTGGGTCATCTCCGATCTTTGGGGCTAGTCTGCACCATCAATTTTTAGCAGCAACAGGCAACGATGCTGACGTCCACCGCACTAGTTATTGAACGGGGTACACAAGTCCCCCCTCCTTTCAGGCAGACTACTCGAACCGGGGACTGTGTGTGGTGCTGCAGGATCAGCCTTTTATTTAGAGAGGCCTCTCTGGGATCACCCTCATGTGACTACATATGTCACAGGAGGGGATGGGGATGGAGGGAGGTTTCCACAGGAAACCCCCTTCATCCCCCTTTCCCTCCTGTGAAGTGTAAGTCATGTGGGGGTGTGTAAGAAGGTTCCAGAGGAATAAAAGGGATCTCAATTATTAATGAATTATTATTAAATCACTAATATTACTGGAAAATAGGTAACTTGGATGAATGGAGTCTGTGGATTTGTACCTGGTTATTATGATTCTGATCCAGGGCTGGCTGATGCACATATAATGTAATATAAGGTTTATTTTGGTGAATTGCCTAAATGTTCATTATATATATGTATGTGTGTGTATACACGGACTCAAGTAATGTTTGGGTTAGTTTCCCCTTAGTAATTACTTTACCTTCAACTATTTAACTGAAACCATATGTTTGTACTACATGACTGCTTCTTTGTAATAGGAGGACAGTTGGAGGAGGGGAAAAGGTATGGCCAGAGGAATAACATTAAAGGACGGAGTCTTTCGGGGTCTCTTTGCTTTGGGTCTCTGAACGGACAACATGTGAGACATGTAAGAGATCGCCACATAGGCAGTATGATGGGGGTTGGGCGGAAGACAAAAGACTCTAGTTTGAATTGGCCTGAGAGTGATTGCTGCATTTTCCTGTGGACACTGCTTACAATTCTGTACATTGTAACTCTGTGTCATATTTACACCATTCATGTTGTTGTTTCCCTGTAATGTAATCAGCTCTATTTATATTAAATCCATTTATAGATTTTTGGTTTCGGCCAATACTTTGCTTAAATTACTATAGCTGAGATCAGATTCTGGATGGCCCAAAACAGTCCTTGTTAAGGAAAACAAGGGAAAGAAATATCACAAAAAATGATATTTTACAGGGTGAATCCTGAGAGGCTCCGTCTCAGTATAAAAGCCCCAGCACACTTTTCGAGTTCTCCCGGTTGCCGTACCTAGAGGAAAACTGGAGTCCCTCCAGAGGAAAATTCTCTCGTATGCATGGAAGAATTCCAGACCTAGAATCAACAGACATACTGTATTGCAAGAAGGAGGATGGAGGCTTGTCTTTCCCTTCCCTCCCTAAATATTACGTTGCCGCTCAAATTGCACCATTGGTACTCTTGCATGCTCCCCGGTACAGACCAATCTGGGTTCTTAATGATGTGGCTAGCTGCGGTCTTATAGAGCCTGCCTCTTTACTTTGGATACCCAAGTCCTCAAGACCCGACCCCCTACCCACTCTTCTAAAGTTCTCACTGACTATTTGGGATACAACGACACATATATTCTCTTCTCCTCATTTACCGGCATCTCCCCTGTTGGGTAACCCTACATTCCCTCCAGGGATTTCCCATCAGCAGAACTTTGGATGGTGGAAGAGGAATAAATTTACTCTAGTTGACCATTTGTGCACTCCGACTGGTTTGAAAAACTTACAGTGTCTGTCATCTAAGGCGGACTTCCCTCCGAAGGAAGTATTTAGATGTCTTCAATTACAACATTTCGTTAATAAACTTCTGAAGAAGTCCTCCCCCCCCTTTAAGACTACGGAATTCGAAAGAAGGTGCATCCGAGACCACTTTCTGGGGGGACTGATATCTAGCTTATACACATCCCTGGTAGCCCCAAATCCCACGAAGAAACATAACTACATGGTAAGATGGGAGGAGGAACTGGGCGAGGAGAAAGACCTTGAAACCTGGCAGATAATTCTGAGAAATACGAATAAAATTTCTTACAATGCCCTTACCCAGGAAAATGCCTTCAAAATCATGTTTCGGTGGTATTACACCCCCGACCGCATTCACAGGTTTGCCCCCTCTTCCTCCCCCCTCTGTTTCAGGGGATGTCACCTCAGGGGTACGATGCTTCATGTGTGGTGGGAATGCCCAATAGCCCAAGAGATATGGCAGAAATGTTATACACTCATTTCTGATATTCTGAAAATTGTGGCCCATGGGAACCCCTGGGAAGCCCTTCTTTCTTTAAAGATGAGCACCTACACTAAATTACAGTGGCGACTGGCTCTCCACATATTCTCTGCGGTCAGAGTAACGATCGCAAGGAATTGGAAACTTCCCACCATTCCATGGGCTGAAATAAGGGGTAGGATAGCTGATACCATGTGCAACGAGAAACTTACGGCAATTTCTAGGGATCTATACGATTTTATGACACCTGGCAACCGTGGATAGAGCATACAGGTCTTGGAAGTGGCAATGCGGACCCAATATTCCCGATTTAGTCAGGTTGTTCCCTCAGCCTTCGGCAGAGTAAGCCCTCATCATTCTCGGGGTGTTCACTTCTCGTCTCAGCCCTGGAACTGTACCCCCTCTCCCCTCCCACCTTTACCCAGCTTCTTTCCTGCCCCTTTTTCCTTGTGTGTCTGTGCTGTATCCAGTTGCCTTTGTCTTTGTCTCCCTGTCTATATCCTAAAAATTAATCTCACGGTTCAATGAGTAAGTGTTACGATGTAATGGAGTTTTCCAATATATCAGTTACTATTCACACGAGAGCACTTTCCTTTAAGTATGTAGTAGAAGGCGGTAACTATAATCCTAAGCTCTGTTTTTTAAGCATCAATCTCTCCTTTGCGGTAGGAGATCTCTGCATTGGTATTGTTTCCCATGTTACTTAAGGTCTTCCTTAGGGTTTATTGTACCTTTTATGACGTATTAATTATGTCATCAAGTTATATTTTGCTGTTCATGTTAGGCTCTATTGCATTCGTATGTGACCATGCTGTCTTTACCATCTGCTGAACCACAATAAAAACCTTTGTAAAAGAAAAGCCCCAGCACACTCGCTGGGGCCCCCCACCCTCTCAGTCTCTCACTAAAAATTGCCTCATAGCTGTGTGCAATCATCTCTTATTTCTAGCCAGAAGTAGAAAGCCTTCAGCTGTACTGACTCCTCTTTGAATAAAACACATAGTATCCCCTGACTGAATGCTTTTGCTGCCACCGCCGCCATAGAGATACATTGTTATAGCTTTCCTCACACAGATATCTCTTGCTAGCTGTTAATTCAGTGTCTTGTGAAAAATTACAGACAAGTTCCTTCTTGTTTCTGAGGCATATATCTCTCACAATTTAGTGTGAATGGCCCCCTAATTCTCATGTGTAAGCAGGACTATCAGGTGTGTGGCAAGATGGCCGCCACCATGTAATTCAAGAGTGATTAATCTTTATGCCATTCCACAACATCTGGAAAGGTTAAGCACTCTCAAACTGATTATGCCACTGATCATAAGGGAAACAATTTACTAAACTTATTTTTTGACTAGTCTGCTTTAATAAAGTATTTGTTCTTTGTGTTTTTTATGCTTTCTTTACTTTTTAACTCGTAAGTGGTCCCACGGATCCCTATACAAGTTAATTTACCTTCACCACCAATGGGTAGGGTGGTGCGGAAGAGCCCAGCAGCCCATAAGGAACTTGGTCTTTGGTCTCCTGGTCCCTTAATAGTTATGGGGGGGGAATTTTGTGCCCGCTAAGGACAGTTTTATATGCCCTCCAAGCATGCCCCAAGAAGAGTGGAACTCAGATGGCCCTGGAGTCACTCCAGCTTTTTGATTGATTACTTTACACCGAGCATGCAGCAATTTCTACACAAGGGTTATTTGGGGCCCATCTGAGCCCCCCCTTCGGCACATACATTTAACGCTTATTGTGCTGGCACCTTCTGATTGTAGATTCTTTCTCCAAGGGGTTCTCCAAGCTGGCATGTCCTGCTTTCCAGCATTTTTTCTTTTGACTTTGGAATTCTTTTTATAGCACATCCTGTGGAGATGATCATTTGAAAGATCTCAGCGATACTTGTCATCAAAACACTGCCCTGCATCAGCCCTCTGCCAAACTAATTATGTTAGCCCTTATCTGATATTTGAAATAACCAATGTCACCTACAAGGTCCTAGCTAATCCGACATGCATTCAAAATCTTTTGACTATGATTGTACTACCTACTGGAAAAAAAGGTTTCTGTTGGGGGGGTACCCTGAAATGTCACCCTGTTCACCCCCAATGAACCCTTTTCTCAACTGGAGTATGAACCTTTTCACTTCTAACCATATGCTGTGCCTCTATGTCTTCATTGCCGATCGTAAACATTTCCTTTGTAATTGATTTCAGCAGACCCTGTTCGGCTTGTGAAATAGAGTAAAGTTGCAATGTAATCTAGTTTTTTTCCCTCCATTTCCTATATTTTCCAGGTGGAAGATCAAACCAAAATAATCTGGCCAAACGTTCTGTTCGATCTCCAGATGCTAAAAGAGGAGATGACACCACAGCAAAGTCTACCAGAAAACCAACTACCTCAAACCAATATGTGTACCCTGTACATCTCTTGTCACATCCCTCCACACAGGAGTGTTATATTGATGTCCTCACCCATCATACAACTCTTAATTCTAATGCTCCATATTCCTGTTCTAAATGTGAGAAATGCTTCTCTGAGAAATCACAGCTTACCAGACATGAAATGGTTCATATAGGAGAGAAGCCATATTCATGTTCTGAATGTGGGAAATATTTCTCTGTGAAATCACAGCTTTGCTCACACGAAAGAGTTCATACAGGAGAGAAACCATATTCCGCCCCATTACTAAACCCCAACGCTCTAATGATCTCACTCTTGTCTTTATTCACAGGCCCCGGGAGAAATGTAGTGACAATTGTGAAAACCGAGGAGGAGGGAGTAGGATTTGTAAAAACAAAAGGGGAGGAATTCCCTCTGCAGATCTGTTCAGGTGAGTAATAAACCTTCTATAGCAGTCACTCCACACACCCTGTGTGTCTTGCTTGGGCGTAATTTATCTAAAATTTACAAAAATATATTTGCAGCCCTCAAATATATAAGGAAACTTAAGAGCTCAAATACATGTATATCTCCAAAAGTTACGCCTCGTTTGTCTAATAAGTTCAATTGCCAGTAATCTCCAAGGAAGATGATGTACTTTAAAGTTATTTTATATACCTTGCAAAATGTACACAACAAAAATCTGTGTTACAACATAGAAAGCCTAACAGGGCAAAAGCATATATATATTAAAACGGATTACTCATCTGTTTTAATTGCTCCACGCCGAAATTCAGCAGACCACGTCCAAACAAGATGGCTGCTGTACTTGGCTTCACAACGCAGGTCCATCTACCCAAGGCAAAGTCCCATCTTGGTCCGTCTGGTCAGGCGCATCAACAGAACTCTTCTCCAGCTGCCCTCCAAAAGAAAAATCCCTATCTCTCTCCAGTCCTACTGTTTTTATCAGGTGGACCCTTTGTTCCATTTTGAAATCTGCAGGTCGTCTGATTGGCCCAGGCAAAAACTCACAAAGTGATACTGGCCCATCCCTATCTCTATCACAGGTAGCCAGCTTAATTTGCATGCAAATGCACACCTGAAACTCACACCCAGAAAACCAGTCTTCAAGAACAAAGGGGGTTACCAACCCTGCATCAAACAAAAGGGATTGTCCTATATATACAGTGATTGTATAATATGTTTTACAATTTCTATGGGAACAAAACATAAAAAATATCATAGCTTCACACTGTGTCTTATACATCTCAGTACAGGGACGTCACACTGATCTTTATTCACAGACCACAGAGACCTTATAGTGACAAATCTCACACATGAGGAAGGGAAAATATCTATAAAGAACGAAGAGGAGGAAGTTCTACAGATCAGCCTAGGCGAGTATCAAACCTTTCATAGAAAAGTTTTTGTGTTCTTCCTGTCCACTCCCCCCCCCCCACAGTCTATGGTTTGTCTCATACATCGCATTACAGGGGCGTGACTCTCGGTTTCTTTTTTTTTACAGCCCCCAGAGACACTATAGAGAAAAATGTGAAAACTGAGGAGGAGGGAGAGGAAGTTACAAAGATAAAAGTGGAGGAACGTCTACAGGTCAGCCCAGGTGAGTAATATTTATTATCAATGATTACCTGTTTAAACCGGACCTTCAGCGTGATTTAATGAAAAGCCCAAACTCTTTAAAAAACGGTTCCCCAGCATCTAAAATTAATATATTTGACGTTTTTTAGTCACTAACTTATTATTCTTTCCCCCACTGGGCTGCAACTCTGTTCAGGAATTTAGGATTCGGGCGCCGCCATCTTGACTCAGAAGCATCACACTTACTGAGGAGAGGAGAGTGGGATAAGGTACAGGGGGGCGGGTTATAGCTGTGCTTTGCTCAGACAGTGCAGAGCTGGGGTCAGGTAAAGGTCAGCAGCCCCAGAATGCAGAGCAGCACTGTCAGGAGGCACTTCCTGTTTGCAGGCTGCCTGATAAGATGGCGGCTTCCATAAGCTGCCATCTTGGATGTTTAAAGGCTCATAACATGCAGTAGATGCAGGTAGGATGATTTTTAATGTGAGCAATCTGTATGTACAGGGTGTGGGAAACATATAAGATGGGCTCTTATTCAGAGTGAAGGTCCGCTTTAAGTCACTCCACACACTCTGGTGTGTCTCGTACATCTCAGTACAGGGGCGTCACTCCCATCTTATTTCACAGACCCCGGAGACACTATAGTAAAAAATATAACCACGAAGGAGGAGGAAGAAAAAAAAAATGTATTGGTATTGTTGGTTCTCTCCTGGACACACACCTCGCTCTGCCTTGCCATGCCTGCACCACTCGTGTCAAGGATTTCTCTCCTTTGTGGCTGGTGGCTGTGCGATGCTCAGGGCAAATTTTTCTGTGTCGTCTGGAGTCCCACACAAATTTATGAGCAGGAACTATATGTTTTTTTACTGATCTGATGATCAGCCAAAGGCCAAATACAGCTGCCCAGAACACCTCTCCCATAATACTTTGAGGATTGTGTAGCTGCCGGGGGTGTGATTGCTGCTGACGGGGTAATGACAAGAATGTGGGGATGAGCCATCTCAGCTACAGCTAGGCTGGGTGAGGATTCCACGATGGCGGACCGCTGATTGCACTAAGGGGACCGACGCACTACTCAACCTGATGCCCAAAACATAAGGGTAACCGCAGTCTCCACTGGAGCTGCTCACATAGTAGAACAAGCTGCGCTGTACAGAAAGCCCCAGGTCAGGCAACAGAGAATGGGTTTTGTCATATGGCAGAGGACCGACCAGGATTAGAGATCTGTGGATAGAAGCCAGATGATTGGATATCGATATGGCTGGCTGAGGTCATACACAGGAGCAGCAGATCAAGAAGCAAGCCGAGTCATGCACAGGAGCCGAGGATGAGATGTATTCAGGACACAGCTGATTAAATAAACACATAAAACATTTATTATTCTTAATTTTACTGCCTATCTGTTCCAGTCTTCTTTTTTCTGCCGAAAGCTGTCTTGGTGCAAGAAATCACACGGAAATTCTCTTCAAAGGTGTAAGCTTGTGTGATTCAGGGCGTGTGTTTTATGAGGTCTTTGTGTGGCAGCATTTTCTCTACCTCAAAGCTGTCGAGAAATGCCTGTCCGGCGATGTTCCATGTCCCGAGCTGGGTCATCTCCGATCTTTGGGGCTAGTCTGCACCATCAATTTTTAGCAGCAACAGGCAACGATGCTGACGTCCACCGCACTAGTTATTGAACGGGGTACACAAGTCCCCCCTCCTTTCAGGCAGACTACTCGAACCGGGGACTGTGTGTGGTGCTGCAGGATCAGCCTTTTATTTAGAGAGGCCTCTCTGGGATCTACCCCATGTGACTACATATGTCACAGGAGGGGGTGGGGATGGAGGGAGGTTTCCACAGGAAACCCCCTTCATCCCCATTCCCTCCTGTGAAGTGTAAGTCATGTGGGGGTGTGTAAGAAGGTTCCAGATGAATAAAATGTTTATGATCTCAATTATTAATGAATTATTATTAAATCACTAATATTACTGGAAAATAGGTAACTTGGATGAATGGAGTCTGTGGATTTGTACCTGGTTATTATGATTCTGATCCAGGGCTGGCTGATGCACATATAATGTAATATAAGGTTTATTTTGGTGAATTGCCTAAATGTTCATTATATATATAGATAGATAGATAGATAGATAGATAGATAGATAGATAGATAGATAGATATAGATATGTATGTGTGTGTATACACAGACTCAAGTAATGTTTGGGTTAGTTTCCCCTTAGTAATTACTTTACCTTCAACTATTTAACTGAAACCATATGTTTGTACTACATGACTGCTTCTTTGTAATAGGAGGACAGTTGGAGGAGGGGAAAAGGTATGGCCAGAGGAATAACATTAAAGGACGGAGTCTTGTGCTCTCTTTGCTTTGGGTCTCTGAACGGACAACATGTGAGACATGTAAGAGATCGCCACATAGGCAGTATGGTGGGGGTTGGGCGGAAGACAAAAGACTCTAGTTTGAATTGGCCTAAGAGTGATTGCTGCATTTTCCTGTGGACACTGCTTACAATTCTGTACATTGTAACTCCGTGTCATAGTTACACCATTCATGTTGTTGTTTCCTTGTAATGTAATCAGCTCTATTTATATTAAATCCATTTATTGATTTTTGGTTTCGGCCAATACTTTGCTTAAATTACTATAGCTGAGATCAGATTCTGGATGGCCCAAAACAGTCCTTGTTAAGGAAAACAAGGGAAAGAAATATCACAAAAAATGATATTTTACAGGGTGAATCCTGAGAGGCTCCGTCTCTGTATAAAAGCCCCAGCACATTCGCTGGGGCCCCCCACCCTCTCAGTCTCTCACTAAAAATTGCCTCATAGCTCTGTGCAATCATCTCTTATTTCTAGCCAGAAGTAGAAAGCCTTCAGCTGTAATGACTCCTCTTTGAATAAAACACATAGTATCCCCTGACTGAATGCTTTTGCGGCCACCGCCGCCATAGAGATACATTGTAATAGCTTTCCTCACACAGATATCTCTTGCTACGTTAGCTGTTAATTCAGTGTCTTGTGAAAAATTACAGACAAGTTCCTTCTTGTTTCTGAGGCATATATCTCTCACAATTGTGTGAATGGCCCCCTAATTCTCATGTGTAAGCAGGACTATCAGGTGTGTGGCAAGATGGCCGCCACCATGTAATTCAAGAGTGATTAATCTTTATGCCATTCCACAACATCTGGAAAGGTTAAGTACTCTCAAACTGATTATGCCACTGATCATAAGGGAAGCAATTTACTAAACTTATTTTTTGACTAGTCTGCTTTAATAAAGTATTTGTTTTTTGTGTTTTTTATGCTTTCTTTACTTTTTAACTCGTAAGTGGTCCCACGGATCCCTATACAAGTTAATTTCTCATTACCTGCACCCTCAATGGGCAGGGTGGTGCGTAAGAGCCCAGCAGCCCATAAGGAACTTGGTCTTTGGTCTCCTGGTCCCTTAATAGTTATGGGGGGGGGGGAATTTAGTGCCCGCTAAGGACAGTTTTATATGCCCTCCAAGCATGCCCCAAGAAGAGTGGAACTCAGATGGCCCTGGAGTCACTCCAGCTTTTTGATTGATTACTTTACACCAAGCATGCAGCAATTTCTACACAAGGGTTATTTGGGGCCCATCTGAGCCCCCCCTTCGGCACATACATTTAATGCTTATTGTGCTGGCAACTTCTGATTGTAGATTCTTTCTCCAAGGGGTTCTCCAAGCTGGCATGTCCTGCTTTCCAGCATTTTTTCTTTTGACTTTGTAATTCTTTTTATAGCACATCCTGTGGAGATGATCATTTGAAAGATCTCAGCGATACTTGTCATCAAAACACTGCCCTGCATCAGCCCTCTGCCAAACTAATTATGTTAGCCCTTATCTGATATTTGAAATAACCAATGTCGCCTATAAGGTCCTAGCTAATCCGACTTGCATTCAAAATCTTTTGACTATGATTGTACTACCTACTGGAAAAAATGTTTGTGTTGGGGGGTATCCTGAAATGTCACCCTGTTCACCCCCAAGGAACTCTTTGCTCAACTGGAGTATAAACCTTTTCACTTCTAACCATATGCTGTGCCTCTATGTCTTCATTGCCGATCGTAAACATTTCCTTTGTAATTGATTTCAGCAGACCCTGTTCGGCTTGTGAAATAGAGTAAAGTTGCAATGTAATCTAGTTTTTTCCCTCCATTTCCTATCTTTTCCAGGTGGAAGATCAAACCAAAATAATCTGGCCAAACGTTCTGTTCGATCTCCAGATGCTAAAAGAGAAGATGACACCACAGCAAAGTCTACCAGAAAACCAACTACCTCAAACCAATATGTGTACCCTGTACATCTCTTGTCACATCCCTCCACACAGGAGTGTTATATAGATGTCCTCACCCATCATACAACTCCTAATTCTAATGCTCCATATTCCTGTTCTAAATGTGAGAAATGCTTCTCTGAGAAATCACAGCTTACCAGACATGAAATGGTTCATATAGGAGAGAAGCCATTTTCATGTTCTGAATGTGGGAAATGTTTCTCTGTGAAATCACAGCTTTGCTCACACGAAAGAGTTCATACAGGAGAGAAACCATATTCATGTTCCGAATGTGGTAAATGTTTTTCTGACAAATCAGTCCTTATCAGACATGAAAGAATTCATACAGGGGAGAAGCCATATTCATGTTCTGAGTGTGGGAAATGTTTTTCTCGGAAATCAAACCTTATCACACACGAAAGAGTTCATACAGGTGAGACACCATATTCATGTTCTGAGTGTGGGAAATGTTTCTCTCAGAAATCGCAACTTTGCACACACGAAAGATTGCATACAGGGGAGAAGCCATTTTCATGTTCTGACTGTGGGAAATGCTTTTCTGACAAATCTGCCCTTATCAGACATGATAGAATTCATACAGGGGAGACACCATATTCATGTCCTGAGTGTGGGCAATGTTTTTCTCGGAAATCAAACCTTATCAGACATGAAAAAATTCATACAGGGGAGACTCCATATACATGTCCTGAGTGTGGGAAATGTTTTTCTCGGAAATCAAACCTTATCACCCATGAAAGAGTTCACACGGGGGAGAAACCATATTCATGTTCTGAATGTGGGAAATGTTTTTCTTATCAAGCTCACCTTAATGGTCATAAAAGAGTTCATACAGGTGAGAAACCATATTCATGTCCTGAATGTGGGAAATGTTTTCCTCAGAAATCATACCTTATTCGACATGAAAGGGTTCATACAGGAGCAAAGCCGTAATGTACTTGTTCTGAATGTGGGAATATTTTCTCAGAATTGACATATGAAAGAGTTCATACAGCGGGGATGTCGTAATCATGTTTTTAATATGGGAAATGTTTTTCAGTAGTAGCTGCTAACTGTAATTGTTCAAGTATGAATTCTTTCAACCACCAGATCAGGTTATTCATCAGATTTGGGTTCTTATGAAGCATATTAGATGGCCAGACAACTGACAGACAATAGGCTTTAAGGGCAGGTAGGGGCTGTATTTTGACTTTAAGCCCAGGAGGAAATATGTTTTAAAACAAAGGGCAACTCAAGGGTATAGTACAGAAGAACTATTTTGTGTCAGTCAACCAATTGTAACGTATTTTTGAAATTATAAATGTAATATTGTATGAATATATTGTTTTTAATATTTTTATTTAGGTTTTGACAGTACAGGAAGGGAAACAAATTATCAGTCAACCATACATAGAATCAAACCATTTTATCATACAGGAGTTTTGCTGAGCAAGCTAGTTCTAGCACATACAGTATATGTTCCGAATCAGCCGAATCATCCATGCGCGCGCAGTGGATCAGGTTGATCACCCTCGTAGTGTTATCTCTACCCTCCCTCGTAGGTACAAAGCCCACCTGATCCCAGTGTATGATGGAGGGGATGAGCGGGGCAAGCCTGTCAGCCATTATTTTATTGAAGAGCTTTATGTCGCAGTTCAAAAGGGAGATGGGTCTGTAGCTCCCGCATTGTGTTGGGTCTTTACCTTCCTTGGGAATAATAGTTATATTAGCACGCAAGGTATCCCTGGGTGGAGGGACGCCATCCCTCAGGGAGCCGAATGAGGCAATAAATTGGGGGCCTAGAGTTTCTGAGAACTCCTTGTAGTACTCTAAGCTGAAACTATCGGGCCCGGGAGCCCTCCCCGGTTTGGTATTTTGAATGGCCCTCAAAAATTCGATTCCCTCCTCCAGGGCATCCACCACCTCCTGTTTAAGACGTGGGAGCCCCGACTCGCGAATGTAAGTTTCAATGTCACTCCGATAACTGGCAGGCTTGTCCCGAGGGAGGTTATAGAGTTTCTCGTAGAACTCCCTGAAGGTCCGGGCAATGTCCACAGGCAGGTGTCGCCTGTTGCCCTCTGAGTCATGAACAAGGGGGATGTAATTTCTACTGCGCTGTGTTTTAAGGGCCCTAGCCAGAGCCCTGCCGCATTTGTCTATAAACTGTATTTTTTACTCTAAGAAAAAAAATATTCTGAACCAAATGTGCTAAAACACCATCTCCCAGGGACCAAATAGTAGGCAAGGTGCTGAATCCCCAAATTCCAGCCAGTGTGTCATTCTCTCACAACCCATTCCTCACATAGGCAGTGTGGCATTCTCCCCTACTATTCCCTATAAGTAGGGTGGCATTCTCACCCCTTCCCATTGCCTGTGTGAAAAAAAAGTATATTCACATGTCCTGGCGCTCCTGCACTGCTGTATACCAGAAGATCAAGGCGCAGTGGGCAGGCAGGTTAACTGAAGCCTTGCTGCAGCTACCCCCTGCTGCTGCCGCCACTGCCTCTCCAAGGCCTCTGTGTACACACAAACAGGTCGGTGTAGTGGGTGGGCATCCAGGCCATGCCCACCCACTGCACAGAGCCGGGTGTTTACGTGTGCCTGCGCTTCCCCATAAGGCACGGACACTCCCCCCCCCCCCACACACTTTTTGGGGCAAAAAATACAGTATTCATTTATTGTATTGATTATTGTAATACAACTATGATATCATATATTTTATACACATGTATGAATATTCTGTAGCGTGTGTAATATGGATAATGATTAAAACTTAAGAATCATATTATGTTTCAGTCCTATGGTGATACAGTTGGACAGCATTAGACAGTTTAGATGGAAACACTTTTCATTTGTTTAACTCTATACAGTGAAATTGTGGGGCTACAGTTCCAGGTATGATTAGTGATGCAATTTACCTGTTTTATGCCTTTAATACGCTTGGTAGAGCAACGAAATGTATCAGGCAATTTTGATAAAATAGAAAACAGTGCTAAGAAAACAGTATGAACTGTCTACATATAAAAATGGGTAAAGCAGAAGAAACAAATTAGGTTAAATATAAAATGTTTTGCTTTTTGGTGGAATGTAGTGGGATTTTTAAATGGAAACATAAAAGCGTTATGTTTTACCACTTTTCAAATTAATATTGGAAGGCAATGAAGTAGCTAGAGCAGTGGCTTGTCAGTGCAATGTAAGTATCAGGGGTTTCTCATCAGAGAAATCTTCTATTATAGAATGACCAGTATTGAGAGCTGCGAGACAGAGGTGGATGTGTGGCAAACCGTGTTTAATGATGATAAACAGAAACAAATATACATCGCACACGCCAACCAGGCTGCTGTACAAATACACAAGTGAATATAATAACATACACGTGCTGAAGTAACGGTACAAGAATACAGATGAACACTACGTGCTACGGCTGCTGTGCAGAAATACAGGTAAACCCGTAAAACATAAACACACTCAGGCTGTTGTACATATTCACAGGTGGAGTCTGGAAACATACATGCATAGGGATCCTATGAAAGTCCAAAAGCGGATACAAGGCTGGGACAGGGAAGGTAAATCACAAAGGCTGTGGCAGGGGTCTGGGTCCGGGCAGACAATACAATGCTGATCCACTGGCTGCAGGGGTGGATCAGCTTATAAAGGCCAGGAAGTGACACAGGTACTGGCTGATTAACAGCACCTTTGCAGGAGAGGGCCATCTGCTGGCGGAGCAGCATATAGCAGAGGAAAGTCCAGGAAAGAGAGCCAGCAAAAGCAGAACATAACAGATGAATGCTGCCATGTTGCGGAGGAACTCCAGACCTGACATTACCTCCCCCTTCACAAAGTGAACACTGGATGCTTTTAAATAATTGCTTCGCTAGAGACACCTCGACCAGCATAATAGAAAAACACAAAAGCTGGCATGGGACCAGACAGATGGGTGGCTGGATGAGTAAGGCTGGCAGAAGTCCCATATAAAGCGGACTGGACCAAGCAGGGCAAGGTCCTGGCAGGGGTGATGCAGGAGGCTCACACCTGGGGAGCTGACAGACGGGAAGCTCACACACGGGGAGCTGGCAGACGGGAAGCTCACACACGGGGAACTGGCAGACAGGAATCGCACACACGGGGAGCTGGTAGACAGTTGGCAGATGCAGGTCCCGAAGGAGGCAGATGCTCACCAGATGCTTCTGTTTTCGGTCTTTATTAAACCCCCGAACTCTGTTCTGTCTTATTGAACTTTATTTCCATGCTTTGCCCCACATCTGGACCTCACTTCTTGCCAGAAGTCTACCTTTACCTTGGTTGTAGCTGGGAAGCCTGACACAAAGCCCCGACATTGCGGCGGTTCCATCTGCCTGGAACGCAGCAGAAACCGGAAGTCCGGCATGCCCCCCCTCCCAAACAGGGAAAGGAAATCCAGAAAGAAATATAATAGAAGATTATCTCCACCACCCCCATTTATAATATGAATTTCTCACAGAGTGGGCTGGGTCTATATTTGGGTCCATCACTGGGGAGTCCTACAAACATGCTCCTCTGACGTCATGTATGGACTATGTCATTCGCCAAACAGCTCTCATTGACTAGAACAGTCACGCTCCTGTCCCAGTCTATCTGAATGGCTGGGATGGGAGCACGCATGTGTTACAGGGGATGCAGCAGCATGCGCTCCCCATCGTCAACAATGACGAAGTCGTGGCAACATAGTCGTTGGAGCAGTGAAAGGTGTGTTTATGGGCCCTGGGGGGTTTCACACATCCCGATTCAAGGTCTGTCTCATGAGCCTCTCCTCCATTTCCTGCAGCACACAGTAGATGGAGTAGTGTGGCTCCAATGGTTGTCCCCTCCTTTCCATTCCTCCATGACTTGAGTTTTGGGCAGAAGGACACCAAGATCTCTACAGAGACACCATGATGGAGGCTCAGCAGCTCCTCCCATCACAGGGTAAGAGGGGGCGCCAACCTCCATTACCACACACTCGCACCTTCTCATGGCCTCACTCTCATCTTTATTCACAGACCCTGGAGACATCATAGTGAGAATTGTGAAAGGAGGAGGAAGAAGGATTTGTGGAGGAGGAAATCAGCCCGCACATGTGCCTTTGGAGCAGTGAGTGGTGTGTTTATGGGCACCCTGGGGGGGTTCACACATCCCGATTCATGGCCTGTCCCATGAGCCTCTCCTCCATTTCCTGCAGCACACAGTAGATGGAGTAACATGGCTCCATTGGTTGGCCCCTCTATTCCATTACTCCATGACTTGGTGGATAATCAGGAGGCAGGATCCTCCGTGTACTGTTTGCTGCAGGAAATGGAGGGGAGGCTGATGTGTGAGGCTTCAGGGGAAATCATTATTGTTTTCTGTAGGTAAGTAATCAGGAGGAAGCGGTATGAGCTGATCCAATGGGATGCTCGGCCTTTGTGTCAGCCTTAAAGTGGACCAACACCCAGGATTTTGACTATCCTGGGTTTTGGTCCACTTCGGTGGGGCTGCCCCGGTCGGGGGTGCCCCGCTGTGTGAAACCCCCCAGAAAGCCCCGAAAACTCACCTCACCCCGCTCTCACGTGACCGCTGCAGCCAATCCCCGCCGGCGGACAAGCAGGAGGCAGCGACGGACAAGAGAGCCGGGTGAGCGTCCTGCTAGAGGGACGCGCGGGAGGCGGCGGCGGGCGCCGCTGGATCGAGGAGCAGGAAGGGATTTAGGGGTTTCTGGGGGGTGCCCCGCAGTCAGGGAGCTGATCGGTCCGGGAATCTTTTAGATTCCCGGGCCGATCAGTGGAGGGTGTTGGTCCACTTTAACTTGGGATGACGCGGCTCAGCTTTATCACAACAGAATGACAGATATTCTGGGAGAGGTGATGGCGGAGCCCTGCCATAGCTTCCTGCCCTCCATGGATAGACCCCCCCACCCCTTGTCTCCATACTCACCCCCCCCCCCCCTTATATTTCTCTCTAGATCTCATATATCCCAAGTTCCCCTGATTTGGAGGGACTGTCCCTCTTTTGAGTCCATGTTCCCCTGTCCCTCGCTGTTCTCACTTGTCCCTCTTTGAGGTGTAACATGCAGATCTGCACCAATAAATGATTCATTTGCTTATTCAAAGTGTTTTTATTGTTTTAACTGTTACAACCTGTTACACCGGACCTTCACCATGATTTATTGAAAAGCCCAAACCCTTATAAAACGATTCTCCAGCATCTAAAATTAATATATTTTAAGTTTTTAGTCACTTACTTATTATTCTTTCCCCCACTGGGCTGCAACTCTGTTCAGGACTCTAGGATACGGGCGCCGCCATCTTGACTCAGAAGCATCACACTTACTGAGGAGAGGAGAGTGGGATAAAGTGCAGGGGGCAGGGTTATAGCTGTGCTTTGCTCAGACAGAGCAGAGCTGGGGTCAGGGAAAGGTCAGCAATCCCAGAATGCAGAGCAGCACAGTCAGAAGGCACTTCCTGTTTGCAGGCTGCCTGATGCTCCATGAGCCGCCTTCTTGGATGTTTAAAGGCTCATAACATGCAGTAGATGCAGGTAGGATGATTTTTAATGTGAGCAATCTGTATGTACAGGGTGTGGGAAACATATAAGATAGGCTCTTATTCAGGGTGAAGGTCCGGATTAATGTGAGCAATCTGTATGTACAGGGTGTGGGAACATATAAGATAGACTCTTATTCAGGGTGAAGGTCCGGATTAATGTGGGCAATCTGTATGTACAGGGTGTGGGAAAAATATAAGATAGGCTCTTATTCAGGGTGAAGGTCCGGATTAATGTGAGCAATCTGTATGTACAGGGTGTGGGAAACATGTAAAATAGACTCTTATTCAGAGTGAAGGTCCAGATTAAGTCCCTCTTTCCCACCCTGAATAGTTGGTAGGTAGGAGATCTATTACCAAGGCGCCCTCTGGTGGAATGGAAAAAAACACCAAGGGGCAGAAACTGCAAGGGAGACCAAAGAGACACTCAAAACATTCCCATATAAGTGGCGGAGATGACGGTGTGCGGCCTATCATAGGAAAGGCTATGTTACAATAGGCGCGGCCTATTACAGCGAGCCACGCCTCGGTCACGTGATCTCACGGCTACCAGTGCGAGGCGCCTCCTGACTACAACATGGCGGCACTCGGCACTGAGGACACTTCCAGTCCTGTTTCTACTCCATCATGTGACCAGCACAGGCCCCGCCTTTAGACTCCTCTCTATCCGAGAGAAGCTCCGCTTGGTGAATACTGGGCTCGCTTACTGCCTGTATGTGGGCTACAACAACATGGCGGCCAGACATTACTATGACGACCAGAGGCGGGGCTGCGGAAGTAGGAAATAAGAAAAGGATTTTCCGGTGCTGGCGCCTTTGCTTCTGTAAGATCGGGTCCGGGAGGTATTAACCCTTCACCTGCCCCATCCCGTGAGCTCTGGTGGGGAAGGGGCGGGTTTTTCTCACTGACTCTGCAGCTGCCTCACCCGATATTGCCCCTGTCATTCATTATAGGACCCCTCCTGCCCCATCTCACCCCCCTGCTCACCAGAGGACCCCTCACCCCATTACCAGGTGACCCCTCCTCCACTAACCAGAGGACCCCTCATGTACTCCCCTGCTCACCAGAAGACCCCACATCCTAGAACCCTATTACAAGATGACCCTTCCCCCACCACTTCTGCACTCCCTTGCTCACCAGAAGACCCCTCACCCCAGGACCCCCATTACAAGATGACCCTTCCCCCACTAACCAGAGGAGCCCTCCTGCACTCCCCTGCTCACCAGAAGACCCCAGGACCCTCATTACAAGATGACCCTTCCCCCACTAACCAGAGGAGCCCTCTGCTCCTCCCGATCACCAGAAGACCCCTCACCCCAGGACCCCCATTACAAGATGACCCTTCCCCCCCACTAACCAGAGGAGCCCTCCTGCTCACCAAAAGACCCCTCACCCCAGGACCCTCATTACAAGATGACCCCTCCCCCACTAACCAGAGGAGCCCTCTGCTCCTCCCGATCACCAGAAGACCCCTCACCCCAGGACCCCCATTACGAGATGACCCTTCCCCCACTAACCAGAGGACCCCTCCTGCCCCCTATTACCAGATGACCCCCTTCCCCCTGCTCTCCATAGAGTTGTGCTAGCCTGCCTGAATTTCACTTTTCCGCATGTTGTTCCTCCCAGATGAGACATCCCGAATTGGGATGCCGCACTGTGTGTAGCCCCCCCCCCCCAGGTCACCATAAAAACTCACCTTTTTTTCCCCTGGCGACCTGCTCAGCCAATCAGCGCACTCGGCTCGGCTCCCTTTGCTGAGCTGAGAGACTCAGAGCGGGGATGAGTGCACCGCCTGCTCCATCCCCCACTCAGCGTCTACTGCCAACCTACCTCTGCTACCCCCCCTACTATACTGCCCACCTACAAACCTACTTCTGCTATCTCGCCTACCTTACTGGCCACCTACCTCTGCTATCGCCCCTACCTAACTGCCCACCTATTTTTACGCCTACAGAGCGGACAGACAGGGCGAGTATCGGGCAGAAGGACACCAAGATCTCTACAGGGACACCATGATGGAGGCTCAGCAGCTCCTCCCATCACAGGGTAAGAGGGGGCGCCACTGAGCACATCTCCATTATCACGCAATCGCACCTTCTCATGGCCTCACACTCTTTATTCACAGACCCTGGAGACATCATAGTGAGAATTGTAAAAACTGAGGAGGAGGAAGAAGGATTTGTGGAGACCAAAGAGGAAGAAGTTCCTCTACAAATCAGCCCAGGTCAGTAATAAACCTACCATAGGAAAGATTTCTGGTGTGTCTCATACTGTAGATTCTCAGTACAGGGGCTTTACTCTCATTTTTATTCACAGACCCTGAAGATGTTATAGTGACAGCTGAGGAGGGGGGAGAGGAAATTATGAAAATAAAAGTGGAGGAAGTTCCTCTACAGATCAGCCCAGGTGAGTAATATTGTTTTCCTATTTTCTATGTTGGGTCTTGTCACTTGTGTCATACGCACTTGAGGTATTGTCTCTACCAGGATGTTGGACATCTTTGATTTGTGGCCTGGAATCATGCGCTAATGCATGAGCAGTCCACTGGTGGTCGCAGACTTGGGGAAGAGGAAACAGGGGCAGACAATGCACAACACAGCAGACAGACATCCAGCGGGTTTAGGAGGACAGGAACTAGCCATGAGGGTAACGAAGGACCTGATCCCAGCACAGACAGCAATGGGCCTGTTCCCAAGTATGGGGGAAACCTCAGGTCAAGGAACGGTGCCCCAATACGGAGGGTTGGTGGGCCTGTGGATCAGTACTAATTTAACTAACTGACTAAATGACAAACTCTTATTTCATTGATAAAAACCACACCGCTATAGCCAGAATGGTTTTTATAGCTGAAAATGACAGCCAGCACTTGTTCTTTTACTGTTTCTAAAATGTAAAAAAAAGTGCCCCCCCCCTCCAAGAGCCGACTAGGCTGGGAACCAGACATAATGGCTTGGCTGCCCCTGACCCTGCCGGTATACCAGCCCTTATGCCCTTCAATATGGGTTTGGGGCTCTTCCATTTTCTTTTGTTTGGGGGGGGGGGGAGTGGGTATATTTTATAAAAATAAGGGCTTTCTTCACTTGCTCCTGGCGGCGAAGCAAACCATTGCCAGGGCCTGGAGGAAACAGATTGTTTCGGAGGTGTCGTCTAGGTTGAATAGGTTTTTGGTCAATGAGAGGCTCTCAAGCATCCTAGCCGACACCCAAGATAAGTTCCTCTCCATTTGGGAACCATGGATACAATATGCCTGGCCTAATGCACCATCGGGAATGCTCAGTTAGGTGATCGGTGTGGACCAGGTTGCGAGGACCCCTCCTTCGTCTCCCCCCTCCTTCCCCCATCTCACTCGCCCCCCTTTTTTTTAAATTTTTTTCTTTTTACTTTGGGTTTACCCCCACACCCATTGTGTCCCTGTCCACTTCTGGTTCTGCGGCCCACCTCTCGTCGGTCTCCTGGGCCATGGGCCGGGCTGAGATGCTAACACAGTTTGCTTAAAACTGCTATTGACTGACGCGAGAGGCAATGTAGTTGATGACACAATACTGACAGATCCTGGTGTACTAATTGTTTATTCATATTCTTGCCATGCCGTAATTGCATTGCCATACACTTTCTTGATGATCTGAATTGCTGTGTCTTGCTCTTTTGTTCAGAATACGGTAAATTAAATACGGTAAATTGCTATAACCCTGCGCGGGATGGATTTCTGCTTGGCTGATCACCCATATCTGTATTGCCTTCCTTTCCTTAAAAACTAAATAAAAATATTGATAGAGAAAAATAAGGGCTTTCACCCTATTAAGAAAAAAGCATGCCCCCTAAAGCTTACCATCCCGCATAGAGGCTGGTAATTCCAGGGCTCAAGGGCCAAACTTCTGGCCACCAGTCTTGGTCATTATGAGCCCTTATGCTCTATAGTACAGGTCCAGGGGTCAGCACCAGGCCCAATCTCACCTGCACCACCTTGGCCTTTGGTGTTGCTTGTAATAGTAATTGAACTGATATCCATGTCCATGGGACCCCTTACGAGATCAAAAGTAAAGTGAAACTGTAAAAATAACACAACACAGCTTAAAAAATACTTTAATAATCTTAATTGACTGTTACTTCCCTTTCCCCGGCGCTGACACAGTTAAAATGATGCTGGTGGGGCATCTGACTTAGGTCCCCCTCCTTACCTCCCCGCTGCCAGCCCGAAGTCTGCCATTTTGTGTGCCTGGGGAAGGATTTCATACCTCAGCGTAAAAGCCACATGACTTACACTCAATCCCCCTCTCCTCCTGTTATGTAAGTAGTCACATGGGGGGGGGATCCCAGAGAGTCTACATCTCTATTTATAAAAGACCGCTTCCCCCTCCCCACATGCAGTTCTTAGCTGGGCAGCCAGGATGAAAGAATACGGGGCCTGTGTCCCCCAGATCTACAGCTTGTGGTGTCGGCAGTCAGCTTTTAATGGCCCCTGAAAGAATGGCCCCGCAATTTAAACATGCCTGGGATAAGCATGTCCTAAGATAAAGAGTACATACAGTTACATAAGGGCAGACTAGATGGACCGTATGGTCTCCTTCTACCATCAACCTTCTATGTTTCTATGAGGGGCCGCAGAAGAGCCCTGAAGATCAGCGCAGGATAGAGAACACACCGTCGGAGCAGAGTGGCGTGAGGACCGCTAAGTACTGACTAACTCATTAATTTGTGTATCTGGTAAGTGGTCCCCAGGGTAAGGGAAACTTTACCCAGGGTAGGGATCCAACCCTGTCACCTGCTGCAATTGACAGGTGACATAGCGGTAGACCCTCCAATTACCTGCACCTTCATTTGGGACGCCTGGGGTGCAGAAGAACCCAGGGCCCATTGGTATGGGTACAGTACGGCATACCAGGGCCACAGCTGGGCAGCCTCTGAGTCCTGGGTTACAAGCCCTTATGCTAGTTGGCTTTTGTGGGGGTCATCCTTTCTTTTTAAAAAAAAATCAAAACCTAGTAAAAAACCAAAATAAATTGCAGCTGTCATTTTCATTGATATAAACCATGCTGGCCACAGCGGCGGGGCTTTTATCAAAGAAATAATTCAGAACTCTCAGCAAACTTTCGTGCGATTTGTAAATTGCTACATGAACAGCAAATGCATAACATGCTTTATTGTGGCGCATGTGCCTGTGAATGATGTGGCAATTGTGCCCATTAGTAATTTCCACATGTGGCAGGGATTGTGTACAGGCACTGGGTAATATTTATCACCGCGTCAACTCGATCCTCGCTGCTTGATCAAGGGGTTCCCCCTGAACGCGGTGGGACGCCTGGTCTCCGTGTGAGATATCTTTAATATTTTGAAGTGAAGGCTATGTTTAATCATACCTGTGCTGGACTATCCTTGCTTTCTATGGACATTTTGGGGACAGGGCAGTAGTCCTTCTTGTGTATGGAGCTCTGTATCTTATTCATTTCCCACAGTTTGAATTACTGGAGCTGCTATTTCATTTTGGATTTAAATTTACCGTGCTGAATCGAGCCTGTTGATGTTCCCTGAGCTGTGACTAAACCTTTCCCAGTTTATGGGATAAAGTGCATCTTTTAGGGTGGAAAGTGCTTTATCTGACCAGCAGGGTACCTCCCTGTACGTTTGTGATTTCCTTTTAAATATATGTTAGTATTTTAGTAGTAGGATGATAGCAGTGTAGCCTGGTGCACCAATTAGTGGGCAAGGTTGTGCTTTATAGCCAAATTTAAAGGAGCTTATAACAGACTCTAGGGTCTTTGTACCCCCGGTTGGGAAGGTGGTGTGTTGGTGGAAGTTTGGATCTCTACTGTTGGAACATTTTCCCCTCTTCTGCTGAATACTCTAGGCACATATCACAGTGCGTTTTTATTGCAGGTCTGTCCAGGTTTGAACTGAGGCCAAAAGTATCCTTGGTATGTTACAATGACCCCACAGTCTGATTGGTTGGTTTAATGTATTTTGTATGTATTGTCCCATAGATTTCCCTACCCTAACTTGATTATAGCAGTGTTGCCGCAAATAGTGGGCAAGGTTTTGCTTTATAGCCAAATTTAAAGAGGCTTATAACAATGCTCTAGGGTCTTTGTACCCTTGGTTGGGAAGGTGGTGTGTTAGTGGAATTTGGGGTTTTTATGTTTTAAAGAGGAACAAAACTTGGAAATTTCACTATCCTGGGTTTGGTTACTGCTCCCTAAGGCA
This sequence comes from Gastrophryne carolinensis, assembly GCA_027917425.1. Taxonomy (NCBI): domain Eukaryota; kingdom Metazoa; phylum Chordata; class Amphibia; order Anura; family Microhylidae; genus Gastrophryne; species Gastrophryne carolinensis. The sequence goes on along the minus strand of CM051237.1, from coordinate 30,576,837 downwards.
TCCCGATTAAGGGGAGACTGCAGGATGCCTCAAGCCACAATGATTTTGGCATCATGATCTAACTGTTGATGGGTAAGTGCCTCAACGACTTTGGGCCGTGTCTGTATTTGTCTGTGGTGGGATATAGACATAACTGTCTATGATGGAAGTAAATTCACTATGGAGGTAGGGAGGCCAACACTTATTGGACAGGAGTTCTAGGTTGGATGTACAGGAGCAAGAGTGACAATGTTCCTGTTGTCGAACTAATTATTTTATCAGACACGCAGCACTTTGTTTTACCTTCCCCAAATTCCCAGTCCAGTCTATGCAGTAGGGTAAGAGGAACCCAGCTGGTAGAATGGCATGGTCAAGGATTCCTGGATTTAACCATGCCTCTGAAGCAGAGAATGTTGTTCTCTGATGTCCCTTTGAAACTTGACTCTCATCCTAAGCTCATGAAGTCCAAGGATTGTACATTGGTGAGTAGGAAGCTGGGCAGAGAGATCCAAAGTGCCCGAGAACTTAATCTTTTCCTAATAACCAGCTATTTTCCCCTAGGGGTGCCTTTTCTACTATGACATTTGTTTTCCTTCTCTCTAGACCAAGAAGATGGAATACAATTTTTGTATTCCAGTCAATTGAGATGAGAGCCTCTATTGCAGCTAATTTAGCCCAACATTCTGGTGTCTGATTCACTGATTTCTTGCTACCATGCTAGTCAGAGTTCCCTCTGAGTACACTTCTTGATTGTTTCTTTGTGCTGCAACCTCTGAGGTTACATGTGCTTCAGCAATTTCATGATGCCAAGGCTTCTGGGGGAAAGCCTGCGTATTATCTCCATTTGTCCAGTAACCTTTTCTCACCAATAATTCCAAGGCCTATGTAAAAGCATGCCTCATGTGCACTCTTTGCATCTCTACTGTTGGAACCTTTTCCCCTCTTCTGCTGAATACTCTGGGCACATATCACGGTGTGTTTTATTGCAGGTCTCTTCAGGTTTGAACTGAAGCCAAAAGTACCCTTGGTATAACATGTCACAGTCTGATTAGTTGGTTTAATTTATTTTGTATGTATTTTACCCTAGATTTTCCTACCCTATCTTGACCCACTACTTTCTCCATTTCCTAGGACTGACCTTACTACTCACATTTATCGCTAAGACTCCTCCAAGTGTTGCCTTAGATTGGCTGCCTTGGCAGGTAGCTCCCGAAACTAGCACTTGCAGATGGGCCCTTCTACCCTCCTACCTTGAAGAGGAGTCCTTTTTTCTGAAAGCCTAAACTCTTAATAACCTAGTCCACCCAAGGTGGCCCTACCCCTTATTCTAATTCTGCTTTTCCTGTATAAGAATTGCTTGTATGCATGCACTGCAGAACAAAAGACCCCCCCCTCCCAAAGATGAGTGGTATTGCATGACCATAATAATCATAACATGATACTAATGATACTATAAAGCCATGGAATAAGCTGTGCCTCTCTGTCTTCATTGACAGTCTTAACAATTTTCTATTTTAAGTGATTTTAGCAGACTGTTTTCTGAACAAAATTGTGAAATAGAGAAGAGTTTCAATTTAACCTTCTATATTTCCCATCTTCCCAGGTAGAAGATCAAACCAAGATAATTGGGCTAAGCTTGCTGTTATCTCTCCAGATGCTAAAAGAGAAGATGTCACCACAGCAAAGTCTACAGAAGAACCGATTACCTCAAACCACCATATGTACCCTACACAGGAGTGGTATATGGATGCCCTTGCCTATCATACAGCCCATAGTTCTAAAACACCATGTTTTGGTTCTGAATTTGGGAAATGCTTTCCTCCAAAATCAGAACTATTAACACATGCAGAAGTTTATATAGGAGAGAAGCCATACTCCTGCCCTGAATGTGGGAAATGTTTTACTCAGAAAGCAGCCCTTATTGGACATGAAAGAATTCATACAGGAGAGAAGCCATACTCCTGTGCTGAATGTGGGAAATGTTTTGCTCAGAAATCGGCTCTTATCGGACATGAAAGAATTCATACAGGGGAGAAGCCATATTCCTGTTCTGAATGTGGGAAATGTTTTGCAAGGAAATCAAACCTTATCGTACACGAAAGAGTTCATACTGGGGAGAAGCCACATTTTTGTTCTGAATGTGGAAAATGTTTTGTTAAGAAAACAAACCTTATAGGACATGAAAGAGTTCATACAGGGGAGAAGCCATATTCCTGTTTTGAATGTGGGAAATGTTTCTCTCGTAAATCACACCTTATTAGTCATGAACGGATTCATACAGGAGAGAAGCCATATTCTTGTTCACTATGTGGGAAATGTTTCTCTCAGAAATCAGACCTTAACAGTCACAAAAGAATTCATACAGGGGAGAAACCATATTCATGTTCTGAATGTGGGAAATGTTTTGCTCAGAAATCACAACTTATCAGTCATGGAAGAGTTCATACAGGAATGAAGCCATATTCCTGTTCTAAATGTGGGAAATGTTTTTCTCATAAATCAAATCTTACCACACATGAAAAAGCTCATGTTGGGGAGATGCCATATTCCTGTTCTGAATGTGGGACATGTTTCCCTGACAAATCAAACCCTATGGGTCATGAAAGTATTCATGCCGGGGAGGAGCCTAATTCATGCTCTGGATGTGGGAAATGTTTTTCTCAGATTTTGTCAGACATGAAATAGTAAATACAGGGAAGAAGACATATTCCTGTTTTCAATCTGGGAAATGTTTCTCTGACAAACCTTATCAGTCATGAAAAAGTTCATACAGGAAGAAGCCATATTCATTCTCCGTGGGAAATGTTTTCATCAGAATGTGTCACACAAAAAAAAAATCATACAGTAACAAGGCCAAGAATGTAAAAAATAATAAAGGTGTCCCAAGGGGAACACAAAATGACTGCACAACCAAGAAGTCATATATACATTATATTCCTATACCAACATATCACAAACACAGGACATATTATAAATGTGGGAAACCATGCAATAGTACAAATACATGTTTAAATGATCGCCGGACACAAAAAAGTACAATCTCATACTAAACTAAGGGTACATCTAAAATGAGTACACATCTATATGAGCAATACAGGTAGACCTCAATAGGGCAAAAGAGAACCACATTTATACTATATCCCATCAGGCAGTGACCATGGCTACCACGCCACTTCTAGGGTGAGGTGCCTTAGTGTTGTTTGTGACCCATTTATATACGCCTTTGAACCCCCTTGTACTATCCAAATCATGTGGGGCAGGGTGAAATCACAAGCACTGTGTCCAAAGGCATCAATAAAGAAAAACTCCTGCGAGTTGGCATCCATGCGGCAGCTGCAGGCATTACCCCAAGTATGTCAGTTGGCAACACAATAGGGAGGCCTGCATGCTTGCGCCCTGCGGCTGCAGACACCACCGCACATGCAGGAGCCAAGCAGGATGTGGTTGCCCAGCAACAGGGCACACAGCTAAATGGAGGGCTAAGCCATACACAAACCAGTTTATCAATATTGAAATGACATTTCACACTGTAATGACGATAATATGTATGTACAATATCATTTACTCTCAGTTTAGGAAACAAAACATGTTAACGTCCTCTGAAAACATAAAATTAGCGGCTATTGAAGTTCTATTCAAGACTAAGAGATAGAAGTAAGCAATGGGGACTACAAAATATGTCTGGCTCAATATACAAGACATATTCACAGAGTTTGACAGTATTTAGATGAAATATATGTAGAAAAATAAACCAGGTGGTCAAAGAATAGTGAGTGTGTGTACATAATGTTAAACATGAACAATAAAATATATTCAAAGCAAGGTTACATCAATATTACAGTGTATTATAATGTGACATGATATCAGTTTAAGTCTTAAAAAAAGAATTGTGGTGTGTGTACCATAGCTAAGTAAATTAATTAGTATACAGCAATAATCGTAAAGACTAACTTTATTTGGCTTTATAGTGAAAAAATGTGTGCTCCAAGGGTAAGTCCAGTGAATAAATCTGGAACAGAAACAAAACCCGACATAATAATATATTGATCAACATATATTTCTTATTAAGCAAACCAAATAACTATCCCAAAAAAGGAGTGAAAAGTACTGGTGGGTCCACCACAGTCTATGCTGAAGAAGTCATTGTATCAAATTACTTCCCCTCCTATTCAGGGCCATGGTGGAACCTCAGAAATTGTCCGGGTTTGGGGGATATCATCTTACCCCTTTTAACATCTCTGCCATCAAGTCTAATATGAGATAAGTGTACGTGTACCCACATTTTCCCCCAGTATCCCCCTGCACGGGAAACACAAAAACTGGAAGACCCAACCCGTGCTTTTGACCTTCAGTGTTTTTGTGTTTCCTCTCCAGGAAATGTGAATGAGCAACAGCCTGGTTGTTGTTTTCTTTTCCCCAAGGTTGTTGGTGGGTCCAGATCCCCCTCCGGTCTTCCATCTGAAGTCGGGAACTGGAAGGTGGAAGACTGTGACCACAGATTGTACCTGGGGGTGAATGTCCTATTTCTGACCCAGGGTCTCCAGGCCTCTTTCCCTGCCCCCACCGGTTGCCAGGCTCCAGGGAATGTCCATCTGAGGCCAATGCAGCACAGGAGATGAAGGCGGTCTCGCGGACACAGGCAGGGTGGATGATGGCCGTGTTCAGAGGGAGTGCAGAAAAGGCAGTGCCTTCGGCTAGTGAAGCAGAGAAGCGAAACGAGGATTTCCGGGTCGTGGTGACGTCATTTTCGAACAATGGAAGAAGACGCAGGTCTGGGCCCAGTCTGCAGGTTGGTGGGCCAGACAGGCAGCGACAGCGACTGGAAGGTGGCCAAGATGGAAGTCAGATTCCCAGGGTTGAGTGAATCTGGTGCCTATGTTTTGTATCTTCTATTGCAGCAAGGCCCCAGGGGTGCTATAGTTACAAATTTTTACCTGGGGGGGTATATGTTTTTCCTTTCTTGTCTGCCAGAGGGACATAAAGTAAAAAGAAAAGCATGTTAAACCTAAGGTATATTAAGGAACCTAAAGTGCCGAAAGAGGTTAAAGAGAAGCCATCCCCTAAAGCTTGCCCAAACTGCCGCAAGCCATTTCCGGATAGCTGGAATACAAATCTGTGCCCGCTTTCTGGAGGATTTAGCGCCTCTAATTTCAATTTTAACTTAGTGATTTCTGGGTTTATGAGTAACTTGACTTGTGGCTTAGAGCATACTTTTTCGGCTTACAAATCCAAACTGGATCAGTACCTACCAGTTGTTTTTTTTTTTTAGCAGTGCCTACTCCCAGTCCACTACACAGTGGGGAGGCTAGTTCACAGGGTGTCCAGGCTGGTAGTTCAGCTGTGGTTATGGTCAGTTAGGGGGAAGGTTTAGCCCCTAGAGATAGATTATCCAATGAGGAAGGGGATGCCCTGGCTTCTTCAAACAAATCGGTTCATTTGGGGACTTCCAGTACATTTGTTGAGGGAGATACGACTAGAAGACTTGCAGTAGAACATACTCCTGACCTTATTCAGGACATTTTCTCCAACCTTAAGATGGATTCGGTTTCCAAACCCCTGTCACCTAAAGATGCGTTATATGACGGGCTGCAGGAGCCCAAGTCCCCATGTTTTTTTTCCATGACACAATTAAAGACATTATTGCTAGGGAATGGAAAAGTCCAGAAGCTTGCTTTTTCTTCCTAAGGTCCTTAAAGATAAGGTTTTCCTTCTGAGGTGGCACCCCATTAGCTCAGGTGTCCAGAAGGTCAGACCGATCTTTTGAGGAAATGGGGACCCGATGGATGAAAGGACGGTTATCCTTTTAAAGAGATCTTGGGAGGCTGAAGCCTTTCTGTTGAATCTCCCAATAGCAACAGACTGTGTAGGAAGAGTTCTTGAAATGTGGATGGACAACCTTAGAAACAATCTGATTAAAGATACACTGAGGAGGAAATATTGGAAGCACTTCCTTTTGTAACCAAATCGTTTGCCTTCATGGTTGATACTTCGGCTGAAGCCATCAGGGCCAACGCTAAAAGCATAGCTTTGACCAACTGTGCTCGGCGGGGACTGTGGTTGAAGACCTGGCAAGGGGATATAGCATTCAAGTCCCACCTTTGTGGCATCCTATTCTCTTTGGTCCAGAACTCAAAGCTGACCTCACTCTGTCTTTCAAGAAGAGTAAGAATATTCCAGTTAAGAGAAAGATACCCATTCCACTTCTGAAGGTAGACACAAAGATGGCTAGATTTCCTCAGAGGGAGTTTAGTAGACCAGAAATCAGGAAGCCCTGGCAGGCACAGAGGAGTAGGGGTGGGGGAACATTACTTTTCAACCCACCACCCCCATCTAAGCCCCACTTCTGACAGTCAAGTGGGATGGAGACTCCTTTAATTCTTTTTGGCTTGGAAGGAAGTCTCCAAAAGTCCTTTCGTGCTATGGATAGTGCAGAAAGGGTACAAGTTGGAATATACCCAATACAATCAGAGACGGTCTCCTAAGGGATGCCTTAATTGTCTCTATAGACCTTCAGGATGCTTATTTACATATCCAAATTCATCCCTCTCATCGCACATTCCTATGGTTTGCAGTCCAGCTGGAGGGGAAGGTTTCTCATTGGCAACTCTGAGCTATGCCCTTCAGGCTCTCTTCAGCTGCTCAGATTTTTATATAGATATTGGAGGAGCTAATGGTTTATCTGAGGTTAAAGCAGATAAACATAGTTGCCTACTTGGACGATCTTCTCCTGCTCACCACAGACTGATCTTCCCTGCTAATCGGACTGTAGAAGGTCATGCAGTGCTTGCGCAGCTTGGGATGGATCTTGAATTTTGAGAAGTCAAATCTAATCCTCAGTTGCAGAGGCTCTTACCTGGGTTATGAGATAGATACCCAGAATCAAAAGATTTTTCTGCCTCAATCCAAGAGAGACAAGCCGCTAGGGGCTGTCTCACAGATTCAGCTGAATATTTTAGTGTCCTTGAGACAGATCCTGGCCTTGTTAGGTCTTATGACCTGAGCTATGCCGGCAGTAGTTTGGGCTCAGCTACATTTGAGGGCTCTTCACATATTTTTCCTGGACTATTTAAAAAGAAGTCCTGTGTCGCTAGATCGGATGGTGACACTTTTAGATCAGGTCATGCAAATACTCCTTTGGTGGACTCAGAACCTGGTGGGGGGCCAGGCCTTGGCACCAAAAAGACCCCCTCATCGTTACCATGGATGTAAGCACTCTTCACGGCCTGGGCTGACAGTTTCGGAGCTTTTGGTTAACAGCAATGTCGAGAAAGTCATCCAAATTAGAGAATTCATGGCAGTGAAGATGGCTCTTTGCTTGGACGAGTCCCTCCAGGACAGAGACATTCAAATAATGACAATACCATGGTGGTAGCTTATCTAAACCATCAAGGGGGAACAAGTTCCAAGGAACTCTGCAGAGTGACATGTTCAATACTTCTCAATTTGGAAATCAGAGCAAGGTCAGTTGGAGCTATCCATATAAAGGGGGACCTAAATCTGGAAGCAGACTTCCTGAGCAGGTTCAAGATGGATCCGGCAGAATGGGCATTAGACCAGTAAAATTTTCTGCAAATTACAAAGAGTTATGGGCAATCAAACATAGATCTTTTTGGTTCAAGGAGAATTACCTAGTGCCTGAGCTGTGGAGACGTCCACTGTGTTGCTAAGCAACCGCAACACAGTGATTTGGCAGCGAGGCGGCCCTAAAACCGAGGGGGTCCGCACAGCAGGTAATTAACTGTAATTGTGTTTGCCCACATTTCCATCCATACACCCCAAAACCATGAATGCCATACTTGTTCTTTAACACCAGCATCCAAACCTTCATACTAACCCTATATTTCAAAGCCTTGATATACAAACCAGCCAATCCCTAGGCTTCAAACAAGCCCCAATACCCAGGACACAAACTTCAAAACCAGCACTACACCTCAATGCACTGACCTCCGAACCAATTCTATATCCCGGATCCCTGACTTTCATGCCAGACCTGCACCACAGAGTTTTGTCCTTACTAACTCAAAGCCCTGACCCTGATACAAGTCCTGTACACTACGGAGCACATGCTTCCATACAGCTCTACACCCCTGAACACTGACCTCCTTGTCTTACACTTAAGAGCACTGACTTCTATACCAGTCCTACACCCCAGAGCCCTGACCTTCAAACAAGCCCTCTACCCCAGAGCTCTGACCTCCAATTCACCCCTACACCTCAGAGTCCTGACCTTCTTACCACCCCTACACTATTAAGCCCTGACCTCAACACCAGATCTACATCACAAAACCCTGACCTCCAACCAATTCCTCCAGGCCAGAGCCCTGACCTTTATACCAGCCTAATACCTCAAAACCCTGACCTCCGAACTAACCTAATCCCTCAAAGCACTGACTTTTAAGCACACTCTGACCGTCAAACAAGCCAATCACCCCAGATGTAGGATCACCAGAAAAACAAGTCTTGACATCCATACAAGCTACACAAAACCTCTATATCTTTACCAGCCCTAAACCTTCAAGCCCTGAGCTGTATAACAGCTTATAACCCAGAGCCCTGACCATCAGCTTTACAGCCCACAGCCGTTAACACCATTCCAGCTCTACACCACACTGCAAACTCCAAGCCTCATTGCAAGCCTTATGCCCCAAGGCCCTGAACTCACGCACCAGCCTTTCACCCCAGAATCACAATACCCATACAAATAATACACCCTAGAGCTCTGACTTTTAAACAAGCCCCACACATCCAGGCTTGAACATACAAACCATTTCTATACCCCAAAGCCCTAACCTCCATACTATTCATGTACCCTAGAACTTTGACCACAAAACTTCATTTACACACTAGAACCCAGATATGTGTAAAAGCCATGCACACTAGTGCACCAAACCCTTTAGCAGCCCTGCACACAAGAGACCCAACTGCAACACGATCCCTATTCCCTAGAGTTCCAACATCAATACCGGGCCAACACCTCAAAGCCATTGCATTATAAACCTCAGAACCCTGATTTCCATACTGGGCCTAAACCCCAGAGCCCTGACTGCTATACAAGACCTACAGTACACCCCAGACATCAGCTTTCATTCCACACACCTAGGCCCTTTATATAAAATGGGTTTTTGTTCACTCAGGGGAGGGACATCTGGATTCTTGGGCGCTCCCTCGATCTACAAACAGACTATTGGGTCGATTCAGCACTGAGGTGAGAAAACTCTACAATTCCGTGAAACTCACCTGTAGAATTGTTTTTGTATCCATCCAGTCCAGGCCATCCCAATATCTTCATGATTGGGGTGTTCGCCCCTAGGGGGTGCTTGACTGCAAGACCAAAAGATGTAGCTCCTCCCAGCCCCCTATAAAGGCAGCTGCCCGTCTATCATTCCCCAGTGGTTGTAAAGCAGTACACAACGAAAAGGGCAGGCCGGGAGGCCCAAACAAAATATAAGAGACCATGTAACGTCGCATAGCCTCTGCTTGTACTCTCTCTAATGCAAAAAACTAGAAAAAAATAGAACTAGTGTCCTATGAGCGAAAATGGTTCATCGCCATAACAGGCATGCAGGACATAATGAACACAAGGGCGGGGTGGGATGGCCTGGACTGGATGGATACAAAAACAATTCTACAGGTGAGTGTCACAGAATTGTATTTTTCTCCTCCATTCAGTCCAGGCCGTCCCGATATCTTCACGAATGGGACATCCAAAAGCAGTGTCCATATGGGCAGGATCCCCAGTGCGGAACAGCATGTAGTTCATTTTACTACCGCCTGAAGCACCTTTCAGCCAAAAACAGCGCCAGCTGAGGCCCTGACAGCCACCTTGTAAAACTTTGTAAAAGTATGAACAGAAGACCAAGTTGCGGCCTTACAAACTTGTTCCACCGATGCCTGATGCTGAAAAGCCCAAGAGGCACCAATAGCTCTGGTAGAATGAGGTGTGATCCGAAAAGGGGGTTCCTTCCCCCTAGCAGAATATGCTTGTACCACCGCCTGTCTAATCCACTTACTGAGAGTGGATTTGGCTGGTGGCAATCCTTTCCTAGAGCCCTTTGTTGGACAAAAAGCAAATTCGATTTCCTGAAGGATTCAGTCACAGCCAGGTTATACCTTATAGCTCTGACCACATCCAACGCATGGAGAGTCCGTTCTTTGTAATTAGCCGGTGTCGGACAAAATGAAGGTAAGACAACTTCTTCATTAAGGTGAAAAGGAGAAACGACCTTGGGCAAAAAATCAGGTTTAAAACGAAAAACCACCTTATCCCTGTGCAATTCAAAGTAGGGTGGTTTCATACAAAGCGCAGCCAGTTCTGATACTCACCAAGGTGATCGCTACCAGAAAGACCACTTCGAGAGTCAACATAGACAATGCAGCATCACACAATGACTCGAAGGGAGGACCCTGGAGAGCAGACAGCACTAGATTCAAGTCCCACACCGGTAATACTGATTTACGCGGTGGCCGGACATGGGTGACTCCCTGGAAAAAGGTCTTGATCAATCTATGATTGGCAATGGACCTCTGGAAAAAAAATAGCTAAATCCGAGACCTGAACCTTGAGGGTGCTCAGCTGGAGGCCCAAATCTAAACCGTCTTGTAAAAACTCCAGAATTCTAGAAACAGAAAATTTCCGGCAAGGAAGGCTGTTGGCCTCGCACCAAGCGATATAGGCCCGCCAAACTCTGTAGTATATAATGGAAGAAGAATTCTTCCGTGCCTGAATCATTGTGTGAATAACTGTGGCGGATAACCCCTTCTCTGTCAGGATTGAGGTTTCAATAGCCAGGCCGTCAAAGCCAGAGTCCGTAAATTCAGGTGCCGCAGCGACCCCTATGTGAGAAGATCTGGATCGTGGGGCAAGATGTAGTGATCTACTGACATCTGAACTATGTCTGCAAACCAGCTCCTTCTCGGCCAATGAACACCATCCAAGGAAATTCCAGAGCGTCTGTTGCTATGGCCAGAGGATCTCTTGAGAGAGAGAAGAACCTTGGAAGCTTGTGATTGTGTCTGGGCGCAAACAGATCCACGTCTGGTTGACCTCAGCGGAGGCACAGAGCCTGAAAAATCTCTCTACTGAGGGACCATTCCCCCAGGCGCAAGGAACTCCTGCTCAGGGAGTCTGCCTCCTGGTTTTCCACCCCGGGGATGTAAACCGCCGAAATGCAGGGAATATTCTCCTCTGCCCAAGTCAGAATCCGGGTTACCTCCTTGTGGGATCTCCTGCTCCGAGTCCCGCCCTGGTGGTTGATGTAGGCCACAGCTGTCTGATTGTCCGAGCGGACCTGGATCGCATGGCCTTTTAAATGGGGAGTCAAGCGTAGAAGAACCAACCGGATTGCTCTCAGCTCCAAGAGATTTATGGGTAACTGGTTCTCCTGCGGACCCCACTGACCCCGGATCTTCTGGGTCTGCCAAATGCCTCCCCAGCTTGTAAGAATGGCATCCGTGGTAACTATTTCCCAATGGGGAGTCAGGAAGAACTTGCCCACCAGCAGGTTCCGAGAGTCCAACCACCACAAGAGGGACTGCCTGGCCAGGGGGGACAGCAAAAGTTCTTGTTCCAGAGATTCCTGCGCCCGATTCCAGCTGGTCAGCAGGTATAACTGTAGAGGTCTCATGTGAAGTTGGGCGAAAGGTGCTGCCTTGAAGCACGACACCATTAGGGCCACCAATCTCATCCCCAGACGTACCAACGGCTGTTGACAAGACAGCAAGGCCTGCACCTGCGTCTGGAGACCCGAAAACTTCTGCTGTGGCAGAAAAACCTTGACCTGAGCGGTGTCTATCGTCATTCCCAGGAAGGATCTCACTGTTAAAGGCCTGATAAACGACTTGGGGAAATTGATTACCCAACCGAAGGCTTCCAGGGTTGACAGTACTGTCCGAGTATCGCTCTCGGCCTCCTGAAGGGACCGGGCCGAAATCAGTAAGTCGTCCAGATAGGGTAACACACGAATACCCTGACTCCTCAGGATGGCCATGATGCCAGCCAGCACCTTGGTGAACACACGGGGGGGGCTGAGGATATGCCGAATGGGAGTAATACAAACTGGTAATGTTGATTCTCCAGTGCAAACCTCAAGAAATTCTGATGTCCTTGGAAAATCGAGATGTGCAGATAAGCGTTCCTGATATCCACTGTGGTCATGAAGTCGCCAGGCGGAAGTGATCTCACTGCCGACCGCAACTGACCTTTACATATCAGTTGAGACCCTTCAGATCCAGGATGGCCGCAGCGTTCCGTCCTTCTTGGGAACCGTGAACAGGTTGGAATAGAACCCCTGACCCTGTTGCTGCTGGGGCACAGTGCAAATCACACCTATCCGCAGGAGGTGTCGAACAGCCGTTCTCAAAGCCTGAGCTTTTAGCGGGTTTCGGGATATCCTTGAACAGAGGAATTTTAAGGGTGGCCTGGCTACCAGCTCTATCTTGTACTCGGAGGACACCACCTCCTGAATCCACCGATCTGAGACGTGACGTCTCCAGATCTGAGCAAACAGCAGAAGCCGTCCCCCCCACCTGTATGGGTGAAGGCGCCCCCTCATGCCTGAGTGGGCTTGGCTGGGGGTTTAGGCTTAGCTCCCCAGAAGGGAGAAGGGGTTGGGCCAGGTGCGGGACCTACCTCTGCCCCAGGTATCTCTGCGGGCACCTGGAAATGAAGATCCTCTTCCTCCCCGAAAGGGCCGATAAGAAGAGTAGTTTCGAAAGGACCGAGCAGGCTTTCTTCTCTGAGGGAGCTTACCATCCTTGACCAAAAGGTCCAGGCGCTCCCCAAACAGCGGCTTCCCACAAAGGGTAGACTTATGAGGGACTTCTTGGCAGCCGCATCGGCCGACCACTGCTTCAACCAGAGCGAGCGGTGTACAGCGGCAAGCAAGGCCGAAATTCTGGCACCAAGCCTGACCACATCATCCATGGCAGTAACAACAAAGCCGATGAAGTCCAAGTAGGCCTTGAGTTCCTTATACTCCACCCGCTTGCGAGCCTTAGCCCTAGCCACGAGGTGTCTCACCTTTCTCCTGTTGGCTAATGAAACAATTGCAGAGGCACACGCAGGGCGAAAGAGAGCACCCGCAAAGGTGAAACCGTGGCAGACCAGCTGATCCATGCGCTTGTCTGCAGATTCACGTAATGACGCATTGTCAGGTGATGGCGTAACAGTGGTATTGGACAAGCCTGACACCGGAGGGTCCACCTTGGGAGGATGACACCATAGCCAAACCAATTCAGCAGGGAAAGGGTACCGCCTTTCCAGACCCTTAGAGACCAACTGCAATTTGTTGGGCCTTTCCCATTCCTTAAGAATCATGTTAGAAAACGGGGCTGCTCAGGAAAGACCAGCCGTTGCCTCTCAGGCCGAAATAAATCACCCTGCTTCCTCTTAGCTGCTCGGGGAGGAACAATGTGTAAGGTATCAAACACGGAAGAAAGCAAACTCTCCGTATCATTAGGGAGGCAAGAATCCTCATCCGAGGAGGAACCAGAGATGCTGCCGTCACCAGCGGAAAACTTCATCGTTGAGAGTGAATCGTCTGGAAACTCACCTGCCTCTGCAGATCCCAAGAAATCATAGAAATCATCGTCCGAGTAAATCGGCTCTAGATGCCGCTTCTTACTCGAGGTCTTCTTAGACTAGCCAGCCTGTGTGCAAAATCAGCATGAGACCCCTTGCTGGCTCCCCCTTCACTAGGGGCTGACTGCAGCAGCGGAGGGTTTGGGAGAGGCTGATGGTAATACAGGGCTAGGGTCAGGAGCGACCGCCTGCTCATGGTCCAAAACAGTGCCTCTTGCGCAAGTGGGACAAATAGTGCTGAATCCGCCCAGAGGATTCCTTCTGCACAAGGGGCAGAGCCTGTCCTGCGCAAATGGGGCGCCCTGCTCACTATCCCCTGATGCCTCCATTATGGTGATTGTGAATAGTAATATTCAATAAGGCTACTAGACACTAATGGCCTAAGCCTAATAACCGATCCCTCTAATTAATAATGGGGGAATTCAGGGAAGTAAGATAAAGAGAGCGGAGACGGCTCCTCGCTGCACAGCCAGTGAGGAGCTCTCGATGCTCCAGTCACACCAAGCACATGCAGCACACACACAGTAATAAAGCAGTGGGCAGGAAGGGACATACATAAAAGAATACATATGAGTGGTTCCCCATCAGGCTCACCAGAAAGCCTGTGGGCGATTACCTTTTAATAAGAAGGTCTGTGGCCCAGAGCATGTGCTTTGCCGAACGCTACAGACCCCGGCGTTCACCCTACCGTCACGGATCCCTGTAGCAGCCAAGGGCTGGGAGGCAGGAATGGGTCAGAAGGGATCCACGGGAATAGAGTTCTGCAGCGGCCGACAGGCTAGGTGGCCCCGCTCTGCTGCCAAGTTCTGAGAGAGTGAGTAAAGATCTTCTGCAGCCAACTGCAAGATGAACTGGGGAATGATAGACGGGCAGCTGCCTTTATAGGGGGCCGGGAGAAGCTACATCTTTTGATCTAGCAGTCAAGCACCCCCTAGGGACGAACACCCCAATCGGGAAAATATCGGGACGGCCTAGATTGGATGGAGGAGAAAAACTGCCATTCACATTCATTGTCTACCTTGGGGGTAATTCAGCCCCAGGTGAAAATGTATTTTCACACTCCCCCATTTTCCGCTTTACAGGTTACTGGCCGAGAATGGGACACTTGACTGCTGTTGGCCAATTATGCGACCACATTTGGCTGTGGTTCGCGGTTTCAGTTAAGATTTAGGTTGTTTGCAGAGGGTTAATTGAGGAGGGACCCCAGCAATCAGGATGCTCCTCTGGAGTGGACGACACCCATTTCATGTAAAAGTAGTGTGGGCCATATGCCCCGCCTGAGAGTAACAAAACCTGGGAGAGTGAATTTCCAGGGTATGGTTCCTCTTTATAGAGGAACATTGGACCTTTTCTGATGTTTCTAAACATCCCTTCCCCCTCCCTCACTGCCCTTTGGATGTTGGCGTTATCTAAAATGCAGACATCTGGCATTATTCCTTTCTGCATCACCTGGCACCTTCGAGATCAGCCAATCGGCGATCTCAAAAGGGCTGGGGGGGGGGGGGTTTCATGATAAGCGTAGCACCCAGAAATGTGTGTTTTGCTCTCCTCAACACTTATTTCCCCACTAATGTGTATGGGTGTCAGTCCGGCAGCATTCAGACAGGCTCAGGGGGCATCCAGAATGCTGGAGCCCCCCTCGCACATAGCCCCCAGAATGCCCACAATTCTTACCTTATCCTTGGCCAGGAATGCAGCCCTGCGATTGGCAGCCGGCGGTCATGTGGGCCTTTTTGGCAGCCGGAACCGAGAATGTGACCCAACCTGAGTGACTGCCTTTGGCCAATGGTGGGACTGAATTCCCATCCAAGGATCAAGAATAAGGAAAGAATTTCGGGCATTCTTGGAGGGGCGATGAGTGAGGGGGGCTTCAGCATTCTAGGTATCCCCCGAGCCTGTCTGAATGCAGCCAGACTGACACCCACACCAGTTAGCAGGGAAACGGGTGTTGCTCCAATTTAAAGACTATAGTCTGCTTGTTCCCATATAATCCCATATGCTTTATAAGAATAACTTGATCTGGCGTTTAAAAAATACATATCATTAGCAGCTATTTGAAACTTTTCACATATTTAGAACATGATTACAGCATGTGATGTATGATCTCACTCAGAAGTGAGTTCTGAGCAAAGCATTTCCAACATTCAGAATGTCACAGAAATAATTTAAAGATCCACCTTTCCTGGTAATTATAATGAAAAGGTTTATTGAGAATAAAAGTTACAACTAGGAATAAGAGATAAGAAGCATACAGTACATGGTCCTAGTGATAACCACAGCAGAGATGTGAAACCCAGGTAGCTCAATGGATACAATCTACAAACACTAAATAACATAAAGAAATGCATTTCTATATCAAGACTATGGCCTCACTACTGTATGAGATCTTTCATGTGTCATAAGGTGTGATTTTTGAGAAAAACATTTCCCACATTCAGAACATGAATATGGCTTCTCTCCTGTATGAACTCTTTCATGTATGATAAGGACTGATTTCTGAGAAAAACATTTATCACATTCCGAGCATGAAAATGGCTTCTCCCCTGTATGAATTCTTTCATGTGTAATAAGGGCTGATTTCCGAGAAAAACATTTCCCACATTCAAAACATGAATATGGCTTCTCTCCTGTATGAACTCTTCCATGATTAATAAGGTGTGATTTGTGAGAGAAACATTTCCCACATTCAAAACAGGAATATGGTTTCTCCCCTGTATGAACTCTTTCATGACTGATAAGGTCTGATCTCTGAGAGAAACATTTTTCACATTCAGAACATGAATATGGCTTCTCCCCCAAATGAACTCTTTCGTGACGTATTAGGTCTGCTTTGTAACAGAAATATTTTCCACAATCAGAACATGAATATGGCATCTCACCCGCATGAATGCTCACGTGCCTGATGAGGTTTGATCTGTGAGGGAAACATTTTCCACATTCAGAACATGAATATGGCTTCTCCCCTGTATGAACTCTTTCATGTGTGATCAGGACTGATTTGTGAGAGAAACATTTCCCACATTCAGAACATGAATAGGGCTTCTCTCCTGTATGATCCTTTTTATGATTGATAAGGTTTGATCTCTGACGGAAACATTTCCCACATTCAGAACATGAATATGGTTTCTCCCCTGTATGAACTCTTTCATGTGTAATAAGGTTTGATTTCAGAAGAAAACATTTCCCACATTCAGAACAGGAATATGGTTTCTCCCCTGTATGAACTCTTTCATGTCTGTTAAGGTCTGATTTCTGAAGAAAATATTTCCCACATTCAGAACATGAATATGTTGTCTGCCCTGTATGAACTCTTACATGTTCGAGAAGTACTGATTTGTGAGAGAAACCTTTCCCACATTCAGAACAGGAATATGGCTTCTCTCCTGTATGAACTCTTTCATGTGCAATAAGGGTTGATTTCCGAGAGAAACATTTCCCACAATTTGAACATGAAAATGGCTTCTCCCCTTTATGAACTTTTTCATGTGTGATAAGAGCTGATTTCTGAGGAAAACATTTCCCACATTCCGAACATGAAAATGGCTTCTCCCCTGTATGAACTCTTTCATGTGTGATGAGGTATGATTTCTGAGGAAAACATTTGCCACATTCTGAACATGTAAATGGCTTCTCCCCTGTGTGCATTCTTTTATGTGTGATAAGGTGCGACTTCCTAGAAAAGCATTTTTCACATTCAGAACAGGAATATGGCTTCTCCCCTGTATGAACTCTTTCATGTCTGATAAGAGCTGATTTCCGAGCGAAATATTTCCCACATTCAGAACAGTATAATGGTGCCTTAGAAGTATAAGCTGTAGGATGGGTGAGGACATCCATATAATATGCTTGTGTAGAGGGGTGAGAAAAGAGATATGTTGGGTACATATGAAAACTTGAGGTAGTCGGTTCTTCTGTAGTCTTTACTGTGCTGTCATCTCTTTTAGCAGCTGGAGAGATAACACCATCGTTGGCCCAATTATTTCGAATGACTCTTCTATCTGGAAAAAGATAAGAGACATAAGGAAAAAACAGAAGGTTAAATTGCAACCCTGCTCTATTTCACAAGCTGGACATAAATCAGGGTCTGCTGAAATCACTTATAAAAAACATGTTTAAGATTGGCAAAACCAGAGAGGCACAGCTTATGGTTAGGCTCTAGCTGAGCAAAGGGTTCTTGTGTGAGGCAGTGTGACAATGGAGGATACCTCCTTAGTCTAGCAGTTAGAGAAATGTTATTTGTAGTGCAATATAACTATCTGCTGTACATGTATAACCACTGGACAATGCAAGTCAGCTTAACTAGTAATACAAATAATAATTTAGAAATAAAAATGATAAAAGTTAAGTAAGTTCAAAAACAGGACATTCCGGCAGGGAGATGCCCTTGGAGACAGAATTCTACAATTTCTGTATAAACCAATTCCCTGACCTCCTTCCAAACCCCTGTGTGGGTGTAAGAAGGTTCCAGAGGAATATAAATGTTTATGGTCTCAAATATAAATGAATTATTACAAAATGACTAATATTATTGATATATATAGGTAACTTGGATAAATGTGGAAGCTGTGGATGTGTATCTGCCGTTTATTATGATTCTGATCTGGCTGTAGCTGATTCAAAGGAAATCATACACATATAATATATACATGTCCATATAATATAAAGGTTATTTCCGTTAATTAAATTCACATTCAGACCTCATGGAAGCAGTTAGACATGAGGATAATAATGTCTGGGTTGTCTCAGCTCTATCTCAGTAATTACTTGATATATGGTCTTTCAAACTATTTAACTTGAACCATCTGTAGGCATAGTGTTTCACGATGGCTTCCTTGTAATAGGAAGAATGAGGGCCGGAGTTGGGAGGAGGAATTTAGGTTGACTAAAGAAATTATATTTAAGTAGGGAACGTGGGGGAAGGGGCATTCTTTGCTCTCTGCTTTCCTTTCACAGGAGATATGAAGGATTGCTAGGCAGACAGTATGGCCGAACCCTTGCGGGGGCAGAAAGAAGACAAAGGCCCTTTTTAAATTAGAACAGGGATTGCCACCTTTTTGTATGGAACACTCTTCATACAAGTCTGGACATTGTAACTTTCCATCATATCCTCACTGTTAATATTATTTCTTTTTCTGTAACGCAACTTGCTCTATTTAAATTAAATCCACTCATCGATTTTTAGTTTTGGCCCAATACTTGTTTCGTGAATTACAATAGCTGAGATTATATGAACTCACACTACACCAATTTTTCTTTATTGTTTGCCACGTACATGCACTGCATGCATACAAGCAATTTTTATAGTAAGGTAGGATATATATATTTAGATGTAGGAACGAAACAGTTTTGGGCCACTTGGGTGGACTAGGTGATTAAGAGCTTAGGTTTCCAGAAAAAAGTGATTCTTCTGCAAGTAAGAAAATGTTAGATGCAGGAGCTACCTGCCAAAGCAACCATTCCAAGGCTCCGCTAGCTGGAGCCTTAGCAAAAGAGGTGGGTAATAAGGTCAGGAAGGTAGTATGTCAAGAACGGGTAGGAAAAAAAAGGGTAAAGTACATACATACTAAAATACACCAGACTGTGTGTAGATCATAAAAGGTTAGAGATGACAATAATAAATCATTGTATGGTAGAATGCACACAACAAAATACACAACCCCACAAAACAAAGGGAGCAAACCCATTTTAAGACTAACTCAATATCAATATATACGGCAGCCAGAGATGCTCACAAAGGATTACCAAGTGTGATATATTACATTCCAACGCCTATTTCAGATGAAAAGTTAATGTACCAATCATCAGATGAAAAGTAAGCTGGTAAGCACACACATTGAATCCCCAAAATTTCGGTTCAAGATCCTCCACATCACCTATGTCGAGCAGGTCCTCTGACTGCTGCGATGACTGTTGTCATTACTTGTACTTGGGAGGGGTATGTGGAGACAGTGAATGCACAAGGCTTGATTTGAATAGTTCTTACATACATGCATCACATTTCTTTTGGACAGTGGTCTATGCAATTACAACGTAAAGCATTATTCCAACATGAGGAATTAATTACAGTTTTGCCATATGTATCACCTCATGTTCCTGTAGAGGTGAAGGGACCCGGATCAATATGAGGCCACAGTGAACCAACAGCTTGTGCACCAGAGAGGTCTATGGGATGACCTCCCAATTACTTTGCTCATATACCATGTGGTGTCCTTGAACATCTGACATAATCTGTGTCTGATTTCTATATGTAATGTGTCAATAAAAATTTCCAATGTCTTGAAATTGTTTTTTGTCTTTTTTTCCTTGTCCAGTATTACATCAGCCCTAAAGACTTAAAGGAGCCACAGCACTCAACCCTGTTAGCTTGCAGACCAACCTATAATCTGTCTCTAAATCTGGTAAAAACAGAGGCTCAGTCACACACATCTGCAGAAGTATGCTAAGCTGCACCACCGCGCCAAGGTGCCTCTATGGGTGCAGTCCTAACTCTAATCTATGAGAGCCCCATTTGGGACATACAATGCTAGAGATAAAAAGGGAGCAGCTTACCTGAGGTTGCCCTAAACCTCATGTGCAAGCCATGGGGTGGAAGGGTCAAGACCTTGCAATACAGCCTAGACCCCACACCCCATGTGCTTGCACAAATTCAAAATGAACAAAGGGGGAGTGGCAGCTGCTCAGACCATTTTATAACTAACCTGGGAGGTGCAAGTCAGCAGGGCAATTAGGTTACTAAAGACTTAAAGGAGCTGCAGCACTCAACCCTGTTAGCTTGCAGACCAACCTATAATCTGTCTCTAAATCTGGTAAAAACAAAGGCTCGGTCACACACATCTGCAGAAGTAGGCTAAGCTGCACCACCAAGCGCCAAGGTGTCTCTATGGGTGCAGTCCTAACTCTAATCTATGAGAGCCCCATTTGGGACATACAATGCAAGAGCAGCTTACCTGAGGTTGCCCTAAACCTCATGTGCAAGCCATGGGGTGGAAGGGTCAAGACCTTGCAATACAGACCTTGCAATACAGCCTAGTACAGCCTGTACAAATTAAATCAGCCCAGTCGAATGTAAAATAAAGCTGTAATTCTTCCATAAAATTTTGGAAGGAGAGGGAAGTAATAGAAATGCAGTTCTGGAAAATGACTTTTTTTGCGATTGATGAGATAATCAGTATTAACCATTTTGTGCCCCCATCCACTCTTATCCCTGTAATTGAATTATTAAGGGTCAAAATGTTCTCTTTAGTGTTGTACTATTAAATACTTTTTGCATTTAAGGTACTATGTGCGCATCTCAAGTTGGTGGTTTTAATATATATGTAATATAGGGGGGAAATTAGTGGATCCTGTATTTTAAGATTGTGGCACCTATTTTATCTCTCTTAAAGCAACCTAGCTATATTTATAGTGTACTGGTCTAATTGTTTTTGTATTCTCTGTGTGTCCACTTAGGTTTTCAGCACCTTGCTGGAAATTTGAGTATGGCCTTTGCAGACCTACAAACATTATACCTTTGTCTTCTATCAAGCGAGCCTATGAGGCGGTGGGATTAATATCAGGTCCTCTTTTTCTAAAGACACTGATTTTTATGAAAAAATGGTTTCAGATACTTAAATCGGACCTTCAGCAGCATTTAATAAAAAGCCTAAACCCTTAAAAAAAGTATTCCCCAGCATCTAAAATGAATATATGTTACATTTTTAGTCACTTATTTTTTATTCTTTCCCCCACTGGGCTGCAACTCTGTTCAGGATTCGAGGATACAGGCGCCGCCATCTTGACTCAGAAGCATCACACATACTGAGGAGAGGAGAAGCGGGATAAAGTACAGGGGGTGAAGTTATAGCTGTGCTTTGCACAGATAGAGCAGAGGTAGGATCAGGGAAAGGGCAACAATCCCAGAATGCAGAGCAGCACAGTCAGAAGACACTTCCTGTTTGCAGGCTGCCTGATGCTCCATGAGCCCCCAACTTGGATGTTTAAAGGTTCATAACATGCAGTAGATGCAGGTAGGATGGTTTTTAATGTGAGCATTCTGTATAGAGGGTGAAAGTCCCCTTTAACAAATGTAGTTTAAATGTAATGGCAAATGAAAGAAGAAAGAACAGAACATTACACACACACATGAAAAATTAGAAACAGTGTTAGGCCACCTGATATTAAAGCTCATCTAGACACCATTAGATTACTCTGAAACAATAAAGGACTGATACACTGACTACTAAACTGAATAAATATAAGGGAACATTTGGATTACAAAGCCAATATGTGTTATAATTGAAAAGATTTATCAGATTCCGGCCACTGTTCCTCATCAGGTAGTGGTTCTAGATGCTTTTTAGATTTGCAGTAAACAAAAGTGCCATGAGGTTGGGCAAGAGAGGATCCCCTCAAAGAGTAACACACCGCAAACCCAAAGCAACACCCCCGACCTAGTGGTTAATATCTCAAAGATGGAACTGACTGACTACGAGGTAAAGGTTCTGAATAGAGGTTTGGAGTTTGTCCCAATCTATCAAGGAAACCCTTTGGAACTTGACATGGAATTACAAACTTTTTCTTGGACTCCACTAACACAAGGTGTGAGACAACATCTTCGGACAGGGTACGCTCATCTGCTCCCAGGATGTATATCCCAGCTGGAGCAGACCTTATGGGTTGCAGAGCATAAAGTGGCAGCCCCCACAGCATGTTCATGCTTAGCGGAACCTGCACTGGGGAGAGACGTGGTGAGACGCAGAAGGCCTGAACAGCGCCCGAGTGAACTGTACCCCCCAGGATGGGGAACGCGTGAGCTGCCACTGGTGAAGTGATTGTTTTAAGCAGACCTGGATCATCTGTCCCAGGGCCACTGATATTCTATCTGTGGGCTGCAACACCGGTGACTCAGGTAGTGTTTAAGAATTATGTGGAGCGGAATGGAGTTCAAGTAGTGTTTAAGATTCATGTGGAGCTGAATTGAGTTCGTGATATTTGAGTTCATGAGGACTGGATAGGATTGCATGGACATAATGAGTGCGCTCTTATTACCATATACACTTTAAGACTGACAGCTGGGTGCAGGCTGTATTAATAAGCAGGGCTGTGGAGTCAGTAGATAAATGTTCCGACTCCTCAGTTTTTTGTACTTCCAACTCCGACTCCTCTGTATTAATATGTAAATGTATTTTATAGATTCCTTGAAGGAAAGAAAGGCAACATACATGTCATTACTTCTAGCAGAGAGAGGTAGTTGGGCAGAAGCTGCCTTCTCCTTTCTGTGTGCTGATCTTCTGCTGAAGATAGGGCAGTGGGAGGATCCAGAAAGGGGCCTTTATTATAAAACATGATTTCCCTAGTAGAATCCCATAGTCATGTTTAAAGTTTAAGCTAACAATCGAAGTTTACAAGTTTTTATAGCCTTTTGCTGAATGACAGCAGTTTTTCCAATGGTACAGCTTCAGTCTTGAACTATTGATCCTCCATTCCCTTCACTTATACAAGTGTCTCTAGTCCTTTACTTAATCCCTTATCAGTGAGAGGCTAGGTTACCCATGGGTTCCCTGTAACAGCAGAACACAACACTGTGCAAAGTATAAGTATTGCCGCTTCTAATTGTGCGTTGCGTGCCATATAGTGAAGCACATGAAAAGCACGCTTCTTCACGGTCACTTAACGTGTTCGTTTTGCGGTTACGTGAGGCACTGCATGCATTGATCTTTATTCCTACAATAGAGAAGTAATTAATTATAACTTTTTGTGAATTGGGACATTTAAACTTGCTAAATCAAAATTTAGTAGGAGTCGGAGTCAGTGCATTGTTTGCCGACTCCGACTCCTCGACTCCGACTCCACAGCCCTGTTAATAAGTGCTGTTAGTATATATATATCTGAGTGCTAGCCCAACCATTTATTGGAAAGATACACAAAAATCTGAATAATCCTCCAGGAAGACCCATAATAGCGGGCATCTAGTCTGTTTCTCAATTTGTGGCTAAACTGCTAGATAAGATCCTACAACCACAAGTGAAAGCTACTCCTGCATTTTACATAGATACAAGGGGATTTTTTGAATAAATTCTTGGGTAATCTTCCTCAGGGGTGTATATTGTGTTCAATATACATGAACAGTTTATACGCATCTATTCCCCACACATTAAGAATCATTAGTGAAGTGTTTGATCAAATGAAACTAGATAGGGAATTTAAAATATTTTTGCTGACTTTATTTGAGATTTTTTACTACAATGGGACTTACCATCAACAATTACAAGGTATGGTGATGGGGTCCAACGTGGCCCCGTCGCATACCGACCTTTTTATGGCGTCATTTGAGGAGACGTTTGTATATACACATCCATTGTTCTGTCTGTATGCCATAGTTTGGTTTAGGTAGATGGACGATGTGTTTCTAGTGGGTTGTGACTCCATAGAGGAATTAGATCAATTCTAGTCTTTAAATACTGGTCTACCTTCAATTTCTTTCTCTATGAAGAGGAGTACCGTATATACTCGAGTATAGGTCAACCCGAATATAAGCCGAGGCACCTAATTTTACCACAAAAAACTGGAAAAGTTATTGACTCGAGTATAAGCCTAGGGTGGGAAATGCAGCAGCTACCGGTAAATTTCAAAAATAAAAATAGATACCAATAATGTTTTTGAATACTGTAAAGAGCAAGAAGGAGGGAATGTGGAAAAGAGCAAGAAGGAGGGAATGTGGAAAATGTTGGATGTAGAAAAGAGAAGACTGATGCAATCTGAAAAGGAGAAAAAAAGGTAAAGGCGTAAAATAAGAAAGAAAGAATGTGGAAAAGGGAAGAAAGAGTAAAAGAGAGAGATGTGTAAAAGTTAATTACTAATAGTTGTAAATGCTTTACCCCTGCAGTGCACGTGTCCCAGCTTTATCAGTGGAAAAGGCAATATATCCCAGCAGCCGTCCCACAGCCGGAGGCTCTCTATGAAGGGACAGGGGCGGCAGGGGCAGTGTGACAGTGTGACTGAGCTGCAGGTGGGGAAGCTGTGGCCTGGCTCTGGGGAAGGGGACACGGCGGCGCTGTGTGAGGAGACTCCGCGGCGCTGTGCTCCAGTTCCGGCTTTTGCCGCCGCCCCGCACTGGCTCCGCCGCACACAGGTAAGTCACCCGTCACCTCTGTGTGGCACACACACACCTACCTGATGAGGGGGACACAAGAGGACAACACTGCTCCAGCATCTTGAACATCCTCACTGCCGACGGCGACCATGCGCGGACGGCATGCGGGGCTGCGCGGCCGCGCGCGCGCACCTTAGCGGGATCAGTGATGGCCCTGCCCCTTTTTCTCCTCCAAAATTTTCACTGACTCGAGTATAAGCCGAGGCGGCTTTTTTCAGCCCAAAAAGTGGGCTGAAAAACTCGGCTTATACTAGAGTATATACGGTATGTCACAAGTTCATTTCTTGGATGTAAATGTGGGTATTTCTGGTATGCTGACAACAAATGTTTTTCATAAACCCAAACCACAATGTGTATCTGTATTCTGAAAATTTCCATCCAGAGGCCTGTCATACAGTTGTTTTTTGCAGCTGTGCCACATTATTGATAATGATCAAGGGTTTCTAAATAGGGCAGAACGTATGGCACAAGACTTAACAGCTTGTGGGTATCCTGCGTAGATAGATGAAAATGCAAAGATAAAATCATTTGACCTCTCAAGGGATTCTCTCAAAAAGTAAACCAAAGAAGGTGCACACTAGGCTACCAGTAATCCTATTACACACACAGTATATAAAAGAAACAAAGGAGGGGTGGCAGCCGCTCAGACCATTTTATAACTAACCTGGGAGGTGCACGTTAGCAGGGCAATTAGGATACAAAAGTCTTAAAGGAGCCACAGCACTCTAACCAGTTAGCTTGCTGACCAACCTACAATCTGTCTCTAAACTTGGTTAAAGTGGACCAACACCCACCGGTGATCGGCCCGGGAATCTATAAGATTCCCGGGCCGATCACCTCCCTCCCCGCGGGACATCCGAGATCGGGATGTCCCGCGGGGTGAAACCCCCCCAAACTCCTTACCTTAGTTTCGGCGGCGGCCGGCCGCCGCCGCCTCCCTCGCGCCCCTCTAGACGTGCGCGCGCCCGCCGTCTGTGAATGGCCGGCGCAGGCACGCGCGCGTCAACAGGGACGCGCGGGAGGCGGCGGCGGAGGAGCCGCTTGTCCGTCGCCGTGGACAGAGGTGAGTTCGGGGGGTTCGGGGGGGTTTCACACAGCGGGGCACCCCGATCGGGGGTGCCCCACCGAAGTGGACCAAGACCCAGGATAGTCAAAATCCTGGGTGTTGGTCCACTTTAAAAACAGAGGGCTCGGTCACACACATCTGCAGATGTCCCAGGCTAACCTCCCAGGTTAGTTAAAAAATGGTCTGAGCAGCTGCCACCTCTCCTTTGTTTCTTTTGAATTTGTGCAAGCACATGGTGTGTGGGGTCTAGGCTGTATTGCAAGGTCTTTGACCCTTCCACCCCATGGCTTGCACTTGAGGTTTAGGGCAACCTCAGGTAAGCCTGCTCCCAATTTATCTATTGCATTGTATGTCCCAAATGGGTCTCTCAGAGATTAGAGTTAGGACTGCACCTCACAGAGGCACCTTGGCGCTGGTGGTGCAGCTTAAGCAGATGTGTGTGTGACCGAGCCCTCTGTTTTTAACCAAGTTTAGAGACAGATTGTAGGTTGGTTAGCAAGCTAACTGGTTAGAGTGCTGTGGCTCCTTTAAGACTTTTACACACAGTATATAGTAGGCAAGCAAAAAGTTTTGTTAATGGACACTGGCATGTCTGAGCAATATGCTGTCCATTGTACTTCTGGTATCCCAAGAAATAAGTCACATGTAGAATGTAAAACTATAAAAGAGAAGGAAAAAGTGAGGGGGGGGAATATGACAGACCACAGAATAGGTGGAATTGTTGGTCAAAAACATTAATCATAACCATGACCAGTATCATAAACGCAATAAAACAAGATAGTCCCAAGAATAAATATAAGGGGGCTGGAATATGGGTGAAATCAGAAAAGATGGTCAAAACAAGATTAGTTCACTTTGTATCTTAAACTTCCAGATCGGTCACCCTCCTTTTTCTGCATTGTGCAACTGGAAGTATTCTTTCACAATATTTTTATTGTAAGACACGAAGCAAGACATTGATACAATGGCTCAACAAACATGTTCCAATGCAACAGAATGACATTACTTTAAAAATTATGTAAATGAATCAGAACATCCGTACATTATATTCGCGTCAGCATTTTTACTATTTTCACAATAATTACAACACAAAGACAAGGAAGGACGTCTAAGACTCAAATCAAAAAGAGAGAGGACAGGACACACACCAGGATAAAAGGGGGGGGGGGGGGGGGGACAAGGACAAACTGGGAAAGCCAAGGGAGGGAAGAAACGAGGGAGGGGGGGGGGTAGGAGCCGCTGCTCGACTAGGCCTAAAAGACATACCCAAGCTATGTACTCTTAAATTCTGGGTATCCCTGCTGCCAACAACCCCATAATAAGTTCTATATTCTAAGTATGTCACACACCCCACTTCATTTACTCATTATTATTACACTTGGGTTAACTCACCGCTAGGTGGCGCACTTGCAGAGATCTCCAAAAAAAATCAGCAAGCCCCTCCCGGTCCATACATACCTGGTACCTCCCATCAATTCCCCAGTGTTGGTCTCTGCAAGATGGCGACAAGACAGAAGAAAGAAGTCTCCTGCTTGCAGGTAGCCGGGGTATCCCCCCGGCCCCCCCCCCCCCCGTGGTCTATTTCTGCCCGGCTCTTGTTTGTAGCATACTTGTTAACTGGCAGCCTCCCAGCCTCGGCTGTAGGCCGGGCAAAAGGTAGCCGGCACCTTTGGTGCCTAGGAGATTAGCTCCTCCGCTCGACCCTTCATTGCGGGGCATAGCGGGATTCCCGGAGTGGTGATCCGGATGTGGGATGCCCCGATTCTCTAGGTAGTCAGGGAATTTAGCTCCTTATTCTTTATACATGTTTTGTGGTGTTGAACTCCCTCCCCCCCCCTCCGCCCCACTCCTCTGTTGTATGGTGTGCCTGGCGGCGGTTCCGGGAGTGCGTTGGGCTCTGCGGCCCTTGGGTGACTGTTTCACGTGTGGGGGGGCGCCCCTTTTGCGCGGCGTGTGGCGCCGCGGGGACGCGATGTGGCGGTTGCCTTGGGTCCGCACCCTGCAGGCGCTTATTATTCTGCTCGTGTCTAGGGGGTTGTGTGCGTGAGAGAGAGAGAGAGCATGTCGCACTCTCTCTCTGTGTGTGTGTGTGTGTGCGCGATGCGCGAGTGCGCGCCTGGTCTTTCCCGCCTCTGTACGCGGCCTGCGCGCTTGGCGGCGCGGCCCTCGCTGGGGCCGACGCGCGGCGCGGTCGGGGGGCCTCGGGACGCGCGGCCCGCGCGATTGGCGGCGCGGCAGGGGGGGCGGGGCCTCGCCGGCTCCCGCGGTACTTCGAGGGCGCGTTATTTCCTTCCTCTTCCCCTGTGTGCGGCCGCCATTATCCGCGAGGTAGGTCCTCCCTCCGTTTCCGTTCATTATGCGGGTTTTGTGGGGTCCTCTTGCGTGGGGCGGGAGCTTCGTTAGCCCCACGCTGTGACGCTTCCCCTTGCTTTCTCCTCCTCTCATTCCTGTTGTGGAATGTTGTCAGGCTCTGGAGTCAGGGGTGACGCTTATGGTACTCTTGGGTGCCTTTCATGTATATATTCTGATATGGCTGTACATAGCTTGCACTTATCTTCGCATGTTTTGCTGTCTACTTATGTTGGCATGTACCTGGAATGATTGTTGTCCTTTTTGTGTTTTCCAGATCCCGGGACCCCTTCCTGTTGGGCTCTCCCGGTCTTACATACCTGGCCTGTAGTTGGGAAGGGAAATTGGGATATATATATATATATATATATATATATATTCATATGTCTATATATTTACATAAGGATATTAGGCCTTCCCCTTGGTCCGGGTAGTGACGGTTAAGCTAGACCTTATTTAAAGGGTGGGGCATCCCGGGTTGCTTACTGCGTAAATCCCTAGGTTTGCGAATACCATAATTTCACCATATGGAGGCTGCCAGGGATACCGGATCTGATCCTTCGGGACAATCCAGGCTGTGTGGGGGTTGTGTCCGCACAGAAGGCTACGGCCAAGCGTAAACACCTATCTCCGCCTCCGCCGGACTCGGAGGAGGAAGTGATTGAGGACCTGTATTGGTCGGATCGTCCCCTCGAAGAGTGTGAGCTCGTGGAAGAATTGGATGATTCAGAGGGCCAGCAGGTGCTGGGTGCTGAGGGGGACCAGGTGGATGGTCCCGCCCCTGATACGCCTTCTATTTTGACCCAAATGTTTGAGGTTTTGGATTTGGATCCTCCCGAGGTTGCTCCTAGGCCTAAGGGCCAGCTTTTTGGGGGCTCTAAGCAGAGTCTGGAGTTCCCCAGTCAGCAGCATTTCGAGGACGTTGTCCTTAAGCAGTGGGAGCATCCTACACGGCTCGTTGGGGTGCCGCCTAGCTGGGATAAGATTTATCCTTTTCCGGCGGACTTGCTGAAACGTTGGTCTGTCCCGCCCGAGGTGGATGCTCCGGTTTTGGGGCTGTCTAATACGGCGGCTGTTCATTTTCCTGACACTACTTATCTGAAGGATGGCGAGGATCGCCGGATTGATCAGCTGGCCCGCCATGGTTTCGTCTGTGCGGGTTCGGGTTTGAGGCCTGTTTGTGCTTCGGCTCTTTTGGCTTTGGCGGTTAGGTCCATGGTCAGGGATTTATGTGTGGATCTTGATCCCTCGGGTGCTGAGTTTCTTGCGCTTTAGCGTTGTGACTCCTTTCTGTCGTTTATCCTGGCGGCTCAGGATGATGCCATGTTGATGTGTGGCAGGGCTTCTGCCCTGTTGGTGGCTATTCGCCGATCTGTGTGGTTGAGACAGTGGACGGCTGACTTTAATTCTAAAAGATCTCTCACGGCTCTTCCCTTTCTGGGTTTGAGGCTTTTTGGTGAAAAGCTGGATTCTGTTGCCAAAGGAGGTAGGCTGCCTCAGCGCAAGAAGTTTCGCCGTTCCTTTCGGGGGGCGGCCCCCTTCAATCCGTCCTTTCTGAGCCGGCAGGAGTGCGGGCCTCTCGGCTTCCAGGGGTGCGGTTTGGAATAGGGGTAAAGGCCGTGGCCGCCCCGTTCACGCCTGGGGCGCCAAGCCCAAGGCAGCTGCTAAGCCCGCTCAGCAATGAAGGGGCGCCCTCACCCGTGCGGGTGGGGGGACGGTTGCGACTCTTCTCCCGGGTATGGGACCAGGAGGTCTCGGACAGATGGATTCGGGAGGTGGTGTCGGCCGGTTACAAGTTGGAGTTCGAGTCCCGCCCTCCTCCAAGGTTTTTTCAGGTCGCGGGTTCCTCTAGACCCGGTGGCTGCCCAGGGCCTCCTGGCGGCGGTTCAGAATCTCGTGGAGTTGGCGGTCATTTGCCCGGTCTCTCCTTCAGAGGTGGGGCGCGGGTATTATTCCAATCTGTTCACCGTTCCCAAGACGGACGGGTCGTTCCGTCCGATTCTGGATTTGAAGTTTCTCAACAGATTTATTCGTCCCCGGAAGTTTCGCATGGAGACCTTGCGGTCGGCGATCGGCTCGCTTCGGCAGGGGGACTTTATGAAGTCCATAGACATCAAGGACGCGTATCTTCACATTCCAATCTTTCCGGCACATCAGCGGTTTCTTCGCTTCGTGGTGGAGGATCGGCATTTTCAGTTTGTAGCTCTCCCATTCGGTCTCACCTCGGCTCCGAGAGTGTTCACCAAGGTGTTGGCAGGGGTGATGGTCCTGCTCAGAGCTCAGGGGATTCGCATTGTTCCTTACCTGGACGATCTTCTTATCATGGCTCCTTCCGTCAGTCAGGCGGAAGGGGACACCAGCACGGTGGTGTCTATGTTAGAGAGGTTCGGCTGGGTGATCACTTACCCCAAGTCCTCTCTGGTTCCGGCCAGGGTGGTGACCTTTCTGGGGATGTCTTTGGACTCTTGCCAGCACAGTGTGTTTCTCCCTCAGGCCAAGGTTCTTCTGATTCAGGAATTGGCTCAGCTTTTTCTTACCACTCCTCACCCGTCCATCCGGCTAGGGATGAGACTGGTGGGGTTGATGGTGGCCTCGTTCGAGGCAGTTCCCTTCGCTCAGTTTCACACGAGGACGCTGCAGCTTCATCTTTTGGCGTCTTGGGACAGGCGCCCGCGGTCGTTGGATCGGTCCTTCCGGATGTCCCCTCGAGTTCGGCAGTTTCTTCGGTGGTGGTTGGTTCCGGACAATCTTTGGAAGGGCAGGTCTTTTCTGACTCCGCTTTGGGAAACTGTCACCACGGATGCCAGCTTGTCAGGATGGGGAGGTTTCTGGAAGGATCTTCAGTTTTCAGGGGCAGTGGGACCCTCAGGAGGCCCACTTGCCCATCAATGTTCTGGAGTTGCAAACCATCAGATTGGTTCTGTCTCACTTGACGCATCATTTACAGGGCCTGCCGGTTCAGGTTCGATCGGACAATCAGACGGCGGTTGTTTACATCAATCACCAAGGAGGGACTCGCAGTCTGGGTGCCCTCAGAGAAGTGTCTCTGTTTCTGGTTTGGGCGGAGACGTATGTCCCTTGCATTTCGGCAGTGTTCATTCCAGGAGTGGAGAACACGGAGGCGGACTTCCTGAGCCGGTGCTCGTCCCGCCGGGGGGAATGGTCTCTCCATCCCCATGTGTTTCGGTCCATGTGTCTTCGGTGGGGGACGCCGGAGGTGGATCTGTTTGCCTCTCGTCACAATCACAAGCTTCCGACATTCGTGTCGCTGTCTCGGGAGCCTCTGGCTCTGGCGGCGGATGCCATGGCCTTGAGCTGGAAGGATCTGGGGTTCCTGTATCTGTTCCCTCCGATTCCCATGCTAGGCAGGGTGCTGCGAAAGCTAGTTCAGGAAGGAGTTCCCGCCATTCTCGTGGCTCCAAGGTGGCCAAGGCGGGTGTGGTTCGCAGACATCGTTCGTCTGGCAGTGGATCAGTTCGATCTGCCTCTTCGGCCCGATCTGCTCACTCAGGGTCAACTGTGTTACCCCAGTTTACCAACGCTGGCTTTAACGGCTTGGCTGCTGAAACCTCCATCTTGAAGGAGGAGGTCCTTCGGATTCGGTCATTCAGACTCTCGTTAGTGCTAGGAAGAGGTCTTCCTCTTCCATCTATTATAGGGTCTGGAGATCTTATATTGATTGGTGTGAGGCTAGATCTTTGCCATGCCGGGTTTTTTCTATCTCTCGGATTTTGGATTTTCTTCAATCAGGGCTGGATTCGGGTTTCCAGCTGAGTACTTTGAAGGGGCAGGTGTCTGCCTTGTCTATTTTTTTTCCAGAAGTCTTTTGCTAGTCATTCTTTGGTCAAGACCTTCTTCCAGGGGGTTTCGCATTTGCGGCCTCCTAGGAAGCCTTTGCTCCCAGTTGGGATTTGAATTTGGTGCTCTCTGCGTTACAGGCTCCTCCTTTTGAGCCTTTGCAGGATATTGCTTTGTCCACCTTGACTCAGAAGGTTGTCATTTTGGTGGCCATCACTTCGGTTCGGCGTGTTTCGGAGTTGGCAGCTTTGTCGATTCAGGCTCCTTATTTTGAGAAGCATCAGGACAAAGTGGTCTTTCGTTTCAAGTCAGATTTTCTTCCTAAGGTGGTATCTGCTTTTCATCTTTATCAGGACATTGTTCTTCCTTCTTTGTGTCCTAAGCCTAGGAATGATAAGGAGAGCGCGTTGCACTGCTTGGACATGGTGCGTTGTGTTAGGTACTATTTGCGTGCTACGTCTTCCTTTCGTAAGACTGATGCTCTTTTCGTAGTGCCTTGGGGGCCTAGGAAGGGCTTGGCTCCGGCCAAGTCTTCCATTAGCAAATGGATTCGCCAGGCGATTGTTGGTGCCTATTCTGCCAAGGGGGAGGATTCCCCTTTTCGTGTTACTGCGCATTCTACTCGTGCGGTTGGTGCGTCCTGGGCTTTTCAGCACCAGGCTTCAGTTGAGCAAGTTTGTAAGGCCGCTACCTGGTCTTCGGTTCACACCTTTTCCAAGTTTTACAAGGTTGATGTACGGGCCTCGGCGGATGCTGTGCTTGGCCGTAAGGTTCTGCAGGCTGCAGTGGTTTGAGTTTTATCTGCGTTATTGCCTGGTTTGGATACCCGCCCTCTGTTGGACACTGCTGTTGGATGTCCCAAGTGTAATAATAATGAGTAAATGAAGTGGGGTGTGTGACATACTTAGAATAATACCATTTTGTGATTACTCACCTGTAAAATGGGTATTATAAGTATGTCACACACCCCACTTCACCCGCCCTCTTTTGGTATCCTGGTTCCTTATATGGTGAAGTTTTGTTATTTACAGTTGAGGGTTACAATTGTTTATTCCTGGTACCTTGTCTTACTGCTGTTTGAACACTGGGGAATTGATGGGAGGTACCAGGTATGTATGGACCGGGAGGGGCTTGCTGATTTTTTTTGGAGATCTCTGCAAGTGCGCCACCTAGCGGTGAGTTAACCCAAGTGTAATAATAATGAGTAAATGAAGTGGGGTGTGTGACATACTTATAATACCCATTTTACAGGTGAGTAATCACAAAATGGTATTTTCTGCTATTGCTTCTGAGCAACTGGAAGTATTCTAACTCTACACTGCGGGTGCTACCTTGAGAGGAGAGGTAAAGGGAAGGAAGAAGTTGGGACTGGACCACTGGATTTATAGTACTGGGGCCAGCAGCAGCTGTGTCTAAAGTCCTATCAGCATGCAGCAAGCGAAAAGAAAAACAGCCAGTGCACATTTATCTGAGCTGCTGTATTTTTTCCGGATGCTGGCGGGACTTAATGGGTTGAGGGGCATTTTAAAGGAACAACAATCAGAGGTAGCATCACTGATTGGAGGGTTTTACCTCTCGATTATGTATCTCTGCCTCTTGCTGTCCAATGTATCAAACATGATGAGGAATCATCTTACATTGTACAAGCCAGCCAGCTCCTTGCTGTGTAATACATTGTAACTGCCAGGCTCATAGCTGTGATAAAAGCCTGTTATTAAAATGTAAATAGCTCACAGCTGACTAACAGCTTTCTGCAATGTGCAAGTGTTTTTTTCTGTGATTTTGAGTTTACAATGAGGAATGCTGCATCCATACACACCTTTCTTTATTCAAGCGTTTTCATACTTATGCAAGAAAAGGAGGTTAATGCGACTCTCCTTTCACCTAAATACCATTGCCTGGATGGCGAATATTGATGTGGAAAGCCTTATCAGGAGCAGCTCCTACATGTTTCCTGCATAGAATCAACCAGACATGCATGTACCATAAGATTTGTATAATAATTTATATTCATTATATGGCAGAGCCACAAGTGAGGGTGGATTGCTGTGTAAAAATGATTTGCTATATCCAAAGATTGCAATAAGAATAGCATTAGAAATGTCAAAAAATCATTTGCATGACTCAGCCTGCTGCAAAGGAGAAGCCTTGCAATCCTTGGTTTGTATGCAGCATGTAAATACATTGTGTCTGAGGAAAGCATTCTTTGCATTTCTTTGTATCTTTAGGAGATACAGGAGAGTTACAGTACTGTACGCCTGCACTGATGTCAGGCTTTGATTAATTCTACCCCAGCTGCGGTTCCATGCAGTCATACAGTGTTGTGTGCATCCGCCCTTCCGAGACCTATTCCTCTCCTCGCCTCACGGTCGTGGTGCTGGATCACAGCTCTCTTCCTTGCTTCACAGAGCCGGCATTAGCAACACAACATAAGGTGGTGGCAGGTGGGAGTGGCTCCGGGCACCTACAACATTACGTTTCCGCCCAACTAAACTTCTTCAAGTTTTCCTGAAGGTAACCCAAGGTAACGTTAAGCTCTAGCCAAATATCACTGATTGATCAGACAGGCAGTGCACAAAGGATGACACTTGCCTAATGACCAATAACCCACCAAGATTAAGCAAGACCAAAAGAGACGTCAAGCTGAAGTTCAACAGCTAAGAAATCACGTACAGAGTGAGAAAATAGATATCAGCTATATCAAAAAGTGACTCAATGGCTTGCTTCTTGACTACATCTCATCCACTGATCCTGGGTACGACCCGACTTGCTTTCCGACTCATTCGCTGCTCCTGTGTAGGACCCAACATGTTTCCTAAATGTGTCTGCTGCTATGTACGACCCGGATTGCTTCTTCACTATTTCTCCTCCGCTGCTCCTATGTATGACCCGGATTGCTTCTTCACTAGGTCTCTTCCGCTGCTCCTATGTATGACCCGGATTGCTTCTTCACTAGGTCTCTTCCGCTGCTCCTATGTATGACCCGGATTGCTTCTTCACTAGGTCTCTTCCGCTGCTCCTATGTATGACCCGGATTGCTTCTTCACTATGTCTCATCCACTGTTCCCATGTACGACCCGGGTTGCTTCCTGATTACATCTCTATCATTGTTTCTTTGTCAACCTAGCTTACTTCCTGACTACATGCTGCTGCTCCTGTGTGCGTCCTGGCTTACTTCTTACCATACGCTGCTATGTACGACCCAGCTCCTTCCTGACTACGCTTGCTTCCAGACTATGTCTCATTTCATGCTCATGTGTCTGACCAGCCTTTCCTCCTGACTATGACTATCTATAAGCTTGCTTTGCTTCTTAGGTCTCATTTAGAGCTTGTGTGTGTGACCTGGCTTATTTCCTCACTACATCTCATCCACAGGTCCAATGTAGAACCAAGCTTGCTTTCTGATTACATTGCATATGTTGCTGTTGTGGATCACCCTGTTTGCTTCCTGACTATGTTTCATCCGTTTGCTCATTGTTTCTATGTCAACCTGGCTTACTTCTTGACTACATTCCTGTGTGCGTCTGGGCTTACTTCTTCATTGTCTCATCCCCTGCTCCTATATATGACCTGGCTTGCTTCCATGTCTCATCTGATGTGCTGGAGTACGACCTGACTTGCTTATTCACTATGTCCTATACGCTGCTATGTACAACCTAGCTCCTTCCTGACTACATCTTATCCACTGATCCTGAATAAGATCCAGCTTGCTTCCAGACTACGTCTCATTTGACACTCATGTGTCTGACCAGGCTTTCCTGCTGACTATGACCGATTTGCTTCTTAGGTCTCATTCAGAGCTCAAGTGTGTGACCTGGCTTGTTTTCCTGGTGTCCTGTTCGGATCGCTCCATTCTTGACAACTGAGTTATCCGCCACAAAGTGGCGCAGTTGACTGCAAGATGAAACTTGTGGCTCCTCCCGGCCCATTTAAAGGCATCTGTCTCCCTAAGAATCCCCAGAGTTCTCTTGCAGTCTGACTGCGAAGATGGATGCTATCTCTCTCTATGGATATCGCAGGCGAGCGGGGCATCCCAAGCCTGTCGGCCACTGCAGACCTATTTCCACCTGTTCCGGGACCCATACTGCCTCCCAGCCTTGGCTACGGTTCGGGTGAAGGTAGGGGTCAGGCGTTCACAGAGCTAGGCTCTGGGCCACAGACCCTGTCCCAAAGGGTAACCGGCCATAGGCTAATGGTGAGCCTATTGGGGGGGGAGGGGAGGAACCACTTCGGGACCCCTTAACTTCCCTGTGTATCCCACATGCTTTATTTTTTGTGGTTATGTGTTTTCACTTCTACTGTGTTTTCACTGGTACTCACCTCCCTCGCTCTGCTCCTCTTCACCTCTCCTCTCTTCAGCTTGTGAGGGGGGGGGCCGCCTTCCTCGGGAGGGCGGCGGACTGTCGGCTTTCTCCTCCGCTGTGCGGTGCGGAGTGGATCGCTACTTCATGCCCGTGGATCCAGGGCTTTTCACTCAGGGTCTGTTACGCCACCCCAATTTACTAACGCTGGCTTTGACGGCTTGGTTGCTGAAACCTCCATCTTGTCGGAGAAAGGGCTGTCTGCCTCAGTCGTGCGTACCTTGATTCAGGCTCGGAAGAAATACTCCTCCACGCTTACATTGCCTGGTGTGAGTCTAGGGGTCGCACATTCTCTTTTTCTAGGATTTTGGTGTGCCTACAACATGGTTTGGATTCGGGCCTCCAGCTGAGTACCCTCAAAGGACAGGTTTCGGCCTTGGCTATTTTTTTCCAAAGATCCTTCGCCAATCATGGACTTATCAAGACTTTTTTCCAAGGAGTTACTCATGTACGTCCACCGCGTAAGCCTATGTTACCGGTGTGGGACTTGAATTAGTGCCTTCTGCTCTCCATGGTCCTCCTTTTGAGCCTTTGTGCAATGCTGCTTTATCCATTCTGACTCTGAAGGTGGTATTTTGGTAGCTATCACTTCGGTGCGCCGTGTTTCAGAGCTGGCGGCGCTTTGTATGAAGTCTCCTTATTTTGAGCGGCATCAGGATAAGGTGATTTTTCGTCTGAAACTGGACTTTCTGCCTAAGGTTGTTTCTGCCTTTCATCTCAATGAGGACATTGTTTTGCCTTCCTTGTGTCCCGCGCTTTCTAATTCTAAGGAGAGGACTCTTCATGCCCTGGATGTGGTCAGAGCCCTTAAGTACTACCTGGTTGCTACGGAATCTTTCTGTTCTTCCTGACGGGCCTAGGATGGGATTGCCTCCAGCATAATCCACTATCAGCAGGTGGTGCAAGCGTACTCTGCCAAGGGGAAGGAACCCCCTTTTGTGTTACAGCTCATTCTACTAGAGCTATTGGTGCCTCTTGGGCTTTCAGTATCAGGCTTCGGTTGAACAGGTTTGTAAGGCTGCTACTTGGTCTTCAGTTCATACTTTTTCAAAGTTTTACAAGGTTGATGTTAGGGCCCCAGCTGATGCTGTTTTTGGCCGTAAGGTGCTTCAGGCGGTAGGGTCTTGAACTTCGTGCTGTTGCTCACTGGGGATCCCACCCTTCTTTGGACACTGCTTTTGGATGTCCCAATTGTCAAGAATGGAGCGACGCGAACAGGACACCAGGAAAAATACAATTCTGTAAGTACTCACCTGTAGAATTGATTTTGGTGGTGTCCTGTTCGGGTCGCTCCATCCCACCCTTGTTCTTTATCCTCTTTTGTATTACCTTTTCTTGAGAGTTCATTTTGGGGCTGTGTGAAGTAACATGGTCTCTGGCCTCCCGGCATGTCAGTTTCTTACTGCTTTTCAACCACTGGGTATTCTTAGGGAGACAGAGGCCTTTAAATGGGCCGGGAGGAGCCACAAGTTTCATCTTGCAGTCAACTGCGCCACCTTGTGGCGGATAACCCAACTGTCAAGAATGGAGCAACCCGAGCAGGACACCACCAAAATCAATTCTACAGGTGAGTACTCACAGAATTGTATTTTCCTCACTACATCTCCTCCACTGATCCAATGTAGAACCAAGCTGCTTTCTGATTACACTGTATATGTTGCTGCTGTGATTACCGTGTTTGCTTCCTATGTCACATCCGTTTGCTTCTGTGTATGACCTGGTTTGCTTGTAGGCATTTCATCCGCTGCTCCTGTGTACGTCTCACCTGATGTACTGGAGTACAACCCGAGGTGCTTCTTCACTAAGTCCCATACGTTGCTATGTACAACCCAGCTCCTTCCTGACTACGTCTCATCCACTGCTCCTGAATAAGATCCGGCTTGCTTCCAGTCTCATTTGATGCTCATGTGTCTGACCAGGCTTTCCTCCTGACTACAACTATCTATAACCTCGCTTTCTTACTACCGTGTTTCCCCGATAGTAAGACACCGTCTTACTTTCTTTTTATCCCCAAAAGCCCCACTATGTCTTACTTTCGGGGTATGTCTTATATTAGAAAAAAATTGTCGAATTTTTTGTTTTAACCATAAAATTAACATTTATTATCATGACCTGGGGGGTTTCACACAGTGGGGCATCCCGATTTTAGATGCCCCAGGGGGGAGGGAATGGATCAGCCCGGGAGTCTTATAGATTCCTGGGCCGATCCAGCTGGGTTTTGGTCCACTTTAAAAAAAAAATCAACTGGATGGGTGAGCCCCCCTTGGTCCAATGTCAAGATCAGACCCCTAATCCCCATTCATGCAAACGCACACACTCACACAGACACACACTCTCTCACACACATACCGTAGACACAAACACACACTCACAGAGGCACACACACTCACAGTCACACACACAAACAGTCACACACACAGACAGACAGTCACAGACACACACACTCACCGGAACATCTGAGACGCGGCTGCTGCGGGTGGCAGAGCCTCCGAGGCGGGGTGGGCTGCGGGCGCCGGAGCTGCGTTGCCTGGGTGGAAGAGGCAGGGCTGGGATCCTCCGAGGCGGGGAGGGGGGGCTGTGGGCTCCGAAGCTGCCTCACTAGGGCGGAAGGGGCGGGGCCGGGATTATCAGAGGAGAGTGTGCGGGCGCCGGAGCTATCGAGCCCGGGGGGGGGCGAGGGGAAGTGCCGCCGGAGCCGCCTGGGCTGCTTTCATGGACAGCCGCCCTACTGCCAGCTGACGGCCCTGGGTAAGACATATGTCTTACTTTCGGGGTACGGCTTATATCAGCCGACCCCTCTGAAACCCCCGATACGTCTTACTATCGGGGGTGTCATACTATCGGGGAAACACGGTAGGTCTCATTCAGAGCTTGTGTGCGTGACCTGGCTTGCTTCCTCACTACATCTCATCCACTGATCCAATGTAGAACCAAGCTTGCTTCCTGATTACATTGCATATGTTGCTGCTGTGAATTACCCTGTTTGCTTCCTATGTCTCATCTGTTCCTGTGAATTACCTGGTTTGCTTGTAGACATTTCATCCACTGCTTCTGTGTACGACCCGGATTGCTTCCTGACTACGTCTCATCCCCTGCTCCTGTGTACAACCTGGATTGTTTCCCGACTACGTTTCATCCCCTGCTTCTGTGTACAACCCAGATTGCTTCCTATGTCTCATCCGTATGTTCCCGTGTACAACCCATATTGCTTTCTGACTACGTCTGATCCCCTGCTCCTATGTACAACCCGGATTGCTTTCTGACTATGTCTCATCCCCTGCACCAATGTAAGACCCGGATTGCTTCCTGACTATGTCTCATCCCCTGCTCCTGTGTACAACCCGGATTGCTTTCTGACTACGTCTCATCCCCTGCTCCTATGTACAACCCGGATTGCTTCCTAACTATGTCTCATCCCCTGCTCCTGTGTACGACCCGGATTGCTTACCGACTACGTCTCATCCCCTGCTCCTATGTACAACCCTGATTGCTTCCCGACTACGTCTCATCCCCTGCTCCTATGTACAACCCTGATTGCTTCCCGACTACGTCTTATCCCCTGCTCCTGTGTACAACCCGGATTGCTTTCTGACTACGTCTCATCCCCTGCTCCTATGTACAACCCGGATTGCTTTCTGACTATGTCTCATCCCCTGCTCCTATGTACAACCCGGATTGCTTTCTGACTACGTCTCATCCCCTGCTCCTATGTACGACCCGGATTGCTTACCGACTACGTCTCATCCCCTGCTCCTATGTACAACCCTGATTGCTTCCCGACTACGTCTTATCCCCTGCTCCTCTGTACAACCCAGATTGCTTCTTCACTATGTCTCATCCCCTGCTCCTGTGCAAGACCCGGATTGCTTCCTGACTATGTCTCATCCCCTGCTCCTGTGTACAACCCAGATTGCTTCCCATGTCTCATCCGTTTGTTCCCGTGTACAACCCAGATTGCTTTCCGACTACGTCTCATCCCCTGCTCCTATGTACGACCCGGATTGCTTCCTGACTACATCTCAACCCCTGCTCCTATGTACGACCTGGATTGCTTCCTGGCTATGTCTTATCCCCTGCTCCTATGTACGACCCGGATTGCTTCCTGACTACGTCTCAACCCCTGCTCCTATGTACGACCCGGATTGCTTCCTGGCTATGTCTCATCCCCTGCTCCTATGTACGACCCGGATTGCTTCCTGACTACATCTCAACCCCTGCTCCTATGTACGACACGGATTGCTTCCTGGCTATGTCTCATCCCCTGCTCCTATGTACGACCCGGGTTGCTTCCTGGCTATGTCTCATCCCCTGCTCCTGTGTACGACCCGGGTTGCTTCCTGACTACGTCTCAACCCCTGCTCCTATGTACGACCCGGATTGCTTCCTGGCTATGTCTCATCCCCTGCTCCTGTGTACGACCCGGATTGCTTCCTGGCTATGTCTCATCCCCTGCTCCTGTGTACGACCCGGATTGCTTCCTGACTACATCTCAATCCCTGCTCCTATGTACGACCCGGATTGCTTCCTGGCTATGTCTCATCCCCTGCTCCTGTGTACGACCCGGGTTGCTTCCTGACTACGTCTCATCCCCTGCTCCTGTGTACAACACATATTGCTTCCTGACTACGTCTCATCCATTTGTTCCTGTGTACGACCCGGATAGCTTCCTGACTACGTCTCATCCATTTGTTCCTGTGTACGACCCGGATTGCTTCCTGACTACGTCTCATCCATTTGTTCCTGTGTACGACCCGGATTGCTTCCTGACTACGTCTCATCCATTTGTTCCTGTGTACGACCCGGATTGCTTCCTGACTACGTCTCATCCATTTGTTCCTGTGTACGACCCGGATTGCTTCCTGACTACGTCTCAGCCTCTGCTCCTGTGTACGACCCGGATAGCTTCCTGGCTACGTCTCATCCCCTGCTCCTGTGTACAACACATATTGCTTCCTGACTACGTCTCATCCATTTGTTCCTGTGTAAGACCCGGATTGCTTCCTGGCTACCTCTTATCCCCTTCTCCTGTGTACGACCCGGATTGCTTCCTGACTCTGTCTTATCCCCTTCTCCTGTGTACGGCCTGGATTGCTTCCTGGCTACGTCTCATCCCTTGCTCCTGTGTACGACCTGGATTTCTTCCTGACTCTGTCTTATCCCCTTCTCCTGTGTACGACCCGGATTGCTTCCCGACTATGTCTCATCCCCTGCTCCTGTGTACGACCCGGATTGCTTCCTGACTACGTCTCATCCCCTGCTCCTGTGTACGACCCAAATTGCTTCCTGACTACGTCTCATCCCCTGCTCCTGTGTACGACCCGAATTGCTTCCTGACTATTTCCTGGCTATCCAATCATCTGTCTCCTATCCAAAGATCTCTGATCCTGGTCTGTCCTCTGCCATATGGCAAAACCCATTCCCTATTGCCTGACCTGGGGTTCCTGTACAGCCCAGCTTGTCCTTCTTTGTGCTGGGCTCCAGTGAAGACCATGGTTACCCTTTCAATTCTGGGCATTAGGTTGACTTGCAAGTCGGTTTCGCTAGTCCATGCAGTCAAGGCTATACCTTCATGGAGTACTCACTTATCCTAGACGTAGCCAAGACAGCTCCTCCCCAAATTTCTGTCATTAACTAATCATCAGCAATCACACCCCCAGGAGCTACACAATCCTCCCACTAAGATGGGGGGGGGGGGGGGGGGTCTGGGGCAGCTTTCTTTGGTATCCGGATGACCGGAGTCAGCGAAGTGGCTCACTGGCCAAGTTATTATCTTGAAATGAATGCCAGGCATCAGGTCACTATTTTACTTAGCACAACTAGTGGCAATAAATGGGAAGTGCCTGCTTATACATTAGCGTGTGACTCCAGGCCACATAGCAAAGCCACAAAGGAGAGAAGATACCCAAGATCCAGAGGTGCCGGCAGCTGAGGAGTAATCTGTTGTGACAGAGCGAGGTGAGCGTTTAAGAGCCTGGTAAACCGAGCCACCACCTCAAGTGCAGATGTATGAGAAACAGAACGCATGTAGAGAGGCCCAACATAGGGCATAGGCAAACGATATTACTCACCTGGACTGATCTGCAGAGGAACTTCCTCCTCTTCATTCTTCACAGACACTTCCTCCTCCTCCTCATATGTAATTATATCTCCGAAGTCTGTGAATAAAGATGAAAGTGACGCCTCCATGAGACACAACAGTGTGTGAGGTGACTAAAACAGGGGCAATGGTCTTTGTTATAAAAATTAACAATCAAACACACAAAACACAACGGTTAAGTGTGAGGCTGGCACAAAGGACAATAATGGCAAATATTGCCAAAAAACACAATTTATTAGAAAAATATATATGGCACAAAAAATGAAAGTCACACAAATATACACCTGGATATTAAAAAGGAAATTGCCATTACTTTAAAATCGGGCCCCCCTCGGACTCCTGGAAATCACGCTCCCCTCCCTTCACTCCCACACATACCTGCTGGTGGATTTGAAACAATAGGGTGGCACGAAGGATAATAATGTTGCTGGTATCACTTACCTATATTTAAAATGTATTTGTTATATATATTCTTTATTGTATTAAATGAAGGTTGAGTGATGTGCCTGGTTTGGATAGGATTATGTAATAGCTATGTG
This sequence comes from Gastrophryne carolinensis, assembly GCA_027917425.1. NCBI lineage: Eukaryota > Metazoa > Chordata > Amphibia > Anura > Microhylidae > Gastrophryne > Gastrophryne carolinensis. The sequence continues at coordinate 30,533,938 of CM051237.1, read as the reverse complement.
AGCTGTGAAGTCCGATTTGGGATGCCCCCGTTTACTCCAGGAAGAGACGTCATGAATATATTCATCAGTAATTGGTGATGATGACCCACCTAAATGGATGTACGGTAACTGAGGTATACTTGAAGGTGCCATTGTAACATGATTAATTTGGGGGCAGTGATATGAGGGTAATCTGCAAATGAAGAGAATTTGGCTTCCATTTACGACAAATGACCATCTTTTGCTGTCTGTTCGGAGTTTCCCCTAAAGTACCTGGTCTTGTCAGCAGTGCTGCGGTGTTAATACACAAGGTTGACGTAATGTGTCATACACATAAGGGCAGACTAGATGGACCGTATGGTCTCCTTCTGCCGTCACCCTTCTATGTTTCTATGTGAAGAAATTTCCCTGTTTCCACTGGTGGAATTCTATATGAATCTGTGTTGCAGCCTATCGGCTTGGATGTAGATCAAAGAAAGAATGAAACAGAAATGCTGATTGGCTGCAGATCTAAGTGGAAGGGTGTGACAATGCAGATTTATATGCTGGCTGCCCCCCACCCTGAGGAAGCTCCGGTGGGCGAAACGTGCGTAGGTGACAGGCTGTCTGGCCACGCCCACTTCTTTGCGTCTCTCTCCGCCGCTTGATGGCGCATACAGTGGCCCGGCGGGGACAATACGTTTTACATTACAGCATGCTCCTCATCAGCGGAGGACTTTAAAAGCGACAGAGACTGGGAACAGGTATTGTGGTGGTAGAGCGGATGGCTGCAGTCCGTAGCTCCCGCCAGCGCTACTGAAGCCACAAATGGTAACCCTATTGGCTGCGCATTCCTCTTCTATTTTTGGCCCATGACGTAATTGCTGCTAAGTATTTCCAGCAGGGAACTTGTATTATAGTTTGAGGAGGACATTTTGCTACAGTCCCCTAGTGAAATGCTGGCCAGCAGGTGTGTGTGGGAGTGAATGGAGGGGAGTGTGATTTCCAGGAGTGTCTGGGGGCCCCCCGATTTTTTTAGTAATGGCAATTGCCTTTTTAATATCCAAATGTATATTGTGTGTGTAAGAAGCTTCCAGAGAAATAAAATGTTTATGATCTCAATTATCAATTAATTATTATTAAATCACTAATATATATATATAGGTAACTTGGATGAATGTATAATTTGTGGATGTTGCCTGCCGTTATGATTCTGATCCAGGGCTGGCTGATACAAGGGAAATAATGCACATATAATATAACATAAGGTTTATTTGGTACATTTTTATATATATATATATATATATATATATATATATATATATATATATATATAGACTTAAGTAATGTTATGTCTGAGTTTTTCTCCTAGGAATTATTTGATCATGGTCTTTTGACTATTTAACTGAAACCATTTTGTGTCTAGACTAAAATAGTGTTACATGCCTGCTCCCCCCTTGGGGGAGGAGAGATTTAGGTGGACCAGAGGAATAACATTTAAGAAGGAGAATGTGGGGGAAGGGGTCGCTCTTTTCGCTCTGCTTGCTCTCAGAGCTGACAAAAAGACCCTAGCTGAATTAGCCTGAGAGGGAGAGTTGTTACATTTTTTATGGACACTGCTTACATTTCTGAACATTGTAACTTTATATCATATTTACACCATTCATATTATTTGTCTGTAATTTAACCGGCTCTATCTTAATTAAATCCATTTATTGATTTTTGGTTTTGGCCAATACTTGTTCCTTGAATCACCATATCTGAGATTATATTGGATGGCCCAAAACAATATTCTTTGTTAAAAGTTATAACAAGGAAAAGAACTATATTACAGTGTGCCATATGTATTTTTCTAATAAATAATGTTTTTTTTGGCAATATTTGGCGTTATTGTCCTTAACCATTGTGTTTTTTGTGTTTGATTGTTAACTGTTCATTAGTGGTTATGTGAAGGAATTTACAAGTTTGACCAAATCCACTAAAAACTCTACTATATCTGATCTGATCTAGTTTCAATTCAATTGGATTATATAGATAATACCATTTTGTGAATACTCACCTTGTAAAATGGGTATTAAAAGTATGTCACACACCCCGCTTCAAGATAATCATTACATGTGGGTAGTATGGTCTGAAGAGGGCGATTTGCAGAGATGATTGGAGGAAAGAAAGCCCCTCCCAGTCCATAAATACCTGGGACCTCCCACTCATTACCCAGTATAAAGAAAGCAGTAAGGTAAGGGACCAGGAAGAGCCAAATATTAGTCATAACAACGCAAGGTTCACAAAACGATGGATCCAGAATACAAAAGGGCGGGTTGAAGCGGGGTGTGTGACATACTTATAATACCCATTTTACAAGGTGAGTATTCACAAAATGGTATTATTCGAAGTATGTCACACACCCCGCTTCAAGATAATCATTACATGTGGGACATCCAAAAGCAGTGTCCATAAAGGGTGGGGATCCAAAACAAGGCATAAAGCACAACTTAAACTACTGCAGCTTGCAGAACTTTGCGGCTAAAAACAGCATCCGCTGAGGCCCAAACATCACCCTTGTAAAAACTTTGAAAAAGTGTGAACAGAAGACCAGGTAGCGGCCTTGCAAACTTGCTCAACAGAGGCCTGGTGCTGAAAAGCCCAGGAAGCCCCAACCGCACGAGTAGAATGAGCTGTAACACGAAGGGGAGGATTTCTCCCCTTAGCAGAAAAGGCCCCGACAATGGCCTGACGAATCCACGTACTGATGGAAGACTTAGCGGGCGCCAAAACCTTTCTTGGGCCCAGAGGGTACCACAAAGAAGGCATCAGTCTTACGAAAGGCAGACGTTACCACCAAATAGTACTTCACAACTCGAACCACATCCAGGGAATGCAGGACCCTCTCCTTTTCGTTACTGGGATTAGGACACAGGGAGGGCAAAACAATGTCTTGGTTTAAGTGAAAAGGCAGAAACCACCTTAAGAAGGAAATCCGGGTTAAAACGGAAAACCACCTTGTCCTGATGTCTTTCAAAATATGGGACCTGAATGGACAGAGCCGCCAACTTAGAAACACGCCGAACAGAAGTGATAGCTACCAAAAAGGCCACCTTCTGAGTAAGGGAAGACAAGGCAATATCATGCAAGGGCTCAAAGGGAGGACCCTGAAGAGCAGAAAGAACCAAATTCAAATCCCAAACCGGAATCAGAGCCTTCCTAGGGGGCCGCACGTGCGTAACCCCCTGGAAAAAGGTCTTAACCAGCGGATGAAGCGCAAAAGATCTTTGGAAAAACACCGCCAGGGCAGACACCTGCCCCTTCAGAGTATTAAGTTGGAGCCCTAGATCCAAACCATATTGCAGGAACTCCAGGATTCTAGAAATAGAGAATTCCCTGCAAGGGAAAGCCCTAGTCTCACACCAATCAATATAAGACCTCCAAGTCCTATAGTAAACGGAAGAAGAAAACCTCTTCTTAAAGACCTTCCTCCTTCAAGATGGAGGTTTCCACAGCCACGCCGTCAAAGCCAGCGTTGGTAAATTGGGGCAACGTAGATGACCCTGTGTGTGCAGATCCGGCAGCAGGGGCAGAACGAACTGATCTTCTGCTAACCTTACCACGTCTGCGAACCAAACCTGTCTTGGCCACCTTGGAGCCGCCAGAATTGCTGACGCTCCTTCCAGAGCCAGCTTGCGCACTACTCTGGCTACCATGGGAAACGGAGGGAACAGATACAGAAACCCCAGATCCCTCCAGTTCAGGGACACGGTGTCCGTCGCGAAGGCTAGCGGATCCTTCGCCAGAGACACAGATGCCAGAAGTTTGTGATTGTGACGGGAGGCAAAGAGGTCCACCATCGGTGAACCCCACCTGAGACAAATTGAACGAAACACCTTGGGACTGAGAGGCCACTCCCCCTTGCGGGCTGACCACCTATTCAGAGAGTCCGCCTCCGAGTTCTCTACTCCCGGAATGTGAACTGCCGAGATGCACGGGACGTGGCTCTCCGCCCAGTCCAGAATCAATGACACTTCCCTGAGGGCACTCCTGCTGCGAGTCCCTCCCTGGTGATTGATGTAGGCAACCGCCGTCCGATTGTCCGACCGAACCTGGACCGGCAAGCCCTGCAGGAGATGAGTCAGACGAAAAAGAACCATTCTGATGGCTCTCAATTCCAGAATGTTGATAGGCTTGTGGGCTTCCAGGGGTCCCCACAACCCCTGAAATTGCAGATCATTCCAGAAGCCCCCCCATCCTGAGAGGCTGGCATCCGTGGTGACCACCTCCCAACGAGGAGTCTGAAAAGACCTGCCCTTCAACAGATTGGTTGAGTTCAGCCACCACCTGAGTGGTCGGCGAGACATCAGAAAGAATTGATCCAGCGACAGAGGAGATCTGTCCCAGACAGACAATAGATGGAGTTGTAGCGTCCTCGTGTGAAACTGGGCAAAGGGGACTGCCTCGAAGGAGGCCACCATCAACCCCACCAGTCTCATTCCTAGTCTAATGGTCGGACAAGGAATGGACATGAGCGACCGAATCAATTCCTGAATCAAAAGAACCTTGGATTGAAGAAGGAACACTCTGGCCTGATCTGTATCCAGAGACATTCCCAGAAAGGATACTATCCTGGACGGGTAAAAGGAGGACTTGGGATAGTTGATCACCCAGCAGAACCTCTCCAGAGTGGATATTACCGTCCTGGTGTCCAATCCCGCTTGGCTGAATGATGATGCCATGATGAGGAGATCGTCCAGATATGGCACTATGCGAATTCCCTGCGCTCTAAGAAGAGCCATCACCCCAGCGAGCACCTTGGTGAAAAACCCTTGGAGCTGTGGTGAGACCAAAAGGAAGAGCTACAAACTGAAAGTGCCGATCTTCCACCACAAACCTGAGGAATCTCTGGTGCGCGGGAAAAAATCGGAACATGGAGGAAAGCGTCCTTGACGTCTATGGACGTCATGAAGTCCCCCTGACGGAGAGCGCGGATAGCTGAACGACGCGATTCCATGCGAAATTTTCGCAGCCTGATAAACCTGTTGAGGATCTTCAGATCCAGGATGGGCCGGATAGAGCCATCCTTTTTGGGGACCGTGAACAGATTTGAGTAAAATTCCCGACCCTGATCTGATAGGGGCACTGGCGAGATGACCTATATCTCCAGAAGACTTGAAAAGCGCCTCCCGAAGCCCCTGTGCGCCAGGTGCGTCCGGGGGCACCCTAGACCTGAAGAAAAGCGGAGGAGGACGGGACTCGAACTCCAACTTGTAGCCGGAAGACACGACTTCCCGGATCCGTTTGTCCGAAACCTCCCGAATCCAGATCAGAGAGAAGTGTCGCAGCTGTCCCCCCACCCGCACGGGTGAGGGCGCCCCCTCATTGCTGAGCAGGCTTGTTCGCAGGTTTTGGGTTATGAACCCCAGTTGTATCCTGAGCGGGCACGTCCTCTGCCCCTATTCCAGGAATCTCCTCTAGTGGAAGGGAAGGCGAAACCTCTTCCTGCTCTGGATCCGCGAAAGGAATGATTGAAAGAAGCCGCCCCGCGAAAGGGACGTCGTTGCTTCTTGCGTTGAGGTAACTTACCCCCCTTAGCTACTGAATCCAATTTTTCTCCAAAAAGCCATAGCCCCACGAATGGGAGAGACGTCAGCGACTTTTTTGGCCCAAAGTCGGCCGCCCACTGGCGCAACCAAACTGAACGCCTTATAGTCACCATCAGAGCAGAAGCTCTCCAAGGCGGCTAACATGAAAGACAAGAATAACTCACAACGTTTAAGTCCCAGAAATTCGTCACTGTCCGGGTGCAAACCGGAAGATGACAACAAGTCTCTGACCACCGACCTGGTAGCCACCACCAGCAGAGATGAAGCGCAAAAAGGGCCATATGGCTGCCCCAATACTGGCGAAACCATGACAAGCCATCTGGCCAATTCGTTTATCCCCTCCATCTTTAAGAGAAGAGCAATCGGGGTTATTCAAAAACGGCTGAATTGGATAACCCCAGAATTGGTGCATCCACCTCAGGGGGGGACGTCCAGCGCTTAACCGTGTCCGAAGGGAAAGGATATCTTTTATCCCAACTCTGAAGAATGCCTGGGAGCTGAGCCGGCCTCTCCCATTCCTTAGAAATAATCTTATCAAAATGCCTTTGATTAGGGAATTCCAAGCGCGGCTTGGATTCCTCATAAAACTCCCCTTGTTGATGAGGAGCAACCTCTGGAGGAGAAATAGCCAGAACCTCAAACATCTGAGCAAGGACGTTAGGAGTATCCAAAGAACTCCCTGACCCCTTCTCAGAGTCCGCACCAACGAATAGCTGGTCGTCCGAATAATCCGATTCGTCAAATAGCTCCCCTTCCTCCAGAGGGGAGTAATCTGACCAATCCAGGCGATCCTCATCGTCATATTCAAATGTCGGTGGGACCGGTGACAAATGCTTTCTCTTAGCTGGAGCCTTCTTGGCAACCGCAGAAGAAATACATTTTTCAATATTAGTCAATCTAGCACACACATCAGATTGCGACTGCCCACCCGTGACAACGTCACACGGGACACGGGCCAAGACGGGGTGGGAAGGGGATGACGCCGGCGGTGCTGACCCAGACGTCTGGGGTTCTGACTGCCGTGTAATAGTCTGCTGTGCACATAGTATACATAGAAATACGTCATCCCCTGTTAGGGATACCCCACAGCCCATGGACTTCCGGGATTGCCCCGAGGGGAGCCCGGTATCTGGGGATGCCTCCATACGGTGAACTTATATGTAGTCGCAATGACCGAGGGAATTACGCTAGTAAGCAACCCGGGATGCCCTTATAATTGTCCCAAGTGGGAGGATTTTAACATGGAATTTAACCCAGGGACCCAAGGACCGGAAGAAGACCCCTTAAAACCTAAGGCGTTCTACCTGAAAGACTGCCGGATATAAAGGGTTACATATAAGTAAATATATATATATATATATATATATATATATATATATATATATATGGCCCATAGGGCCACTCACTGTGCCTTCCTGCGTGAGGTAAATGGCGTCCACCACACACGCAGCTCACAGAGGCAGAGAGGAGCCTGTGGGCGTGGCCAGCGCTGAGCGCGCGATATGCGTAGCTCCGCCCCCTTACAGAGCGGAAAGCGGGCTCCGCAGTGGGTCTGCGCCCCTAATGGCAAAATGTGTGAGGTAAATTACCTCAGAAAAACACTATAGCGCACACATATACCGGCGCCATGGCAAGAACAGCAGCCGCGGCGCCGGTAACCACAAAGACCCCAGGGATGTAATGGGTGCGGGCCGCGGCGACGCGCAATCGCCCGGCCCCGCCCACTGTGGCCAGCGCGTGAGGGGAGATCTCCCCTCACAAGATTAATGGAACCGCCAGCGCAAATAACCGCGCCGCGGCCATTGCGGTAGTCACCGCAACAAAAAACAGTAAAGCCAGGGGGACAAGCCAGCGCCAACAGCCGGCCCCACCCCCCAACTACAACTTCTGAGGAGAAAAGTTCTCCTCAGCTCTGGCGCCAGTAGCAGTGAAACAATGCACAATAAATAAATCCTAACTCTGAGGTAAAAAAGGTGGCCCCCGACATTTTATCCCCACCACCACAGGAGAAGGGCATCAGGAAAGGGGGGCCAAGGGACAGGGCATCCCAAACCGGGGTCACCAGCCCGGATAACCGCCTACCCTCTGGTACAGGGTCTCACGGTGGAGCATGGCTCCAGAGCACTAAAAGTGCCATTCTACCCTCACCCGGGATACAGCCTAGACTGGGAGGCATGTGTATTGGGACTTATAAAAAACATAACCGGGTGGAAATAGAGAGAAAAGCGGGCCGGGAATAAACCCGGCTACCTGAAATCCCCCTGTGCAAGGAGGAGACATCATCTTCTGACTTGCTCGCCGTCTGCAGAGATGGAAAACTGGGTAATGAGTGGGAGGTCACAGGTATTTATGGACTGGGAGGGGCTTTCTTTCCTCCAATCATCTCTGCAAATCGCCCTCTTCAGACCATACTACCCACATGTAATGATTATCTTGAAGCGGGGTGTGTGACATACTTAGAATATATGGTTTAGGTCAGCTCCAGTGCCTATGTATAGTTCATCTCGTATCATCTTACATACGGACCAGCAAGGAGAGATGAACAGTTGTACCTGATTGGTTGTTCACTTGTGATATGCATTTCCAAATATGGACTGTAATACAATTACATGTATAGGCTGATATACGTAGTTTAAGAATCGTCCAGTGATTGGCTCCAACACATCTATGATTAAGGGCGCCTAGCCCGAAACGCGTTAGAGGATACTAGGATTGCTCTATTGATTTTACCGCTGCTTGATTTGAATATTTTATCGGATGGCAATAAAAGCTACGTTTTAGGAGTGCGGACCCTCTATTCTTCTATCCAATTGGCTCCAACACAGTATGTCTGTATATGGCTTCTCTGTAAAGCTATAAAATAAAGCTGTGGGCACACCCTCGCACACGGAGGACAACATGGCCGTGGATAAGTAAGAAAGCATGTGTATGTGTCTCTCTTTGTCTGTCTTTAAATATGACATAATTAAGATGGATAATTTCCCCGACAGTGAGGCGACCAAAAACAAGTGGTTTATGTAGGGTAGTCCACAGGACTAGGAGAAAGTGAGAAATTGTAATTTATCTTTGTTATAAAAGTTTTATTACTCACCTGTGCTGAACTGTAAATGTTCCCCCACTTTGACCTTCACAATTTCCTCTTCCTCCTCCTCCTCAGTTTTCACATATCTCTCTAAATTGTCTCCAGAGTCTGTTAATAAAGGTGAGAGTAACGCCCCTGTACCGAGATGTAGGAGATACACCAGAGTGTGCAGAATGACTGAAAAGGGGGGAGCAATTTCTATAACAGGTTTATTACTCACCCGGGCAGATCTGTAGAGGAACTTCCTCCACTTTAATCTTCACAATTTCCTCTTCCTCCTCCTCAGGTTTCACTATAGTGTCTCCGGGGTCTGTGAATAAAGATGAGAGTGAGGCCATGAGAAGGTGTGAGTGTGAGGTAATAGAGATGTGCTCAGTGGCGCCCCCTCTTACCCTGTGATGGGAGGAGCTGCTGAGCCTCCATCATGGTGTCCCTGTAGAGACCTTGGTGTCCTTCTACCTGATACTCGCCCTGTCTGTCCGCTCTGTAGGCGTCACTCTGGAAGACATGAGATGAGATGTGAGATCAGCCTCTGGAGCCTCAGAGATATAGAAGAAGCCAGATGGTGAGATATCCCAGCAGCACACACACAGATGAAGGATCTGAGAAGAGGGGCAGGTGATGAGGAGCGTGAGATTGGAAGAGAGAGGGGCAGGAGGGGTCCTCTGCTGAGCAGGGGGTGAGAGGGGCAGGAGAGGTCCTCTGATGAGCAGGGGGTGAGAGGGGCAGGAGGGGTCCTGTGATGAGCAGGGGGGTGAGAGGGGCAGGAGAGGTCCTCTGATGAGCAGGGGGTGAGAGGGGCAGGAGGGGTCCTGTGATGAGCCGGGGGTGAGAGGGACAGGAGGGGTCCTGTGATGAGCAGGGGGGTGAGAGGGGCAGGAGAGGTCCTGTGATGAGCAGGGGGGTGAGAGGGGCAGGAGGGGTCCTGTGCTGAGCAGGGGGTGAGAGGGGCAGGAGGGGTCCTCTGATGAGCAGGGGGGTGAGAGGGGCAGGAGGGGTCCTCTGATGAGCAGGGGGGTGAGAGGGGCAGGAGGGGTCCTCTGATGAGCAGGGGGTGAGAGGGACAGGAGGGGTCCCCTGATGAGCAGAGGGGGTGAGAGGGGCAGGAGGGGTCCCCTGATGAGCAGAGGGGGTGAGAGGGGCAGGAGGGGTCCCCTGATGAGCAGAGGGGGTGAGAGGGGCAGGAGGGTTCCTCTGATGAGCAGGGGGTGAGAGGGACAGGAGGGGTCCCCTGATGAGCAGAGGGGGTGAGAGGGGCAGGAGGGGTCCCCTGATGAGCAGAGGGGGTGAGAGGGGCAGGAGGGGTCCTCTGATGAGCAGGGGGTGAGAGGGGCAGGAGGGGTCCTCTGATGAGCAGGGGGGTGAGAGGGGCAGGAGGGGTCCTGTGATGAGCAGGGGGTGAGAGGGGCAGGAGGGGTCCTCTGATGAGCAGGGGGGGTGAGAGGGGCAGGAGGGGTCCTGTGATGATCAGGGGGGTGAGAGGGGCAGGAGGGGTCCTCTGATGAGCAGGGGAGTGAGAGGGGCAGGAGCGGTCCTCTGATGAGCAGAGGGGGTGTGAGAGGGGCAGGAGGGGTCCTGTGCTGAGCAGGGGGTGAGAGGGGCAGGAGGGGTCCTCTGATGAGCAGGGGGGGGGTGAGAGGGGCAGGAGGGGTCCTCTGATGAGCAGGGGGGGGGTGAGAGGGACAGGAGGGGTCCTCTGATGAGCAGGGGGGTGAGAGGGACAGGAGGGGTCCTCTGATGAGCAGGGGGTGAGAGGGGCAGGAGGGGTCCTGTGATGAGCAGAGGGGGTGAGAGGGGCAGGAGGGGTCCTCTGGTGAGCAGGGGGTGAGAGGGTGATGCAGGACCTCCATGATGTGGGGCAGTTGGTGTGTATGGGCGGCACAATGTCACCCCACCAACAGAACATAATGCACATGACATAGAGGAGAGCGGAGCTGCGGCTGCAGTGTGTGAATGCGCTTTGGGGTCACAATAAGGTGAGATTATCAGGTGATCCCGGGGGAGTCACACACATAGAGGGAGACCACTGACCTTAGACTCCAATAGACTATAAAGAGGCGGCTGCTCCTCTTTAAAGTGGACCAAAAGCCTGTGTGTCCAGCACCGGAGTCATTAGCTACCCCCTTGAGACATCACAATTTGGGATGCCCCGCTGTGTGAGACCCTGATAATCAGCCCCAATCCATGTGAGCGCACCCCTGGCGTCCCACAGCCGAGACGTACAGCCGGGGGCGCGGGGATGCTGGTGTTGTGTTCCATATACAACTGGGTGCCGCTCAGCTCATAAATATGCGCATACATTATACATTCATTATTAATAATGTAAACATGAATGAATATTAATAATTATAATATTATTAGTCATAATAATTAATATTAATAAAGGAAAAAATGATGTCCAATCATGCCATGCTCTATGCTGCTCATTAAACCGGACCTTCAGCATCATTTAATGAAAAGCCCAAACCCTTAAAAAACGATTCCCCAGCATCTAAAATTAATATATTTAATGTTTTTAGTCCCTTACTTTTTATTCTTTCCCCCACTGGGCTGCAACTCTGTTCAGCACTCTAGGATATGGGCGCCGCCATCTTGGCTCAGTAGCATCACATACTGAGGAGAGGAGAGGGGTCAAAAGTGCAGGAGAGCGGCATTATAGCTGTGCTTTACACAGACAGAGCAGAGCTGGGGTCAGGAAAAGGTCAGCAATCTCAGAATGCAGAGCAGCACAGTCAGAAGACACTTCCTGTTTGCAGGCTGCCTGATGCTCCATGAGCCGCCATCTTGGATGTTTAAAGGCTCATAACATGCAGTAGATGCAGGTAGGATGATTTTTAATGTGAGCAATCTGTATGTACAGGGTGTGGGAAACATATAAGATAGACTCTTATTCAGGGTGAAGGTCCGGATTAATGTGAGCAATCTGTATGTACAGGGTGTGGGAAACATATAAGATAGACTCTTATTCAGGGTGAGGGTCCGGATTAATGTGAACAATCTGTATGTACAGGGGGGGAAACATATAAGATAGGCTCTTATTCAGGGTGAGGGTCTGGATTAATGTGAGACTCTTATTCAGGGTGAGGGTCCGGATTAATGTGAACAATCTGTATGTACAGGGGGGGAAACATATAAGATAGGCTCTTATTCAGGGTGAGGGTCTGGATTAATGTGAGACTCTTATTCAGGGTGAGGGTCCGGATTAATGTGAGCAATCTGTATGTACAGGGTGAGGGAAACATATAAGATAGACTCTTATTCAGGGTGAGGGTCCGGATTAATGTGAGCAATCTGTATGTACAGAGGGGGAAACATATTAGATAGGCTCTTATTCAGGGTGAGGGTCTGGATTAATGTGAGACTCTTATTCAGGGTGAGGGTCCGGATTAATGTGAGCAATCTGTATGTACAGGGGGGGAAACATATAAGATAGGCTCTTATTCAGGGTGAGGGTCTGGATTAATGTGAGCAATCTGTATGTACAGGGTGAGGGAAACATATAAGATAGGCTCTTATTCAGGGTGAAGGTCTGGATTAATGTGAGCAATCTGTATGTACAGGGTGGGGGAAACATATAAGATAGGCTCTTATTCAGGGTGAAGGTCTGGATTAATGTGAGCAATCTGTATGTACAGGGGGGAAACATATAAGATAGGCTCTTATTCAGGGTGAAGGTCTGGATTAATGTGAGCAATCTGTATGTACAGGGGGGAAACATATAAGATAGGCTCTTATTCAGGGTGAAGGTCCGGATTAATGTGGGCAATCTGTATGTACAGGGTGTGGGAAACATATAAGATAGGCTCTTATTCAGGGTGAAGGTCCGGATTAATGTGAGCAATCTGTATGTACAGGATGTGGGAAGTATATAAGATAGGCTCTCATTCAGGGTAAAGGTCCGCTTTAAAAAAGAAAATATTAATATTTTATTGGTATTAATTATATTAATTATATTATTAATAATATGAATTAATAAAGGAATAAATTATGTCCAATCAGAAGCCTCTGCCATGAATATTCATGCCATGCTCATTAATATGCGCATCATACAATGCAGAGTGGATCGGGATGCCCCAGGGAGAGGCAAGGGCCTGGCCCCGAGTCCTTTAGCCTGTGAGGTTTGGGTCCGCTTTATTTTCCCACATACAGAGCAGCAGCATCCCATGTCTCTGCGGCGCGTTCCCGTCCCAGGCCTCTCTGATTGGCTGGACATTTTATGTATGAGATGCTGGTGATACGGCGGGGCACGTGCCCGGGGATCACCGGTGATGGAAGTATAACCCAGGCACAGCAGGGCATCCCAAATAGCAAAGCAGGGGACAGCACATACAGGGGTTTGGGTCCACTTTAAACATGTCTCTAGTGATAGAGCGCCCCGGCATACCCTGGCTGAGATGCAGAGTCAGATATAAACTACAGCAATCCTGGGATGCTCCTGTAACATGATACAATGCAGTGAGGAGAAAACCTAGGTTTAGGTCAGCTTTGATGTGCGCAGGATGGTTGTTTCCTGTCCGCTGTGACACAGCACAGCCTGACCTGTCACATGATCCCGCCACCGGGATGCCACCGACACTAAAACCAGACAAACTGTCACAATCCCCAGAGGCCCGTTCATCAGCGCAGGCCCGGGGCAACTGCATCATAGCGTTCATGGTAATCTGCTCCTGGTCCAAATGAATGGAGAGCGCAGGTGGAGGTCCACTTTAAGAATGCCGACGCGTATCGCTTAGCACTGACTTTATCAGGAGGGGACAGTACCGGACCCACCAACACTGCCCCTAAAATTGAGAGCACGGGGTGTAGCACTCAGTGCTGAGGGGAGGGAGCACGGGCAATCACCCCCTACTCCAGCAGGCCAGTCCTAGCCTATCTATAGCCACCCCGCACATACCTGTCGCCATGGAAACCCATTTAGTCACCTCTCCATTCTGCCACATCTGCAGGGCTACAGCTGATCGGCCGGTCACGTGATCAGGACTAGCAACGGACGTGCGTCTAAGCCCGGTCGTCAAGGTGATACAAGCACACGCCCCGCCCCCTCTCTGTATGATAGAAGCCATAAAAGTAAATAATAGGACGAGCAGAAGCCTCGGTGTTACCTGAGCGGCGCTGCGCCCTCCTCCCTCCTCTACAGCAAGATGGCCGCCACCGCCTCCCCCCTAGCGTCCAGCTACAGGAAAATGGCCGCCACCGGAGACACATTCCCGTCCTGAGCTCTCACACGTTTTACACACTATGAACATGAGGAATGTCTACATTCTCCGGTTGGGGAGGTAAGCTCAGCTATATGGGACTGAAGAGAAGCGGGACACTGAGGTTTGCGAGTCCGCAGTGGCGGCCATTTTCCTTTAGCTTGCAATGCTTGTGCGTCTGGCGTGGGGCGGCCATGTTTGTGTAGCCCGGGAATGTGGCACCAACCTGTGAGGTAAGGCCTTACTTCTCTCCTCCTCTCCTCCTATTTTATATTTCTGTATAGGAATTCTGCCCCCTCTTCTAATATCCCACTTGTTCCTCTTCTGCTTCCTCTCGCCCCTTTTCCCCCTGCCCCCCTAGCCACTCTTCTGCCTCCTCTTGCCTCTCTTCTGCCTCCTCTTGTAACTCTTCTCTGCCCCCTCTTGTTCCTCCTTCTGCTTTCTCTCTCCCCTCTTCACCCTGCCCTCTCTTGCCACTCTTCTGCCCCATCTTGCCCCATTCTGCTCCCTCCTGTCACACTTCTGCCTCCTCTTGCCTCTCTTCTGCCTCCTCTTGCCTCTCTTCTGCCTCCTCTTGTAACTCTTCTGCCTCCTTCTTGTAACTCTTCTGCCTCCTCTTGCCTCTCTTCTGCCTCCTCTTGCCTCCTCTCGCCTCTCTTCTGCCTCCTCTCTCCTCTCTTCTGCCTCCTCTCGCCTCTCTTCTGCCTCCTCTCTCCTCTCTTCTGCCTCCTCTCTCCTCTCTTCTGCCTCCTCTCTCCTCTCTTCTGCCTCCTCTTGTAACTCTTCTGCCTCCTCTTGTAACTCTTCTGCCTCCTCTTGCCTCTCTTCTGCCTCCTCTTGTAACTCTCCTGCCTCCATTTGCCTCTCTTTTGCCTCCTCTTGTAACTCTTCTCTGCCCCCTCTTGTTCCTCCTTCTGCTTCCTCTCACCCCTCTTCACCCTGCCCTCTCTTGCCACTCTTCTGCCCCATTCTGCTCCCTCCTGTCACACTTCTGCCTCCTCTTCTCACTCTTCTGCCCCCTCTTCTCACTCTTCTGCCCCCTCTTCTCACTCTTCTGCCCCCTCTTCCCACTCTTCTGCCCCCTCTTCCCACTCTTCTGCCCCATCTTCTCACTCTTCTGCCCCATCTTCTCACTCTTCTGCCGACACTTGAAAACACAGAGTATGAAGGCAGCCGTCTGATTGTGGTTATAAATGGTGCAGCTTTATTTTGTGTGTGAATCCGCCCCCTCATTCCTCAGACCAATAGAGGCAACATGTAAGGATCTCCCCACCCCATAAAATACTCCCACCAGCCAATCCCTTTACATGCCACTCTGCTTTAATCACCCTCAGACAGGCCATGAGCCACACAGTGGGGTCTGCAAGCCACATGTGGCTCCTGAGCTGCGGGTTACCGCCCCCTGTTTTGGGGCAGATATAGTGCTGGGGCGGATTTCCACGTGTTAGGGGTAAAAATAGAGAGACTCGGCTCCTCACATTTTAACTGGTTCCCGCTGAGGGCTCACGCCACCCTATCCTGGCCTGTAAGCGGTTGAACCATTATGCTCACACACAACTGGGTGGAGTCACTGTCCTCCATATTGGTTTCTCTGGAAACAGGGAAACCAATATTTCAAGTTCTCCTCTTCCTGGAGTAGCAGAGTCCTTAGTTTTGATGGGGCTTCTCCCTACCTCTAGATTCTAGCATTGCCCTTTGGGCTGTCCACCAAGACTCCGACCATTACCATGGTGACCGTACATAGTTACATAGTTACATAGTTAATACGGTTGAAAAAAGACATATGTCCATCAAGTTCAACCAAGGGTGTTGGGGTAGGGGGAAGTTATTTTTTATTTCATAGGGGAAGCCATTTATTTTATTTTTTTGTCTTTATTTTTTTTTTTTTATTGATAACCACTAGTAGTAACTGTTAATGTTATTTTCTTCAAAATAAGCATCTAATCCTTTTTTGAAGCTGTCAGCGGTTGATGCTGTAACAAGCTTCTGTGGGAGGCTATTCCATAGATTTATAGTTCTTATGGTAAAAAACGATTGTCGCCTCCGGAGACTAAATTTCTTTTTTTCCAATCGAAGGCAGTGCCCCCTTGTCCTTAGAGAGGATTTTACGTGAAATAGTTTTCCCCCATATTTTTTGTATGGTCCATTTATATATTTATACAAGTTAATCATGTCCCCCCGCAATCGCCTCCTCTCAAGACTAAACAGATTTAATTCTCGTAATCTTTCCTCATAACTAAGATCTTTCATTCCCTTTATTAGTTTGGTGGCTCTCCTTTGCACCTTTTCCAGAGTCAGGGTGTCCTTTCTATGAACGGGTGCCCAGAACTGGACGGCATACTCCAGGTGAGGGCGCACCAGTGCCTTGTAAAGAGGCAAAATTACATCTCTATCCCGTGATTCCATGCCTCTTTTAATGCACGATAGTATCTTGGTGGCCTTGGAAGCAGCTGCTTGGCATTGCATGCTGTTATTTAGTCTGTGATCTACTAGTACCCCCAGATCCTTCTCAACAAGTGACTCTCCCAGTTTTACTCCCCCGAGGACATATGTTGCCTTAGGGTTATTAGACCCCAAATGCATGACTTTACATTTTTCCACATTGAACTTCATTTGCCAAGTGGATGCCCAGACACTCAATGTGTCCAAGTCAGCCTGAAGCTTGTGAACATCTTCAATAGACTGCACTGTGCTACATATCTTTGTGTCATCTGCAAAAATAGAGACAGTGCTTTTAATTCCATCTTCTATGTCATTTATAAACAAGTTGAATAATAGTGGGCCCAGCACTGAACCCTGGGGTACACCGCTTACAACTGGTAACCATTCAGAGTAGGTATCATTAACCACAACTCTCTGCACACGATCCTTCAGCCAGTTTTCAATCCAGTTACAAACTGCGTTTTCTAATCCTGAAGATCTCAATTTCCCCAATAAGCGTCTATGGGGGACAGTGTCAAATGCTTTTGCAAAATCCAGAAAAACTATATCCACAGCCGCCCTTCTGTCCAGGCTTCTACTCACCTCCTCATAGAAGCCAATCAGGTTAGTTTGGCAGCTTCTGTCCTTAGTAAAACCGTGTTGTTTGTCACTTATAATATTATGGATAGTTACATATTCATGTATGTTGTCCCTTAATAGTCCCTCAAACAATTTCCCCACAATGGATGTTAAGCTAACAGGTCTGTAATTGCCCGGAGAAGACCTAGAGCCCTTTTTAAAAATGGGCACCACATTTGCCCTGCGCCAGTCCCTTGGCACCATACCAGTTGCTAGTGAGTCTTTAAAGATCAACAACAGAGGTGACGAGATAACGGAACTGAGTTCTTTGAGAACTCTTGGGTGAAGTCCATCTGGTCCTCCAGTCTTATTCACATTTAAATTATTGAGTTTTTCTTGGATGATATCCACGTTTAGCTTGTTAATTATTATACTTGGGCTATTACTATCAGTGGCATCTCCTGTGTTGGCTCCTTGCGCTTCTCTTGTGTACACAGAGCTAAAGAATCCATTTAACAGCTCTGCCTTATCCTCATCCCCAGTGACCATTTCCCCATTATCATTAATTAGGGCACCTACCTGTTCTGATTTAGTTTTCTTCGAATTAATATATTTGAAAAATCGTTTAGGGTTTGTTTTGCTTTCTTTGGCCACATCTCGTTCATTTTGTGCTTTTGCCAACCTTATTTCTTTCTTACACACTTTATTTACTAGTTTATACTGTTCAAGTGTTACAGCTGAGAGTTCAGCCTTGTAATGTTTAAATGCCCTTTTTTTGTTCTTTATTGCCCTTTTAACCGCAGGTGTCAGCCATGAGGGGTTTAACTTTAGCCGCTTATATTTGTTACCCGTAGGAATACATTTTGCAACGTTGCTACTCACAATTGATTTAAAGCACTCCCATTTGGCATCTGTATCCTTATCCCTGAGCAGATGCTCCCAGTCTATGTCCTTGAGTGCAGCTCTGAGCCTAGGGAAGTTGGCCTTTCTAAAATTAAATGTTTTTGCCTTCCCAGGAAGAAAATCTTTCTTACAGTTTATGTTAAATACAATTATATTGTGGTCACTGTTACCAAGATTTTCACGGACTGTTACTGCCCCCATCAGGTCATCATTATTTGATATTACAAGATCTAGAATAGCATCACCCCTAGTTGGTGCCTCCACAAACTGATTCATATAATTATCTTGTAGCAAGCTGAGGAATGCTCTCCCCCTTGTAGTGGAAGCAGAACCATGTCTCCAGTCGATTCCTGGATAGTTGAAGTCCCCCATCACCACCACTGTACCAGCCTGTGATGCCCGCTCTATCTGTTTATGCAGTTGACCCTCTATTTCCTCAGTTATATTTGGGGGCCTATAGATTACACCAAACTGTATTTTAGCATTGTTTATATCGCCCCCTACTTCTACCCACAAGGATTCTACATCCTCACAATCTTCTGCTAGTATCCCCTCATTAATATATGCTTTGAGTTCTTGCTTTACATAAAGACACACGCCACCCCCTTTCCTTTTTGCTCTGTCTTTCCGAAAAAGAGCAAAACCTTGTAGATTGACAGTCCAGTCATGTGTGGAATCCAGCCATGTCTCAGCCACACCAACAACATCAATATTCTCTGCCAGCACCAGAGCCTCAAGCTCCCCCACTTTACTTGCCAGACTTCTGGCATTTGTGAACATACACTTTATGTTCCTATCTAGTTTGACACATTGGGGTATAGTATTAGTTCCTGCAGTAATGCATCCGTCTAATTTTTTACTGCTGGTTTGCAACTCATGGATCTCCTTATCCATCATAGCAGTCCTCCCCCCTTCTAATTCTCCACCCACCATCATATGCTGTCCCCTAACTAACCTGTCTTCACTTTTATTTTCACTCTTGCCCTCCCCCCTCATCACTAGTTTAAATAACTCTCCACCCCCTCTAGTATCCTCTTACCCAGCACAGCAGCCCCCCTTCCATTCAGGTGCAAATTATCTTTAGAATACAGTTTGTACCCCAATGAAAAGTCAGCCCAGTGCTCTAGGAACCCAAATCCCTCTGCCCTGCACCAGGACTTGAGCCATGCGTTTAACTCTCTAAGCTCCCGCTGTCTTTCATGTGTAGCGCATGGCACTGGCAGTATTCCAGAGAATACAACCTTGGAGGTCCTTCCCTTCAACTTGGTGCCTAATTCCTTAAATGTATTCTTAAGGATCCTCCATTTCCCATTAATTCTGTCATTGGTCCCCACATGGACCACGACCGCTGGGTCATCCCCAGCCCCTCCCAGTAATTTGTCCACCCTTTCCACCACATGCCGAACCCTGGCACCAGGGAGACAGCAAACCATTCGGTTGAGGCGGTCTTGGTGACAAATTATTCTATCAGTCCGCCTGATAATAGAATCCCCTATGACCACTAACTGTCTAGTCCTACCTGCAGTCCCAACCACCCACTCACTAGCTGGGCTGTTCTCCCGGCTGTTAGGGAGAACAGTATCTGCTAGGGCTGCCATTTCTGAGACTGACACTCTTGCATCATTACCCAACTTGGCAATTTTGCTAGGGTGCGCAGACACAGGAATGGCCTTCCTTTTCTGTGCACCCTTTCTACTCCCTCTATCTACATTTACCCAGCTACTTATCTGCTCCTCCTGACCCATTTCTCCACCCTCTGTATCTACCCCATTTACTACCTGCTCAGTGAGCAGAAAACTCTTTTCCATATTGTCAATCCTCCTCAGTCTTGCATTTTGCTCCTCCAGATCTCTAACCCGAGCTTCCAGGTTTGCAATTTGCTCACATTTACCACAGAGGTATTCACCCGGGAACTGCAGCTCCTGAAGTGTATACATATGACAAACTGTGCACTGAAGTAGACCTCCAATATTGCTAGCCATTATCCTAGTTACAATACAGCAGTAAAAACAATTTTAGTACTCACAGATACAGCAACTTAGGCTTTTACCTTCTTATTTTAGCACATAGGCAATAGGAACACTTGAAGTCCCAATATAAAGTCCCTTAATAAAAAGTCCCCTCACTTCTAATACAACCTCACTTGAAAATACAACTGGAACTCGCAAAAGCTCCTGAACTCGCTTTAAACAATCTTATTTATATAAAGCAATACTTCCCTTCCAAATGGCAGTCTCTGTCTGGCAAACAGCAGTCTCTGTCAGAGGCTAACTTGTATGACACCATATCTAGAGGAGCTGCTGGTGAAGGGCCTGTCTTAGGAGGAGGCATCTTTGGATTTGCAAAGAAGAGGGTTGTCAGCTATGCCTGGTCGCACCTGTCACCTTTTACACACTTTTCTTTTCCAGTTTAGGTGAGAGTTTGAAGGACCAGGATGCCGACATTCCACCAGGGGATGCTGGGCCTGATGGAGGTGGGGGCCCTTTGTGCAGCTCCACATCCAGTCACTACAACTATATCTCCTGATTAAATGGGTGAAGTCATTGGATAAGGCGTTCAGGCATCTGCAGTCCACTAGAAACCAGGCTTGTGGAGTCGGAGGAAATTTTGGGTACCTGGAGTCGGAGTCGGCACACAATGCACCGACTTCAATTCCTACTAAATTTTGATTTAGCAAGTTTAAATGTCCCAATTCACAAAAAGTTATAATTAATGACTTCTCTATTGTAGGAATAAAGACCAATGCATGCAGTGCCTCACGTAACCGCAAAACGAACACGTTAAGTGACCGTGAAGAAGCGTACTTTTCATGTGCTTCACTATATGGCACGCAACGCACAATTAGAAGCGGCAATACTTATACTTTGCATAGTGTTGTGTTCTGCTGTTACAGGGAACCCATGGCTAACCTAGCCTCTCACTGATAAGGGATTAAGTAAATATGTTTTTTGCAGGACTAGAGACACTTGTATAAGTGAAGGGAATGGAGGATCAATAGTTCAAGACTGAAGCTGTACCATTGGAAAAACTGCTGTCATTCAGCAAAAGGCTATAAAAACGTGTAAACTTCGATTGTTAGCTTAAACTTTAAACATGACTATGGGATTCTACTAGGGAAATCATGTTTTATAATAAAGGCCCCTTTCTGGATCCTCCCACTGCCCTATCTTCAGCAGAAGATCAGCACACAGAAAGGAGAAGGCAGCTTCTGCCCAACTACCTCTCTCTGCTAGAAGTAATGACATGTATGTTGCCTTTCTTTCCTTCAAGGAATGTATAAAATACATTCACATATTAATACAGAGGAGTCGGAGTCGGAAGTACAAAAAACTGAGGAGTCGGAGTCGTAACATTTATCTACCGACTCCACAGCCCTGCTACAAACACACACCTGCTGTGTATTGGCTCAGGGTGAAGTTCTGGGAATGGAGACAGTCCAGAAATAATGCAACAATCAGAGTGGAGCTGAGGGCAAACTTCATTTTCATGCCATGTCATGTAGGAGACAACTTCCTGAGCAGGGAAGAACTCTAGTCGGGCAGTTATCAGGTAATGAAGGCCTGTAGAGCCCAAGGAGGGAACTGCTGAAGTCCCAGATTCCCCAGACCCTGAGGTCTAGGAGGTGTCCTTGTTTTCATAGTCAGGCAGGTATTGGAGGCCTGTAGAGCCCAATAGGTGGAGCTGCTGAAGTCCCAGATTCCCCAGGTCCTGAAATCTAGTAGGTGCCCTTTTTTCACTGGGGGGGGGAGTGCAGACTTGGCTACCGGACCACCCTGGTGGTACAGGGCACAGCAACAAGGATGGCACAGTCAGATGATATAGCAGCACGTCCAATAAGAAATAAGAGCAGGGTCAAAATTCAGGCAGGGGTTGAGGGCGGGCTACAAAGGTTCATTAACAAAATCCAACCAGAGGCAAAAGGCAGGCAGCGGAGATGCAAAGTCAATGACAAACTGAAACAGCAATCCTAGGAAGGATCCAGAAACAGAAGATCAAAACAGAGGTCAACAACAGGGTTTCATGATCCATGAAATAGGAAGCCACATGGTAGGAGAATCTGGAAAGACAAAATAGCACTTATCACGGGACACGCCTTATCAAGAGCAAAGGATGGGAGTTACCATGTGTTCCACTCTCACTTACCAGCTGCAAGGCTCCATCACGATGGCCGAAGAGATGATAGGTTGCTATCTGCCTCCCATTCATCATCTGTACCACTCTACCTGGGTTGGAAACTGAGTGGGTGTTTTATAAATTAACAATAATAATAACTACTCAACCCGCTACAAGCAAGTGTTTTAGCTCCACTTCTTTCTGTATTGAGAGTGACCCATGGAGAATAGAGAGCAGCACTGACTGTGGAGTAGTGGGTATCTTCTTATCTCCTGTAAATGTAGAGCTTACGTTTCTAAAGGTGGTGCAATATAAGAAATCCATATAAACACTTTAGCTAATGAAAGCAGGGGTCACTTATACAACTGAACTGAACTGAATAAAACTTGCGCCAAGCTTGTGGTTTTCTTCTCCTGGTAGGAATAAAATCCAGGGGTGACAGGTTTGACTGTATCAGAGGTGACAGAGCCTACCCCTGGATTTCCTCTTCCTTCCATTAAAAGAAAGAGACAAGCCTGTCTGGATATTCTTGATGCAGTGTGTATAAGTGACCCCTCCTCCCACCATCCAGCATATTTATATGGATTATTGGGCAATTTTTTTGTGATAGTCCTCTTTTAAAGCGGACCAAACCCCACTGAACCTTTGAAATACATTAGGTGAAAGCCCCTGCTGATACTCCCTGCTTAGGGTGTATAGCTAGAAATGGATATTTTTGCTCTTCGAAAAGTCCTGGAACACTGTTTCTTTTGATGTCCTCTGTAAGATGGCCCGGGGATCAGTAATTGCATAGGTGTGGCGATGACATCATTGCCACACACAACAGTGGCAATGAATGGAGGAGGCGGAGCTTTACAGCTAAAACAAGGGTCGTTATCTGGGATTAGAGTGATGCAGGAGCAGTGAAAATTGGCAAAAGGTGCTCTTCATTGGGGGGAGCAATTTTGGGGATCCTAGTTAAAAATGTTGGTTTTGGTCCGCTTTAAGTGTGTGCTCAGACCCTTCAGTTCTGTGTGGATGCTGGTGGGATATATTACTACCTGTCTGAGGTTTTAAAGGGTGATATCGTACCTTATTTCATGTGTTCCAGAGTGACAACTACAGAGCCAGGACAACAGAAACTCTGGTCTTATGGAGGATCAGCAGCTCATTCCATCATATGGTAAGAGGAGTCCTTATCTGATTACAGGAGGCTTCACTGCTCTTCTGACTCCCATCACTGAGCCTCACCCGCCTCGTTACTGCAGACACACACTAATGATCTCACTCTCGTGCTTATTCACAGCCCACAGAGACACTATTGTGAGAATTGTGAAAACTGAGGAGGAATTCCCTCTGCAGATCAGCTCAGGTGAGTAATAAACCTTCTATAGCATAGATTCCCCCGTTTCCCTTGTTTTAGTCACACCACACACTCTAGTTTCTCTCATACAGCTTATTACAAGGGCCTCACTCTCATCTTTATTCACAGACCCTGGAGGCACTATAAAGATAGATGTGAAACCTGAGGAGGAGGAAAAAGAAGTTGGGAAGCTAAAAGTGGAGGAACATCTACAGATCAGCACATGTAAGTAATAAAACTTTTTTAGCAAAGATTCCCCCATTCCCCCTGTTTCAGTCACTCTGCACATTTTGGTTTGTCTCATACTGTACACCCTACGAGGATGTCACTAACCTCTTTATTCGCAGACCCCAGGGGCACTATAGTGAAAAATGAGGAGGAGGAAGAAAACATACCTGTGAAGAATGAAGAGGAGGAAGTTCCTCTACGGATCAGGCCAGGTGAGCAAGTTTTCTATTACCTATATTGGGCCTCTCCACATGCCCTGTGTGTGTTATACATCTGCATTTAAGGTATTCTCTCTGCCAGGATGTTGGACATCTTAGCTGCGTGGTCTGGAGTCACACAATAATGTATGAGTGGGCTCTTCCCGTTTATTACCATTAGTGGTTCTAGTGCCAGATGCCATTTCAGGATGATAATTTGGCCATTGAGCCCCTTTTCTGACCCCGTCCTCATCAGCAGATAAGACTTATTAAGTGAGCAAGCTGGGTCATATAGAGTAGCATTGGATGAGATGTAGTCGGTAAGCAAGCTGGGTCCTACACAGGAGGGGTCGATTCAGAGCCTGGTGAGAAAACACTTCTTTTTTAGGAGAAAAAAATTGCAATTCATTTTCATTGGATTCGATGCAGAGCCAGGCGAGAATTCTCAGAAAACTGACTCTCACTTCCATTGTCTACTAGGGGTGTTAGAAAAAATACCATTTTGTGAATACTCACCTGTAAAATGGGTATTATAAGTATGTCACACACCCCGCTTCAAACATTAATATTTACACTTGGGTTAACCCACCTGTAGGTGGCGACGTTGCAGAGAAGTCTTGAAAAACGAGCCCCTCCCGGTCTATACATACCTGGGACCTCCCACTTATCTCCCAGTTTTCAAACAGCAGTAAAGACAAGGTACCAGAAAAAAACATTGGTAACCCTCAAACTGTAAACAAAACTTCACCATATAAAGATCCAGGATACCAAAAAGGGCGGGTGAAGCGGGGTGTGTGACATACTTATAATACCCATTTTACAGGTGAGTATTCACAAAATGGTATTATTCTAAGTATGTCACACACCCCGCTTCAAACATTAATATTTACACTTGGGACATCCAAAAGCAGTGTCCAGAAAGGGCGGGTATCCAACAAGGCAATAATGCAAAACTCAAACCACTGCAGCCTGCAGAACCTTGTGGCCAAACACAGCATCCGCTGAAGCCCGCACGTCAACCTTATAAAACTTGGAAAAAATGTGAACAGAAGACCAAGTAGC
Organism: Gastrophryne carolinensis; assembly: GCA_027917425.1. NCBI lineage: Eukaryota > Metazoa > Chordata > Amphibia > Anura > Microhylidae > Gastrophryne > Gastrophryne carolinensis. The sequence goes on along the minus strand of CM051237.1, from coordinate 30,509,267 downwards.
AGCCTTACAAACTCGTTCAACAGAAGCCTGGTGCTGAAAAGCCCAAGACGCCCCAACAGCACGAGTAGAATGAGCAGTGATACGGAAAGGGGGAGCCTTCCCCTTGGCAGAATAGGCCAACAACAGCCTGACGAATTCACTTGCTAATGGAAGACTTAGCCAGAGCCAAACCCTTCCTAGGCCCACAGGGCACCACGAAAAAAGCATCAGTTTTACGAAAAGGAGATGTAGTAAACAAATAGTACTTCACACAGCGTACCACATCCAAACAATGCAAAACCCTCTCCTTGTCATTCCTAGGCTTAAGACACAAGGAGACCACCTTAGGAAGAAAGTCCAGTTTGAAGTGGAAAACCACTTTGTCCTGATGCCTCTCAAAGTAAGGAGCCTGAATCGACAAGGCTGCCAACTCCGAAACGCGCCGAACCGAAGTGATTGCCACCAAAAAGGCAACCTTCTGAGTCAAAGTAGACAGAGCAATATCCTGCAAAGGCTCAAAAGGAGGAGCCTGCAGAGCAGAGAGAATCAATTTGAAATCCCAAACAGGGAGCAAAGGCTTCCTAGGAGGCCGCAAATGCGAGACCCCCTGGAAAAAAGTCTTGACCAAAGGATGAAGCGCAAAAGACTTTGAAAAAGACAGACAAGGCAGAAACTTGCCCCTTCAAAGTACTCAGCTGAAGACCAGAGTCCAGCCCCGATTGAAGAAATTCCAAAATCCTGGAAACAGAAAAGACCCGACAGGGCAAAGATCTAACCTCACACCAATCAATATAAGATCTCCAAGTCCTATAGTAGATGGTAGAAGAGGACCTGGCGCTAATAAGAGTCTGAATAACAGAGTCCAAAAGACCCTCCTCCCATAAGATGGAGGTTTCAGCAGCCAGGCCGTCACAGCCACGCAGTTGACCCTGTGTGAGAAGATCCGGCCGAAGAGGCAGATCGAACTGCTCCACCGCCAGACGAACGAGGTCTGCGAACCACACCCTCCTTGGCCACCTTGGAGCCACGAGAATGGCGGGAACCCCTTCCAGGGCCAGCTTTCGCAGCACCTTGCCTAGCATGGGGATTGGAGGAAACAGATAAAGGAACCCCAGGTCCCCCCAGCTCAGAGACATGGCATCCACCGCCAGAGCCAGAGGATCCTGAGAGAGCGACACGAATGTCGGAAGCTTGTAATTGTGACGAGAGGCAAATAGATCCACCTCCGGCGTCCCCCACCGGAGACAAAGCGACCGAAACACCTGGGGGTGGAGAGACCATTCCCCCCGGCGGGAAGAGCACCTGCTCAGAAAGTCCGCCTCCGTGTTTTCCACTCCTGGAATGTACACTGCCGAGATGCAAGGGACATGAGTCTCCGCCCAGGCTAGAATCAGAGACACCTCTCTGAGGGCACTCAGACTGCGAGTCCCTCCCTGGTGATTGATGTAAGCAACCGCCGTCCGATTGTCTGACCGAACCTGAAACGGCAAGCCCTGTAAATGCTGTGTCAAGTGAGACAGCACCAACCTGATGGCTCTCAGCTCCAGAACGTTGATGGGCAAGTGGGCCTCCTGAGGACCCCACCGCCCCCGGAACTGAAGATCCTTCCAGAAACCTCCCCATCCCGACAAACTGGCGTCCGTGGTGACAGTTTCCCAAAGAGGCGTCAGAAAGGACCTGCCCCTCAAGAGATTGTCCGAGACCATCCACCACTGAAGAGACTGCCGAACCCGGGAGGACATCTGGAAGGGCCGATCCAATGACCTCGAATCCCCTGAGCTCTGAGAAGGGTCATGCCCGCCAACACCTTGGTGAACACTCTTGGAGCCGAGGTAAGGCCGAACGGAAGAGCCACAAATTGAAAATGCCGATCTTCCACCACGAAGCGAAGAAACCTTTGGTGAGCCGGAAAGATAGGAATATGAAGGTAGGCATCCTTGATGTCTATGGACGTCATGAAGTCCCCCTGCCGAAGGCAGAACGCAGAGTTTCCATGCGAAACTTCCGGGGACGAATAAACACGTTGAGGAACTTCAGATCCAGAATGGGACGAACCGACCCGTCCTTCTTGGGCACTGTGAATAGATTGGAATAACACCCGCGGCCCACCTCCGAGGGAGGGACCGGACAGATGACTGCCATTTCCAGAAGATTCCTCACCGCCTCCTGGAGCCCCTGTGCGGCCAAAGGATCTGAGGGAACACGAGACCTGAAAAATCTTAGAGGAGGTCGGGACTCGAACTCCAGCTTGTAACCGGCCGACACCACCTCCCGGATCCACCTGTCCGAGACCGCCTGGTCCCACACCCGGGAGAAGTGTCGCAACCGTCCCCCCACCCGCAAGGGTGAGGGCGCCCCCTCATTGCTGAGCGGCCTTGGCAGCGGGTTTGGGTTTGGCACCCCAGGAGTGACCGGGACGGCCACGGCCTCTACCCCTGTTCCAGCTTGCACCTCTGGAGGCCGAAAAGCCCGCACCTCTGCCAGCTCTGGCTCCCCAAAAGGAGGGATTAAAAGAGGCCACCCCCCAAAAGGAACGACGAAGTTTCTTGCGCTGAGGTAACTTACCTCCCTTGGCAACTGAATCCAATTTCTCACCAAACAGGCGCAAACCCAAAAAGGGAAGAGCCGTAAGCGACTTCTTAGAATTAAAGTCAGCAGTCCATTGCCGCAACCACACCGACCATCGGATAGCCACCAACAAAGCCGTGGTCCTGCCACACATCACCATGGCGTCATCCTGAGTGGCTAGGACAAACGAAACAAAGGACTCACAACGTTTGAGAGCAAGAAACTCATCACAAGTAGGATCAAGGTCCGCACATAAATCCCTGACAATGGACCTAACCGCCAACAACAAAAGAATCTCCCCCTCTTCAGCCGGGGGCAATCTGACCAATCCAATGCCTCAATAACATCCACGTCTGAGTCCAGCAGAGGCGGGGACAAGTGTTTCCGCTTAGCCGGAGCCTTCTGAGCAACCACAGCGGAAAACATTTTCTCGAGGCTAGCCAACCGGGCGCATACCTCGGATTGCGAATCCCCACCCACAATACCAGAATCGATTCTTTCTCCCTAGTATCGATTCTGACTCCGCCCCCCCCCCCCCACACAGTTCGGTCCGGCTAGCTCTCCTCTTTACCCGGGGGGGGGTCTCCAATTGCCGCCCCCTCAGATCCCCTGCCTCCCTCCTCCAGCAATTGCCGCATCTGTCATCGGATCAGCAAGGGACTCTGGCAATCGAAGGTGAGTAAAGAAAAACATTTTTTTTAAAAGACCTTTTCTATATGTGTGGTGTTTTTATTTACTGTTAATCCCTTGTGAACTGGTAACAGATCTTTGTGACCCCTATACCAGTTCACAAGGCTCTGGGTCTTAACCCTGAGCCCCCCCATTGCCTGCCTCCCCAAAGCCCAGACCAGACGGCTTGCAGCCTGCAGGGCCAGGGACCACCAAAGCTGGCCCCTATGCCCTGTTCTACAAACCCCCACAGCTGGTACGGGCTGGTTATGCTGCGTAAGGGGAGATCCCACGCCATTTTTGGGGGGGATTTTTAAGGGTTTTTAACCCTTAAAATTTCCCCAAAAAATCTCTTTTTTTTTAAATAAAAAATAAAATTTAATTTAAAAAAATCACAATATATCGTCTTTGAGACAGAATTGGTATATATCTGGATATATCATATCGTCATACTTGTATCGCGATACGTATCGTATGGCCAGATTCTTGCCAGTTCACACCCCTATTGTCTGCTGGGTGGCTCGGAATCAGCCCAAAGGTAGACAATGAAAGTCAATGGCAGTTTTGTCTCCTAAAAAAGGAGTGAGAATTCTCCCCAGGCTCTGAATCGACTCGATAGTGAGAAAGCAAGCTGGGTCCTACCCAATAGCAGTGCATGAGACATAGTAAGGAAACAAGCTGGGTCCTACACAAGCGTAGTGTATGAGACATAGTAAGGAAGCAAGCTGGGTCCTACACAAGAGCAGTGCATGAGACATAGTAAGGAAGCAAGCTGGGTCCTATACAAGAGCAGTGCATGAGACATAGTAAGGAAGCAAGCTGGGTCCTACACAAGAGCAGTGCATGAGACATAGTAAGGAAGCAAGTTGGGTCCTATACAAGAGCAGTGTATGAGACATAGTAAGGAAGCAAGCTGGTCCTACACAAGAGCAGTGGATGATACATAGTAAGGAAGCAAGCTGGGTCCTACACAAGAGCAGTGCATGAGACATAGTAAGGAAGCAAGCTGGGTCCTACACAAGAGCAGTGCATGAGACATAGTAAGGAAGCAAGTTGGGTCCTATACAAGAGCAGTGGATGAGACATAGTAAGAAAGCAAACTGGGTCCTACACAAGAGCAGTGGATGAGACATAGTAAGAAAGCAAGCTGGGTCCTACACAAGCGTAGCGTAGTATATGAGACATAGTAAGGAAGCAAGTTGGGTCCTATACAAGAGCAGTGGATGCTCCATCACTAATATTTATACAAAATTATTCAGGGACCAGGAACCAATTTACAGCCCAGTTTAACCCTCTCATCATTATATAATAGTCAGCAAACAGGCACATTAATCCTGCACAGAAACTAGGGGCCTTAGGTTTTCTAATTTTTTATTAAATGCAAACTATGACATCAAAAATATATGGGTTTAGAAGGCTCTGAGGAGCTCTGAGGAACCTTTAACAGGAAAATCACACTTCTTTTTCTCCCCAGTCATTCCAAATATACTGGCTTTTCTGCAGGTGCTAGATTTAGGCCTTAAAGTGGACCAAAATGTGTAGAGCCTGAGTCGCTCTCCCAGTGGCATCCTGATTTGGGATTCCCAGCTTTGTGAAACTCCCGGATGCCCAGTAAAACTTACCTATCCACTATGTATTTAGCCAGATGAGTGCCTGCACCAGGCATATGTTAATGCCCAGCGTGGTCAGGCCCCTGCTAGAGGCTAGCAGGGATGTGGCTGAGGGCGCTGGGCTCCATTTGGCCTTTAGCCAACAAGACCTCTTGTCGGCTAAAAAAAATGCTGAATGGAGACGACCGTGCTGATTGACTTTGTGCCCGAGTATGTGCTGTTGGATCAGCGGTCAGGTAAGTTTTACTGGGGATCTGGGGGGTTCACACAGCTGTGCATCTAAAATCAAGATGCCCTGGGACATGGCCCAAAACTCACCGATTTTGGTCCACTTTAAGTGCTGAAAACCTTTTAGTCCGCAGATTCATTGTAGCTTTGCAAAGGGTGGAGGTCAATCGCAGTCGTTCAGTCTCCCCCCTGGAACCTATCATGGGTTCCAGAAGGGTTATTTTTGTTGATATCCAAATTACAGTATTAACCATGAGAACAGTTTTTTACTTTCAGCAATTTTGTTCATTCAGAAGAATTTGTGAAATTCAAGCCCTCTCCTCTAAGCCCCCCTTTTTAAGACATGGCGGTAAACTGACATATTATTTGGGGGTCCGGAACAGCCATGTGCCCAGGGTTCTTCCAGGGGTACCTTGGGCCTGAGCCCAAACCAAAATGGGCATAAGGGCTTGTAACTTTCAGGACCAGGGGCCGCACATGGCATGGCATCTGAGCCCAGGGTCACATGCCTTTATGCTTAGTGCCCAGGCTGATTGGCTTTTTAATCCGGACCTTCACTTTGAATAAGAGTCTAGCTTATATGTTTCCCCCACCCAGTACATACAGATTGCCCACATTAAAAATAATCCTACCTGTATCTATTGCATGTTCTGAGCATTTAATCATCCAAGATGGCAGCTCATGGAACATCAGGCAGCCTGCAAACAGGAAGTGCCTTCTGACTGTGCTGATCTGCATTCTGGGATTGCTGTCCTTTTCCTGACTCCAGCTCTGCTCTGTCTGAGCAAAGCACAGCTATAACCCGCCCCCCCTGTACTGTATCCCACTCTCCTCTCCTCAGTAAGTGTGATGCTTCTGAGTCAAGATGGCGGCGCCCATATCCTAAAGTCCTGAACAGAGTTGCAGCCCAGTGGGGGAAATAATAATAAGTGACTAAAAACTTAAAATATATTAATTTTAGATGCTGGGGAATCGTTTTTTAAGGGTTTGGGCTTTTCAATAAATCATGGTGAAGGTCCGGTTTAAATACAAAGGAACCGAAAACAAAGTCCCACTGTCAATTTCACTGCTCTGGTTAAAGTAGCATTCACCTAAACAATGAAATAAAAAAAAAATATCAAAAAACATTGTTAGATAAAAATTGTATCTAACGAAAAATGCCCAAAAAATAAAAAATAAGTGGAAAAAAGAACGCTGTCAGTTTCAATGGTAAAGTTTGCTCTGAATCTTTATGTCTTTATTGCTGATCTTAAAACATTTTCTTTATGATTTCAGCAGACCCTGTTTTATATCTAGCTTGTGAAACAGAGCAGAATTGCAATTTAAGCTTTTCCCTCTATTTTCCTCTTTAGGTAGAGCTAGCCAAAATATTTGGGCCAAACATGTTATCTCTCCAGATGCTAAAAGAGAAGATGACGTCACAGCAAAGTCTCCAGGAGAACGGAGTACTTCAAACCATCATGCGTACCCCACACATCTCCTGTCTCACCCCTCTACACAGGAGTGTTATATGAATGTTCTCACCCATCATACAGCTCCTAGTTCTAAGATGCCATATTCATGTTCTAAATGTGGGAAATGTTTTACTAACAGATCAGACCTTATCAGACATAAAAAAGCTCATACAGGGGAGACGCCATATACATGTTCTGAATGTGGGAAAGGTTTTACTAACAAATCACACCTTAACAGACATAAAAGAGTTCATACAGGGGAGAAGCCATATTCATGTTGTGAATGTGGAAAGGGCTTCCCTGACAAATCAGAGCTTATCAGACATGAAAGAGTTCATACAGGGGAGAAGCCATATTCATGTTCTGAATGTGGGAAATGTTTCTCTCACAAATCAGCCCTTACTGGACATGAACGAGTTCATACAGGGGAGATTACATATTCCTGTTCTGAATGTGGTAAAAGATTTATTAACAAATCAAACCTTAGCAGACATGAAAGGGTTCATACAGGCGAGAAGCCATATTCATGTTCTGAATGTGGGAAATGCTTTTCTCAGAAATCAGACCTTATTGCACATGAAAGAATTCATACAGGGGAGAAGCCATATTCCTGTTCTGAATGTGGGAAATGTTTCTCTCACAAATCAGCCCTTACTGGACATGAACAAGTTCATACAGGGGAGATTACATATTGCTGTTCTGAATGTGGTAAAAGATTTATTAACAAATCAAACCTTAGCAGACATGAAAGGGTTCATACAGGCGAGAAGCTATATTCATGTTCTGAATGTGGAAAAGGTTTCACTGACAAATCACATCTTATGAGGCATGAAAGAGTTCATACAGGCGAGAAGCCATATTCATGTTGTGAATGTGGGAAAACCTTCTCTGACAAATCAGACCGTATCATACATGAACGAATTCATACAGGGGAGAAGCCACATTCATGTTCTGAATGTGGTAAATGTTTCTCTCGGAAATCAGCCCTTATCGGACATAAAAGAATTCATACTGGGGAAAAGCCATTTTCCTGTTCTGTATGTGGAAAATATTTCTCTCGCAAATCATACCTTATCACACATGAAAGAGTTCATACAGGAGAAAGGCCATAGTCTTGTTCTGGGAAATGTTTTCTCAGAAATCACACATGAAAGAGTTCATACAGTTGGGATCATGTTCTAAATATGGGAAATGCCTTTCAGTGAATGCTAATTGTGATTGTTCTTATATGAATTATTTCTAAAGCCAAATCAGGATATTCATCAGATTTGGTCTCATATGAAGCATTGCATTATATGGAATCTGATGGACAATAGTCTTTAGGGGTGGGCAGGTGCTATACCAGCCAATGTATGTGAGGAACAGAGATGTGCCTTATGCCCAGGACGTCCATTTTGTGTACATCCCTATAATTCATTTAGGCAGGTGTTACTGTTATTGGCAGTGATAGCTTCAGATTTCAGTCATGTCAAGATGAAATACAAAATCAAAATGAGAGAAGAAAAACACAGTAACAGTGGGAAAGAAGGGAAGGATCTGGTGAGAGAGATGTTACCTGAAAAAGCAGGGGGGGGGGTTCTTAAATGCTCAAGAGAAAGAATTTGTTTTAGTATAATAAAATTTTATTGGTTTCCAAAGCAAGGGGAAAAAGGGGGGGGGGGGGTGTTGTACAACAAATTTTCACAGATGAAAGACTTTGTTTTATTTAATTTGCGGTGGATGTTAGCTTTGTGCATTCGTGTGTTTCCTGACAACCAAGGATACCAGGTGGTCCAGAAAGTCTGCGAACGTAAGGTTATTATATATTCATTTATTACATTGATTATTGTAATACAAATATGATATCTTACTTATCACGAATAGTCAGTTGAATGTGTAAAATGGATTAGAATTAAAACTTAGAAAAACAATCATAAATTATATTCCAGTTCTTTATAATATATTATAATATTTATTTATTATAAACATAATGTACCATAATGAGCCCACTGTAGGTGACACTTATACAGTAACTCACAAAAGTATCTCACCCATTATTTTTTTGTAAATATGTAACAACACTAAAGATCAGACACAGATACAATGGAATGTAGTCAGTATACAGTTTGTATAACTGTGAATTTGGTGTGTCCTCAAAACAACACAGATAACACAAAGTCAGGCAACAAAAATGGTAGAAGGGCTAAAACTTAAAACTTATCAGGAAAGACTTAAAGAACTTAATTTTTACAGTCTGGAGGAAAGAAGGGAGAGGGGGACATGATGGAGACCTTTAAATATGTGAAAGGATGCAATAAGATTGAGGAGGGAAGTGATTTTAAGAAGAAACTTAATGATAGAAGAAGGGGGCCCAACCTGAAGCTAGTCAGAGGGAGGATCAGGAGCAATGTTAGAAAATATTATTGTCAGGTCCCGTGGGACGCCCACCTTCCAATTAAGTCTGCAACCCCCAATCTCCGCTGCTAGCTTCGCCTATAGACAAGCCCCCGTTTGCCAGGACGCTGAACACGCCTCACCGGGCACGGTTGCCCCCAGGACTTTTTAGCACAAAGGATGCAGACTTATGCAGGGGAAGGCAAACGAACCAGGAACGAGACTGGGTAAGGTCAAACAAGCAGAGGTCATACACGGCAGATCAGTCCAAAGAAGCGCAGTACAGGAGGATGAGACAGAAGAATAGTCGAGTCGAGCCAAAGGTCAAACCGGGGAATCACAGGTACGCAGTACAGAGGAGCAGGCAAAATCGTGGTCAGGAAAACAGGCTAAGGTCGGTCCAGGCAGCGATCAAGGATGGTCATACACGGCAAGATAACGTAGACGGAACAGACACCAATTCACACCCAGCAGCACGCTATCACGGGCAAGGATCAAATGTAATGGGAACACCTTTATAGGAAGTGGCCGACCAGACTGAGGGACATGATTGGTGCAGACTAGGAACCTAGGGCTGATTGCCCCATTCAAACTAAAGGGCGTTCCGCCCAAAACAAACCTTGGGCTCATTGGCCCTAAACTGATTACCTCCGGCGGGCGCGCTGTGTGCAGCGCCGCCGGAGGGCATAAATCCTGAGTGCTCGCGTGCACGTGCGAGCACGATCCTGGGCGTCAGGAGTGCGCCGCAATGCCGGGGACGCAGCCGCTCCAGGCGCCGCTCGCGACGGAACTGCCCGAGCCGCGGTGGTCAGGGGCGGTGGTGGTGCCGAGCGGCGGTCAGGGGCGGAAGCCGCCGCCTGCCGAGGACGCCGCCCTGCCAGCGCTCCGTCCGACCGACCGCAGCCGGCGCGGGACCGAAGGCCGGGTGAGTGGCTCGTGATCCCCGTGACAATTATTTTATAGAAGGAGCAGTAGATGCTGGGAACAAACTTCCAGCAGAGGTAGTTGAAAAATCGACAGTCAGTGAACGTGCACATGCCTGGGATAAGCCTCCATCTATCCTAAGATAAAGAGGACATACAGTATAGACATAAGAGCAGACTAGATGGAGCGTATGCTCTCCTACCGTCAACCTTCTATGTTTTTTTTAAGTTAAATAATGTCTAAACCCCCAACAACCCCCTAAAAAATTATTTTCCAGCACTGCCTTAACTCTCTTGGGCATGGAGGTCACTAGAACTTCACAGTTTGCCACAGGTTCTACGCCTTCATGAGCTGATGGATGTTAGAGACCTTTTGTTTGAGGATGGCCCACAGATGCTCAATAGGGTTCAGGTCAGGAGACATGCTTGGTCAGTCCAGCACCTTTACCCACAGCTACTTTAGCAAGGCAATGGTTGTCTTGGAGGTGTGTTTGGGGTTGTTATGTCATGTTGGAATATTGCCCTGCAACTTCATTTTCAAAGGGAAGGGGATCGTGCTGTGGTTCATTATGTCACAGTACATGTTGCTATTCATGGTTTCCTCAATAAACATACAGCCTCCTTACAGCCAGCAGCACTCATGCAGCCACAAACCATGACACCCCCACCATAATGCTTGACTGTAGGCAAGACACACTTGTCTTTGTACTCACCTGGTTGCCACCACACACGCCTGACACTTTTTGAACCAAATGCATTTATCTTTCTTTTATATCATCTTTAGAAGAGGCTTCCTTCTGGGATGACAGCCACGCAGAACAGTTTGATGCAGGGTGTAATGGTCTGAGCACTTACAGGCCTCTACAGCAATGCTGGCAGCACTCATACATCTATTATAAAAAGACAACCTTTGGATATGACACCGAGTGTGCACTCAACTTCTATGGTGGAGCATGGCAAAGCCTGTTCTTAGTGGGACCTGTCTTATTTAACCACTGTATGTGTCGAGCTTCCTGGCTACAACCATGGATAGGGCTGAGCAGAGCTCCAGGTGTGGAGGTGCAGCGAAGCAAATAAGTCCAAAGAACAAATCAGAATTCCGGGCTGGTGGCAGACAGGCAAAGTCCAATGAATAAATTCGAGTTCAGGGGCTGGCAGCAAACAGGCAAAGTCCAATGAATAAATTCGAATTCAGGGGCTGGCAGCAGACAGGCAAAGTCCAATGAATAAATTCGAGTTCAGGGGCTGGCAGCAAACAGGCAAAGTCCAATGAATAAATTCGAGTTCAGGGGCTGGCAGCAGACAGGCAAAGCCCAATGAATACATTTGAGTTCAGGGGCTGGAAGCAAACAGGCAAAGTCCAATGAATTAATTCGAGTTCAGGGGCTGGCAGCAACAGGCACAGTCCAATGAATAAATTTGAGTTCAGGGGCTGGCAGCAGACAGGCAAAGTCCAATGAATAAATTTGAGTTCAGGGGCTGGCAGCAGACAGGCAAAGTCCAATGAATAAATTCGAGTTCAGGGGCTGGCAGCAAACAGGCAAAGTCCAATGAATAAATTCGAGTTCAGGGGCTGGCAGCAGACAGGCAAAGCCCAATGAATACATTTGAGTTCAGGGGCTGGAAGCAAACAGGCAAAGTCCAATGAATTAATTCGAGTTCAGGGGCTGGCAGCAACAGGCACAGTCCAATGAATAAATTTGAGTTCAGGGGCTGGCAGCAGACAGGCAAAGTCCAATGAATAAATTTGAGTTCAGGGGCTGGCAGCAGACAGGCAAAGTCCAATGAATAAATTTGAGTTCAGGGGCTGGCAGCAACAGGCACAGTCCAATGAATTAATTTGAGTTCAGGGGCTGGCAGCAAACAGGCAAAGTCCAATGAATAAATTTGAGTTCAGGGGCTGGCAGCAACAGGCACAGTCCAATGAATAAATTCGAGTTCAGAGGCTGGCAGCAAACAGGCAAAGTCCAATGAATTAATTCGAGTTCAGGGGCTGGCAGCAACAGGCACAGTCCAATGAATAAATTCGAGTTCAGGGGCTGGCAGCAGACAGGCAAAGTCCAATGAATAAATTTGAGTTCAGGGGCTGGCAGCAACAGCCACAGTCCAATGAATAAATTCGAGTTCAGGGGCTGGCAGCAAACAGGCAAAGTCCAATGAATTAATTCGAGTTCAGGGGCTGGCAGCAAACAGGCAAAGTCCAATAAATAAATTCGAGTTCAGGGGCTGGCAGCAAACAGGTAAAGTCCAATGAATAAATTCGAGTTCAGGAGCTGGCAGCAACAGGCACAGTCTAATGAATAAATCCGTGTCGAAACCATGTAATCTGTCCAAGGGTTAATCCAGGAAATCAATCAGGAAACTCAGGTAACAGGGAAACCGATAACACAGCAATGAAAACAGGCCAGCTGCTCATTTTAATAGTGCTGTCAATAAAGCTGGGAGGGACGTCTCAGAGTATGAGTGAGGTCACTTACTGTCCATTCAGACCAATGGAAACCAAGCAAGCCCAAGAGCTTACACTCTAGGCTTCGTGCACTTGCAGTTTGCTGAACGCCAGGCGGCAGTGTTGAGCAGGGCAATAGATGAAGAGCCAGATCCATTGCAAACACTCAAGCTGCATGCAGACAGCGGTGGATACGGGCGCCGCCATCTTGACTCAGAAGCATCACACTTACTGAGGAAAGGAGAGGGGGATAAAGTACAGGGGGGCGGGTTATAGCTGTGCTTTGCACAGACAGAGCAGAGCTGGGGTCAGAAAAGGGTCAGCAATCCCAGAATGCAGAGAGACACAGTCAGAAGGCACTTCCTGTTTGCAGGCTGCCTGATGTTTCATGAGCCGCCATCTTGGATGTTTAATGGCTCATAACATGCAGTAGATGCAGGTAGGATGATTTTTAATGTGAGAAATCTGTATGTACAGGGTGTGGGAAACATATAAGATAGGCTCTTATTCAGGGTGAAGGTCCGGATTAATGTGAGCAATCTGTATGTACAGGGTGCGGGAAACATATAAGATAGGCTCTTATTCAGGGTGAAGGTCCGGATTAATGTGAGCAATCTGTATGTACAGGGTGGGGGAAACATATAAGATAGGCTCTTATTCAGGGTGAAGGTCTGCTTTAAATATGTCACAAAACAATAGTGACAGAGCGCCCCGGCATACTCTGGCTGAGGTGCAGAGCCAGGTAAAAACTACAGCAATCATGGGATGCTCCTGTAACGTGATACAATGCAGTGAGGGGAAAACCTAGGTTTAGGTCAGCTTTGATGTGCGCAGGACGGTTGTTTCCTGTCCCCTGTGACACAGCACAGCCTGACCTGTCACATGATCCCGCCACTAAAACCAGGCAAACTGTCACAATCCCCAGAGGCCCGTTCATCAGCGCAGGCCCGGTGCAACTGCATCATAGCGTTAATGGTAATCTGTTCCTGGTCCAAATGAATGGAGAGCATCGGTGGAGGTCCGCTTTAAGAATGCTGGTGCTCCCTCTGGCTGAATGAGAATTATTGACGACACTTATTATGGGTGACGTCACACCGCCACAGCTACGCGTATTGCCTAGCACTGACTTCGTCAGGACCCACCAATACTGCCCCTAAAATTGAGAGCACGGGGTGTGCTGAGGAGAGGGGGGCCCGGGCAATCACCCACTACTCCAGCAGGCCAGTCCTAGCCTATCTATAGCCACCCCACACATACCTGTCGCCATGGAAACCCATTCAGTCACCTCTCCATTCTGCCACATCTGCAGGGCTACAGCTGATCGGCCGGTCACGTGATCAGGACTAACAACAGACGTGCGTCTCGGCCCGGTCGTCAAGGTGATACAAGCGCACGCCCCGCCCCCTCTCTGTATGATAGAAGCCATAAAAGTAAATTATAGGACGAGCAGAAGCCTCGGTGTTACCTGAGCGGCGCTGCGCACTCCTCCCTCCTCTAAGGCAAGATGGCCGCTGCTGTTTTCACCCTAGCGTCCAGCTACAGGAAAATGGCCGCCACCGGAGACACATTCCCGTCCTGAGCGCTCACACATTGTACACACTAGGAATATGAGGAATGTCTACATTCTCCGGTTGGGGAGGTAAGTTCAGCTATAGAGACCTGAAGAGAAGCGGGACACGGAGGTTTGCGAGTCCGCAGTGGCGGCCATTTTCCTTTAGCTTACAAATACAATGCTTGCGCCGCTGGTATGAGGCGGCCATGTTTGTGTAGGCCGGGAATGTGGCACCAACCTGTGAGGTAAGGCCTTACTTCTCCTCCTTACTTCACCCGGCCGCTTTCCACCATAGTATATATATATATATATATATATCGCTTTCCATCCATATTACCTAATTATGTCATGTTGTATGTTATCTCTTGCCTCTCTTCTACCCCCTCTTGGCTCTCTTCTGCCCCCTCTTGGCTCTCTTCTGCCCCCTCTTGCCTCTCTTCTGCCCCCTCTTGGCTCTCTTCTGCCCCCTCTTGCCTCTCTTCTACCTCCTCTTGCCTCTCTACTGCCCCCTCTTGCCTATGTTCTGCCCCCTCTTGCCTCTCTTCTGCCCCCTCTTGCCTCTCTTCTGCCCCCTCTTGCCTCTCTTCTGCCTCCTCTTGCTTCTCTTCTGCCTCCTCTTGCTTCTCTTCTGCCCCCTCTTGCTTCTCTTTTTGCCTCCTCTTGCCTATGTTCTGCCCCCTCTTGCCTATGTTCTGCCCCCTCTTGCCTCTCTTCTGCCTCCTCTTGCTTCTCTTCTGCCCCCTCTTGCTTCTCTTCTGCCCCCTCTTGCTTCTCTTCTGCCTCCTCTTGCCTCTCTTCTGCCCCCTCTTGCTTCTCTTCTGCCTCCTCTTGCCTCTCTTCTGCCCCCTCTTGCCTCTCTTCTGCCCCCTCTTGCCTATGTTCTGCCTCCTCTTGCTTCTCTTCTGCCCCCTCTTGCCTATGTTCTGCCCCCTCTTGCCTATGTTCTGCCTCCTCTTGCCTATGTTCTGCCTCCTCTTGCTTCTCTTCTGCCCCCTCTTGCCTATGTTCTGCCTCCTCTTGCTTCTCTTCTGCCCCCTCTTGCCTATGTTCTGCCCCCTCTTGCCTATGTTCTGCCCCCTCTTGCCTCTCTTCTGCCCCCTCTTGCCTCTCTTCTGCCCCCTCTTGCCTCTCTTCTGCCCCCTCTTGCCTATGTTCTGCCTCCTCTTGCTTCTCTTCTGCCCCCTCTTGCCTCTCTTCTGCCCCCTCTTGCCTATGTTCTGCCTCCTCTTGCTTCTCTTCTGCCCCCTCTTGCCTCTCTTCTGCCCCCTCTTGCCTATGTTCTGCCTCCTCTTGCCTCTCTTCTGCCCCCTCTTGCTTCTCTTCTGCCTCCTCTTGCTTCTCTTCTGCCCCCTCTTGCTTCTCTTCTGCCTCCTCTTGCCTCTCTTCTGCCCCCTCTTGCCTCTCTTCTGCCCCCTCTTGCCTCTCTTCTGCCCCCTCTTGCCTCTCTTCTGCCCCCTCTTGCCTATGTTCTGCCTCCTCTTGCTTCTCTTCTGCCCCCTCTTGCCTCTCTTCTGCCCCCTCTTGCCTATGTTCTGCCTCCTCTTGCTTCTCTTCTGCCCCCTCTTGCCTCTCTTCTGCCCCCTCTTGCCTATGTTCTGCCTCCTCTTGCCTCTCTTCTGCCCCCTCTTGCTTCTCTTCTGCCTCCTCTTGCTTCTCTTCTGCCCCCTCTTGCTTCTCTTCTGCCCCCTCTTGCTTCTCTTCTGCCCCCTCTTGCTTCTCTTCTGCCCCCTCTTGCTTCTCTTCTGCCTCCTCTTGCTTCTCTTCTGCCCCCTCTTGCTTCTCTTCTGCCTCCTCTTGGAGGAGGCGGAGCTTTACAGCTAAAACAAGGGCCGTTATCTGGGATTAGAGTGATGTAGGAGCAGTGAAAATTGGCAAAAGGTGCTCTTCATGGGGGGAGCAATTTTGGGGATCCTAGTTAAAAATGTGAGTTTTGGTCCGCTTTAAACCGGACCAGCATGATTTAATGAAAAGGCCCAACTCTTAAAACAGCATCTAAAGTTAATATATTTCAAATTATTAGTCACTTATTTTTCTTTCCCCCACCGGGCTGCAACTCTGTTCAGGACTCTAGGATACGGATGCCGCCATCTTGCCTCAGTAGCATCACACACTGAGGAGAGGAGAGGGGGATAAAGTGCAGGGGGCGGGGTTATAGCTGTGCTTCGCACATACAGAGCAAAGCTGAAGGTCAGGGAAAGGACAGCAATCCCAGAATGCAGAGAGACACAGTCAGAAGACATGATGATGTTTAAAGGCTCATAACATGCAGTTGATGCAGGTAGGATGATTATTAATGTGAGCAATCTGTATGTACAGGGGGGGAAACATATAAGATAGACTCTTATTCAGGGTGACGGTGTGGATTAATGTGGGCAATCTGTAAGTACAGGGGGGGAAACATATAAGATAGGCTCTTATTCAGGGTGAAGGTCCGGATTAATGTGAGCAATCTGTATGTACAGGGTCTGGGAAACATATAAGATAGGCTCTTATTCAGGGTGACGGTGCGGATTAATGTGAGCAATCTGTAAGTACAGGGTGTGGGAAACATATAAGATAGGCTCTTATTCAGGGTGAAGGTCTGGATTATTGTGAGCAATCTGTATGTACAGGGGGGAAACATATAAGATAGGCTCTTATTCAGGGTGAAGGACCGGATTAATGTGGGCAATCTGTATGTACAGGGTCTGGGAAACATATAAGATAGGCTCTTATTCAGGGTGACGGTGCGGATTAATGTGGGCAATCTGTATGTACAGGGGGGATACATATAAGATAGACTCTTATCCAGGGTGACGGTGCGGATTAATGTGGGCAATCTGTATGTACAGGGGGGGAAACATATAAGATAGGCTCTTATTCAGGGTGAAGGACCGGATTAATGTGGGCAATCTGTATGTACAGGGTGTGGGAAACATATAAGATAGGCTCTTATTCAGGGTGAGGGTCTGGATTAATGTGAGCAATCTGTATGTACAGGGTGTGGGAAACATATAAGATAGGCTCTTATTCAGGGTGAAGGTCCGGATTAATGTGAGCAATCTGTATGTACAGGGTGTGGGAAACATATAAGATAGGCTCTTATTCAGGGTGAGGGTCTGGATTAATGTGAGCAATCTGTATGTACAGGGTGTGGGAAACATATAAGATAGGCTCTTATTCAGGGTGAAGGTCCGGATTAATGTGAGCAATCTGTATGTACAGGGTGTGGGAAACATATAAGATAGGCTCTTATTCAGGGTGAAGGTCTGGATTAATGTGGGCAATCTGTATGTACAGGGTGTGGGAAACATATAAGATAGGCTCTTATTCAGGGTGAAGGTCCGGATTAATGTGGGCAATCTGTATGTACAGGGGGGGGGGACATATAAGATAGGCTCTTATTCAGGGTGAAGGTCCGGATTAAGTGTGTGCTCAGACCCTTCAGCTCTGTGTGGATGCTGGTGGGATATCTTACTACTTGTCTGAGGTTCCAGAGGGTGATATGATTTCATGTGTTCCAGAGTGACAGCTACAGAGCCAGGACACCAGAATCTGTCTAATGGAGGATCAGCATCTCCTCCCATCACATGGTAAGAGGAGTCCTTATCTGATTACAGGAGGTTTCACTGCTCTTCTGACTCCCATCACTGAGCCTCGCCCGCCTCGTTACTGCAGACACACACTAATGATCTCACTCTCGTGCTTATTCACAGCCCACAGAGACACTATTGTGAGAATTGTGAAAACTGAGGAGGAATTCCCTCTACAGTTCAGCTCAGGTGAGTAATAAACCTTCTATAGCAAGGATTCCCCCGTTTCCCTTGTTTTAGTCACACCACACACTCTGGTTTCTCTCATACAGCTTATTACAAGGGCCTCACTCTCATCTTTATTCACAGACCCTGGAGGCACTATAAAGATAGATGTGACACCTGAGGAGGAGGAAAAAGAAGTTGGGAAGCTAAAAGTGGAGGAACATCTACAGATCAGCACATGTAAGTAATGCAAGAATCCAATGTTGCTGGTGCACTCTTACAAATGCATTATTGGTGGGTGCCAGAGCCGCGGTGGCGCCGCTGTGTATCCAAGTAGATAAATAGGCACGGCACTCCAAAGCATAAGTATAAATGCTTATATTCTATCACAGCAATAATAGTTCCAATCACACACAAGGAACAAAAGGTATAGTCCATATCATGGCCAAAAAGACAGTCTCTTATATCCAACGTTTCGGGGGTCAGGAGCCCCCTTTATCAAGGAGGACTGTAAACCGGTATGTGTGGTATCCCCCATCTATATATACATACTTAACAGCCACATTCAAAAACTCCCGCCTGACGTCACAGTGACGTCAGTGGGGTGTTTGATGTATATGCCCCATATCTTATACCTAATTATTATGTATACTAAGCATAAATACATGAAAAATAATAAAGATGGGGCAGTGACTACTTACCCGCACCCGTCGGGACTCCAAGTCCCGGGAGTCCCGTCACCGCCAACCGCCGCTCGCTATACTGGCGGGCGGCGGCTTCCCCGTCTGTCAGCGGGGACAGAGAGCCGGCAGCCGGGCTCGAAAAAGCTGCCTGGTAACCGATGACGCGGCGGGAGCCTCTGCCACCGGCCCGTGAGACAGAGACAGACAGCGTCTGTCAAAACACCGCAGCCTCTATACAGAAGCTGCGGCGCGTAGAAGACCGGAAGACCGTAGAAAACTGGAGTTGACACACAGAAAGAGACACACACACACACACACACACACACACACACACACACACACACAGGGACACACACACACACACACAGGGACACACACACACACACAGGGACACACACACACACACACACAGGGACACACACACACACAGGGACACACACACACACAGGGACACACACACACAGGGACACACACACACACACACACACACACACAGGGACACACACACACACACACACACAGGGACACACACACACACACACACACACACAGGGACACAGACACACACACAGGGACACACACACACACACAGGGACACACACACACACAGGGACACACACACACACACAGGGACACACACACACACACAGGGACACACACACAGGGACACACACACACACACACAGGGACACACACACAGGGACACACACACACACACAGGGACACACACACACACACACACACAGGGACACACACACACACACAGGGACACACACACACACAGGGACACACACACACACACACACACAGGGACACACACACACAGGGACACACACACACACAGGGACACACACACACAGGGACACACACACACACAGGGACACACACACACACACACACACACAGGGACACACACACACACACAGGGACACACACACACAGGGACACACACACACACACACACACACAGGGACACACACACACAGGGACACACACACACACACAGGGACACACACACACACACAGGGACACACACACACACACAGGGACACACACACAGGGACACACACACACACACACAGGGACACACACACACAGGGACACACACACACAGGGACACACACACACACAGGGACACACACACACACAGGGACACACACACACAGGGACACACACACACAGGGACACACACACACACACACAGGGACACACACACACACACAGGGACACACACACAGGGACACACACACACAGGGACACACACACACACACACAGGGACACACACACACACACAGGGACACACACACACACAGGGACACACACACACACACACACACAGGGACACACACACACACACAGGGACACACACACACACACACACAGGGACACACACACACACACACACACACAGGGACACACACACACACACACACAGGGACACACACACACACACACACACAGGGACACACACACACAGGGACACACACACACACAGGGACACACACACACAGGGACACACACACACAGGGACACACACACACACACACACAGGGACACACACACACAGGGACACACACACACACACACAGGGACACACACACACAGGGACACACACACACACAGGGACACACACACACAGGGACACACACACACAGGGACACACACACACACACACACACACAGGGACACACACACACAGGGACACACACACACAGGGACACACACACACAGGGACACACACACACACACAGGGACACACACACACACACAGGGACACACACACACACAGGGACACACACACACAGGGACACACACGGACACACACACACACAGGGACACACACACACAGGGACACACACACACACACACAGGGACACACACACACAGGGACACACACACACACAGGGACACACACACACAGGGACACACACACACAGGGACACACACACACACACACACACAGGGACACACACACACAGGGACACACACACACAGGGACACACACACACACACAGGGACACACACACACACACAGGGACACACACACACACACAGGGACACACACACACACAGGGACACACACACACAGGGACACACACGGACACACACACACACAGGGACACACACACACACACACACAGGGACACACACACACAGGGACACACACACACAGGGACACACACGGACACACACACACACAGGGACACACACACACACACACAGGGACACACACACAGGGACACACACACACACACACAGGGACACACACACACACACACACACACAGGGACACAGACACACACAGGGACACACACACACACAGGGACACACACGGACACACACACACACAGGGACACACACACACACAGGGACACACACACACACACACACAGGGACACACACACAGGGACACACACACACACAGGGACACACACGGACACACACAGGGACACACACACACACAGGGACACACACGGACACACACACACACAGGGACACACACACACACACACAGGGACACACACACACACACACACACACACACACACACACAGGGACACACACACACACACACAGGGACACACACACACACACACACAGGGACACAGACACACACAGGGACACACACACACACAGGGACACACACGGACACACACACACACAGGGACACACACACACAGGGACACACACACACACACAGGGACACACACACACACACACAGGGACACACACACAGGGACACACACACACACACAGGGACACACACACACACACACAGGGACACACACACACACACACACACACAGGGACACACAGGGACACACACACACACAGGGACACACACACACACAGGGACACACACACACACACAGGGACACACACACACACACACACAGGGACACACACACACAGGGACACACACACACAGGGACACACACGGACACACACACACACAGGGACACACACACACACACACAGGGACACACACACACAGGGACACACACACACACACAGGGACACACACACACACACACAGGGACACACACACAGGGACACACACACACACACACAGGGACACACACACACACAGGGACACACACACACACACACAGGGACACACAGGGACACACACACACACACAGGGACACACACACACACACACACACACAGGGACACACACACACACACAGGGACACACACACACAGGGACACACACACACAGGGACACACACGGACACACACACACACAGGGACACACACACACACACACAGGGACACACACACACAGGGACACACACACACAGGGACACACACGGACACACACACACACAGGGACACACACACACACAGGGACACACACACACACACACAGGGACACACACACAGGGACACACACACACACACACACACAGGGACACACACATAGGGACACACACACACACACAGGGACACACACACACACAGGGACACACACACAGGGACACACACACAGGGACACACACACACACACACAGGGACACACACGGACACACACACACACAGGGACACACACACACAGGGACACACACACAGGGACACACACACACACACAGGGACACACACACACACACAGGGACACACACACAGGGACACACACACACACAGGGACACACACACACACAGGGACACACACACACACACAGGGACACACACACACACAGGGACACACACACAAAGGGACACACACAGGGACACACACAGGGACACACACAGGGACACACACAGGGACACACACACACACAGGGACACACACAGGGACACACACACACACAGGGACACACACACACACAGGGACACACACACACACACAGGGACACACACACACACACAGGGACACACACAGGGACACACACACACACACACACACACACACACAGGGACACACACACACACACAGGGACACACACACACACACACACAGGGACACACACACACACACAGGGACACACACACACACACACACAGGGACACACACACACACAGGGACACACACACACACAGGGACACACACACACACAGGGACACACACACACACACACACACACACACACAGAGACACACACACACACACAGGGACACACACACACAGGGACACACACACACACACAGGGACACACACACAGGGACACACACACACACACACACACACACAGGGACACACACACACACACACACACACAGGGACACACACACACACAGGGACACACACACACACACACACACACAGGGACACACACACACACACACAGGGACACACACACACACAGGGACACACACACACACACACACACACAGGGACACACACACACACACACAGGGACACACACACACACACACAGGGACACACACACACACAGGGACACACACACACACAGGGACACACACACACACAGGGACACACACACACACACACACACACACACACACACACAGAAAGAGACACACACACACACAGGGACACACACACACACAGGGACACACACACACACACAGGGACACACACACACACACAGGGACACACACACAGGGACACACACACACACACACAGAAAGAGACACACACACACACACAGGGACACACACACACACAGGGACACACACACACAGGGACACACACACACACACACACACAGGGACACACACACACACACACACACACAGGGACACACACACACACAGAGACACACACACACACACACACAGGGACACACACACACACACACACAGGGACACACACACACACACACACAGGGACACACACACACACAGGGACACACACACACACAGGGACACACACACACACAGAGACACACACACACACAGGGACACACACAGGGACACACACACACACACACACAGGGACACACACACACACACACACACAGGGACACACACACACACACAGGGACACACACACACAGAGACACACACACACACACACACACACAGGGACACACACAGGGACACACACAGGGACACACACACACACACACACACACACACAGGGACACACACACACACAGGGACACACACACACACACACACACAGGGACACACACACACAGGGACACACACACACACACACACACACACACACACAGGGACACACACACACACAGGGACACACACACACACACACACACAGGGACACACACACACACAGGGACACACACACACACAGGGACACACACACACACACACACACAGAGACACACACACAGAAAGAGACACACACACACACACACACCATACCACCCAAGTGTCCCTGATTTGGAGGGACTGTCCCTCTTTGAAGCTCATGCCCCCATGTCCCTCGTTGTTCTCCTTTGTCCCTCTTTGAGGTGTAACATGCAGATCTGCATTAATAAATGATTCATTCCCCTATTCAAAGTGTTTCTATTGTTGTAAGTATTACACCCCATCTCCTATCCATTCCTTAGTGAGGAATGGGCTCCACGGGCCTGTCAGCATCCCTGGGTGGCGGTGCGAGCCCATATAGGGCTCACGGGGGCAGGCAATAGATAGTAGTGAACATGTAAGTAATAAAACTTTTCTAGCAAAGATTCCCCCATTCCCCCTGTTTCAGTCACTCTGCACATTTTGGTTTGTCTCATACTGTACACCCTACGAGGATGTCACTAACCTCTTTATTCGCAGACCCCAGGGGCACTATAGTGACTAATGTGAAAAATGAGGAGGAGGCAGAAAACATACCTGTGAAGAATGAAGAGAAGGAAGTTCCTCTATGGATCAGGCCAGGTGAGCAAGTTTTCTATTACCTATATTGGGCCTCTCCACATGCCCTGTGTGTGTTATACATCTGCATTTAAGGTATTCTCTCTGCCAGGATGTTGGACATCTTAGCTGCGTGGTCTGGAGTCACACAATAATGTATGAGTGGGCTCTTCCCGTTTATTACCTCTAGTGGTTCTAGTGCCAGATGCCATTTCAGGATGATAATTTGGCCATTGAGCCCCTTTTCTGACCCCGTCCCCATCAGCAGATGAGACTTATTAAGTGAGCAAGCTGGGTCATATAGAGTAGCATTGGATGACATGTAGTCGGGAGATGTAGTCAGGAGCGGCGATAAGACACAGGGGTCGATTCAGAGCCTCGTGAGAAAACACTTATTTTTTTAGTAGAAAAAATTGTGATTCACTTTCATTGGATTCAATTCAGAGCCTGGTGAGAAATCTCCGAAAACTGACTCTCACTTTCATTGTCTACTGGGTGGCTCGGAATCAGCCCAAAGGTAGACAGTAAAAGTCAATAGCAGTTTTGTCTCCTAAAAAGGTGTGAGAATTCTCACCAGGCTCTGAATCGACTCCATAGTGAGAAAGCAAGCTGGGTCCTACACAAGAGCAGTGGATGAGACATAGTAAGAAAGCAAGCTGGGTCCTACACAAGAGCAGTGGATGAGACATAGTAAGGAAGCAAGCTGGGTCCTACACAAGAGCAGTGGATGAGACATAGTAAGAAAGCAAGCTGGGTCCTACACAAGAGCAGTGCATGAGACATAGTAAGGAAGCAAGCTGGGTCCTACACAAGAGCAGTGGATGAGACATAGTAAGGAAGCAAGCTGGGTCCTACACAAGAGCAGTGGATGAGACCTAGTAAGGAAGCAAGCTTGGTCCTACACAAAAGAAGTGGATGAGACATAGTAAGGAAGCAAGCTGGGTCCTACACAAAAGAAGTGGATGAGACCTAGTAAGGAAGCAAGCTTGGTCCTACACAAAAGAAGTGGATGAGACATATTAAGGAAGCAAGCTGGGTCCTACACAAAAGAAGTGGATGAGACCTAGTAAGGAAGCAAGCTTGGTCCTACACAAAAGAAGTGGATGAGACATATTAAGGAAGCAGGCTGGGTCCTACACAAGAGCAGTGGATGAGACATATTAAGGAAGCAGGCTGGGTCCTACACAAGAGCAGTGGATGAGACATATTAAGGAAGCAGGCTGGGTCCTACACAAGAGCAGTGGATAAGACATTGTAAGGAAGCAAGCTGGGTCCTACACGAGGGCAGTGGATGAGACATAGTAAGGAAGCAAGCTGGGTCCTACACAAGAGCAGTGCATGAGACATAGTAAGGAAGCAAGCTGGGTCCTACACAAGAGCAGTGGATGAGACATAGTAAGGAAGCAAGCTGGGTCCTACACAAGAGCAGTGGATGAGACCTAGTAAGGAAGCAAGCTTGGTCCTACACAAAAGAAGTGGATGAGACATATTAAGGAAGCAAGCTGGGTCCTACACAAAAGAAGTGGATGAGACCTAGTAAGGAAGCAAGCTGGGTCCTACACAAGAGCAGTGGATGAGACATATTAAGGAAGCAGGCTGGGTCCTACACAAGAGCAGTGGATGAGACATATTAAGGAAGCAGGCTGGGTCCTACACAAGAGCAGTGGATAAGACATTGTAAGGAAGCAAGCTGGGTCCTACACGAGGGCAGTGGATGAGACATAGTAAGGAAGCAAGCTGGGTCCCACACAAGAGCAGTGGATGAGACATATTAAGGAAGCAAGCTGGGTCCTACACAAGAGCAGTGGATGAGACATTTTAAGGAAGCAAGCTGGGTCCTACACGAGGGCAGTGGATGAGACATTGTAAGGAAGCAAGCTGGGTCCTACACGAGAGCAGTGTATGAGACATAGTAAGGAAGCAAGCTGGGTCCTACACAAGAGCAGTGGATAAGACATTGTAAGGAAGCAAGCTGGGTCCTACACAAGAGCAGTGGATAAGACATTGTAAGGAAGCAAGCTGGGTCCTACACGAGGGCAGTGGATGAGACATAGTAAGGAAGCAAGCTGGGTCCCACACAAGAGCAGTGGATGAGACATATTAAGGAAGCAAGCTGGGTCCCACACAAGAGCAGTGGATGAGACATAGTAAGGAAGCAAGCTGGGTCCTACACGAGGGCAGTGGATGAGACATTGTAAGGAAGCAAGCTGGGTCCTACACGAGAGCAGTGTATGAGACATAGTAAGGAAGCAAGCTGGGTCCTACACAAGAGCAGTGGATGAGACATAGTAAGGAAGCAAGCTGGGTCCTACACGAGAGCAGTGTATGAGACATAGTAAGGAAGCAAGCTGGGTCCTACACAAGAGCAGTGGATGAGACATAGTAAGGAAGCAAGCTGGGTCCTACACGAGAGCAGTGGATGAGACATAGTAAGGAAGCAAGCTGGGTCAGTACAAGGACCAGCAGTGCAGGATATCAGGAATCAAAGCAAGGGTGACCAACCTTAAAGTGGACCAACACCCAGGATTTTGACTATCCTGGGTCTTGGTCCACTTCGGTGGGGCACCCCCGATCGGGGTGCCCCGCTGTGTGAAACCCCCCCGAACCCCCCGAACAACTCACCTCTCCCCGCTCCCAGCGCCGACGTACAAGGGAAGATCTTGAACGTCTAAGCGGCGGCGGCCGCCGCCGCCTCCCTCGCGTCACTTTGAACGCGCGCGCCCCCGCGGGAGGCGGCGGCGGCCGGCCGCCGCCGAAGATAAGGTAGGTGAGTTGGGGTGTTTGGGGGGGGTTTCACCCCGCGGGACATCCCGATCTCGGATGTCCCGCGGGGTGGGGGGTGATCGATCACCCGTGGGTGTTGGTCCACTTTAAGTCAAGGAAAAATAGATTCCTGCCATTGTAAGCCATAGAACACAGTCTGGCCTTAGGAGCGCAGACAAAGGTGAAAAGTAGCTTTTTAAAATGAAGTATAACTCTACACCATCACAGACAATATAACCTGTTCCTTTCTTCCATCTTACTTTCTGTTGCCACACTGTGACCTCTCCTAACCCTTGAGTCATCTGCTTAGTTGAAAACTTGACTGAGTAAAGGGGGTGGGCATTGCTCCATCACTAATATTTATACAAAATTATTCAGGGCCTGGGAACCAATTTACAACCCATTTTAACCCTCTCATCATTATATAATAGTCAGCAAACAGGCACATGAATCCTGTACAGAAACTAGGCCTAGCCTTAATTTTTCTACTTTTCATTAAGTATGCAAACTATGACATCAAAAATCTATGGGTTCCCTCACCAGTCATTCCAAATATACTGTATTTTCTGCAGAAGGTGCTAGATTTAGGCCTTAAAGTGGACCAAAATTTGTATAGCCCAGTGGCATCCTGATTTGGGATTCCCAAAACTCCCGGATCCCCAGTAAACTCATCTATCCGCTATGCATTTAGCCAGACAAGTGTCTGCGCCAGGCATATGTTAATGCCCAGCGTGGTCAGGCCTCGGATAGAGGCTAGCAGGGATGCGGGTGGGCTCCATTTGGCCTTTTGCCAACAAGACCTATTGTCAGCTAAAAAAAAAAGCTGAATGGAGCTGACCGTGCTGATTGGCTTTGTGCCCGAGCATGTGCTGTTGGAACAGCGGTCAGGTAAGTTTTACTGGGGATCTGGGGGGTTCACACAGCTGTGCATCTAATATCAAGATGCCCTGGGACATGGCCCAAAACCCACAGATTTTGGTCCACGTTAAGTTCTGAAAACCTTCTAGTCCGCAGATTCATTGTAGCTTTGCAAAGTGGCAATCGCAGTCGTGCAGTCTCTCCCCTGGAACCTATCATGGGTTCCAGAAGGGTTATTTTTGTTGATATCCAAATTACAGTATTAACCATGAGAACAGTTTTTCTTTCAGTAATTTTGCTCATTCAGAAGAATTTGTGAAAACGTTCTGAATATTAGAATCGTATTAAAAACAGTACCTGCCGGACACAGCAGCTGACATGTCGGTAAACTGACATATTATTTGGGGGTCTGGAAGAGCCCATTGGTGTGGGCATAGGGTTCTTCCAGCTTTGGTCCGAGCCCAAACAAAATGGTCCTAAGGGCTTGTAACTTTCAGGGTGAGGGGCCGCACATGGCATGGCATCTGATCCCAGGGTCACATGCCCTTATGCTTAGTGCCCAGGCTGATTGGCTTTTTAAGTACAAAGGAACCAAATACAAAGTCCCACTGTCACTTTCACTGCTTAAATGAATTCTGGTTAAAGTAACATTCACTTAAACAATGAAATAAAAAAAAATATCAGAAACATTGTTAGATAAAATATGTATATAACGAAAAATGCCCAAAAAATAAGTGGAAAAAAAAAACGCTGTCAGTTTCAATGGTAAAGTTTGCTCTTCACTGCTGATCTTAAACATTTTCTTTGTGATTTCAGCAGACCCTGTTTTATATCTAGCTTGTGAAACATAGCAGAGGTGCAATATAAGCTTTTCCCTCTATTTTCCTCTTTAGGTAGAGCTAGCCAAAATATTTGGGCCAAACATGTTATCTCTCCAGATGCTAAAAGAGAAGATGACACCACAGCAAAGTCTCCAGGAGAACGGAGTACTTCAAACCATCATGCGTACCCCACACATCTCCTGTCTCACCCCTCTACACAGGAGTCTTATATGAATGTTCTCACCCATCATACAGCTCCTAGTTCTAAGATGCCATATTCATGTTCTAAATGTGGGAACTGTTTTACTAACAGATCAGACCTTATCAGACATGAAAAAGTTCATAGAGGGGAGACGCCATATACATGTTCTGAATGTGAGAAAGGTTTTACTAACAAATCACACCTTAGCAGACATAAAAGAGTTCATACAGGGGAGAAGCCGTATTCATGTTGTGAATGTGGAAAGGGCTTCCCTGACAAATCGGAGCTTATCAGACATGAAAGAGTTCATACAGGGGTGAAGCCATATTCATGTTCTGAATGTGGGAAATGCTTTTCTCAGAAATCAGACTTTATCGCACATGAAAGAATTCATACAGGGGAGAAGCCATATTCCTGTTCTGAATGTGGGAAATGTTTCTCTCACAAATCAGCCCTTACTGGACATGAACGAGTTCATACAGGGGAGATTACGTATTCCTGTTCTGAATGTGGTAAAAGATTTATTAACAAATCAAACCTTAGCAGACATGAAAGGGTTCATACAGGCGAGAAGCCATATTCATGTTCTGAATGCGGAAAAGGTTTCACTGACAAATCACATCTTATGAGACATGAAAGAGTTCATACAGGCGAGAAGCCATATTCATGTTGTGAATGTGGGAGAACCTTCTCTGACAAATCAGAGCGTATCAGACATGGAAGAGTTCACACAGGGGAGAAGCCACATTCATGTTCTGAATGTGGTAAATGTTTCTCTCGGAAATCAGACCGTATCATACATGAAAGAATTCATACAGGGGAGAAGCCACATTCATGTTCTGAATGTGGCAAATGTTTCTCTGATAAATCAGCCCTTATCGGACATAAAAGAATTCATACTGGGGAAAAGCCATTTTCCTGTTCTGTATGTGGAAAATATTTCTCTCGCAAATCATACCTTATCACACATGAAAAAGTTCATGCAGGAGAAAGGCCGTAGAAAAAAATTGTTTTAGTATAATCAAACTATATTGGTTTTCAAAGCAAGGGAAAAAAGGGGGGAAGATGGGGTACAACAAATATATTTTCACAGTCGAAAGAATTTGTTTTATCTAATTTGCGGTGGATGTTAGCTTTGTGCATTCGTGTGTTTCCTGACAACCAAGGATACCAGGTGGTCCAGTAAGTCTGTGAACGTAAGGTTATTATATATTCATTTATTATATTGATTATTGTAATACAAATATGATATCCTACTTATCACGAATATACTGTTGAATGTGTAAAATGGATTATAAATAAAACTATCATAAATTATATTCCAGTTCTATTATAAACATAATGTACAATAATGAGCCCACTATAGGTGACACTTGGACATATACAGTAACTCACAAAAGTATCTCACCCATTATTTTTTTGTAAATATGTAACAACACTGAAGATCAGACACAGATACAATGGAATGTAGTCAGTATACAGTTTGTATAACTGTGAATTTGGTGTGTCCTCAAAATAACAACACAAATAACACAAAGTTGGGCAACAAAAAATGGTAGAAGGGCTTAAAATTAAAACTTATCAGGAAAGACTTAAAGTACTTAATTTGTACAGTCTAGAGGAAAGAAGAAGGAGAGGGGGGGACATGGTTGAGACCTTTAAATATGTGAAATGATTCAATAAGGTTGAGGAGGGAAGTTTTTTTTTAAGAAGAAACTTAATGATAGAAGATCAGGAGCAATGTTAGAAAATATTATTTTACAGAAAGAGTAGTAGATGCTGGGAACAAACTTCCAGCAGCAGTAGTTGAAAATTCGACAGTCAGTGAATTTAAACATGCACTACTATTTTCCAGCACTGACTTAACTCTCTTGGGCATGGAGGTCACTAGAACTTTACTGGTTGCCACAGGCTCCACGCCACCATGGTGTGGCCCGCAGATGCTGAATAGGTTTCAGGTCAGGAGACATGCTTGGTCAGTCCAGCACCTTTACCCACAGCTACTTTAGCAAGGCAATGGTTGTCTTGGAGGTGTGTTTGGGGTTGTTATGTAATGTTGGAATATTGCCCTGCAGCTTAATTTTCAAAGGGAAGGGGGTCGTGCTGTGGTTCATTATGTCACAGTACATGTTGCTGTTCATGGTTTCCTCAATAAACTGTAGCTCCTTACAGCCAGCAGCACTCATGCAGCCCCAAACCATGACACCCCCACCATAATGCTTGACTGTAGGCAAGACACACTTGTCTTTGTACTCACCTGGTTGCCACCACACACGCCTGACACTTTTTGAACCAAATGCATTTATCTTTCTTTTATATCATCTTTAGAAGAGGCTTCCTTCTGGGATGACAGCCATGCAGAACAGTTTGATGCAGGGTGTAATGGTCTGAGCACTGACAGGCCTCTACAGCAATGCTGGCAGCACTCATACATCTATTTTAAAAAGACAACCTCTGGATATGACACCGAGTGTGCACTCAACTTCTATGGTGGAGCATGGCAAAGCCTGTTCTTAGTGGAACCTGTCTTATTTAACCACTGTATGTGTCGAGCTTCCTGGCTACAACCATGGATAGGGCTGAGCAGAGCTCCAGGTGTGGAGGTACAGCGAAGCAAATAAGTCCAAAGAACAAATCAGAATTCAGGGCTGGTGGCAGACAGGCAAAGTCCAATGAATAAATTTGAGTTCAGGGGCTGGCAGCAAACAGGCAAAGTCTAAAGAATAAGTACGAGTTCAGGAGCTGGCAGCAACAGGCACAGTCTAATGAATAAATCCGTGTCGAAACCATGTAATCTGTCCAAGGGTTAATCCAAGAAAACAAATAAGGTAACAGGGAAACAGATAACACAGCAATGAAAACAGGCCAGCTGCTCATTTTAATAGTGCTGTCAATAAAGCTGGGAGGGACGTCTCAGAGTATGAGTGAGGTCACTTACTGTCCATTCAGACCAATGGAAACCAAGCAAGCCCAAGAGCTTACACTCTAGGCTTCGTGCACTTGCAGTGTGCTGAACGCCAGGCGGCAGTGTTGAGCAGGGCAATAGATGAAGAGCCAGATCTAGTACAAACACTCAAGCGTGCACGTCTGCAGCTGCATGCAGACAGCGGTGGAGCATGCCCGCGTCCCATAGCAGAGCGAGAAAGGTGAGGAGACCGATAGTATGTTCTTGGCCTCTATGCTGTAGCTCAGTTCAGGGCATTTGCAATATTCTTATAGCCTGCACCATCTTTGTAGAGCAACAATTATTTTTTTTCAGATCCTCAGAGTTCTTTGTCATGAGGTGGGATAACACCAAATGTAAGGAGGAACAACCTCCCCCAAGCCTCACCAATCTGCTGCCCCCCTCTGGTTTTAACTTAGGGAATTATTTACTCACCTCACCAAGGGATCCATCTTCTAGGTCCCTTGGTTCCTGGGCAACCTTCCAACGGGCGGTGCCATCTTGCATCCCATCAGGCAGTGCGCACAGCCCCGATCTTGCGCCTGCACAGTGCCCGTGAATGGATGCAATGGAGACGCCCGAAATGCCGTAAGACTTTGCTGAGCTGCGAGATCACCATGGGACATTGATGAGCACGGCTAAGGCCATGCTTGTCATTAACAGACAGCTAAGCGAGGTGAGGGTCAGGCCCTGAAGCAGCTAGATGTGCATCCAAAAGGTAAGTAGGTGCCGATGGGGGGGAAATCGCCCCCTTTTTAGTTTTGCTTCTATGTTCCTCTTTAACATGCCTGCTCCCCATTTGCATCTGAGACCATGTAACACTAACAAGTCACTTGACACGGGTGGGAGAATGGATAATTGGGCTCAGTATGGCCACCTTCACTTAGGGGTGCACTCACTTTTGTTGTCAGGTATTCAAATGTTAGGTGTTGCATTATTTTGAGGGCACACAAACTGTACACTGTTATACAAGCTGTACCCTGACAACATTACATTGTATTATTATTATTGTTTATTTATACAGCGCCATCATCTTCCGTAGCGCTTTACAAAATAGTAGTTACAGACAGGGTAGAAACATACGGTATTATTTCAAATGCAATTTTACAGATTTGACAGTGGATATTCTGAGTACAAGATACAATAGGGGAGAGAGCCCTGCCCTTGTGAGCTTACAGTCTAAAGGAAGAGGGGTGAAGACGAGGGGGAAGGATCACAAACAGTCAGTATTGAGCTTTGTGCCCTTTAGAAAATTGGTCAAGCCAGATTATACGCTTGTCTGAATAAGTGAGTCTTAAGGGCACCTATGAAGGTTTTGAGAGTTGTGGAGTGGCAGATGCAGTGGAGTGGAGAGGCATTCCAGAAAACTGGAGTTGCACGTGAGAAGTCTTGGAGGCGGGCATGAGAGGAGGTGACCAGGGTGGAGGACAGGAGAAGGTCAGTAGCTGAGCAAAGACTGCGTCTAGGTTGATATTGTTGGATTAGAGATGAGATGTAGGGAGGGGCCTGGTTGGAGAGAGCTTTGTAAGTGAGAATTTTTGAACAGGATTCGTTGTGGGACTGGCAGCCAGTGCAGGGATTGGCAGAGAGGCACAGAACTGGAGGAGCGGGAGGAGAGATGGATGAGGCGAGTAGCAGAGTTCAGGATAGATTGGAGGGGTGCCAGTCTGTTAGTTGGTAAGCCACAAAAAAGGATGTTGCAGTAATCCAGTCGGCATATGACCAGGGCGTGCACTAGCATTTTAGTGGTGTCAGGTGAGAGGAAAGGACGGATGCGTGAGATGTTTTTAAGTTGGAGGCGACAGGAGGTGGCCAGGGAGTGAATATGTGGTTTGAAAGAGAGGGCAGAGTCCAGAGTGACTCCCAGGCACCGAGCTTGGGGAGATGCTGTTATTGTGTAATTGTTGACAGAAATAGATGTGTTAGAGGGTGGGAAAATGACCAGTTCTATCTTGTCCATTCTATCAAAGTGTCTGATCTTCAGCATTGTACCATGAAAAGTTACACCATATTACATATGGTGCTAGGTCACAGGATTCTCGTTCTGTTACTGGATAAATAGCAGAGGCACTTTGATGTACTAGAGAAAGTAAATGAGATAATTTAAAAAATGTATCAGCCAGCGAAAATGAAGACTGAACAACTATACCATATGAATCTAAAGAAAAAGAATGGTATAATAGCTCTGCTCCCCAGGTTCCTGTCATTACACTTGGTTGGATGCCAAGGAAGGAGGAGAAGACCGCGCCCCCCTTCACTCCAGATGACAAGATGGCCAGTGCTATTAAAAGATTTTGTGCAGTCTTTTATGTTTATTTTTATTGTTGTTTCGAACTAGTAAGTGATCCAAAAGACCCCTATGGCAGTTCACATGGTGTAAAAGGAGCACAAAAGGGCAGAAGAGGACAAAGCAGAAAGAAGGAGCAGAAAAGGAGACAGAAGCAAGGACAGTAGGGCAGAGGTGGACAAAGCGCACATATACAAGGGGTGGAAAAAGACAGTGACATAAACAAGGGACAGTAGGGACACAGGGATGAGGGGAAGAGGAGGACAAAGGGATAATAAGCAAGGGGTGGAAAAGGACACAAGGACAGAAACAAGGGGCAGAATGGACTCAAAAGAAATGAATGGACACAAGAAACGAAGGGCAGAGGAGACAAAGGGACAGAAACAAGGTGCGAAAGAGGACGGGGCAGATACATGCGGCAAAGGAGGACAGAGGGACAGAAATAAGTTGGAAAAGGGAAAAAAAGGGGCAGAAGTGGACCCTGGGACGAGAGACAGAGGAGGACATAGGGATAGAACAAGGGGCAGAATGGACACGGACAGAAACAAGGGGCAGAGGAGCACAACGGGACAGAAACAAGGGGTGGAAAAGGACACAAGGACAGAAACAAGGAGCAGAAAGGACAAAGGGACAAAAACAAGGGGCTAAGGAGGACAAAGGAATAGAAGCAAGGTGCAGAAGAGGACACAGAGACAGAAACCAGGGGCAGAGAAGGACAACGGAGAGAAACAAGTGGTGAACAAGAAGACGGTGAAAGAAAGAGGAGACACATGGGGCAAAAACAAGGGGCAGAGGACAAATGGACAGAAAGGACAAAGGGACAGAAACAAGGGGCTAAGGAGCACAAAGGAATAGAAGCAAGAGGCAGAAGAGGACACAGAGACAGAAACCAGGGGCAGAGAAGGACAACGGAGAGAAACAAGTAGTGGACAAGGAGACGAGGAATGAAAGAAGGGACACGGGGCAAAAACAAGGGGCAGAGGACAAATGGACAGAAACAAGGTGCAGAGTAGGACACTAGAAACAATGTGTAGAGGAGGACCTAGAGAGGATAAAACTTTTAAAAGGAAACAAAAGCAGCAGCTGAAGAGGATCACTGAGCGCTGGAAGATAACTTAGAGGACATAATGCAAAAAAAGAACCATGGGAGGGTCAAGAGGTGCAAACAAAGTCAGATTAACCTTACCTTAACCTTGCCCCCCACCGGGAATCTAGCACTACGATTGGCTGCCCAGCACTTATGTGGGCATTGACGTTCCGGCTGCCGAATGTCCTGCCCATGTGAGCACTGGGCAGCCAATTACGGCACTGGTTAAGGTAAGGTTTACGGGCGTCCTGGAGGGTTATGTGGCAGGGGGAACTCCAGCATTCTGGAAGCCCCCCCCCCCCCCCCTCGCCACAGAAGGCGTTGGTCTGCTTTAAAGCGTAACAAAACACAGGATGTCTCGGGCTTTGTTCTGTGTCCCCCAGGCATCCCGCACTGGGGTGCCCCACTGGAATGGCGCATTCAGACTCATCTCTTCCTAGTCCAACGGCGCCTGCGCAGGCTCGCTGAAATGATGTAATTCGTAATCTGAGCGGCTCTGATTAGAGAGAATGGGGAGCGAGAGCGTCCGCATCCGCTGCTGCCCCGCGTTCCTGCCTACCTGAATAGCTAGGGTGGGAGCATGCGCACAGCCTGAGGATGCGGAGGCTCTTGCTCCCCATAGTAAACAGAGCTGCCTTACATAATTACGTTCAGCGTGCGGATCTGATTGGACGAAAGCCTGCGCATGCACCGTTGGACTAGGGGAAGGTGAGTGATTACTGGCACCCTAGGGAGTTTCACACAGCGGGGGAAAGCCAGTGGCCAACCCTGGAATCTTTTAGATTTCCAGCCGCTGGTGGGTTTTGTTTTGCTTTAATACCTCCAATCCCAGCATGACTCACTCATACAGAGAGAGATCTGCATTCCTTCCAACTGTCCCTGATTTGGAGGGACTGTCCCTCCTTTGAGTCCATGTCCCCCTGTCCCTCGTTGTTCTCATTTGTCTCTCTTTGAGGTATAACATGCAGATCTGCAGCAATAAATTATCCATTTGCCGATTCAAAGTGTTTCACCCTATTACACCCTATTATTATTATTATTACATTATTATTATTATTATTACACCCTTCAACAATTACACCCTATCTCCTATCCATCCCTCAGTGAGGGGGCGTGGACTAATTTCACAAATGTCCCTCTATTCTAAGTATGTCACACACCCCACTTCAGACTTTAATAATTACACTAGGGTTAACGCACCTCTAGGTGGCAGCATTGCAGAGAACTTCTCCAAAAAACTTCAACAGGCCCCTCCCGGTCTATACATACCTGGTACCTCCCAAGAACCTCCCAGTGTTGTTCTCTGCAAGGTGGCGACAAGACAGAAGAAAGAAGTCTCCTGCTTGCAGGTAGCCGGGGTATCCCCCCGGCCCCCCCCCGTGGTCTATTTCTGCCCGGCTTTGTTTGAATGTATTCTATGTAATGGCAGCCTCCCAGCTTCGGCTGTAGGCCGGGCAATAAGGTAGCCGGCACCATTGGTGCCTAGGAGATTAGCTCCTCCGCTCGACCCTTCATTGCGGGGCATAGCGGGATTCCCGGAGTGGTGATCCGGATGTGGGATGCCCCATTTTATAGGAGTTAGTGGTCAGGTTGTGTCTTGCCCTGGGATTGTGTTTCTTCCGGGGTGTGGGACGCGCTGGGGACAGTGTCATGCTTTTTATTAAGTGACATGCTGTGTGAGTGTGCTGCTGCGCTCTACCTTGTGATTCCCTTTGTGTTTTTTACTTTGTCTGATTTCACTGTCTGTTCTCCGTTTTTCTTTTCTCCCATGGCTGTGTGTATCTCCCCTCAGGAGCCGGGGGGGGCGGGGCCTCGCGGCGTGCTGCGCCGCGGTCCCGCTGGTGGCTGAGCGCCGTACCCGGCGCTTGCAGCCTGCTTGCCCGGCTGCTCAGGGGGGACCTTTTATCAGTGTGTGGGTCTGTGTTACTCCGGCGCTGTACTCTGGGAGCCGGCGGGTGGCGCCGCCGGTCCCGTTATCGAGGTCTGATTGCGGTCCCCGCAGGCAGACGCTGACGCTGCCTGGGGGCGGGGTCGCGCGCCCGCGGGCCGCGCACGGATTGGACGCCCGGAGGGGCGAGGCCTTCTCAGCTCCCGCGCTCCCGGAGCTTCTCTCTTCCTCTGTCCACTGTGTGCTGGCCGCCATCTTCTGCTGGCTGTGCGGTTTCCTCTCCTCTCCAGGTAGGCGTTTTTTGGCTTGTATGTCAGTGACCCCTCGGATCCTTTCCTCCTCCTTTTCCTCCCTCCTCGCCCCGGCGCATCTTGATGGTGCTGGTTGGCATTAACCATTTCCGTTGCTCTGGTTAATGAGGGGGGGGGGTGGTGTGAGGGGGGTTTTGTATATTATGTGGTATTTTGGCATGGTGATGATTGACGCCTGTCCCTCTCCCTTTGTGTTTTTCAGATCCTGGGATCCCGTCTGGCAGGGCTCTCCCGGTCATATATACCTGGCTCGTGGGGGGTGTTTTTTCTTTGCAATATATTTATATATATACACTTATTTGTATTTTTATAAGGGTCTTATGCTATTCCCCTGGGTCAGGATCTTGTGACTGTCCTTAGACAAGTGTTAGGTTATTAAGGGGCATCCCGGGTCGCGTACCGCATAAATCCCTGGGTTCTGCAAAAACCATAATTTCACCACATGGAGGTTGCCACAGATACCGGGAATGGTTCTTCGGGACAATCCAAGGTGTGCGGGGGTTGTGGGGCTCCGCTCCAGGGAGATGATGTCATTTTGTGTATCCCTTGTGCACAGCAGAACATTGCACGGCAGTCCAGTACTCCGGTGCCTAGCACTTCGTCAGCCGCGCCATCTCCCTCTCCCCCTCGCTTATTCCGGACCCCGTGTGACGTTGTCCTGGGCGGGGATTCGCAGGCTGAGGTATGTGCCCGTTTGACCAGCCTTGAGATGCGGTTTTCTGCTATAGCCGCTCAGAAGGCTTCAGCTAAGCGGAAGCATCTGTCTCCGCCTCCGCCGGATTCAGATGAGGAAGTTGTGGGAGATCTGGATTGGTCGGATCGTCCCCGTGAAGAAGGTGAGCTCATTGAGGATGAAGATTCTGATGTTCAGCAGTTGCTGGGTTCTGAGGGGGATCAGGATGATGGCCTCCCTCTCGATTCCTCTACCATTTTGAGCCAGATGTTTGAGGTTTTGGATTTGGAGCCTCCGGTGGTTGCTCCCAGGCCCAAGGGTCAGCTTTTTGGGGTGTCCAAGCAGCGTCTGGAGTTTCCCAGCCAACAGCATTTTGAAGAAATTGTCTTCAAGCAATGGGAGCAACCTACACGTCTTGTTGGTGTGCCGTCTAGCTGGGATAGGAAGTATCCCTTTCCGGCGGAATTGATGAAGCGTTGGTCTGTCCCCCCTGAGGTAGATACTCCGGTCTTGGGACTGTCCAACACGGCGGTCGTGCATTCCCCTGACACGACTTCGCTCAGGGACGGTGAGGATCGCCGGGTTGATCAGCTTGCCCGTCATGGTTTTGTATGTGCGGGTTCGGTGTTAAGGCCTGTCTGTGCTTCGGCTCTTTTGACTTTTGCTGTCAGGTCTATTGTCAGGGACTTGGGGGTGGATCTTGAGCCCACCAGTGATGAGTCCCTTGGGCTTAAGCGCTGTGATGCTTTTTTGTCCTTTATCCTGGCCGCTCAGGAGGATGCCATGCTGATGTGTGGCAGGGCTACTGCCTTGTTGGTGGCTATCCGGCGCTGTGTGTGGTTGAGACAGTGGACGGCTGATTTTAATTCTAAAAGATCGCTCACGGCTCTGCCCTTTCTGGGTTTGAGGCTTTTTGGTGAGAGGCTGGACTCTGTTGCCAAGGGAGGTAAGTTACCTCAGCGCAAGAAATTTCGCCGTTCCTTTCGGGGGATGGTCTCGTTCAATCCGTCCTTTCGGGGAGTCGGCGCCGGTAGAGGTGCGGGCTCCTCGGCCCCCAGGGGCGGCAGTTGGAATAGGGGCAGAGGCCGTGGCCGCCCCACTCGCGTCTGGGGTGCCAAGCCCAAGCCGGCTGCCAAGCCCACCCAGCAATGAGGGGGCGCCCTCACCCGTTCGGGTGGGGGGACGGTTGCAGCTTTTCTCCCGGGTGTGGGACCAGGAGGTCCCGGACAGATGGATCCGGGAGGTGGTTTCGGCCGGTTACAAGTTGGAGTTCGAGTCCCGTCCTCCTCCAAGGTTCTTCAGGTCTCGGGTGTCTTTGGATCCTTTGGCCGCGCAGGGGCTCCTGGCGGCAGTAAGGAATCTTCTGGATTTGGCTGTCATTTGCCCGGTTCCTCCTTCAGAGGTGGGGCGCGGGTTTTATTCCAATCTCTTCACGGTCCCCAAAAAGGACGGGTCCTTCCGTCCTATTCTGGATTTGAAGTTTCTCAACAAGTTTATCCGTCCTCGGAAGTTTCGCATGGAAACCCTGCGGTCTGCGATCGGTTCGCTTCGGCAGGGGGACTTTATGACGTCCATAGACATCAAGGATGCGTACCTGCACGTGCCGATCTTTCCTGCTCATCAGCGGTTCCTCCGTTTCGTGGTGGGGGATCGGCATTTTCAGTTTGTGGCTCTTCCATTCGGTCTCACCTCTGCTCCGAGAGTGTTCACCAAGGTGTTGGCGGGGGTGATGGCCCTGCTCAGAGCTCAGGGGATTCGCATTGTGCCTTACCTGGACGATCTTCTCATCATGGCTCCTTCCTTCAGTCAAGCAGAGGGGGACACCAGCACGGTGGTGTCTCTGTTGGAGAGGTTCGGCTGGGTGATCAATTACCCCAAGTCCTCGCTGGTTCCTGCCAGGGTGGTGACCTTTCTGGGGATGTCGTTGGATTCCTGCCAGCACAGAGTGTTTCTTCCTCAGGCCAAGGTTCTGATGATTCAGGAATTGGTCCAGCTGCTTCTCTCCCATCCTCATCCGTCCATTCGGCTGGGGATGAGACTGGTGGGGTTGATGGTGGCCTCGTTCGAGGCAGTTCCCTTTGCTCAGTTTCATACGAGGACTCTTCAACTTCATCTTTTGGCATCTTGGAACCGGTGTCCGGGGTCGTTGGATCGGTCCTTCCGGTTATCCCCTCGGGTTCGGCAGTCCCTTCTGTGGTGGTTGGTCTCGGACAACCTTCTGAAGGGCAGGTCTTTTCTGACTCCACTTTGGGAGACTGTCACCACGGATGCCAGTTTGTCAGGCTGGGGAGGTTATTGGAAGGATCTTTGGTTTCAGGGGCAGTGGGACCCTCAGGAGGCCCACTTGCCCATCAATGTTCTGGAACTGCGAGCCATCAGGTTGGTTCTGTCTCTCTTGACGCATCATTTACAGGGTCTGCCGGTTCAGGTTCGCTCAGACAATCAGACGGCAGTTGCTTACATCAATCACCAAGGAGGGACTCGCAGTCTGGGTGCCCACAGGGAAGTGTCTCTGATTTTGATCTGGGCGGAGACTCATGTCCCTTGCATCTCGGCAGTTTACATTCCGGGAGTGGAAAACATAGAGGCGGATTTTCTGAGCCGGTGTGCGTCCCGTCGGGGGGAGTGGTCTCTCCATCCCCAGGTATTTCGGTCACTTTGTCTCCGGTGGGGGACGCCAGAGGTGGATCTTTTTGCCTCTCGTCACAATCACAAGCTTCCGTCCTTTGTGTCCCTGTCCCGGGACCCTCTGGCTCTGGCGGTGGATGCCATGACCCTGAGCTGGAGGGACCTGGGGTTTCTTTATCTGTTTCCTCCGATTCCCATGCTAGGCAGGGTTCTGCGAAAGTTGGTTCTGGAAGGAGTTCCCGCCATTCTCGTGGCTCCAAGGTTGCCAAGGCGGGTGTGGTTCGCGTACATCGTTCGTCTGGCCGTAGATCAGTTCGATCTGCCTCTTCGGCCGGATCTTCTCACTCAGGGTCAACTCTGTTACCCCAGTTTACAAACGCTGGCTTTGACGGCTTGGCTGCTGAAACCTCCATCTTAAAGGAGGAGGGTCTTTCGGATGCGGTCATTCAGACTCTTATTAGTGCTAGGAAGAGATCTTCTTCTTCCATCTATTACAGGTATTGGAGATCTTATATTGATTGGTGTGAGGCTAGGGCTTTGCCCTGCCGGGTCTTTTCTGTGTCTAGGATTTTGGAGTTCCTTCAGGCGGGGCTGGACTCTGGTCTTCAGATGAGTACCTTGAAGGGGCAGGTTTCTGCTTTGTAAATTTTTTTCCAGAAATCTTTTGCTAGTCATTCGTTGGTCAAAACTTTTTTCCAGGGGGTTTCGCATGTGCGGCCTCCTAGGAAGCCTTTGCTCCCAGTGTGGGATTTGAATTTGGTTCTTTCTGCTCTTAAGGCTCCTCCTTTTGAGCCTTTGCGGGAGGTTGCTTTGTCCATTCTTACTCAGAAGGTTGCCTTCCTGGTGGCCATTACTTCGGTTCGGCGTGTTTCTGAGCTGGCAGCCTTGTCTATTCAGGCTCCTTATTTTGAGGATCATCAGGACAAAGTGGTTTTTCGTTACAAGTCTGATTTTCTCCCTAAAGTGGTCTCTGCTTTTCATCTTAACCAGGACATTGTTCTTCCTTCTTTGTGTCCTAAGCCTAAGAATGTCAAGGAGAGTGCTTTGCACTGCTTGGATGTGGTACGTTGCGTCAGGTACTATCTACGTGCTACGTCTTCTTTTCGTAAGACTGATGCCTTTTTCGTGGTGCCATGTGGGCCTAGGAAGGGTTTGGCTCCGGCCAAATCTTCCATTAGTAAATGGATTCGTCAGGCCATTGTTGGTGCTTATTCGGCCAAGGGGAAGGATCCCCCTTTTCGAGTTACTGCTCACTCTACTCGTGCGGTTGGTGCGTCCTGGGCTTTTCAGCACCAGGCTTCGGTTGAACAAGTGTGTAAGGCTGCAACTTGGTCTTCTGTTCATACTTTTTCTAAGTTCTATAAGGTTGATGTGCGGGCTTCAGCGGATGCTGTTTTTGGCCGCAAGGTTTTGCAGGCTGCAGTGGTTTGAATTGTTTTTGCATTATTGCCTGTTCGGATACCCACCCTTTTCTGGACACTGCTGTTGGATGTCCCTAGTGTAATTATTAAAGTCTGAAGTGGGGTGTGTGACATACTTAGAATAATACCATTTTGTGAATACTCACCTGTAAAATGGGTATTATAAGTATGTCACACACCCCACTTCACCCGCCCTTTTTGGTATCCTGGCTCTCTATTTGGTGAAGTTTGGTTCTTTACGTTGAGGGTTACATTGTTTGGTTCTGGTACCTTGTCTTACTGCTGTTCTAATACTGGGAGGTTCTTGGGAGGTACCAGGTATGTATAGACCGGGAGGGGCCTGTTGAAGTTTTTTGGAGAAGTTCTCTGCAATGCTGCCACCTAGAGGTGCGTTAACCCTAGTGTAATTATTAAAGTCTGAAGTGGGGTGTGTGACATACTTATAATACCCATTTTACAGGTGAGTATTCACAAAATGGTATTTTCCCACCCTGAAAAGTTGGTAGATATGCAGTCACATAAACAGTTAACAAAAAACTGTTTTTTTTCCAGTTTCCATAGAAACTCCCTCTACAGACAGTAGCCAATGAAATGCCTCCTCCCCTCAGGCCTCCGTCCTGTCACTGTTCCCCACTACTGCCAATCATTGATTGAGCCTGCTACGGACCTCCTCCACATTCCTTTGCGTTGCGAACAGCGGCCATTTTGTTGTAGCTTTCACAGCCAGTAATTAGAGGCTCGTTTGTACCATTGGCAGTCATTTAAGACTTCGTCCGTTTTTGTTGTTCAGTAACAATCTTGTGTCAGTGTGCTGTCAGTATACGGTGCCGTCATTGGTTAATGGCCACGAAGTATACCTTCTTTGCGTCTAAAGGGATTTGTGCAAAAGCGGGTCCGCGGTGCTGGAGGCTACCATGTTGGTGTAGTCCAGCGTTGGGCCTGCTGTACCCGACTGAGGAGGTAACAGTGGCTTGCTTTCCCTAATATTGTTATCAATACCCAAATGGCCTCATAAGACATGAGAAGAGACAGAGGGAGGGTTACGGGGAAGTTCCTGAGGTAGGAGCTAGTGGTGCTGGAAAGTCTGGGTGGGTGGCTCTGTATTTCCAGGAATTTAAAGTGGACCAAAACCCAGTATGATCAGCCCAGGAATCTATAAGAATCTGGGGCTGATCGATTCCCTCCCCACAGGGCATCCCGATTTTGTGTGAAACCCCCCAGGTCGCCCCATACACTTACCTTGCGCGAGCCGCGGGCTCATCCCCACCATCCCTCTAGCAGGGTGCGTACCCGTGCCAGGTATTTGTGAATGGTCAGCACGGGCATGCTCCCTGTTAGGGGGATGCGGCCATCAGCAAACTCGGAGCCGCTGGTCTTACGCGCTGGCATAATACTATCATACCTCCCAACTGTCCCGATTTTCCCGGGATTGTCCCGATTTTTCCACAAAATCCCGCAGTCCCAGACCATTAGCAAATGTCCCAGGACGCCCTGCGCTGTGGCGGTGTGCCCAGGGCTGCAACGACGCCGGCGTCTTCTGTATAAACACTGGCCGGCGCGATGATACTGACTTCCTGGCTTGCGGGTGAGCGTGCAGGGGGTGGCGCGCAGGGGGCTGGGTTGGGGATAAAAAAAAACTTACGCAGGCTTCCATGCAGGGGTGAAGGCAGCCGACATTGCTGGAGGATCGGAGCTGGAGGGCGTGACAGGGGGTGTGGCCGGGGCGTGGCATGGGTGTGGTCGGGGGCGTGGCTTGTCCCGCTTTCACATTTTCAGAAGTTGGGAGTTATGTAATACCCCCCAACCATCCCAATTTTCTGGGACAATCCCGATTTTTTTCAGGTGGTCCCTTGTCCTGCGCCGCCCCCGCACTCTGTCCCGCGGCGTCGCCTGTTGCTGGCCGGAGGTTGCCTCGGCCTCTCAGACGCCCACCTCCACCGGCCCTAAATGTGAGCGCTGAGTTGCATACTTGGGGCCGGTGGCAGGGAGCGTCAGAGAGGCAGGTTTTTTTTTCTCTTGTTAAATCTCATTGATGGTTCAGTGGGTGGAAGGAGCAACGCTGAAGATCGTGCAGGAGCTGAACTGGTGAGTGTAAGTGCTGTGTGTCTGTGGTGTGTGTGTGTTGTGTGTAGCCAGCTGGGAGCTTGGATCCTTTGTTTTGTCCCCAGCTTTTAAAGGGGACCAAAACCCAGGATTTTGACTATCCTGGGTTTTGGTCCTTTCCCCGGGGGCACCCCAATTGGGGGTGCTCCGCTGTGTGACCCCCCCCCCCCCCCAGGTTGCCGCAGCAACTCACCCGATCGGGGTGCCCCAGGGAAAGGAACAAAACCTAGGATAGTCAAAACTTTATGACTAAGGACCCCAGCAGTCCGAAACGCGTAAGCTTTGCATGGCATTCTTTACATTCGCCAGGGTCTGACATTGTTTTTAGCTGTCTTTTTTTGGATATGGAGATAATGTTTTAAGCATCTTTATTAAAGTATTTGGACTTTTAGGAGTGCTGACCCTTGCTTTTTTTCATGTATATTTTGGGGCTTAGAGACTGCCCTTTGTCTTGCACCCTTGGAACCCAGAGTGCGTTTATACCTCCTTTTTTTGCTTACTGACCAAAACTTTTGACTACCCTGGGTTTTGGTCCAATTTCTGCCAAGGCAGAAGAAGGACACCTGTGTGTGTTTGTCTGTGTTGCACCTGTCTGTAATGAGGGATGCCCCTCACTGGCTGTAGCAAGGGATGCCCCTCAC
Organism: Gastrophryne carolinensis; assembly: GCA_027917425.1. NCBI lineage: Eukaryota > Metazoa > Chordata > Amphibia > Anura > Microhylidae > Gastrophryne > Gastrophryne carolinensis. The sequence goes on along the minus strand of CM051237.1, from coordinate 30,464,642 downwards.
TGGCTGCAATGAAGGTTGCCCCTCACTTGTTGTATTGGAGGGATGCCCCTCACTGTATTATTATTATTATTATTTATTTAGCATTTATTTTTATTTAATTCTTAGGTGCTGTTTCCCTTTAAGGGTTGGCTAGGGGCGTGGTCGGGGGTGTGGCCAGGTGTGGCTTAAATGTATCCCTCTTTATGGTTTTGAAAAGTTGGGAGGTATGCGCTGGGCTAGACGACGTGACGTCAGCGGGTCTGAGAGCACTGATTGGACGAGCGGCCATGCATGAGCTGTAGGACCAGGAAGAGGTGAGTTGGCTTCGGCGATCGGCGGGCCTTACTACAATTCTCCCACATTGATCAGCGGGTCGTTGGGGCATCCAGGGTTGCTTATAGCATAAATCCCTACGAGCATACTGTGCCTAGATAATCACCATATGGAGGCATCTCAGGATTGTGTTACCGGGGTCCCTCTGGGACAAGATCGGCTGTGTGTAGCGTGTGGTCTCCCCCATGCTGATGCTGACGGGGCACGGGTCTGCGCGCCATGTGCCGAGCAGACACTGGACCTGCGAGCAGCGCCTGTGGCTGCACCTCGCTCCTTCTCTCCCCTTTCCTCTTGCCTAAATCTCACTCCTGTTGAGTCATGTACAAGCGGGGAGTTACAAATAGACATCTCTCCTAGACGGCCCACGCTTGACCAGATTGTTGAAGGGTTGTCTGGCCGTGGGGGTTCTGGCAGACAACGGCCCTGGACTCCCCCGGCTTCGGCCTGTGCTATGGGCTAGAAGGAGTCCTCTTCTCCGCGTGATAGTGCTCCGTCTGATGATGGAGACCTGTTTTCTGACCCGGTTTCCTCTGATGAGCGGCAGAGGTGTCAGGATGATGCTGGTCAGGGTGACTGGGACCAGCTTGACGTTGGTGATATGTTGCTCAGGATTTTTAAGGCCCTATCTATTTCGCCCCCTGGTGCGGTCCCTAGGCCAAGAGGGGAGCGCTTCCATACTTCCGCACGCTTGGAATTTCTCGAGCAGGCTCACTTCCATGCTCTTGTACTTAAGGAATGGGAATGCCCCACTAATCTTCAAGGGGCCCCAGAGGATTGGGTTTGGAAATACCCTTTTCCCCCCGAGATGGTTGATTGTTGGTCTTCGTCTCCAGTGGTAGACGCACCGATTATTGGGGTTCCTAACCCCCCTTTCTTTACAGCTCCGGCTTACAGCACCCTTCGGGACGCCGAGGACCGGCGCATTGATAGGCTGGCTTCCCACGCCTTTGCTTGTGCAGGAACGGCGCTACGTCCTGTCTGTGCCGCGGCCATCACTGCAGTGCCGCTAGGACCCTCATAGGAAAGATGCTTGAGCATCAACCTGAAGATTTACCCTGGGAGGTGTTTAACGCACTCTCCAGCTGTGATATTTTTGTTAAATTTATCCTTTTAGCTCTGGATGACACCATCAAAATGTGTGCAAGGACCTCTGCCCCAGTGATAGCTATACGTCGCCTGCTCTGGCTGCGACAGTGGGGGGCCGACGATGACGCTAAAAGGACTCTGACGGGGCTCCCCTTTAGAGGGCATCACCTGTTTGGGGCCCGTCTGGACCTATTTCGAAAACGGGACAATCCACCCAATCAGGGGCGGCCGTCTCGGCTCCCTCGGAGCAGGGATACCCCTCCACCACCATATCATAGTGTTAAACAGGAACCAGGGATGCCCTTTGCGGGGTCTGGTTCGGTTTCCTGTCCCGGGAGTGGCAGACAACGCCCGGGGCCTTCCGGCCGGGCCAGGTCCGAATCCTTCATCGAAACCCCACAAGCATGATGGGACGCCCTCACCCGCCTGGGTGAGGGGATGGCCACAGCACCTTGCTCCTATCGGGAGGCATCACGCCTCATTCTGGTGGAGTTGGGAGGTAGTTCCTCCGGATGCGGGACAGTGTTTGCTGGGTGGTCCTTCCCTGAGTCGGTCAGGGGGCCTCCGGTCCCCTGTTTTTCTTCAAGTATGCTAGGTCTGCTAGGTCTGGGCTCCTTGGCTGGACGCCCTTAACGGATAGAGGCAGGGGCCTCTACACCAGTTTGCTCCCCATTCCCCTTGAGGATGAGGGGGTCGCCCATTCTAACCCTTCTTGGGTTCGGCAGTTTGTATTCATAGGCATCCAGGCTTGATCTGAGTTGGGCCGTCGGCACTCTATAAACCAGGGGGCCTCTGGCCGTCCGTGGAGTGCTAAGATGCTCAATTTGGCTCCCAGGTGTTCTTTGGACACGGAGGCCTTTACAGCTTGGTGTTGGTAGTCTTCACTGCCCATTGTGGCCGTGTTATCGGGCCCCTCTTACGCTCCCGGTGTTTCGCTAGGCTCGGTTTGGAGTGATGTCTCGCACGAGACCATGGGGCAGCCACAAAGGGACCTATCAGGTTTCCTTCTATCTTCCAAAAGGGAGTTGTTTGGATAGGCTTTAGTTGCCTCAGGTCCTATTTTTTGTTCCATCCCCCAGTTTCCTAGGATGGCATTCGGATTGTTTCCGGCTAGTGCCTTTTTTCTTGGCAATTTTCTGGGGCAAGGTCTCTGCCCTTCCTTGCTATCACCTTTCTGTCACCAGGCAGAATTGCACCTGGGAAGGCCGTTGGTGGCTGTGCAGATGACGTCCCTTATTCTCAGTGCCCTTGGGCTCTGAAGCACCTTAGGTGGTTATTTCTGGACAGGGGTCCAGCAACCTGGACCTAAATCTGTGCACCTTCCTCCTAGTCGAGGTGGGTGATCTTGTGAGAGTTAATTCAAGGAGTCTGTCAGGGGGGCATCCCCTCCCTTCTTGCTGCTTCCTGTTGGTGGTCACCATGGGTACCAAGTATTGCAGGCTGACTGGGGGGGCTTGTTTCTTCTGAAACCCCCGTGGTTCCTAGGTGGGGCCCTTAAAGGGGTCCATTTCCCTATTGTGTTGTTGACACAGCGAGCCTTCAGTGGGCTCTATCTTGCTGGACTTCTCCGTTTCAGGGCCTGTCTATCTGGGGACTCTTGGTCTGTCGTAGGACAGTGGCCTGTCCCTTTTTTCCTGGGAAAGTCTCGGGACTAGTTGTTACTTCCAGGAAGGCTCTGATTCTGATCTAGTGGGAATTAACATCCCTTGCTTTTTATCGGTTTTAAGTCTCCGATGGATGCCCTCCTTTCGTAGGAGGTAATCTATTGGCCCACTGAGTTCCTACTGTTATGGACCTGTTGGGCTCCCTCAAGATCACAGGGGTTCTGCCCTTTATTATTGGCCCAGAATTGGCCTGACCTTGTCCTTTGGGCTTAGTAGTTCTGGCTGGACATTATACTCGATATGTCTTATTTTCTTCACCCTGCCAGGCAGGGGTCTGCGCAAGATCGCTGAAGAAGAGAAGAACCGTTATGCCGGGGGCCTGGGTGGCCCAGGGGGGTGTCGTCCGCGGAGGCTTCTGCTGAGGACGGTGGGCCTGTTTGCTCTCTCACGAGGTCTGTTCTGCATAGTCAGGCTCTTTTCTATTTCGCCCCTCTTCAGGCTCTATTTTGGAGTTAGAACGGTTTTGTTCTTCGCCCTGTTGGAGATGGCATATCTCTGGGTGTCTTGTTTCCAGGAGTGCTAGGATCTAGCTTCCTCCTCTTCGTCTTCTTCCTTTTTCCTGCCATCTATGTTAGGGTATGTTGTAACTGTATTGCTTGGCTGGGTCTAGCTCTCTCCCCTGTGGGACGTTCTCTGTTCCCGGGGTTCTAGAATTATTACAGCATGGTTGGTGTTTGCGCCCCAACTTAGTTCTATGAAGCTTTCAGGGCTCGCCCTGTTCCCCTACTACAGAGGTCTGATCCAATCTTCTGTGTTGAGCATTCATCAGGGTTTGCTCAGGTACATTCCTTGAGGAATTCTTGCTTCCTCTTTGGGGGTTTACTTAGTCTGATGCCCTGCTAAGGGTTACCTTGGGTCTTATTCAGGTTCTTCTGACCTGTTCCTTACCTCATATCGCTCTTCTGGGGCGGTTGCTCCAGTCATAAGTGTGCCATAAAGGATGGCTCTGTTAGCGGTCATAGTCACTATATATATATTATATATCTGTACACCATGAGGGGGGGGGGGTGCTCCGCCTTACGCCGAGTTTGGCTCCAGGCGGTGTTTTGACTCTCCTTTATTCCAGATCCTCTGGTCTCTGGGCTACTGTCTTGATTACTATGAGCTAAGGGGATCTGTCTTCCCCTACAGTTGTTGGAGATTTTCCTGGTCCATTTCTTGTCCCTGGTAGGGATTATGCCCTTTGGGCTTATGGGTCTCCATCCTTTAGTACCGGATCTGATTGCCTCCACGGGTGTAGGTGCCCTCGGATCGGCATCACTTGGTTGGTTTTGTCCTTCTGAGCCTAGAGTAAACTTTTCGGCTCTTGCTGAGTATTGTTGTTTTTCAGTATTCCTGCAGGTCTCGCTTGAGACCAGGGTTCATATTCCCCGCTGGGGAGACTTCTAAGGTTGCCATGGCTACTCTCTTTTGCATTAGCATGGTTAGGCTGTTTCTCTGGCCTGTTCTTTAAGGGAAGATTATTCTTCTCTCTTGGTTGTTTTGTTCTCTTACTACTTGTGCTTGGCTTGGCCTTTTCTGCACTGAGTTCTGTTGAGCATGCTGGCTAGTCTGCTGCTTGTGTTCAGTTCTCCCTTTACAGGTTCAAAGGTTGAGGTTAGAGCTTTGCTCTCATTGCTCTTGGTAGCATGGTTGCGGGTGACAGCGATTTTACTGTTGGCTGTGCCTTTTTTCACGGGGATCCCACCCTACTTTATGGACACTGCTATTGGATGTCCCACATGTAATTACTATATCTGGAGCAGGACGTGCTGTATGCTTAGAATAATACAATTCTGTGAAATACTCACCTGTAGAATTGGTATTATATGCATACAGCACGTCCTGCTCCACCCCACCCTGGTTTCACGTGTTCTGGATCCCCTGTATGGTGATTATTATCATTGATATTATTGCCTGTTTCTGGGTGGTTGGTTTTCTCCTGGCTTCTCCTTCTCACTGCTTTTCAGTGCTGGGGATTTGTGGGAGGTCCCTCGGTATATGTAGGGCCGGGAGGAGCTTGTTTTCTACATGTCTGCAGTGCACGGCGGCGGAGGATTACCCACATGTTATTACTATATCTGGAGCAGGACGTGCTGTATGCGTATAATACCAATTCTACAGGTGAGTATTTCACAGAATTGTATTTTTCACTTTTCAAATTTTCCTGGAACTCTGTAATATGTCAGGTGATCAGTCATTGCATAGGTGTGACAATGACATAATTACCACACACAGCAGTGGCAATAAATGGAGGAGGCAGAGCTTCACAGCTAAAACAGGCGCCATTATCTGAGATTAGAGTAAAGCAGGAGCAGTGGAAATAGGCAAAAGGTCCTCGTCGTGGGGGCAGCAATTCAGGGGATGCTAGTTAAAAATGTGGCGAACTAACTGCCAGTCATGATTAGAGTAGTTGTTATTTTTATGTATAAGGCTTCCCAAGGGTCCAGGAGGCAGGGTATTAAATAAAGTGGAGATACATCTATATACTCCAGATGGTCTGGGCCGCCTGACAGGGCCACAAAGCATGCAGGTGGGTCCCACTACCTGTACACCCTCTGAAGCAGCCAGGGGGGTTATTAGGATGTGCAATTAGGGGTTAAATACCACCAAAATAGGATCTTATGTGGGTATTCAGTAGCCAACACATTATACGAGTTAGTTCTTGTACCTTGCCAAATCTTGGTCTCCCAACCATCATTCAGTGATTAATGTAACTAATGTTGAGAAACGTTGGGGACCCCTGGTATAGCCCCACTGGAGGAGCAACTTTCCACATGCTGAACCTCCTGATAGGACGGCCTGTATCCCAGCGTTATCACTGTGTCCCCAGTGAATGCTAAAATATAATTGAGCTTCTAGAAGATTATATCATATTCTAATTTGAGCATCCATTACTTCACATACAGACTTGGAATGAGGATTGTAAGTATTTGAAAAGGACACCAAGATCTACAAGAACCATGATGAAGGGTCCACGTCTCCACTCATCACAAGGTTAGAGGAGATTCTGATTGTTGGGGACTTCACTGTCATTTTTTTATTCATAGACCTGCAGGAACCATAGAGCTCTACTGACCCGCCTCATTCCTTGGAGACACTAGTCAGAAATAAAAAACGAAAGGAGGTTGTATTGCCAACTGGACAAAATATGTGCAAGTTCCGATACAGCTTTAAAAAAAAAAGAATAATAAGCTTCAAATTGCATAATAAGGAGTTAATTAAATAATGAATACTTAACTGAATAATGAGAAATAAGCCTCAAATGAATAGTGAATAATAGGTGATTTGAAGCATACTTCTGAAGTCGATGCAATCAGAGGTGATATACTCCAGTATAATATCATGAGCATTAATGCAACTTACTATCAAAGTACTATACTAAGATTCCAATTTATTAAAAAATGTAATACTCACTTCACATATCTTCATCACAGCGCATCCACATGACAGTCACAAAGCATCACCCCAGCGGTAGCATTAATCCACCTTTTCATCATCACCATACCGGAAACGCAATGACAGGGAGGTGGAAAGCCTCACTATTTTGTGGGAAGTACACTTGACAGCGTCCTGTTAAGTAACACAAGAAGGTGTTCACCTATATGTTTTTGCTTGCGGTTTTGTCAATAGGAGTGACGAAGCCCCCCATTAGCAAAGCTAGGCTTTTTCTAGAACTTGCTAGAAGTTTCACTGAGTTAAATGGCCTAATGCCCAGTGATGTCTGTGATTGAAGTCAGCACTCTTGTAACAACAGGATATATGCAGTATGTTGTGTTAACAAGAAAACATAAGGTTTTTCAACATCACACATCCTTTCAGCTTCCACAAAATCCTAACAAACAAGGGGATGTGCGCCGAATGAACATGGAGTCTAATTCAGCCATTTTGTGTGTCTAATTATGGGCCTAATGTAATTAACCCATGGTTCAGGATAGCCATTAACTATTTCATGTCTCTGAACTGTGTGGAGATTAGCTCTGGTAGGCGACCGGGTGTCAGCAGTATAGAGGCGGAGGCAAACAGTTCAAAGTAAAGTCTGTGTTTATTTCACACAAAAATCCACAAAAGCATATGTCCATACAGGTTACATCACCTTTTCAGGAAACCGCAGCATAAATGATACAGTCAAGCAAACAGCTTTTAGTCCTTGAGCAAAGGTTCTGTTCACAGTCAAATATGTCTCAGGTCCGCATGAAACAGCCTCCACAGGAGATTTCAGCCAGGCTCACAGAGTCTCACTCCCATGTGAGCTCTAGACAAAGGACAGGCCACAGCTGATTCCCCAGGCTATTTAAACAGCCCGCAAAACCCGGACCTGGGTAGTGGGATGGAGTCCCACCCTGCTCTACTCCATCCCAGTAAAGCCGTCCCAGGTTAGCCTTTCGGCTATTCTAAAGCAACAGCAGCAAAGTGCCTCCAGCAGCTGATGCTGGAAATCAGACTACACGGCTTTACTGCACCAATGCCAGGTACATTGGTGCTACATACCTGCCGTCAATAACGGCCCCTTGCACCTTACCACATACCCCCCCCCTTTGTTCAACCCTGAGGGGGTGGACACATGCCAAACAATGTGCTCGGGACAGGGCATCCGCGTTACCCAATAATCGTCCCGCTCTGTGCTCTACTGTAAACTTGAAGTTTTGTAATGACAAGAACCATCGGGTGACCCTGGCATTCCTGTCCTTAGCCTGGCACATCCACTTGAGGGGAGAGTGGTCCGTAATCAGCCGGAACCTTCTCCCCAGCAAGTAGTAGCGAAGATACTCCAGGGCCCATTTAATGGCCAAACACTCCCTCTCCACTATACTATACCGGGTCTCCGCGGGTGTTAATTTGCGACTCATGTAGACAACGGGGTGCTCCTCCCCGTTGACTTCCTGAGACAGTACAGCACCGAGACCTACCTCGGAGGCATCGGTCTGCACTATGAACTCCCTCTTAAAGTCGGGTGTCACCAACACCGGAGACCCACACAGGGCAGACTTCAAAGCGGAGAACGCTTTTTCGGCCTGTTCATTCCACTTCACCATGACAGACTTGCGTCCCTTTAACAGGTCTGTCAATGGTGCCGCTAGGGTGGCAAAATTGGGAATGAACCGCATATAATATCCCACCAACCCCAGAAATGACTTTACTTGGCGGGTGGTGTTAGGACGTGGCCAGTTACGGATGGCTTCTAGTTTGTTGACCTGGGGCTTGACCACTCCTCGCCCAATCACATAGCCCAGGTATTTTGTCTCTTCTAGGCCTAAAGCACATTTTTTCGGGTTTGCCGTCAACCCAGCCTTCCTGAGGGAATCCACTACGGCCTGGACTTTGGGTAGGTGACTTTCCCAATCCGTGCTATGGATAATTATATCGTCCAGATATGCCGAAGCATACCGACGATGTGGCCTGAGGACAATATCCATTAACCTTTGGAACGTAGCGGGAGCGCCGTGTAACCCAAAGGGTAATACCTTGTATTGGAACAGTCCCTCTGGTGTGATAAAGGCTGTTTTCTCCTTGGCAGCCTCAGTCAAGGGCACCTGCCAGTACCCTTTTGTGAGGTCCAAAACCGAAAAGTACCTGGCTTGGCCTAGTTTCTCAATGAGTTCATCTACCCGGGGCATAGGGTAGGCATCAAACTTGGAAACTTCATTAAGTTTGCGGAAATCGTTACAGAACCGCAACGTACCATCGGGCTTGGGAATCAAGACTATGGGGCTGGCCCACTCACTCTTTGATTATTCAATCACATCTAACTGGAGCATTTGCTGCACTTCCTCCGCGATAGCTTGTCGCCGGGACTCAGGTACCCGGTAAGGCCTCAACCGGATCTTGACCTGAGGTTCCGTGACAACATCATGTTGGATGACCGAAGTGCGCCCAGGGAGTTCTGAAAACACGTCTGTGTTTCTGCTAATAAACTCCCTGGCTTCCTGAGTCTGTTTAGAGGAGAGGTTGTCGCCAGTTTTCACCTTGACTACTGCTTCTCTAATAACAGACCGAGGGATGGGAAGCTCCACCCCCACCATACCTGGTCGGGGACTGTCACCCCCAGGGGTCTCCCTGTCTTTCCATAGTTTCAGCAGGTTTACATGGTACACCTGCTCTGGCTTCCTCCGCCCAGGCTGATGTACCTTGTAAGTCACTTCCCCAACGTTTTCAATGACCTCATAGGGACCCTGCCACCTAGCTAGAAATTTACTGTCCACCGTGGGTACCAGAACCACAACTCTGTCACCGGGGTTAAAGTTCCGTACCCTGGCTTGCCGATTATAAATCCTGCTTTGGGCCCGCTGCGCTGCCTCCATGTGTTCTCTGACAAGCGGCAAGACGGTCTCTATCCGTTCCTGTAGGTGAGTCACGTACTCTACCACACTATTCTAAGTATGTCACACACCCCACTTCAGACATTAATTATTACACTTGGGTTACTCCACCAGCAGGTGGCGACGTGCAGAGAAGTCATGAAAAACAAGCCCCTCCTGGTCTATACATACCTGGTACCTCTCACTCATTCCCCAGTTTTTCTTCTCTGCAAGATGGCGACAAGACAGAAGAAAGAAGTCTCCTGCTTGCAGGTAGCCGGGGTAACACCCGGCACCCCCCCCTCCATGGTCTATTTCTGCCCGGTTTTAGTTCTTTTTAGCCTGATTAATTGGTAGCCTCCCAGCTTAGGCTGGTGGCCGGGCAATGGTAGATGGCACTTAGTAGTGCCCAGGAGATTAGCTCCTCCACTCGTCCCCATATTATGGGGCATAGTGGTATTCCGGCCGGGGTGATCCGGATGTGGGATGCCCCAGTGTTAGGTAGGTCAGGTCCCCCTATTGGCCTTCTCCCATTTTATTATTGTACTTGTGTGTGTGTTGGTGCAACAGTAATGCATGTTATGGCGGGGACGGGTGCCTGGAGACCGGCCCGTCGGCTCGCCTGGTCTCTCCTTGTTGGGGGGGGCTTCCTTAGCCCCCGGGATGGCGCTTCTGTCGGTATCGGGGGGGGGGGGCGGGTCGGGCGGCGCAGTGCCGCCGGCCCGCCGCTCTCCTCTGGAGGACAGGCGCCATTCCTCCGGTCTGTTCCCCAGGCCAACGGTGGGCGGGGCCGGGCGGTGCGAGGCGCCGCCGGCCCGCCTGGCTGTCGGGGCGCCGAGTGTCACTGCTCGGCGCCCGCTGGCGGTGTTAGTCGTTGCAGGCGGGTCCGGGAGGCATGCGCGCCGCCGGCCCGGCTGACGGCACTTGCGGGCGCCATTCCGTGGCGCGATTCTGGAGGGGTGGGCGGGGCCGCGTGCTGCGCGGCCCGCGCCGTGTCCTTCTGGCTTGGTGAGGGACGGGGCCACAGCGTTTCCCGCTTCTTGCTGGGCCCGCCCCTCTTCTCCTCTTGTTCCTCCGTGGCGCAGCCGCCATTGCTGTTTGGATTCAGGTAGACGGTTTGTTCTTTTTCTTGTTGGGGTACCGCTGGACAGGGGGGTGGGCAGCCTTGGTTTGGGCCCCCTTCCTCGCCAATCGGGGGGGGGCGGCCTTCCCTTTGTCTTGGTCCCTGGCCAGCTGGCAAGGAGCTACTGCGGCCTGGTCCACATCAGCCTTGCCTGTGTGTCTATATATGTGTTTTTACATATATATATATATATATATATATATATATATATATATATATATATACTCCCTGCATAGGTATATATATATATATATATTTATAAATATTTTATGCAGACTGCCTTGGTCTCATCATTGTTATATAATCATCCAGGTGTTAGGGTGTGTTTGTTTGACGGCTGTCTTTTGTTTTTTCAGATCCCGGGATCCCACGCTGCGGGGCTCTCCCGGTCTTATATACCTGGCTAGTTGGGGGGGCCATTGTTTGAATTGGATATTTTTTTGTGTCTAAATTCCAAAATTTTGAGGATAGCTATTTAGTCAGTACTAAAGGGGCATCCCGGGTCGCGTTAGGCGTAAATCCCTGGTTACTGCATATACCATAATTTCACCATATGGAGGCTACCAAAGATACCGGAAATGGCTCTTCGGGGCAGTCCAGGCTCTGTGGGGGGTGTGGGTCTCCGCTCCCAGGGGATGATGTCTTTTTATGTACTCCATGTGCACGGCGGAACATTGAGCGTCAGTCCGGCACCCCGGTGCCCGGTACATCCTCGGCCGCACCATCTCCCCCCCCTTCTCGCCTGTTCCGGACCCCGTGTGACGTAGTCGTTGGGGGTGATTCGCAGTCCGAGGTTTGCGCCTGATTGGCCAGCCTCGAGAAGATGTTTTCCGCTGTGGTCGCTCAGAAGGCTCCGGCTAAGCGGAGACACCTGTCCCCGCCTCCGCCGGACTCAGATGAGGAGGTTATTGAGGACCTGGATGGGCCGGATCGGCCCCTTGAAGAGGGAGAGCTCGTTGAGGAATTTAAAAAAAAAAATAAAAAAATCCCGAGGGCCAGCAGTTGCTGGGTGCTGAGGGTAGACGGTCTGAAGGGCCTGTCCTGGATACGCCTTCCTTTCTGGCCCAAATGTTTGAGGTTTGGATTTGGACCCTCCTGAAGCTGCTCCTCAGCCTAAGGGTCAGCCTTTTGGGGTGTCCAAGCCACGCTTGGAGTTTCCCAGTTATCAGCATTTTGAGGGCATTGACCTTAAGCAATGGGAGTAACCTACGCATCTTGTTGGGGTGCCGCCTAGCTGGGATAGGAAGTATCCCTTTCCGGCGGACTTGGTTAAAGTGGACCAACACCCAGGATTTTGAATATCCTGGGTGTTGGTCCACTTAGGTGGGGCACCCCGATCGGGGGTGCCCCGCTGTCTGAAACCCCCCCGATCGCCGCAAAAACTCACCTCTCCCCGCTCCCACGTGACCTCGTCCGGCCAATGACAGCGCTCAGAGCAGCTCTGGTATGCGCGTCCAAAGCTGCTTGGACGTGCATACCAGAGCGCTGTCATTGGCTGCGTCTCTCGCTTCCCTCTAACAGGGAGCGCTCCTGCGCCGGCCATTCACAAAACGGCCGGCGCGGGAGCGCGCCCTGCTAGAGGGAAGCGAGAGACGCGGCCGCGTCTCGCGCATGCGCCGTTGGATCGCAGGTAAGGTGAGGATTGTGGGCCTCCTGGGGGGTTCCTCCCCGCGGGACATCCCGATTTCGGATGCCCCGCGGGGAGGGATCTGATCGGTCCGGGAATCTTATAGATTTCCGGGCCGATCCCCCCTGGGTGTTGGTCCACTTTAAGCGTTGGTCTGTCCCTCCCGAGGCTGAGGCTCCGGTTTTGGGACTATTAGTACGGCGGTTGTACATTCTCCTGACACGACTTCTCTTAAGGTGGCGAGGATCGCCGGATTGGTCGGCTGGCCCGCAAAGGTTTTGTCTGTGCGGGTTCGGTCTTGAGGCCTGTTTGTGCTTCGGTCTATTGTCAGGGATTTATGTGTGGATCTTGATCCTACTCGTGATAAGTTTCATTTCTTCTTGCCGTTCAGGATGATGCCATGTTATTGTGTGGCAGGGCTACGGCTCTGTTGGTGGCTATCCGCCGCTCAGTGTGGCAGTGGACTGCTGATTTTAATTCTAAGAGATCGCTCACGGCTCTTCCCTCTCGGGGTTTGAGACTTTTCGGTGAGAAGCTTGATTCTGTTGCCAAGGGAGGTAAGTTACCTCAGCGCAAGATATTTCGTTGCTCCTTTTGGGGGGCGGCCCCCCTTCCATCCTTCCTTTCGGGAGCGAGAGCCGGCAGGGGTGCGGGCTTCTTGGCTTCCAGGGGTGCCAGCTGGAACAGGGGTAATGGCCGCGGCCGTCCCGTTTACGCCTGGGGCGCTAAGCCCAAGCCAGCTGCCAAGCCCGCTCAGCAATGAGGGGGCGCCCTCACCCTTACGGGTGGGGGGACGGCTGCGACTCTTCTCCCGGGTATGGGACCAGGTGGTCTCGGACAGATGGATCCGGGAGGGAGTGTCGGTCGGTTACCAGCTGGAGTTCGAGTCCCGCCCTCCTCCAGGGTTCTCAGGTCTCGTGTCCCTTCAGATCCTTTGGCCGCGCAGGGGCTCCTGGCAGCGGTAAGGAATCTTCTGGAAATAGCAGTCATCTGCCCGGTCCCTCCTTCCGAGGTGGGGCACGGGTATTATTCCAATCTCTTCGCTGTGCCCCGAACGGATGGGTCGTTCCGTCCCATCCTGGATTTGGAGTTTCTCAACCTGTTTGTTTGTCCCAGGAAGTTTTGCATGGAAACTCTGCGGTTTGCGATCAATTCGCTTCGGCAGGGGGAATTTATGATGTCCATGGACATCACGGATGCATACCTTCACATTCCGATCTTTCCAGCTCACCAGAGGTTTCTTCGCTTTGTGGCTCCAAGGTGGCCAAGGCGGGTGTGGTTCGCAGACATCGTTCGTCTAGCAGTGGATCAGTTTGATCTGCCTTTTCGGCCGGATCTCTTCTCTCAGGGTCAACTGTGCTACCCCAGTTTACCATCGATGGATTGACGGCTTGGCTGTTGAAACCTCCATCTTAAAGGAGGAGGGTCTTTCGGATTCGGTCATCCGGACTCTTATTAATGCCAGGAAGAGATCCTCTTCTTCTATCTATTATAGGGCTTGGAGATCTTATATTGATTGGTGTGAGGCTAGATCTTTGCCCTGTCGGGTCTTTTCTGTTTCTAGGATTTTGGAATTTCTTCAATCGGGGCTGGACTTTGGTCTTCAGCTGAGTATTTTGATGGGGCAGGTTGCTGCCTTGTCTGACTGTTTTTCAAAAGTCCTTTGCGTTTCCTCCTTTGGTCAAGGCTTCTTCCAGGGGGTCTCGCATTGCGGCCTCCTAGGAGGCCTTTTTCTCCCTTTTTGGGTTTTGAATTTGGTTATCTCTGCTCTTCAGGCTCGTCTTTTGAGCTTTTGCAGGTTATTGCTCTTTCTACTCTGACTCAGAAGGTTGCCTGGTCGGTTCAGGCTACTCACTTTGAGAGATATCAGGACAAAGTGGTTTTTCCGCTTCAAACCGGACTTTTTTCCTTAGGTGGTTTCTGCTTTTCTTCTTAACCAGGACATTGTTTTTCCTTCCTTGGGTCCTAAGCCTAGGAATGACAAGGAGAGGGTTTGCACTGTTTGGATGTGGTACGCTTTGTGTAGTATTGTTTGTTTACTACACCTCCTTTTCGTAAGACTGATGTCTTTTTCGTGGTGCCCTGTGGGCCTAGGAAAGGTTTTGGCTCCCGCTAAGTCTTCCATTAGCAAATGGATTCGTCGGGCTGTTGTTGGGGCCTATTCTGCCAAGGGGAAGGTTCCCCCTTTTCGTATCGCTGTTCATTCTATTCGTGCTGTTGGAGCGTTTTGGGCTTTTCAGCACCAGGCTTCTGTGGAGCAAGTTTGTAAGGCTGCTACTTGGTCTTCTGTTCACACCTTTTCCAAGTTTTTACAAGGTTGATGTGCGGGCTTCAGCGGATGCTGTGTTTGGCCGCAAGGTTCTGCAAGCTGCAGTGGTTTGAGTCTTGCTTTATGGCCTTGTTGGATACCAGCCCTTTTCTGGACACTGCTGTTGGATGTCCCAAGTGTAATAATTAATGTCTGAAGTGGGGTGTGTGACATACTTAGAATAATACCATTTTGTGAATACTCACCTGTAAAATGGGTATTATAAGTATGTCACACACCCCACTTCACCCGCCCTTTTGGTATCCCGGATTCTTTATAGGGTGAAGTTTTCGTTTGCAGTTTGAGGGTTTTTTTCCTGGTACCTTGTCTTTACTGCTGTTTGAATACTGGGGAATGAGTGAGAGGTACCAGGTATGTATAGACCAGGAGGGGCTTGTTTTTCATGACTTCTCTGCACGTCGCCACCTGCTGGTGGAGTAACCCAAGTGTAATAATTAATGTCTGAAGTGGGGTGTGTGACATACTTATAATACCCATTTTACAGGTGAGTATTCACAAAATGGTATTTTTGTGGGGTGTGGGTTGCTGTTCCCAGGCCTCCTTGGCTATATCCAACAGGCCCCGTGGATGTCGACCGTATAAGAGTTCGAAGGGCGAGAACCCCGTAGAGGCCTGGGGCACCTCTCGCACTGCGAACATCAGATAGGGCAGCAGCAAGTCCCAATTCTTTCCATCCTTGGCGACCACCCTTTTTAACATGGTCTTTAAAGTTTGATTAAACCGTTCTACTAGGCCGTCTGTTTGCGGGTGGTAAACGGATGTCCGCAACTGTTTCACCTGCAGCAGTTTACAGAGCTCTTTCATTACTTTCGACATAAACGGGGTACCTTGATCGGTCAGGACCTCTTTAGGCAGACCTACTCTGGAAAACATTTCCATAAGCTCCTTAGCAATGAGCTTGGCAGAGGTGTGACGCAGGGGCACTGCCTCAGGGTACCGCGTGGCATAATCCAAGATCACCAGAATATGTTGGTGCCCTCTAGCAGACTTTGGCACTGGACCTACTAGATCCATGGCAATCCGCTCAAAGGGTACCTCAATAACTGGGAGAGGAACTAAGGGACCACAGTAATGAGGCTGAGGGCTGGTCATCTGACATGTTGGGCAGGACTCACAATATCTCTCCACCTCCTTGTACACACTTGGCCAGTAGAATCGTTGTAAAACGCGGTCCAGAGTTTTCTGCTGGCCTAGGTGTCCACCCAGAACATGTTGGTGGGCCAAATCCAACACCAACTTGCGATATGGATTGGGTACCACCAATTGTTCCACCACCTCTTCACGTACCTTGTTTACTCGGTACAACATTTCCAGGTGAACCACAAAGCGAGGAAACTGTAACTCCGCCCCTGGCTGTTGTGGTTCACCTTCCACCTCAAGAACATTCTCCCAGGCCCGAGACAGGGTCGGGTCCTGGTGTTGAGCGGTACCAAAGTTAATTGTGGAGACATGGAGATCTGCCAACTCTGGACCTGTTGCCAACTCTTCCACATCTCCAACCATAACATTTAGTGGGGTTGACTCCCCCTCTTCCATTTTAGGGACGGGCACCTCTTCCACGGTGCCTCCTGATTCCGGTTCCCAGGGCACCGGGGTCTCCCCTGAGTAGGGCCAGTCTATTGGGGACACACCCGCCTCGCGGGTTTCCGGAACTGCCAACTTGGCCCACAGTGACCTGAACCCTGGAAAGTCTCTCCCAATAATCAGTTCATACGGGAGTTTAGCGGCGACAGCGACTTCTGTTTCCAGCTGCCGGAGACGGTGGTGAGAGACACTTGTGCTGTGGCATAGTCTCTCAAGTCCCCATGAATGCACAAAACCCCGGTTTTCCGCCCAGTGTACTCATCGGGCAGTACTAAGGCGGGTCTTGCCAGGGTAACCATACTCCCCGAGTCCAAAAGGGCCACAGCCAGGGTGTCTCCCACTTTCACCTGACAGAGGTGACTTTGCCCCACAATCTCAGGGACACCGGCAGCACACAGCCTCCTGGCATACATGGAAGGGCGGTAACCAAAGTTCACGTCCATGGGCTCCCCCTGGTGGGGACAATTGGCTCTGATATGTCCCGGCTCCTTACATCCCCAACACAACACTTGGGCAGGGACTTTGGGGGGTAGGTCCTGAGAGGGTTTAGGGGACGCCACTCGCCTGAGCTGGGGCGGGGACCTCCGGGGTTTCCCCGAATCCCTCCTTATGGAGCCGCCTTGCAAGTTCCTGGTGGCTTCATATCGCTCCACTAGGTCCACCATCCCTAGTGCGTTGTCAGGGGATACCTGGCCAACCCAGTGCTGAAGAGGGTGCGGTAAAGCCCTCCAAAAAATGTCTGCCAGCAAGCGGTCCAACATGGCAGTGGGGCTTAACGACTCCGGCTGCAGCCATTTTTGCAGCAGGTGCAGCAGTTTATAATACTGGGGTCGGGCGGGCTCTGCCGACTGGTAGCTCCACTGATGCACCCGCTGAGCCCGAACCCACACATTCACCCCCAGTCTCGCCAGTATCTCACCCTTCAGAGTCAGGTAGTCAGCGGCTTGGTCCTCTGGGAGATCAAACAACACCTGCTGGGGTCCAGACGCCAGAAATGGAGCGATGACATCAGCCCACTGGTCATGCGGCAACTTCTCCCTTGCAGCCACCTTTTCAAACACCACCAGGTAAGTCTCAACGTCATCTGAAGGGGTCATTTTTGTGAGCGCCGAGCGGACAGCTTTCCGGGCATCAGGAATACTTTTGGGCGCACCTGCAGCTTGCAGCGCCATCACATGTTGCAAAAACAGCTGGTTGGTCTCCTGCTGCTGCCTGTTGGTCTCATGCTGCTGCTGCCTGTTGGCCTCCATGAGCGCTTTCACGACCGCCTCCATTTTGTCTGCAGTCCCAGGTAGCAGCCTGGCAGGTTTAATATAGGACATGCACAACAAAAAAAAACTTTTTCGTCGGTTGCTCCTAGCAACGGCCTCACTGCTGTGCCCGCATCCGACACCAAATGTGGAGATTAGCTCTGGTAGGCGACCGGGTGTCAGCAGTATAGAGGCGGAGGCAAACAGTTCAAAGTAAAGTCTGTGTTTATTTCACACAAAAATCCACAAAAGCATATGTCCATACAGGTTACATCACCTTTTCAGGAAACCGCAGCATAAATGATACAGTCAAGCAAACAGCTTTTAGTCCTTGAGCAAAGGTTCTGTTCACAGTCAAATATGTCTCAGGTCCGCATGAAACAGCCTCCACAGGAGATTTCAGCCAGGCTCACAGAGTCTCACTCCCATGTGAGCTCTAGACAAAGGACAGGCCACAGCTGATTCCCCAGGCTATTTAAACAGCCCGCAAAACCCGGACCTGGGTAGTGGGATGGAGTCCCACCCTGCTCTACTCCATCCCAGTAAAGCCGTCCCAGGTTAGCCTTTCGGCTATTCTAAAGCAACAGCAGCAAACTGCCTCCAGCAGCTGATGCTGGAAATCAGACTACACGGCTTTACTGCACCAATGCCAGGTACATTGGTGCTACATACCTGCCGTCAATAACGGCCCCTTGCACCTTACCACAACTGTTAAAGCGGACCAACACTCGTGCGGACACCCTCACATAACCCCCCAGAATGGCTACAAACCTTTCCTTATCCTCGATCCTCCAACGTAAATCCAGTCCCGCGATTGCCCACCTGACACCCATGTAGTGAGCACCGGTGGCCAGTCGCGGTGTCAGATTCCCAGGGGAGTATCAAGGATAAGGTAAGAATATTGGGTATCCTGGGGAGTTATGTGTGGGGAGGCTCCAGCACTCTGGATGCCCCCCCCTCCCCAGTTTGTCATAGCGGTGGTGCCAACACCCGCGACCACACCAGTCTTGGCCTGCTTTAAATCACTATTTTTTACTACAGCTGTGATGGATTTGCAAAGCATAGAAATACAAGTATCCTCTTATCACCTCAGTCTATGACGGGCTAAGGAGATTTTCATTTCACACATGCTGGCAGTCGTCCTGATAATGACTTATTCTCTCCCCCTCATCCGCATACAATGTAATGCACCTGTCTTATCAACTAGAGTGAAAAACAGCAGCAGTGGCGGCAGCTGTGTGCTATTATATTGTATGGCAGTGAGAGAGAGTCAACAGAGAGGGCAGGTGCCAGCATGTGTGAAATAAAAATCTCCTCAGCTGGTAGTGGCAAAGAAAATATGGTTTACAATTTGACCAATCCTAAGATGGCCAATTTCCCCGACAGTAGCAGACTGTGGTAAGATGATTCTTGACCTTGAAGTAATTTCTCACACACTTTGCTAGATGTTGCATTTCTCAGTACAGGGGCTTTTTATTTCCAGACTCCCAAGACACTAAAGACACAAATATGAAAACCAATGCGGAAGAAGTACTTATAAAGAATGAAATGGAGGAAATTCCTATAAAGCTCAGTACAGGCAAGTAACCTTTTTATGGGTATTCAGCTTGTTTACTACATGCTTGCATACATCTAAGGACAGGGGCTTTACTCTGATATTTATTCATAGACCCTCGATACTCTAAAGGCACAGATATAAAAACTGATGAGGAAGTATTTGTACTGAACAAAGAGGAGTAAATTCCTACAAAGATTAGCACAGGTGAGTAATAAATCTTATGTAGAAATAACCTTCCTTTTCACGTTTTGAGTTTGGCCCTCACATAGAGTTGGCCCCTTTACTCACTTATCTACTTTCTTGGCTCACTAATTGCCACTTTCCCATGTTTGCCAGCATTCAGTAGGGTTCTCCGTGTTGACAGGCACACAACCTTACCACTCCAGCAATCCACAGGACCAACAACCAGCTATTGGGTTTGCCTAGTGCACCCAAGACTAGCAGACAGGTAGTGTGGGATGCACTTTATCTGCTTTGGAGACTGGTGCCACAGCACAGATGCTTTACAGCAAACCAGAAGTATCGGGATCAGGAAAAGCAGGATGCCCCCTGGTGACCCTATTCAGCGATTGTAAAATATCACCATTTGTGATATTATTCTTTTTCCTTGTTTGACTTTTTAACAAGGACTGGGCCATCCAAAAATGATCTCAGCTATCGTGCTTCAAGTATTGGCCGAAACCAAAAATCAATAAATGGATTTAATATAAAATAGAGCCGATTACATTACAGAAAAATAATAATATGAATGATGTAAATGCGATATGAAGTTACAAAGTAGAAATGTAAATAGTGTCCATAGAAAAATGCAGCAATCTTTCCCTCTCAGGCTAATCAAACTAGGATCTTTGTCTCTCTCGCCCAACCCCCACCATACTGCCTATGTGGCAATTTCTTACATGTTGTCTGTTCAGAGACCCAAAGCAAAGAGAGCGCAAGACTCCGTCCTTTGTCCTTAAAATGTTATCCCTCTGGCCATACCTTTTCCCCTCCCCCCAAGGGAGAGGCATGTAACACTATGCCTTACATATGGGTTCACTTAAATAGTTGAAGTTAAGACATAACATTACTGTGCATATATATATATATATATATATATATATATATATATATATATTGAATATTGATGCAATTCACCAAAATAAACCTTATGTTATATTAAATCTGTATGATTTCATTATTAACCAGCCCCGGATCAGAATCATAATAACCAGGTAAAAATCCACAGACTCCATTCATCCAAGTTACCTATTTTTCAGTAATATTAGTGATTTAATAATAATTAATTAATAATTGAGATCATAAACATTTTATTCCTCTGGAACCTTCTTACAGCGATCCTAAAGCTTTTTCAAACTTTCAGGTTGCCTTAGGTTTTCTTAAAGGAAGATGATGTACATGTATGCACACGTATCTCCACTCACCGAATTATGTTCCATTATTCTCTGCAACCATATTATTGATAAAATAGAATCATAAAGGGACTTTTTTACTCATTAGTTAATTAAAATAATAGAGAAGATTCTAAATCTGCCAACATGGATTTTGTCATTAGGAGAAAGAGTACGAATGTAGAGCCCCTGTTTAGTATTTGACTTGTGAAAAAGAGCGGCATTGCCCTTTAAATTTGTCTTATCCTCTCCATTGCTAGGTGATAGATACGGTCAGAATAACATGAATGAACATGCCTTTATCTCTCCAGATGATGAAAGAGAAGATGACAACACATTAGGATCTACTTTAAACCCTCATCCAGTGTTGCATAATACAGATTTAGCATCTTATCTCTCTATAAATGGGCAGTATCTTCCTCAACATTCTTATCCCGTCGCCAATGTCCATAAACGTCCTAAAAATGTATATTCGTGTCCTGAATGTGGGAAATGCTTTTCTCACAAATCCACATTTCTCATTCATGAAAGAGTTCATACAGGAGAGAAACCGTATTCTTGCTCTGAATGTGGGAAGTCTTATTCTGACAAATCAACTTTAAACACTCATAAGAGAGCACACACAGGGGAGATGCCGTTTTCGTGTTCCGAATGTGAAAAATGCTTTGCTGACAAAAGATACTTGACACGCCATAGAAGAGTTCATACTGGTGAGAAACCATATTCATGTTCTGAATGTGGGAAATATTTTTCTGACAGTAGAACTTTAAGGAGTCATCGAAAACTTC
Source organism: Gastrophryne carolinensis (assembly GCA_027917425.1). NCBI lineage: Eukaryota > Metazoa > Chordata > Amphibia > Anura > Microhylidae > Gastrophryne > Gastrophryne carolinensis. Next base: position 30,443,652 of record CM051237.1, on the reverse strand, counting down.
ATACTGGGGAGAAGCCGTATTGCTGTGCTGAATGTGGGAAATGTTTTACTCAAAAAGTGCAACTTCAGTTACATGAGAGAGTGCATACAGGAGAGAAACCATATGCGTGTTCTGAATGCCGGAAGTGTTTTAGTCAAAAATCACAGCTTATTAGACACGGACAAGTTCATACAGGGGAGAAGCCACATCCATGTTCTGAATGTGGAAAATGTTTTACTGAGAGATCACTGCTTATTGCACATCAACGAGTTCATACTGGGGAGAATATATATTCATGCTCTGATTGTGGGAAAAGTTTTGCTCAGAAAGCATACCTTATACAACACGAAAAAATTCATACAGGACAGAAGCCTTACACGTGTCCTGAATGTGGGAAATCTTTTTCCCACAAATCAAGGCTTATCATTCATGAAAGACTGCATACTGGAGAGAAACCTTGTGCTTGTTCTAAATGTGGGAAATGTTTTACTGAGAAATCACAGCTTTTGAGACATGGACAAGTTCATTCAGGGGAGAAGCCATATTCATGTTTTGAATGCGGCAAATGTTTTACTCAGAAATCACAGCTTTCCAGACATATACATATTCATAAATTGCAGAGTCCATATTTATGCTCCGAATGTGGGAAATGTTTTGCACAAAGAGCATACCTTATGCAACATGAAAAGATTCATACAGAACAGAAGACGTATACGTGTTCTGATTGTGGGAAATCTTATTCTCACAAATCTACCTTAAATATCCATAAAAGATCACACACAGGGGTGAGGCCGTATGTGTGTTCGGAATGTGGGAAATGTTTTACTGACAAACAATATTTGACGTGTCATAAAAAAGTTCATACTGGCGAGAAACCATATTCATGTTTGGAATGTGGGAAGTGTTTTTCTGACAAATCGGCATTGAAGAAACATAAAAAAGTTCATACCGGGGAGAGGCGGTATTGCTGTGCTAAATGACGGAAATGTTTTACTCTTTGAAAGCACTTTAAATTACATGAGTTCATACGAGGGACTTGTTCTCAATGTGAGAAATGTTTTACTCCGCTTATTTGATGTGAACAAATTCATACAAGGCAGAATCAATATTCATGTTGAAAGTGGACCAACACCCAGGCCGATCAGATCCCTCTCCGCGGGGCATCCGAAATCGGGATGTCCCGCGGGGTGAAACCCCCCCAGGAAGCCCACAATCCTACCTTCTCCCCGTTCCAACGGCGCGTCCGCCGCCTCCCGCGCGTCCCTCTAGCAGGGCGCGCTCCCGCGCTGGCCGTTTGTGAATGGCCAGCGCGGGTGCGCTCCCTGTAAGAGGGACGCGCGGGAGGCGGCGGCGGACGCGCCGCTGGAACAGGGAGAAGGTAGGATTGTGTGACACCTAGCACACCTATATTTACATATTCACACCTGGCTGCCAACTACCTCAATAGCTGAGGTGTTTTCTGGGCTGCAGCTCCTTTCCCCTTGAAAAGGAATCCTTGAATTCCTAATTAGGTTGGGCACCGACTAAGACACTCAAATACACATTAGGGATGGGCATTGGAAGGTATTTTTGGAGAGCGGTGTAACTCTTGAAATATGACAGTTATGACTATATTAATGAGAGAGTCTTAATCAGGATTATAGGACCTTTCATTTTATATCAAACATGGCATACATATATTGACCAAAAACTGATAATCCACATAGTATCATACGCTATGATATGTATTTGATGTTTAGGTTCATTTAACTAAGAAATTAATGGGGATCATGAATGTCTTGGTTACAATATGATAAGGTGCATATTGTGGGAGTTATATAACTTTATATAATATTTAATCTCACAGAGGCGGGTTGTAGTCAGGGCAACAACACACACAGGAGGCGGGGAATGCTGGCCACACCCCCTAGTGTTCAGTAGATTAGAAGAATGGTTGCAGGGGTATTCAGTCAATGGATGGACCCCCTACTTGATGCTAAGTATCTCTCTCTTTCTCCATTATAACATTAACATGTAACAACTGCCTGTAATATCTAAGGTTATCTGGGGAAACCAACCTCATGAACATATTGGGTTAGTGAAGGTTATTTATGTGCTGGTAAATTTAACCCGTTTTCATTTATACATCTTACTGTGTGTGGTGGATACTTTCTCACACAATAGATTGTAGTTGCATAGTATTTGAGGAAGATATTTCTTTGGACATTTCACTGGATGCATGTCACCTCGCTACCTCAAGCTAAACATGGACAAGACAGTACTGGTCATTTTCCCACCCTCTAACTCCCCTCCCCTCTCTAACACGTCTATTTCTGTCAACAATTACACAATAACAGCATCTCCCCAAGCTCGGTGCCTGGGAGTCACTCTGGACTCTGCCCTCTCTTTCAAACCACATATTCACTCCCTGGCCACCTCCTGTCGCCTCCAACTTAAAAACACATCTCCCGCATCCGTCCTTTCCTCTCACCTGACACCACTAAAATGTCAGTACACGCCCTGGTCATATCCCGTCTGGATTACTGCAACATCCTTCTTTGTGGCTTACCAACTAACAGACTGGGACCCCTCCAATCTATCCTGAACTCTGCTGCTCGCCTCATCCATCTCTCCTCTCGCTCCTCCAGTTCTGCGCCTCTCTGCCAATCCCTACACTGGCTGCCAGTCCCACAGTGAATCCTGTTCAAAACTCTAACTCTCGCCTACAAAGCTCTCTCCAACCAGGCCCCTCCCTACATCTCATCTCTAATCCAACAGTATCAACCTAGACGCAGTCTCCGCTCTGCTGCCGACCTTCTCCTGTCCTCCACCCTGGTCACCTCCTCTCACGCCCGCCTCCAGGACTTCTCACGTGCAACTCCAATCTTCTGGAATGCCCTCCCGCACCCAATCTGCCACTCCACAACCCTCAAAACCTTCAAAGGCGCCCTTAAAACTCACCTTTTCAGACAAGCATATCATCTGGCCTAACCAATCTTCTAAAGGGCACAAAGCTCAATACTGACTGTTTGTGATCCTTCCCCCTCGTCTTCACCCCTCTTCCTTTAGACTGTAAGCTCGCAAGGGCAGGGCTCTCTCCCCTATTGTATCTTGTACTCAAAATATCCATTGTCAACTCTGTAAAACTGCATTTGAAATAGTATATGTACCATATGTTTCTACCCTGTCTGTAACTACTACTTTGTAAAGCGCTACGGAAGATGATGGCACTATATAAATAAACAATAATAATAATAATGTATGAGGACAGCCTCAGTGGCATTGTTTTGTATCAGATTGATGGCTGCTGGGCTGATATGATTATTAGTATTTGCCATATTTATATTATTAATTTCTAGTTGTAGTATTGGAGATTATTGTGCAGCGAATATTCATTTAAATCATATTTCCCTCTCAGACGTATATTCTCCCTTTCAGCCGTATTTCTTGAAATCCATTTCTATTTTATAGATATTGGTCGCCATTGTTGGATTGCACCCACAAAGGGGTTTTTCCTCCGCATTTAACCCATCTGTGCAGTGAGTACACACATGCCCGGAGCGGTGGGCTTACCTAATTACACCACCCCAGGAGCAATGGGATGGTTAGTTGCTCAAGAGCAACTTTAGTCATGTCACATGGCCAGGAATTGAACCTGTAACCCTCGTAAAGCCGCTCCCTTACCTCTAGGCTGTGTTTTGCTGTATTGTTTTCCTCTCTTACGCTATGTAAAATAAACATGTGCGTTAGGACTGTGCCCCCAGACCTGTGATTTAAAGTGGACCAACACCCGATGCTGATCGGCCCGGGAATCTACAAGATTCCTGGGCCGATCAGCATCGGGCCTGCCCCGCTGTGTGAAACCCCCCAGAAAGCCCCGAAATCCCTAGCTGCTCCTCGATCCAGCAGCGCATGTGCGAGCGCTCGCGCATCCCTCTAGCAGGGCGCGCACCCGCGCCGGCTGTTTGTGAATGGCCCGCACGGGCGCTCTCTGTAAGAGTGACGCGCGGGAGGCGGCGGCGGGCGGATGCAGGATTTCAGATAGCGAGGCATGCCAGATCTGGGTTTTGGTCCACTTTAAAGTGGACCAACACCCAGCAGGATTGGCCTGGGAATCTATAAGATTCCCGGGCTGATCCAATCCCTCCCCGCGGGGCATCCAAAATTGGGATGCCCCGCTGTGTGATACCCCCCAGGACGCCCGCTGCACTTACCTGGATCCCGGTCCAACGGCGCATGTGCGGGCCGCGGCCGCACTTCTCTCTAGCAGGGCCCGTGCCCACGCCGGGCATTTGTGAATCACGCCGCGGGCGCGCTCCCTGTTAGAAGCGCGAGATGCGCCAGCCAGCGCGCTCGGAGCTGCTGAGCTAAGACATCGCTTAGACGTGCATAGCTCAGCGGCTCAGAGCGTGCTTATTGGACGAGCAGCCGCGCATGCGTCGTAGGAGCGGGGTGAGGTGAGTTGAAGCTGGCGATCTGGGGGGTTTCACACAGCGGGGCATCGGGGTGCCCCGGGGAAGTGGATCAAAACCCAGGATAGTCAAAATCCTGGGTGTTGGTCCACTTTAATACCTCCAACATAGCTACCAACTTTTCAGGGTGGGAAAGAGGGACATTTGGTAAATTTGACCACGCCCCCTCATTGAGGGATGGATAAGAGATAGGGTTACAGCAATATAAACACTTTAAAGTGGACCAAAACACAGGATTTTGACTATCCTGGGTTTTGGTACTCGATCGGAGGTGCCCCTCTCTGTGAAACCCCCCAGATCGCCGATGCCAACTCACCTCTTCCCGGTCCTACAGGTTTCATCTAAGGCAAGCGGATCCGAGCAGGGAGTTTTACAAAGCGAGGCATCCCGATTTTGGATGCCCCGGGGGGAGGGAATCGATTGGCCTGGGAATCGTATAGATTCCTGGGCTGATTGGTGTGGGCTCTGTGTTCTGTGTGTGTGTGTGTGTGTGTGTGTGTGTGTGTGTGTGTGTGCTGTGTGTGTTGTGTGGTGTGTGTGCTGTGTGTGTGTGTGCTGTGTGTCTGGTGTGTGTGTGCTGTGTTGTGTGTGTAGCCAGCTGGGTGCTTGGATCCTTTGTTTTGTCCCCAGCTTTTAAAGGGGACCAACACCCAGGATTTTGACTATCCTGGGTTTTGGTCCACTTCGGTGGGGCACCCCGATCGGGGGTGCCCCGCTGTGTGAAACCCCCAAAACGCCCGGAAAAACTCACCGCTCCCACGTGACCGCTGCAGCCAATCCCCGCCGGCGGACAAGCGGAAGGCAGCGGTGGACAAGAGAGCGCGCGTCACTTACAGGGCGCGCACCCTGCTAGAGGGACGCGCGGGTGGCGGTGGCGGGCGCCGCTGGATCGAGGAGCAGGTAGGGATTTAGGGGTTTCTGGGGGGTTTCACACAGTGGGGCACCCCCGATCAGGGTACCCCTCACTCAGGGAGCTGATCGGTCCGGGAATCTTATAGATTCCAGGGCCGATAATGGGAGGGTGTTGGTCCACTTTAAGGGCTGGTAGGCAACTGCCAAGGCAGAAGAAGGACACCTGTGTGTGTTTGTCTGTGTTGCACCTAACTGGCTGTAATGGAGGCATGCCCCTAACTGGCTGTAACGAGGGATGCCCCTAACTGGCTGTAACGAGGGATGCCCCTAACTGGCTGTAACGAGGGATGCCCCTAACTGGCTGTAACGAGGGATGCCCCTAACTGGCTGCAACGAGGGATGCCCTTAACTGGCTGCAACGAGGGATGCCCCTAACTGGCTGCAACGAGGGATGCCCCTAACTGGCTGCAACGAGGGATGGCCCTGACTGGCTGTAATGGAGGCATGCCCCTAACTGGCTGTAACGAGGGATGCCCCTAACTGGCTGTAACGAGGGATGCCCCTAACTGGCTGTAACGAGGGATGCCCCTAACTGGCTGCAACGAGGGATGCCCTTAACTGGCTGCAACGAGGGATGCCCCTAACTGGCTGCAACGAGAGATGCCCCTAACTGGCTGCAACGAGGGATGCCCCTAACTGGCTGCAACGAGGGATGCCCCTAACTGGCTGCAACGAGGGATGGCCCTAACTGGCTGCAACGAGGGATGGCCCTAACTGGCTGCAACGAGGGATGGCCCTAACTGGCTGCAACGAGGGATGGCCCTAACTGGCTGCAATAAGGGATGCCCCTAACTGGCTGCAACAAGGGATGCCCCCTAACTGGCTGCAACGAGGGATGCCCCTAACTGGCTGCAACGAGAGATGCCCCTAACTGGCTGCAACGAGGGATGCCCCTAACTGGCTGCAACGAGGGATGCCCCTAACTGGCTGCAACGAGAGATGCCCCTAACTGGCTGCAACGAGGGATGCCCCTAACTGGCTGCAACGAGGGATGCCCCTAACTGGCTGCAACGAGGGATGCCCCTAACTGGCTGCAACGAGGGATGGCCCTAACTGGCTGCAACGAGGGATGGCCCTAACTGGCTGCAACGAGGGATGGCCCTAACTGGCTGCAATAAGGGATGCCCCCTAACTGGCTGCAACGAGGGATGCCCCTCACTGGCTGCATCGAGGGATGCCCCTAACTGGCTGCAATGAGGGATGCCCCTAACTGGCTGTAACGAGGGATGCCCCTAACTGGCTGTAACGAGGGATGCCCCTAACTGGCTGTAACAAGGGATGCCCCTCACTGGCTCCAAGAAGGGATGCCCCTAACTGGCTGTAACGAGGGATGCCCCTAACTGGCTGCAACGAGGGATGCCCCTAACTGGCTGCAATGAGGAATGCCCCTCACTGGCTGTAACAAGGGATGCCCCTAACTGGCTGCAACGAGGAATGCCCCTCACTGGCTGTAACAAGGGATGCCCCTAACTGGCTGCAACGAGGGATGCCCCTAACTGGCTGTAAGGAGGGATGCCCCTAACTGGCTGCAACGAGGGATACCCCTAACTGGCTGCAACGAGGGATACCCCTAACTGGCTGCAACGAAGGATGCCCCTAACTGGCTGCAATAAGGGATGCCCCTAACTGGCTGCAACGAGGGATGCCCCTAACTGGCTGCAATGAGGCATGCCCCTCACTGGCTGCAACAAGGGATGCCCCTCACTGGCTGCAACAAGGGATGCCCCTAACTGGCTGCAACGAGGGATGCCCCTAACTGGCTGTAACGAGGGATGCCCCTAACTGGCTGCAACGAGGGATGCCCCTAACTGGCTGCAACAAGGGATGCCCCTAACTGGCTGCAACGAGGGATGCCCCTAACTGGCTCAAACGAGGGATGCCCCTAACTGGCTGCAACGAGGGATGCCCCTAACTGGCTGCAACGAGGGATGCCCCTAACTGGCTGCAACGAGGGCTGCCCCTAACTGGCTGCAACGAGGGCTGCCCCTAACTGGCTGCAACGAGGGATGCCCCTAACTGGCTGCAACGAGGGATGCCCCTAACTGGCTGTAACGAGGGATACCCCTAACTGGCTGCAACGAGGGATGCCCCTAACTGGCTGCAACGAGGATGCCCCTAACTGGCTGCAACGAGGGATGCCCCTCACTGGCTGTAACAAGGGATGCCCCTCACTGGCTCCAAGAAGGGATGCCCCTAACTGGCTGTAACGAGGGATGCCCCTCACTGGCTGTAACAAGGGATGCCCCTAACTGGCTGCAACGAGGAATGCCCCTCACTGGCTGTAACAAGGGATGCCCCTAACTGGCTGCAACGAGGAATGCCCCTCACTGGCTGTAACAAGGGATGCCCCTAACTGGCTGCAACGAGGGATGCCCCTAACTGGCTGTAAGGAGGGATGCCCCTAACTGGCTGTAACGAGGGATGCCCCTAACTGGCTGCAACGAGGGATGCCCCTAACTGGCTGCAATAAGGGATGCCCCTAACTGGCTGCAACGAGGGATGCCCCTAACTGGCTGCAACAAGGGATGCCCCTCACTGGCTGCAACAAGGGATGCCCCTAACTGGCTGCAACGAGGGATGCCCCTAACTGGCTGTAACGAGGGATGCCCCTAACTGGCTGTAACGAGGGATGCCCCTAACTGGCTGTAACGAGGGATGCCCCTAACTGGCTGCAACAAGGGATGCCCCTAACTGGCTGCAACGAGGGATGCCCCTAACTGGCTGCAACGAGGGATGCCCCTAACTGGCTGCAACGAGGGATGCCCCTAACTGGCTGCAACGAGGGATGCCCCTAACTGGCTGCAACGAGGGATGCCCCTAACTGGCTGTAACGAGGGATGCCCCTAACTGGCTGCAACGAGGGATGCCCCTAACTGGCTGCAACGAGGGATGCCCCTAACTGGCTGCAACGAGGGATGCCCCTAACTGGCTGCAACGAGGGATGCCCCTAACTGGCTGCAACGAGGGATGCCCCTAACTGGCTGCAACGAGGAATGCCCCTCACTGGCTGTAACGAGGGATGGCCCTCACTGGCTGTAACGAGGGATGCCCCTAACTGGCTGCAATAAGGGATGCCCCTAACTGGCTGTAACGAGGGATGCCCCTAACTGGCTGCAACGAGGGATGCCCCTAACTGGCTCATTATTTATTTATTTCTTAGGTGCTGTTTCCCTTTAAGAGTGTGGCTAGGAGCGTGGTCGGGGTGCGTCCCTCTTTTCGGCTTTGAGAAGTTGGGAGTTATGACTGTTACACCCCATCTCCCAGCCATCAATCAATGAGGGGGTGTGGCTTAACAATTGTCCCACTTTCTCACACTGAAATGTTGGCATGGATCAGTCACGCGGACGGTTAATGTCCACAACCCATAGCAGCCTCTGCCGGAATAAATGTCATTAATTCATTTTAATTTGTTTCCTGTTTTAATTGTAATTAGTTGCGATCATATGCAGCAATTATAAAAATAAGGGGGAGGTTTTGCCTTTACACAGAGGCGCGTTGCCTGAAAGCGTGTGAGCTACAATAAAATGGCCGCCGCTTTCGCGGCATGCAGAGCTGTGCGGAGTCCTGGACAAAAGGGGGCGTGGTCCAGCTTTGTTAAAAGAGAAGCGTCCTAGCCGGAAGATGTCCTCGGTGGCGCGGGCGGCCATGTTGGTGTAGCCCAGATGAAAGCGCTTCAGGCTTTGTACACTATGTGGCGGAGAGCAGGTAAGAATGGCTCCCCTTACCTGATGTAATGCTGTGTGTGTGTGTATTATATTATTAATTCTTATTATATATGAGGTGGAGGTCCTCTGGGGAGCGGTGATGGAGGATGACAAGGGTTATCTGCTGTTATTCGCAATAGGAAGGGGGTACATTCCAGACAATTAGAGGAGACTTACAATGGCTCCTGTATATATAGCTGGGGTGGTGGTGACGCTGAGTTTGGGGGGACAGTCATTTATTGTTTTAAACCAGACCTTCCCCCTTAATAAGAGTCTACCTTATATGTTTCCCACACCCTGTGCATACAGATTGCCCACATTAATCCGGACCTTCCCCCTGAATAAGAGTCTACCTTATATGTTTCCCACACCCTGTGCATACAGATTGCCCACATTAATCCGGACCTTCACCCTGAATAAGAGCCTATCTTATATGTTTCCCACACCCTGTACATACAGATTGCTCACATTAATCCGGACCTTCACCCTGAATAAGAGCCTATCTTATATGTTTCCCACACCCTGTACATACAGATTGCTCACATTAATCCGGACCTTCACTCTGAATAAGAGCCTATCTTATATGTTTCCCACACCCTGTACATACAGATTGCTCACATTAATCCGGACCTTCACCCTGAATAAGAGCCTATCTTATATGTTTCCCACACCCTGTACATACAGATTGCTCACATTAATCCGGACCTTCACCCTGAATAAGAGCCTATCTTATATGTTTCCCCCCCCCCCGTACATACAGATTGCTCACATTAATCCGGACCTTCACCCTGAATAAGAGCCTATCTTATATGTTTCCCACACCCTGTACATACAGATTGCTCACATTAATCCGGACCTTCACTCTGAATAAGAGCCTATCTTATATGTTTCCCACACCCTGTACATACAGATTGCTCACATTAATCCGGACCTTCACCCTGAATAAGAGCCTATCTTATATGTTTCCCACACCCTGTACATACAGATTGCCCCTAACTGGCTGTAACGAGGGATGCCCCTAACTGGCTGTAACGAGGGATGCCCCTAACTGGCTGTAACGAGGGATGCCCCTAACTGGCTGCAACGAGGGATGCCCTTAACTGGCTGCAACGAGGGATGCCCCTAACTGGCTGCAACGAGAGATGCCCCTAACTGGCTGCAAGGAGGGATGCCCCTAACTGGCTGCAACGAGGGATGCCCCTAACTGGCTGCAACGAGGGATGCCCCTAACTGGCTGCAATAAGGGATGCCCCTAACTGGCTGCAACAAGGGATGCCCCCTAACTGGCTGCAACGAGGGATGCCCCTAACTGGCTGCAACGAGAGATGCCCCTAACTGGCTGCAACGAGGGATGCCCCTAACTGGCTGCAACGAGGGATGCCCCTAACTGGCTGCAACGAGAGATGCCCCTAACTGGCTGCAACGAGGGATGGCCCTAACTGGCTGCAACGAGGGATGGCCCTAACTGGCTGCAACGAGGGATGCCCCTAACTGGCTGCAACGAGGGATGCCCCCTAACTGGCTGCAACGAGGGATGCCCCTAACTGGCTGCAACGAGAGATGCCCCTAACTGGCTGCAACGAGGGATGCCCCTAACTGGCTGCAACGAGGGATGCCCCTAACTGGCTGCAACGAGGGATGGCCCTAACTGGCTGCAACGAGGGATGCCCCTAACTGGCTGCAACGAGGGATGGCCCTAACTGGCTGCAACGAGGGATGGCCCTAACTGGCTGCAACGAGGGATGGCCCTAACTGGCTGCAACGAGGGATGGCCCTAACTGGCTGCAACGAGGGATGGCCCTAACTGGCTGCAACGAGGGATGGCCCTAACTGGCTGCAATAAGGGATGCCCCTAACTGGCTGCAACAAGGGATGCCCCCTAACTGGCTGCAACGAGGGATGCCCCTAACTGGCTGCAATGAGGGATGCCCCTAACTGGCTGTAACGAGGGATGCCCCTAACTGGCTGCAACAAGGGATGCCCTTCACTGGCTGTAACGAGGGATGCCCCTCACTGGCTGTAACGAGGGATGCCCCTCACTGGCTGTAACAAGGGATGCCCCTCACTGGCTCCAAGAAGGGATGCCCCTAACTGGCTGTAACGAGGGATGCCCCTAACTGGCTGCAACGAGGGATGCCCCTAACTGGCTGCAACGAGGAATGCCCCTAACTGGCTGTAACAAGGGATGCCCCTAACTGGCTGCAACGAGGGATGCCCCTAACTGGCTGTAAGGAGGGATGCCCCTAACTGGCTGTAACGAGGGATACCCCTAACTGGCTGCAACGAGGGATACCCCTAACTGGCTGCAACGAGGGATGCCCCTAACTGGCTGCAATAAGGGATGCCCCTAACTGGCTGCAATAAGGGATGCCCCTAACTGGCTGCAACGAGGGATGCCCCTAACTGGCTGCAATGAGGCATGCCCCTCACTGGCTGCAACAAGGGATGCCCCTCACTGGCTGCAACAAGGGATGCCCCTAACTGGCTGCAACGAGGGATGCCCCTAACTGGCTGTAACGAGGGATGCCCCTAACTGGCTGCAACGAGGGATGCCCCTAACTGGCTGCAACAAGGGATGCCCCTAACTGGCTGCAACGAGGGATGCCCCTAACTGGCTGCAACGAGGGATGCCCCTAACTGGCTGCAACGAGGGATGCCCCTAACTGGCTGCAACGAGGGCTGCCCCTAACTGGCTGCAACGAGGGCTGCCCCTAACTGGCTGCAACGAGGGCTGCCCCTAACTGGCTGCAACGAGGGCTGCCCCTAACTGGCTGCAACGAGGGCTGCCCCTAACTGGCTGCAACGAGGGCTGCCCCTAACTGGCTGCAACGAGGGCTGCCCCTAACTGGCTGCAACGAGGGATGCCCCTAACTGGCTGCAACGAGGGATGCCCCTAACTGGCTGCAACGAGGGATGCCCCTAACTGGCTGTAACGAGGGATGCCCCTAACTGGCTGTAACGAGGGATGCCCCTCACTGGCTGCAACGAGGGATGCCCTTCACTGGCTGTAACGAGGGATGCCCCTCACTGGCTGTAACAAGGGATGCCCCTCACTGGCTCCAAGAAGGGATGCCCCTAACTGGCTGTAACGAGGGATGCCCCTCACTGGCTGTAACAAGGGATGCCCCTAACTGGCTGCAACGAGGAATGCCCCTCACTGGCTGTAACAAGGGATGCCCCTAACTGGCTGCAACGAGGGATGCCCCTAACTGGCTGTAACGAGGGATGCCCCTAACTGGCTGTAACGAGGGATGCCCCTAACTGGCTGTAACGAGGGATGCCCCTAACTGGCTGTAACGAGGGATGCCCCTAACTGGCTGCAACGAGGGATGCCCCTAACTGGCTGCAACGAGGGATGCCCCTAACTGGCTGCAACGAGGGATGCCCCTAACTGGCTGCAATGAGGGATGCCCCTAACTGGCTGCAACGAGGGATGCCCCTAACTGGCTGCAACGAGGGATGCCCCTAACTGGCTGCAACGAGGGATGCCTCTAACTGGCTGCAACGAGGAATGCCCCTCACTGGCTGTAACGAGGGATGGCCCTCACTGGCTGTAACGAGGGATGCCCCTAACTGGCTGCAATAAGGGATGCCCCTAACTGGCTGTAACGAGGGATGCCCCTAACTGGCTGCAACGAGGGATGCCCCTAACTGGCTCATTATTTATTTATTTCTTAGGTGCTGTTTCCCTTTAAGAGTGTGGCTAGGAGCGTGGTCGGGGTGCGTCCCTCTTTTCGGCTTTGAGAAGTTGGGAGTTATGACTGTTACACCCCATCTCCCAGCCATCAATCAATGAGGGGGTGTGGCTTAACAATTGTCCCACTTTCTCACACTGAAATGTTGGCATGGATCAGTCACGCGGACGGTTAATGTCCACAACCCATAGCAGCCTCTGCCGGAATAAAACAATGTCATTAATTCATTTTAATTTGTTTCCTGTTTTAATTGTAATTAGTTGCGATCATATGCAGCAATTATAAAAATAAGGGGGAGGTTTTGCCTTTACACAGAGGCGCGTTGCCTGAAAGCGTGTGAGCTACAATAAAATGGCCGCCGCTTTCGCGGCATGCAGAGCTGTGCGGAGTCCTGGACAAAAGGGGGCGTGGTCCAGCTTTGTTAAAAGAGAAGCGTCCTAGCCGGAAGATGTCCTCGGTGGCGCGGGCGGCCATGTTGGTGTAGCCCAGATGAAAGCGCTTCAGGCTTTGTACACTATGTGGCGGAGAGCAGGTAAGAATGGCTCCCCTTACCTGATGTAATGCTGTGTGTGTGTGTATTATATTATTAATTCTTATTATATATGAGGTGGAGGTCCTCTGGGGAGCGGTGATGGAGGATGACAAGGGTTATCTGCTGTTATTCGCAATAGGAAGGGGGTACATTCCAGACAATTAGAGGAGACTTACAATGGCTCCTGTATATATAGCTGGGGTGGTGGTGACGCTGAGTTTGGGGGGACAGTCATTTATTGTTTTAAACCAGACCTTCCCCCTTAATAAGAGTCTACCTTATATGTTTCCCACACCCTGTGCATACAGATTGCCCACATTAATCCGGACCTTCCCCCTGAATAAGAGTCTACCTTATATGTTTCCCACACCCTGTACATACAGATTGCTCACATTAATCCGGACCTTCACCCTGAATAAGAGCCTATCTTATATGTTTCCCACACCCTGTACATACAGATTGCTCACATTAATCCGGACCTTCACTCTGAATAAGAGCCTATCTTATATGTTTCCCACACCCTGTACATACAGATTGCTCACATTAATCCGGACCTTCACCCTGAATAAGAGCCTATCTTATATGTTTCCCACACCCGTACATACAGATTGCTCACATTAATCCGGACCTTCACCCTGAATAAGAGCCTATCTTATATGTTTCCCCCCCCCCGTACATACAGATTGCCCACATTAAAAATCATCCTACCTGCATCTACTGCATGTTATGAGCCTTTAAACATCCAAGATGGCGGCTCATGGAACATCAGGCAGCCTGCAAACAGGAAGTGCCTTCTGACTGTGCTGCTCTGCATTCTGGGATTGCTGACCTTTTCCTGACCCCAGCTCTGCTCTGTCTGTGCAAGGCACAGCTATAACCCCACCCCCTGCACCTTATCCCACTCTCCTCTCCTCAGTAAATGTGATGCTTCTGAGGCAAGATGGCGGCGCCCGTATCCTAAAGTCCTGAACAGAGTTGAAGCCCAGTGGGGGAAAGAATAATAAGTAAGTGACTAAAAACATAAAATATATTAACTTTAGATGCTGGGGAATCGTTTTTTAAGGGTTTGGGTTTTCCAATAAATCTTGGTGAAGGTCCGGTTTAAAGTGGACCAACACCCAGGGGTGATTCCTGGGCCGATCGACTCCCTCACCGCGGGACATCCCGATCTCGGTGAAGGACCCCCCCCCCCAAATCCCCCAAAAAACTTACCTCATCGGTGGCCGCCGCCGCCTCCCGCGCGCCCCTCTAGACGCCCTGCGCCGGCCGTTTGTGAATGGCTGTGTTGTTCGCTGCTGTCACCCGCTTGTCCGTTGGCGGTGATTGGTCAGCGCGTCCACGTGGGAGCGTGGTGAGGTGAGTTTTGGGGGCTTTCTGGGGGGTTTCAAACAGCGGGGCACCCTTAATCGGGGTGCCCCCCTCAAGTGGACCAAAACCCAGGATAGTCAAAATCCTGGGTGTTGGTCCACTTTAAATGGTTCCCCAGCATCTAAAATTAATATATTTTAAGTTTTTAGTCACTAACTTATTATTCTTTCCCCCACTGAGCTGCAACTCTGTTCAGGAATTTAGGATACGGGCGCCGCCATCTTGACTCAGAAGCATCACACTTACTGAGGAGAGGAAAGTGGGATAAGGTACAGGGGGGTGGGTTATAGCTGTGCTTTGCTCAGACAGAGCAGAGCTGGGGTCAGGTAAAGGTCAGCAATCTCAGAATGCAGAACAGCACAGTCAGGAGGCACTTCCTGTTTGCAGGCTGCCTGATAAGATGGCGGCTTCCATAAGCCGCCATCTTGGATGTTTAAAGGCTCATAACATGCAGTAGATGCAGGCAGGATGATTTTTAATGTGAGCAATCTGTATGTACAGGGTGTGGGAAACATATAAGATAGGCTCTTATTCAGGGTGAAGGTCCGCTTTAAGGACTCGCACACTGTTTATAGAAAAAAAAATGTGAAAGTTACATAAATGAATCAGAATTCTCTGGCTACAGCAAGATGTCACTTCCTTGTACCTGTCTGAGACTGCCGATGATTATTTAAAGGAGCAGTATCGCAAATTTTTCTTGGTGACATATTTAAATGGTACTTTCAATGTAGGTAAGTGTTGGAGTAAGAATTACAAATGTAGAAAAAAATGATGTGTGTGTTGAGCAGCTGGAGACTAATAGCTCATGTTTATGTCTTTTGAGTGTGGGTCCGACACTGGCCTGTTCCACGCAGAGGAGAGGGGAGAAACAATGTATCAAAGTATCAGCTGTTCAGTGCTGGCAGCCGTCCAGCATAAGATAACAACATTGCAACATTGCCTGGCCAGAACTTATATATCTAAAACAGAGAGAAAAGCTCTAGAAGACAGTTTTCCCTTCATGTTGGCTCTGCTGCAGAATCTTTCAGTTTACCATTTTCTCTTTCATATTCTTATTTTTCATTTTTCCATATGATCTTTCTTTCAGCTTTGTGTGTTTTGAGCAAAGCCCAACCCAGGATTTTCACTATCTGGAGTTTTGTTTTGTGCCCCTAGGGGCATCCCGATTTGGGATGCCCTGATATGTGAAATCCCCAAGTTCGCCTGTGAAAACGTACCTTTCCCTGTCCCACAGCGCATGCGCGGGCTCTCATCCAATCAGCTCTGTTTGCATGCAGATGGGGAGCCTGAGCAGTAACCTTCCTGGCCGCCCGGCCTGTCTAAATGACTAATTGCATGAGCGCGCCAGAAAAATGGGGGGATCTGTGGTTATCCAGGGGTCGTTTCACACAGTGGGCATCCTGATTTAGAATGCCCAAGGGGGAAGGTCAATGGCCGGGTCTTATAGACTTCAGGGTCGGCCACTCAGGGTTTTGTTCCACTTTAATACCTTTAGATTTTCCTGCACAGTTATTCAAAGAAGAATTTCAGTCATTTTCAGTCAGTTTAGTTTATTTTGTATAGATTTTACACATTTGAGTCACCTGGTCTCATAACAAAAGCTGCACCTCACACACACGCAGCCGTTACCACTGATTACAGTGTCAGCCTCTGAGGTAAAGTGTTGCTAGGAGACCAGTGGGCTAAATGAAGCAGCTCACTAAATACAACCCAGCAGATCCCCCTATTCAGCAAATGGACTGAGCCATTTTCATTATACAATTTAAAAGAAAGGCAGATATTTTTTCCTTTTTCTATCGCCACATTATTTATACACATGTTAGAAGCTATTGCGTGGCTATTTAATTATTTATCTTTTTTAATGCAAATTTCGCGATACTGCTACTTTAAGGGGCCCTTTGAGACACCCAAGGGGCAATACACCTGGAGTCTGCCGTTACTTCCTTATACCATCTAACTAGGGGGAGCTCCCATTGTCTTATTGGCAGCCATTGTTATAAAGGCAAGTACTGCAATGTAATAGTGAAAACACAAAAGAATGTGATGGTGTAAAACGCCATACACAAAGAATTGCAGAAAAGGACCAATCCGATCAAATCTGATCAAATCCAGTGTCAATTCAATTCGATCTGATATATAAGAATGCGTAGTCAGATCCTTGAAACTGCGAGGCAGTGCTTGGAGCCAAATGTGTGTATAGAGCTTGTTTTGGGTTATACTTTGGCAGAACAGCTGTTTGTAAAAATAAGTCTATACACTTGGTATAGCTACATCTGCTTACATACAGAATTCTGTCATTTCAAATACATATTCTAATCTATAATAAATATATATATATAATGTAAAATGCATTATGTCATACGCATTTGTAAAAAGGTTTGTACTCTTGTGATTGGATGAGATATATGCATTTCCTGATATAGGATTGTAATACAACCCTCTGCTTGACTATAAAATAAAACGGCTCTCTGGACACAGACGGCCTAGAAGAATGGTAAAAGCATGTGTCTGTCTGTGTTCTGAAATGACATGATCAAGGAAAGATGGCCGACAAAACAAGTGGTAGGGATATATTATACTTTGTAAATCCTTATTAAACCGGACCAACAGCCAAGCACAGTTGGAAAACTCCCTGGCCCCATCTGCATGCATGATACTGAAGCATTGTCAGCACTTACATTTGCTACTGTACCCACTCAAAGCTGAAACACCTCTTCGATTTTCTAGTGGTATCGGCCATTTTGGAGCTTCCTCTCCCAGCATCTCAGCCATGTTGCTGCCTGGATTCACCTGACATAACTGACAATGCACAGTAACAGGAAACCCAGCAGCACTTCCTGTTTGCAGGTGGCCTGCAGATGCATGAGCCACCATTTTCTTTTAAAAATTGACCACAGCAGGAGTTCGCAAAAGGTAAATGATTACGTGTCAATCTAAATTGTCCTGGGGAGGGGGGCATTTGAGCACTGTTTGTTGTGTTGGTCTGGTTTAAGTAATTTTCGACTGTTTATCCACTTTAAATAATATCTAGTAACTCCCCTCGCACCCACACCACCAGGGCTGTGGAGTCGGTAGACAAATGTTCCGACTCCTCAGTTTTTTGTACCTCCGACTCCTCTGTATTAATATGTGAATGTATTTTATACATTCCTTGAAGGAAAGAAAGGCAACATACATGTCATTACTTCTAGCAGAGAGGGGTAGTTGGGCAGAAGCTGCCTTCTCCTTTCTGTGTGCTGATCTTCTGCTGAAGATAGGGCAGTGGGAGGATCCAGAAAGGGACCTTTATTATAAAACATGATTTCCCTAGTAGAATCCCATAGTCATGTTTAAAGTTTAAGCTAACAATCGAAGTTTACAAGTTTTTATAGCCTTTTGCTGAATGACAGCAGTTTTTCCAATGGTACAGCTTCAGTCTTGAACTATTGATCCTCCATTCCCTTCACTTATACAAGTGTCTCTAGTCCTTATTTACTTAATCCCTTATCAGTGAGAGGCTAGGTTACCCATGGGTTCCCTGTAACAGCAGAACACAACACTATGCAAAGTATTGCCGCTTCTAATTGTGCGTTGCGTGCTATATAGTGAAGCACATGAAAAGCACGCTTCTTCACGGTCACTTAACATGTTCGTTTTGCGGTTATGTGAGGCACTGCATGCATTGGTCTTTATTCTTACAATAGAGAAGTCATTAATTATAACTTTTTGTGAATTGGGACATTTAAACTTGCTAAATCAAAATTTAGTAGGAGCCGGAGTCGGTGCATTGTTTGCCGACTCCGACTCCAGGTACCCAAAATTTCCTCCGACTCCACAGCCCTGCACACCACAAACACTATATTGTCCCCTACATCTCAGGTCATGGCAGCCACTGTCCTCTTTATTCACAGAATCTGGAGGTGCAAATGTAGAACCTGAGGAGAAGGAAGAAGTATTTGTGAAAAATAAACAGGAACTTCCCTTAGAGATGAGCACAGGTGAGTAGTAAACCTTCTTTAGAAAAGATTCCCTACTTCTACTTCCTACTTACATACAGTGTGTGTCAAACATATTCGTACAGGGGCAACACTCTCCTCTTTATTCACAGACCCCGAAGACGCTATAGCTAGAAACTTGAAAAATCAGGGGGAGGAAGAAGTCGTATGCGAGAAGATTAAAGAAGAGGAATTTCCTTTACAGATCATCGTTGGTGGGTAATGAATCTCACATAAGTTTTCCAATTCACCTTGGTAAAGGGACGGTCCCAGCTGAATATAAAATCAAAGCATTTTTCCCCCACCGCTGATCCATCGTGCTGGGCTGCTGCTAAATCCGCAGCTTTTATTTATCTTTATATTTTCTGGAGCAAGAGACAGGCTCCCCCCCCCCTTCTATATAAGACTGAAATGTAATGATACATTGCAGTTATAGCTTATTTTAACTTTATTTTGTTCCCCCTCCCAAGGCACACAAATTTGTTATCCCCCCCCCCCCCCCCCCGCTTAGCAGGGTGAATGCCGGTGGGAATCATCAATCAGGATGCCTCTAGGGGAAGCTGTAACCCGGCCCTGGAGTATTTTGGACTCTAGAGCCAGATTACATGGACTTTGGTCCTTTTGAAAGCAGGCCAATCATGTGGAAGGTGCACATAACTCTCTTCCACCTTCCCTTAGGGATTCTCTGACCTGCATGACGTTGGTTGCCCAGTTGGGTTCACTAGAATGATGTGTACCTTCACGGCGAACACAATTGAATACTGCCCTCATGATTGCTGGGCTAATGGTGGTTTCTGACTGTTGGTCTGTGTTAAAGCGGAACAAAACCCGGAATTCTGACTATCCCTAGTCTTCTTCCTTGCCCTGGGTAAACAACAACATAGGAGGCACTCCAATCCCAAAATCAATATCAACTTTATTTAATAGCCATATCTACAACATCCATGATTAGACATATTAAAAACACATTAAAAAACATATAACAAATGACCTGCAGGACATACAAACATACACACGTAGGCAGTGGGGAAAAAATGAATGGCGCAGTGGCCCCAGGTGCGCGTCTGGATGGCAGGGAATGGTGGTGATCGTGGCGCCTTCCACCTGGCGGCACTTTGCGGTTCAGCACACCCGGATGTGATTCGGGGGGCGAGCTGGGGGAAGGCGCACAGCATACTGCTTAAATGCAGGTCATTTGACAACTCATTAGCCTGAGGAAGTTGGGGTATTGCCCACGGAACGCGTTGGCTCTGGATGACTGCAGGCAGTGAGGAGACTTCATTGTTTGATTTCATTGGCTATCATTAGGGATTGGTATTGTTATTGATTGTGGAGATAATGTTGGCTTGGTAATCCATATCCGGATTTTGTTTTATGTTATGATGATAGTTTTTATGTTGGGAGTGCCCTGCTATTAGGGCCAACAGATGGCGGTGGTTGTGTTTTGTGTTTGAGATTGATCTATTGAGTTTAGGATTGTATAGTAGACAAAACAATACTAGTCATCTGTAAGGCATTAAGGTGCCGCAGGCGCCCAACTTCATAGCTGGCATATAAACTAACACTGACAATCATTCACACAACTTTCATAGCGGACTCCAGGTGATTCTTGCTACCATCACGGTTCAGGTAAAGGACAGGTAGGCTGATGCACATCAGCTATTAGACGGGGCGTACGTGCTCTAAAATCCCTTCCATTGTTCGTTGGTCAGGTTCCAGCTCCCGGCCCCAGCCCCCCAAGTATAGTTTAGATATCAGACTTGACCCAAGAGACTCTCCACCAGGCCCCCCTCCCAGGCTCACTCAGCGTCATACGCTGACTCTTGGCACTGCAGCCATGGATCCCAGACCTTTTCGAACTTATCTGGCACCCCCCTTGCGGCGTATGTCAGTTTATACATGGTGAGTTTCTGGTTAACTAGTCTTTTCCAGGTTTGCACTGAGGGCCTAGCAGGGTGTCTCCAATTCATCAGGATGCACTTCCTGGCGTAGAAGAGCAACAACCGTACCAAGGCCTTCAAAGCTCTCAGTTCCGAGAGCGGCTCCACCACCCCAAGAAGACATAGTGAGACAGATCCCTGTATCCGAAAGCCCACCACTCTGCTGATCAGACCCATCACACCCTCCCAGAAGACCGCCAGGACCTTGCATGACCAGATCATGTGTATCCATAAGCCACTACTTTTCCCACATCTAGGACATATATCAGTATCAGTTAAGCCCATTCTGTGCAGACGAACCGGGGTGATGTAGGCCTGATGAATCCACTTGGTTTGGATAAATCTATCTCTGGCTTCAACTACCGATGCATGTAGGTTGTCCATTATCTCCTCCCAGTCGTCCTGGTCCAGGTTTGGGTCTAAGTCCTGCCATTTAGACTCAATCTTGCTCCTAGGGGATTCCAGCTCTCCCATCAAGCACTTATACAGCGCGGAGACAGGCTTTTTAAGGCTCCCGTCTCTGATTGCGTTCTCCGCCTTGGACTCTATAATCCTCGGGCCCTCCCTACGGAATTGGGCATGCAGTGCGTGTCTGAGTTGCAGGTATCGAAAAAAGTCCCGATTGGACATATGAAACTCCTCCTTAAGCTGATCGAAGGACACCAGCACCCCCCCCCTATATAATTGCCCAATCCGATCAACGCCTTTCCTTGTCCAGAACAGCGGGTCCAGCATAGCACCCATTTCTGGTAGCCTAGGGTTGTCCCATAAGGGGGTATAGGGGGACCACGCCGGGGTCTCCCCCGACCTCACCCCTAGCTTGGCTGCCCTCTCCCAGATGATACTAGCCGCCCTCATACACGTGGTCGCCTCTCGGATCCCTCTCGTACC
Organism: Gastrophryne carolinensis; assembly: GCA_027917425.1. NCBI lineage: Eukaryota > Metazoa > Chordata > Amphibia > Anura > Microhylidae > Gastrophryne > Gastrophryne carolinensis. The sequence continues at coordinate 30,422,206 of CM051237.1, read as the reverse complement.
CCTGTATGCCAGGGAGGCCAACCTTTCAGAGGAGCCCAGTAGTGCCACCTCTAAACACACCACTGGATTGTCCCTCGGCTGGCAGAGCCACCAATGAACAAACAAAAGCTGTGTTGCATAGAAGTATATTTGCATATGTGGCACCGCCAGTCCCCCGGTATCTATTTGCGCCTTCATTATTTGTCGATTTAGCCTTGGGGGGGAGTGTCCCCATATAAAGCTAAAAATGATCGACTCCAGTGCTTTAAAGTGGGAGACAGGAAGCAGTACTGGGGAGGCCTGATATATGTATAGGAGTTTTGGAAGAAAAATCATTTTAAATATATTGACCCTGCCCATGATCGACAGCGGAAGGTTCGCCCACTGGGTGACTCTTTGCTTCAATTTCGCCACTACCGGAGAAATGTTAAGAGAGACAAACTCGTTCGCCCGCCCGCTGATCATAATCCCCAAATACTTAAATTGTTGGACTCTCTTTAGCTGGGACCTTGGGGAGACATCCCGGGGGTCGGTCACATCAACTTGCATCAGGCTGGATTTATCCCAGTTAACCTTCAAGCCGGAAAATCTCCCAAACACCCCGATGATATCCAAAGCAGCCTCCAGGGACTCGTAGCTGTCCGCTAGGTATAGAAGTGTGTCGTCAGCGTAAAGTGAGATTTTCTCCCCCAACCTCCATCCAGCGATGGCTGGAGAGTTCCTGATAATAATCGCCAGCGGTTCAATGGCCAGCGCGAAGAGCAACGGCGAGAGTGGGCAGCCCTGCCTGGTCCCTCTACTTAATACAAAAGGGTCAGAGTAGCAGCCATTGACCCGTACTCTGGCCGTCGGACGGCCGTATAACAGCCCAATATATGATATGAAACCCGCAGGGAGCCCAAATCTGGCCAGCACTCCCCAGAGATAGGTCCACTCGATCGAATCAAAGGCCTTCTCATTGTCCAGTGAAGCTATCGCCCGGCTACCGTAGTTGTCATTTAATGTCTAATCATAGATGTTGTAGATATTGCTATTAAATTTGATTTTGGTATTGGAGTGCCTCCTATGTTGTTTGTGCACTGTTCTATGTATGGCTTATAGAGCCTGGAAGTAGCACCCATCTCTACTTTATTGTTATTGTGGGGGTTTTTGCAAGCCTTATGAGGATGCGATTTTGTTCCTTGCCCTGGGGGCTATCCTGCCCCTTAGCTTATCTGAATGAGCGCAGCTCAGCCCAGATATGCTGTCGCCGCTGTGTGAGCCGTTAGCAACAGTGAGTTTTGCAGGTGAGCCCTGGGGTTTTACACAGCGGGTCTTCTCAATTTGGGGGGAAGGCTCGTAGCTGGGACTTTTAGACTTCGGGGCCAGGTGCTTATGGTTTTGTTCCTCTTTAGACTAGAAAATTATGATCTTACAACAAAACTCTTCTACAGTAGAAGTGGAGACTCATGGACTCCAGGGTGGGTTTTTGTCCACTTTCAGTGACATCTCCTATAGTTCAGTACAGGGACACCACTCTTATCTTTATTCACAGACCCCGGAGACACTCTGGTGAGAAATGTGAAAACTGAGGAGGAGGGAGTCATTGTGGCCGGTAAAGATGAGGAAATTTCATTACAGATCAGACCAGGTGAGTAAGAAACGTTTCCTATTTGTCTGGTTCTTTTGTGCTTCACATAGGCTGGTGTCCAGGTAGAGGCAGCAGTTTAGAGACTATTACAGACTGTACAAGCTGATTCAGTAAACTATAGACTATAGGAAACATCTAGGAGAATTGGGGAAAATGTACAGACCCTCTCCCCTCCTTAAAGTGGACCAAAACCCAGGATTTCGGTGGTGCCCCACTGTGTGAAACCCCCCAGGTCACCAAAACCAATCGCCTCTTCCCTGTCCTATGGTGCATGCGTGGTTCCAATCGCTCTGACGGGCGGATCCCCTGCTACCCTCGTGCATGTGTCGTTGGACCAGGAAAGAAGGTAATTGTATGTGGCGACTTGGGGGGTTTCACACAGCGGGACATCCTAATTTTGGATGCCCACGGGAAGGGAATAGATCGGCCCAGGAATCTTATAGATACATGGGACAGGCTTTAGGTAAGCTCTCCTCCTGCCTTATTATTTCAATTGCCTGGACTGACCCAGTAAGGTTTTGAGAAAAATGACTCACTTGCTACCACTACACAGACACACATGTGCCTCTGGTATTAACAACTGTTCTGTTATCATTCTCCATAGATCCAGGAGACATAATAGTCACACGTGTGAAAACTGAGGAGGAGGAAGAAGAGGTTCTGGCGAAGGTTAAAGAGGAAGACATCCCTCTACAGATAAGCCCGGGTAAGTAAATAATCTTTGTTATGGGTCATCAATGCAGGGGGTGGTCCGGTGCACACAAATTCAGTATGGAGCAGGTATGTTAATGGGGGTAATTTACCAGCAGGGGAGCTTTCTTCATTTATAATGTTAAATGTACTTATCTATGGCTATGAAGGGAAGCCTTTGAGCACTACAACCAGGTCAGCAACTGAATAGATACCTATGCTTTCCATACACTGACTAACAGCATGAGAGACCAGGGGCACAGGGCAAGTACAGAGATTAGCAATGCAGGGGGTGTTCCAGTGACCAATGGAGGCACACAGTAGTCCCACATGGAAGGGGTTAGGCAAGGTGGTAACGCTGAGGATGATCTCCTGGCTCTGCAGTATTGTCATGGTCGTGTGGTGTCATGTCAGAGTGGAGGGAAGGTGGTTGCGGAAGAGCAACAGGGAGAGCGTGCTGGTCTTTACAGCCTTCTTTAAAGTGGACCAAAACCCACCCTGGAGTCAGACTCCAGGGAATACTCGCTCCTCCCGGGGCATCCAGATTCGGCATGCCCCGGTGTATAAAAACCCCAGAGGTCGCCCGGAAACTCTTCTTTCCCGGTCCAGTGGTACATTTGCAAACGGCGTCCGCATCACCGCTATCCCTTAGCAGGACGCGTGGCCGCGCTAGGCATTTGTGAATGACCAGCACGGGCATGCTTCCTGTTAAAGGGTAGCTGAGGATGCAGACGCCAGTGCGCTCAGATCCGATCGCCTTAGATGAGCTCCTGGCTCGAAGAAGCGGGTCTGGAACTTGCTGACTGGACAAGAGACTGCGCATGCACCGTAGGACCGGGGAAGCGTGAGTGAGATCAGGCAATCTGGGGGGTTTCACTTAGTGGGGCATCCCTGATCGGGGTACCTTAGGGACGAGGACCAAAACCCAGGATAGTCAAAATCTTGGGTTTTGGTCCACTTTGACTAGAGGTCCTCTCAATCTAACACTGGGGTATCCTCATTTGGGATCCCTGATTAGGATTCCTCCCTGAGTAAAACTTCTCCATCCCTTCAATTTCTTATTTCTTACAGATGGAAGATACAGACAGTTTAATATAGAGGAACATGCCGCTAATTCCCCGTATGGTGAAAATCAAGGATATGACATCACAGCAGAAGCTACAGGAGACTCCACTACCTCACTTTTCCAACCAGCACTACACCCTGTATATCTGTCATCTGATCCCTCTACATATGTGGCATGTCCCACTGTCTTCTTTAAGCGTATGCCTAGAAAATCCTATTCATGCATCCACTGTGGTAAATCTTTTTCTCAAAAGTCAATTCTTGTACAGCATGAAAGAATTCACACAGGCGAGAAGCCCTTTTCGTGTTCCGATTGCGGAAGATGTTTTTCTCAAAAATCCGAACTGATTTCACATGAGAGACTTCATGCAGGAGAGAGGCCGTATTCATGTCCTGACTGTTCCAAAAGCTTTTCCAACAAATCGAACCTGGCTGAACACAGTCGAGTTCACACAGGGGAAAAGCCTTATTCTTGTACTGAATGTGAGAAATGCTTTTCTAGCAAGTCCTCTTTTAACAGACACAAAAGGGTTCACACAGGGGAGAAGCCATATTCCTGTTCCGAATGTGGGAAATGCTTTTCCAATGCGTCGCACCTTATCACACATAAAAGAGTTCATACGGGCGAGAAACCCTATTCTTGCCCCGAATGCGGAAAATGTTTTCGTGAAAAATCAAATCTTTTAAAACACGCCCGATTGCATAGAGGAGGAAAGCCATATCCCTGTACCAAATGTGAAAGTAGCTTTACACGGAAAGAAAGTCTTATCGTACACGAAAGCATTCACGCGGATGAGAGACCGTATTCTTGTTCTCAATGTGAGAAATGTTTTCCCTGCATATCCTACCTCATCAAACATGAAAGAGTTCATTCCAGTCCGAAGCCATATCTGTGTTTCGAATGCGGGAAATGCTTTTCTCACAAATCGCACCTTGTCACTCATAGAAGGATTCACACGGGGGAGAAACCTTACTTGTGCTCCCAATGCGGGAAAAGCTTTTCTCAAAAATCTGAGCTCATCCAACACGAAAGGGTTCACACAGGGGAAAAGCCCTTTTCTTGTGCGGAATGCAGCAAAAGCTTTTCGAGCAAATCCGACCTTACGACGCACAGAAGGGTCCATACTGGGGAGAGGCCATATTTTTGTTCCGAGTGTGAAAAACGCTTTTCCAGCAAATCGTCCCTTATCAAACATAGAAGAGTTCATACAGGGGAGAAGCCGTATTCCTGTCCCAAGTGTGGCAGATGTTTTTCTCAAAAGTCCCACCTTATCATACATGGAAAGGTTCATACTGGGGAAAAGGCGTATGCATGTACTGAGTGTAACAAATTATTTTCCAGCAAACAGAACCTAATCAAACATTTAAAAATTCACGCAGCAGCCATTGAAAATCTGTAATACACAATTACCCCCTACCATAAAATCACATGGAAGTTATTCTGCTGCTCTGGATGTATAGAATAAGCATACTATATTATAGAAGACTCATACTCCTACCCCTGTTTGGGTTCTGGAAAATGAGGGGGTGCGAATGAAATATAAATAATGTTCAGAGCGGGCTATAGGCAGATGAAAGATGAGGGGGTGCAAATGAAATCTAAAAAATATATCCAAATAAATGCACAGAGCGAGGTGCCTTATTTTCAAATGGCACACATAAGTGGTATCATAGTGTGCATGCACGACGAAGCTGGTCACTTGTGCCCACCACCGTTTAGGTATCCGCTTACCAGACTCTCCAATTTGCAAACGTTTCAATAAGCCTCTCAAAGCCTTAAGGCGGTCCTTCACTATGAATAAGAGCCTATCTTATATGTTTTCCGCAACCTGTACATACAGATTGCTCACATTTAAAAATCATCCTCCCTGCATCTACTGCATGTTATGAGCCTTTAAACATCCAAGATGGCGGCTTATGGGACATCAGGCAGCCTGCAAACAGGAAGTGCCTTCTGGCTGTGCTTCCTTGCATTCCGGGACTGCTGACCTTTTCCTGACCCCAGCTCTGCTCTGTCTGAGCAAAGCACAGCTGTAACCCGCTCGCCCTGTACTTTATCCTCCTCTCCTCAGTTAGTGTGATGCTTCTGAATCAAAATGGCAGCGTCCGTATCCTAAAGTCCTTAACAGAGTTGCAGCCCAGTGGGGGAAAGAATAGTGAGTGACTAAAAACTTAAAATATATTAATTTTAGATGCTGGGGAATCATTTTTTAAGGGTTTGGGCTTCAATAAATCATGGTGAAGGTCCGGTTTAAATGTATTTCATAGGCAACATATGGCTAGACGTCCAGGACCACATTGATTCCCAATGGTGGTTATCATTCCACACTCATTAAGTTAGATGAGCATATAAAAACGAGAGCTCACAAAGAGAATCTAGTGCAACTCCGCAGATAAAAGCATACAATTTTTTCATTCAATCATTTAAATATGCACAAAATTCCAAGATTTCAAATCAGCATAAAGCAATAATGAGGCACTCCTCCTTGTCCCCTCCACCTCCATATGTGGAATTATTCAGACTCCAGGGCTGTGTCCAAAAAAAGGGTTCAGATGTAACACCCACTTCCCTCAGGTGTCCCGAAGCGGCATCGGGACATAATACATTTTAAGGCTTTGAGAGGCTTATGGAAACGCTTGCAAATGGGTGGTGGGCACGTGTGACCAGCTTCGTTGTGCATGCACACTGGGATACCACTTATGTGTGGCATTTGAAAATAAGGCACCTCGCTCTGTGCATTTATTGGATATATTTGTCGGGATTTGATTGGGATTAGAAGTTCGGAACATTGATGCAAATTTATTTTTGAAATATGGACTTTTGAGTAAACTCTATCTGTGTGCGGTGTATTTATCCCTATTTGAAACAAAAAATGTTCAGAGCTGACTATAGGCAGGTGGAAGACGAGGAGGTGCGAATAAAATATGAAAAATGTTAAGAGCGGACTATAGAGAGTCATGTGGGACATGATCCGCACATTCCAGCATAGTTTTTATCAAGGAAAAAGACATGTGGGGTTACAATTTTATTTTTTTGGCCAACATTTTTTAATTGAAAAAAATCAAGCATGCCCCCACCATCTCTCCCTGAGCCAACCAGCTTGGTGCACAAGGCATAGGGGCTGACAGCCCAGGGCACAACCTTGCCAGTTTAGCAGCCGCCCTTCAGCCCAGGTCTGATGCTCTTGCTGATGGGCGTCGGGCCCATCGGAAACCCAAGACATCACAAGGTTGCCGCCGTAAAATGAAAAGCCTGCATGTGGCCCATAATTTACCTGGTTCTGTATGGGTTCCTAAAAATAAGGGTGTGCTTCTGAGTATGTAACAATGGTCAAAGCCGATACATCCCCAAAGTACAAATTTACTGCATCAGGCCAACCCATGAGCAGCCATAACCTTCATGTCTACCAGCCACACCCCTGTCATATTGTGTAATATTTATTTTAACATTAAATCCGTTTAAATTAGAGGCCTGATGGTTGTTTATTCTTAGTATACAGTACGTCCTGCTCCAGATAAGATTCTTTACTCTTGGGTATTACTCCGCCAGATGGCGCTGGACTGCAGAGACCGCGAAATTGGCTCCTCCCAACCCCTCAAATACCCGGGACCTCCCACAAATCCCAGAATTTCTCTGCAGTCTGGACTGCGAAGGACAAGAAGATGGCTCTCTCTACTCGCAGGTGAGCAGGGCTATTAGCCTGCGGCCCTGTAGGACTATTCCCACCCGTTCCATTATTATGTGCCTCCCAGCTTTGGCTGCGCTGGTCAGGTGATGGTAGGCAGCACCGCTGTCAGGTGCTTAGGAGCGCTGCTCCACCGCAATCCCCCACCAAAGGGTAGGCGGTATAGGCATATGGTGAGCCTCTATGGGATGCCCCTCCCGCACTATTGCCCCTATCTATCGGTGGGCCCTACGTTAAGTGGCCGCTGCCCTCCCTCGCTCTTCCTTGTAGCTCTCGGGGGGGGGGGGGGGGGAGTGTTGGTGCTTCAACTTGGTTGGTGTGCTTGTTGCTGGTTCAGTCTCCGCGCTGACTTTGGTTGCACTGGTTGCGGTTTGAACATGCCGCCGTGCACGCTTCCACTGCGTTCCGCAGTTGGCAGCGGCATTACCTCGGGAGCTGCTGTGCCTTCATTGGCTCCTTGTCACGTGTGCTGCTTCACGCTCTTCGGGGGGGGGGGCGGGGCCTGCGGATGGTGCGTTCCGCGTCACTGTCTCCGGCCCGCCCCTCGAGGTGTACTCGGCGCCATTTTTTCTAGATTCTGTCTGCTGCGTGGCTGGCGTCTACCTACCGCGGTCCGTGAGTGCCCTCACGGACGGTTTATTTACCCTTATGTCATTTTTACATGTCGCTTATGGGGTTCTCTTCGCTTATGTCTTTCAGGCGGGTTGAACTCCATTGGTTTCTCCCGGCCCTACTGCCTCTATTTAGTCTTAAACTTCTTCCTAGTGTGCAAATTACTTCCACTTCCCTAGCGGGCTATTGGGGCATCCCAGGTTGGTTTTATAGCGCAAATCCCTATCGGCCTATTGTGCCGCTATAATCGCCATATGGAGCCGTCTCAGGATAATGTGCTTGGGGTTCCTTCGGGACAAGCCCGGCTGTGTGTACCGTGTGGGGTGTCCCCTACTAGTGCTGATAATGTGCAGGTCTGTGTACCTTGTGCCCAGCAGGTGCTTGCGCTGCAGCCTGGTTTACCAGCAGCTGGGCCTGCGCTACGTATGGCTTCTCCAACTCCCCCAAGCTTAAATTTGACTCCCATTGAGCTGCATACCAGTGGGGATTCTCAGCCTGATGTGTCTGCTAGACTGGCTAGTGTTGAGAAGTTGCTTGCTAATACCATGGCGCGTAAGGCCTCTGCTAAGAAGCGGCATTTGACGCCTGATGTCACTCTTTTCCCTATGAAGGCGGAAGAGTTCTTTGAACTGTCTGGTTATACCCCCTTGGAAGAAGGAGAGTTGACTCATCACAGAGTCATCTGATGAGAGGCCCAGGGGCCATGATGATTCTGGCTCTGACCCCTGGGCCCCCCGATGATACTGATAGGCTGTTGGCTCAGATTTTTGAGGTACTGTCAATCTCTCCCCCGCTTGCAGCGGGGGGAATTGTTTCATACTGCTAAGCCACGCAGCATCCAGCATCCATGCTAAGCCACGCAGCATCCATCCATCCCTATCTCTCCAGGCAGCAGGGGGAATTGTTTCATACTGCTAAGCCACGTTTAGAGTTTCCTGAGCAAGCCCATTTTAATAATCTCGTGCTCAAGGAATGGGAGCGTCCTAGCAGGCTCCCCGGAGTCCCTAAGAGTTGGGATAAGAGGTATCCCTTTCCTGCTGATGTGGTGAAGCATTGGTCATCCCCTCCAGAGGTGGATGCCCCAGTCCTAGGGTTGTCTAACACCTCTGTCATGCATTCCCCTGACTCTACTATGCTGCGGGATAGTGAGGACCGGCCTATTGATCAGCTGGCGTCCCATGCCTTTGCCTGTGTGGGGACGGCGCTGCGCCCGGTTTGTGCCTCTGCCATTACAGCGGTGGCTATTAGAACCCTGCTTAGAAGTGTCCTAGATGGTGCTCCTGATGATGTGTCTAGTGAAGGGTTTAATGCACTCTCTCGTTGTGAGGTTTTTGTGACTTATGTCCTCTCTGCCTTGGATGACACCATTAGGATGTTTGGCATAGCCTCTGCCCTGGTGGTGGCTATACGCTGCTCGGCTTGGCTGCACCAGTGGGCAGCTGACACCGCTGCCAAGAAGGCTCTCACTGGTTTTCCCTTCAAAGGACTATGCCTATTTGGGGACCGCTTGGACCTGTTTGCTAAGGGAGGCAGGTTACCCCAGCGCAGGAGGCAGTCTCGGCCCTTTCGGGGACCAAGCTCCTTTTCTTTCCCCTACTGTGGATCCAGACAGGGGAGGGGGGTCTCCTTTACTGGGGCCTGAGGAGATTTCTGGGGTAGGGGCAGAGGACGTGGACGCCCTGGCTCATCCTGGGGCTCCAAGCCTAAGTCTTCTCCCAAGCAAGGGGTTCTATTCCACCCTTTTCACCGTGCCCAAAAGAGATGGGTCAGTCAGGCCCATCCTGGACTTGAAGATCCTCAACAAATTTGTCAGGTGCAGGCGCTTTCGCATGGAAACTTTGCACTCTGCTCTCAGTTGCCTGCGTCCAGGGGACTTCATGACCTCCGTGGACATCAAGGATGCTTACCTTCATATTCCTGTTTTTCCAGGTCATCAAAGATTCCTCAGGTTCACTCTGGAGGATCAGCACTACCAATTTGTGGCATTGCCCTTCGGTCTCACTTCAGCTCCCAGAGTGTTCACCAAGGTGCTGGCAGGAGTGATGTCTCTGCTCAGGTCTCGGGGGAATTTGTGTGCTGCCCTATTTGGACGACATTCTCATCACTTCTCAGTCCCTCCAGGCAGAGCTGGATACTCAGCTAGTAGTGTCCACTCTGGAGCCATTTGGCTGGGTGATCAACCATCCCAAATCTTCCCTGTCTCCCTCCTTGGTGACGCCATTCCTGGGAATGAATCTGGATACAGTACAGGCAAGGATTTTTCTTCCTCAGCAGAAGGTGAACAGTCTGGTAGCGCAGGTTCAGTCCCTGCTATCTTGCCCTCATCCTTCCATCAGGCAGGGAATGCAGCTGGTAGGTCTGATGATGTCATGCTTCGAGGCGGTCCCTTATGCCCAGTTTCATATGATGCCTCTGCAGATCCACCTCTTGTCAGTTTCGGATAAGGATCCTGCGTCCCTGGACCAGGTTCTTGTTCTGTCCCCCCTAGCCAGGCGGTCTCTTTCGTGGTGGCTGGATTCCAGGAACCAGTTGGCGGGCAGATCCTTTCTGGCCCCGTGCTGGGAGACGGTCACCACGGATGCCAGTCTGACGGGTTGGGGGGGCTTCTGGAAGTCCCTACAGTTCCAAGGGCGCTGGGGCCCTCGGGAGGCCCACACGCCCATCAACATTCTGGAATAGAGGGCGATCAGGTTGGTTCTGGCTCATTTGACCCAGCACCTTCGGGGCCGGCCTGTTCAGGTACGCTCGGACAACCAGACGGCGGTTGCTTACATCAATCACCAGGGAGGGACCCGGAGCAAGGGGGCCCTCAAGGAAGTGTCTGATCCTGTCCTGGGCGGAGAACAATGTTCCCTGCATATCAGCTGTGTACATTCCAGGGGTGGAGAATCTGCAGGTGGACTCTCTGAGCAGGGGGACCTCCCGCCTGGGAGAATGGTCCCTCTGCAGCAGGGTGTTTCACTATCTGTGTCACCATTGGGGTCAACCAGATGTGGATCTGTTTGCGTCCAGTCACAATCACAAGCTCCCGGCCTTTGTCTCCCTGTCCCAGGATCCTCTGGCCTTGGCCACAGATGCTCTAGCAATGTCATGGCAGGACATTCAGCTTCTGTATGTCTTTCCCCCATTCCCCCTGTTGGGCAGGGTTCTGCGCAAGATAGCTCAGGAGGGGGTGCCAGCTATCCTGGTGGCTCCCAGGTGGCCAAGAAGAGTGTGGTTCGCAGACGTAGTGCCAGTAGATCAGTACGCTCTGCCCAGGGTTCCAGATCTGCTCACTCTGGGTCATTTACGCCATCCCAATTTACAAGCTCTGGCTTTGACGGTCTGGCTGCTGAAACCTCCATCTTGATGGAGAAGGGGCTGTCTGTCTCTGTTGTTGACACTATGATCAAGGCTAGAAAGAAGTCTTCCTCTTCCATTTATTGCAGGGTTTGGCGTGCCTACATTGACTGGTGTGAGTCTAAGTCTTTTCCCTGTCGTGTGTTCTCTATTCCCAGGATCCTGGAGTTCCTACAGCATGATTTGGATCTGGGGCTTCAACTCAGTACTCTGAAGGGTCATGTCTCTGCCCTGGCTGTTTTCTTCCAGAGGTATTTTGCTCAGCACCCTCTGATCAGGACTTTTTTCCAGGGGGTTACTCATGTGCGTCCTCCACGTAAGCCTGTGTTGCCTGTTTGGGATTTGAACTTGGTCCTGTCTGCCTTGCAGGGTGCTCCCTTTGAACCTGTGCAGGAGGCTGCTTTGGCCATTCTTACTCTCAAGGTTGTCTTTTTGGTGGCCATCACTTCTGTTAGGCGTGTTTTTGAGTGGGCGGTGGTTTCCATCCAGCCCCCCTACTATGAGAGACACCAGGACAAGGTGGTGTTTCGCTTCAAACCAGATTTTCTGCCTAAGGTCGTGTCTGCCTTTCATCTGAATCAGGACATTGTTCTTCCTTCCTTGTGCCCTAATCCTAGTAATGCTAAGGAGAGGGTCTTGCATTCTTGCAAATGGATGTGGTTAGGTGTCTGAAGTACTATCTGGTGGCTACTGCACCTTTCAGAAAAACTGATGCTCTTTTTGTGGTCCCTTCTGGTCCTAGGAAGGGTTTGGCTCCTGCTAAATCTACTATCAGCAAGTGGATTTGTCAGGCTGTGATTCAGGCCTACTCTGCTAAGGGGAAGAATCCTCCCTTCCGCCTTACTCGTGCTATTGGTGCCTCTTGGGCTTTTCAGCACCAGGCTTCTGTTGAACAAGTTTGCAAGGCCGCTACTTGGTCTTCTGTTCATACCTTTACCAAGTTTTACAAGGTTGATGTTAGGGCCTCAGCTGATGCTGCTTTTGGCCACAAGGTCCTGCAGGCGGCAGTGGTCTGACCTGTCTGTTGTTACCTTTGGGGATCCCACCCTACTTTATGGACACTGCTATTGGATGTCCCAAGTGTAAGTACTATATCTGGAGCAGGACGTACTGTATACTAAGAATAATACAATTCTGTGAAATACTCACCTGTAGAATTGGTATTATGAGTATACAGTACGTCCTGCTCCACCCCACCCTTGGTTTTTCATTATCCTTGGATCCTCTGTATGGTGATTGTTATCATTGTTATAGTTGATAGTTTGGGTTGTTTATTTCTCCCGGCTTCTCATTAACTGCTTTTCAATGCTGGGGATTTGTGGGAGGTCCCGGGTATTTGAGGGGCCGGGAGGAGCCAATTTCGCGGTCTCTGCAGTCCAGCGCCATCTGGCGGAATAATACCCAAGAGTAAAGAATCTTATCTGAGCAGGACGTACTGTATACTCATAATAACAATTCTACAGGTGAGTAATCACAGAATTGTATTTTTTATTTCTTTTGCTTCGATCAATATTCTGACATTTGATTCCGTTTTTAATCTGATTCTGATACAACTGTTTTCTAAAGTAATCATGGAGGCTGATTCACTACTAGCGCCAGGTATTGGCAGATGAGAGTCTGTACAGCGGCGCTTAGAGCGACCTCTAGTAGACGCTATAAGCGGGTATCGGGCGCTGTAACATAGCGCCTCAGTCGCTGTAGTAACCTGGCCGGCATTGATGAACGTGATGTGTGTTGGGCGCTATAACACCAGTACAGCGGTGCTGCAGCGATAGGTAGCGCCAGCTCAGTGCGTCGGCACTTGCCACTCCACACCATCCCTATCAAAAAAGGACACACACACAGCGTCGACGCTCTGGATCTGGGCACTATAGCATACAGCGCCAGATGCTGTGTGAAGGACAGCGCTACTGTATAATCCACTATGGGATAGCGCCTCGTAGTGGCAGGCAGCGTCTGGTGAACAACGGCTGCTGTAGGCAAAACCACATTTATGAAAGCAAATCTGGTGAGCGCCTCTAACAGCGCCATGTAGTGTCCGATGTATTATTACAGGCGGCTCAGCGTATAGCGCCGGTGCTCTAGCTTCCAGAGCCAGGTATTACCTTTCACTCAGTGTCGCTCTCCCATACGTTTCAATGGATGTTCATTTGCTTGTGTTTAAACAGGGTTTTATTATATTATTTTTTTTTTCTCTTAAATAATTGTGTGACCTCTCTTGGCCTAGAAAGAGTAATTTTTTAAAACATTTTTGACTTTGTTTTTATGCAGAATTGTCATTACAGGTCTGGCATTAAAGTGTTAATGTCACAATGTTATAACAATGTCATTCCATGTGTTTTCTCTTTGTTCCTGGTGGATATGTGTTCAAAAACAGACTTTGATCACACAGTGTCTAGCGCTCTATGCTACAGCACCCAGATCCAGAGCGACTACGCTGTGTGTGAGTATTCTGACTCAGAAGGTTGTGATAGCGATTCTTTCCCTTGTAAGAGCAGTGCCAACCCGTGTAAGTTAGAGAAACGCTGGGGACGATCCTTATCAGATAGCTGACCTCACCAAATACTGTGTTCATCCACAAAGCCGGTTTATTCAGTCCATCACAACAGTGGGATACAGCAAAATGAATGGATTTCAGTATCATGCGGCGGTCAAAAGATGATGCTTTGATCAGAGTAGCATGGAGAATACACATGTGTGCCTCATAAGGCAGAAAGGCAATGAATAATGAACCAGGAAATGCTCCCTGGAGAAGATGGGAGTGGTTTAGATGAGTCATAGCTCTGACCTCTGACATACATACAAGTGCAATACATAAAAACGACCAAAGGTGGCAGCATAACTGACTATAGAAATGTCCATAGAACAGCAATACAGGAATTAACTATATAGATACCATACATAATTATGAAATATTAACTGTGTAACAGCACACTCCCCGTCTGGCATTGAAAAATGTCACTATTTAAACCATAACGGTAGTTATGCAATGCAAATGAATAACAGTGAATTTGCTTGAAATCTTGAAAACCTGAAAAACATAAAGAGAACATGCAAAAATGCAACAACTATAATGCAAGACTTCAACTTCTTTTCTTGACGTAGTAGGCAAGATCCAGCAGTCTATGCAAGAAAGTTCATTCTCCAAAAGGCAAGAGCACAATAAGTTCCGTGATAGGTCTGATGAAGGTCTTTACAGTCCCTTGTCTTGCAACCTTCACTTCCACTTTGCGGACCTTACCATCATCACTAGGAACGCTCTTTATAATAAGTCCCACAGGCCATTCAATTCGCTCAGCTTGTTGGTCCTTAAGCAGAACAAAATCTCCAACTTGTATGTTAGGGTTCATACGTTGCCATTTCCTGCGACCTTGCAGAGTAGAAAGATACTCCATCTTCCAACGATTCCAGAAGCAGTTGGCGAGGTGTTGTACTCGCTTCCACTGATCATAGCACAGATTTCCTGATTTAAAGTTTCCAGGTGGAACAGGAACAGTCCCAAGCTTCTGGGTAAGCAGAGTAGCTGGAGTAAGGATGGTTGGGTTCTCTGGGTCTGTAGACACTGGAACAAGTGGTCTGGAGTTGATTATGGCAGATGCTTCTGCTAGGAAGGTTGTTAGAACCTCGTGGGTAAGTCCTGCGGAATTCGAATCCATAAGCATAGAGTCCAGTATTTTACGTGTGATGCCTATCATTCTCTCCCAAGAGCCGCCCATGTGGGAAGAGTGAGGAGGATTGAATATCCATGTACACCCCTTTTCAGCTAAAAGGTCTTGGATTGGCCTAGAGTTGAGCTGTAACTCTCGACAGGCACCAACGAAATTAGTTCCACAGTCGGACCTTAGTGTTTTGACTGGTCCTCTGATTGCAAGAAATCGTCTAAAGGCATTGATGAAGCTTGAGGCATCCATAGACTCTATCACTTCAATGTGTACTGCACGCACACTCATGCAAGTGAACAGCACTGCCCATCTTTTGCTGTTTGCTTGGCCACCTCGAGTTCTACGAGCTGTTACTGTCCATGGTCCAAAGACATCTAGACCGACATGAGTGAACGGCGGGTCAGTACTCAACCGGTCAGTTGGCAAATCTGACATTTGCTGTAGCTGATGTTTACCTCTTAGTTTACGGCAGTGAACACAGTTGTGCAGTGTGGCTGCAATTTGTCTCTTTGCTCCTATAATCCAAAGGCCTGCAGCTCTTATGGCACCCTCTGTGAAGTGTCTACCTTGGTGCTTAACCCCTTCATGGTAGTGCCGTATAAGGAGAGTGGTAATGTGGTGGCGAGCAGGTATGATGAGAGGATTTCGCTCTTGTCCTCCTAGCTCGGCCTTGTTCAAGCGTCCACCAACTCTTAACATGCCATCATTATCAATGAATGGGTTCAGATTAGCAATGGGACTACTTTTTGGAATGTCCCTCTTGTCAAGGATACATTTGATTTCTGAGCCAAAGACTTCCCGCTGTACAATGCGCATTATGATCATTTCACCTTCAGCAATGTTGTTTGCAGAAAGAAGCTTTTGACACATGTGCCAACCTTGACATTGGATATCAGTGAGCTTTGTGTGGAAGCAGCGAGCAATGTGAACTAACCTTGCAATGGTGCGTACAAGTCTTGTCCACTTAGAAAAACGTTCAAAGCGATGGCAGCCCAAGCCAAGTCCTTGCTTAGTATGGGTGATGAGGGTTTTAACTTCTGGACGAATCTCTGGATCTTTGTCAGGTTCCAGAAGACTGAAGACATCAGTTGTGGTCTCGTCTGGATCATCCAGCAGGAATTCAGGACCTGTTATCCAAGAAGAATTAGCAAAGGCAATTGCAGACACTGGCCTGGTGGCATGATCTGCAGGATTAATTTCAGATGGGACATAATGCCATTGTTCAGGCCTAGATGATTTCCTGATTCTTTCTACACGGTTACTGACATACACATAGAAACGTTTAGTCTGGTTGTATATGTAGCCCAGGACAACTTTGCTGTCTGTGTAGAATTTGGTGTCATCTATCTGAATGTCTAGCTCACGCATTATGAAATCAGCAATTTCTACAGCCAATACAGTCCCACAAAGTTCAAGCCTAGGAATTGTGTGCTCAGGTTTAGGTGCTAACTTAGCCTTCCCAAAGAGAAACCCTATGTGAGTTTGATTGGAGGAGTCTCTTACCTTGAGGTAGGCAACAGCTGCTATGGCCTCAGTAGATGCAACCGAGAAGATATGCAGCTCCCTTCTCTGACTTGTAGCGAGGGAAGTTAAAGTGTAGCAGCGCGGTATACAGATTTCATTTAAGGCATGTAGAGATTTTCTCCAGGACTCCCACTTTGAAAGCTTGTCTGCTGGCAGCGGAGCGTCCCAATCTTTAATCGTCTCTGAGAACTGTCTAAGCAAGGATTTCCCTTGTATGGTGATGGGAGCCACAAATCCCAGTGGATCGTATAGACTGTTCACCACTGATAGCACACCACGCTTAGTGAATGGCTTGTCTGTAGAGCTGACTTGAAAACCGAAGGTGTCCTTTAATAAGTCCCACCGTAGGCCTAGACTTCTCTGTACAGGTGGCATGTCCATCCCCAGGTTTAGGTCTTTAAAACCTGGCGCATGATCACCAGGTTGAAAGGCTTTCATAACAGCAACACTATTTGAAGCAATCTTGTGTAGCCTGAGGTTAGCCTCAGATAGCATACCTTGTGTTCTTTGAAGCAGATCTATAGCTTCTTCCTCTGTAGGTAAAGATTTAAGTCCATCATCAACATAAAAGTCTCTCTCAATGAAGTGTCGAGTGTCTGTTCCATACTCTTTCTCTCCACTAAGAGCAGTCCTTTGTAAACCGTATGTTGCAACAGCGGGTGAGGGGCTATTTCCAAAAACATGTACCTTCATGCGATATTCCATAATCTCATCGTCCATGTTGTTGTTACGGTGCCACACAAACCTTAGGAAATTTCTATGGTCTTCACGTACAATGAAGCAATGAAACATTTGCTCAATGTCGGCAGTTATTGCAACTGGCTCTCTTCTAAACCTCATAAGTACACCTACAAGGTTGTTGGTTAGGTTAGGACCCGTGAGAAGAACATCATTCAGGGATATGCCTTGATACTTAGCGCTGGAATCAAATACTACCCTGATTTGTTTAGGCTTACGTGGGTGGTACACTCCGAAGAAAGGTAGATACCAGCACTCATCTTGTTCTTGAAGTGGTGGCGCTGGCTCGGCATGATCATTGTCAAAGATCCTTTTCATAAAGGCGATGAAATGTTCCTTCATTTCTGGCCTGTTCTTTAGAGTACGTTGCAATGAGTTGAATCTGGATAGAGCCTGTTCATGATTGGTTGGGAGTTTGGCCCTTGCAGCACGAAGAGGCAGTGGCGCAACCCAGCTGTTAGACTCATCCTGGAAGAATTCTTTGTCCATTATTTTGATGAACTCTCTGTCTTCAACTGACAAGGCTATTTTGTCGTCATCACTTGTAGTACTAAACACTGCAGTACCTAGGTTGTCGTCAAGAGTAACCTGTCTTACTTGGAGGATGTCAAGAGGATTCTCCTTCACTTCATAATGGTGAGGGCATCGCTTGAAGTGGGATGCACGTCCGTTTCCCAACACGTAAGTTTTGAAGGAGTGGATCTCTGATGACACACAAGTCCTGTTCAAACATACATCGCCCACTATTACCCAGCCTAGGTCAAGTCTTTGTGCGTAAGGAGCGTCGTCTGGCCCATCACATTGTTCGCGTACTTTATGCACTCTAAGAATGTCTCTTCCTAGTAGGATCAAAATTTCAGCACTCATGTCTATTGCCGGAATCTCATTAACCAGGTGTCTTAAGTGAGGATGGTGATATGCAGCTTCTGGAGTGGGAATTTCCTCCCTTTCATCTGGTATCTGGTCACACTCGACTAAGGTTGGTAGGAGTATGCCCTCCCCCTCCTTGATATGAGAGACCATGAACCCGTCGACTCTTCTGCCAAAAGTCTCTATACGACCAGAACAGGTTCTGAGAGTATACGGTGTGGCGTGACCCTCTATGCCGAAAACATCAAAGAATTTGGGCTTCACCAGGGATCTGTTGCTCTGTTCATCTATTATGGCATACATCCTGACGGCCTTCTCAGGATAGTCCTTTGGGTATATGTTCACTAGGCAAACCTTGGCGCAGCATTTGTGATCCAAACCCTCTCCACAGACTTCTGCGCATGAAGAAGAAACATTATCCTTCGGTGGAACAGGGCCTCGTTGCTCCCCGCCATGATTTGAGGTAGGGACGGAGGTAGGTAGCTGCTGTGGGTTGTCAGAAAGTGGAGTAGGATGCATAACTGTAACATGTCTGTCGCTACCACATTCTGTACACTTGATAACAGCCTTACAGTCTTTAGCGAGATGGGTATATGAAGCACAGCACTTGAAGCATATTCCAAGTTTCTGGAGAATCTCCCTGCGCTCATGTAAAGTCTTTGCCCTAAGCCCACGACATTTCTTAAGGGGGTGAGGCTTCTTGTGAATTGGACACTGACGATTAGGGTCTTTATCTTTATCATCAGCAACACCTCTATCGCTAGGTGTACTAATGGTGGGTGAGATGTCTGTTCTCTTGACAGATATTGTTCTATTAAAGTCTCTACGTTTAGTTAGCACATTATCATACCTTGTTGATGATACAGCAGGCAAGGTGGTTTCACTGAAGCTGAAGCTGGGATCGTTTCTCATCCAGGCTTGATCGCTAATGAACCTGCAAAGGAATGAGAATGGAGGAAAGGATACGTTATTGTCTCTTTTGTACCTTGATCCTTGTTGTGCCCACTTCTCTTGTAAGCTGTATGGCAATTTAGATACCACTGGGTTGACACCATGAGCGGTGTCCAGGAAGCTTAGTCCAGGTAGACGTGGGTCTGTCTTTGCCAACTCTAGTTCCATGAGGAGGTCACTTAGATCTTGGAGCTTGCGATAGTCTTTGTTTCCTAATTTTGGGAAGGTTTGCAATCTTTTGAATAGAGCACTTTCTATGGCTTCAGAACTACCGTAGGTTTGCTCGAGTCTTGCCCATGCAGCAACAAGTCCTGCATCTGGGTGGTCAACGTGTACTGTTCTTAGTCTCTTAACGCGATCTGCGGACTCTGGTCCCAGCCACTTTATGAGCAAATCAAGTTCTTCTTTAGTAGTAAGATTGAGGTCAGCAATAGCAGCCTTGAAGGTTGATTTCCAGGCCCTGTAGCTCTCGGCACAATCATCAAACCTTGAGAGGCTAGTGTTAATAAGCTCACGGCGTATCATATATCTGGCAAAGTCATTCAAGTCTGATCTCTCACTCTGTGGTGCCAAAATAACTTGTGGAACCCCTTGGGTGTGAAAGTTTTCTGGTGCTGTAGGGTGAGGTCTACCAGGGTAGAATGATGTTGCATGAGTATTTAACCGTGGTTTAGTCTCTAAGACTTGTGCTGGCGGTGGCTTGAATTGCGTCTTGCCGCTGGACGTCACGTTGTTGTTGGCAGGAGCTGATGTGGTTTGCTGCGTCGCTGCGCTTGCATTGAAGACTTGAAGAGGCTCAGGCATATAGAGTTGAGAGGTCTCTGTGTCGAGAGTCAGAACAGTGTCGTTAGTAGGGGGCACAGGAAACGACCCTGTGTCCTTGCAAACGTTATGCTTTAGTACATAGTCACTGGTGCGCTCAACTGGATCTTCCAGTTCTGCTGGGATAAGACAGTCCAAATTAGTACTTTGTCCTATTGCTTGTTCAAGGACTTTCAGCCTTGCCAGGGAAGCGGCTTCCTCCCCTTCCATTTGTAGAATCTTTATTTGCAAGTCTGCTTCTGCTTGTTGAGCAGCCATTTGCGCTTGGAGAGCTTTGCTCTGGGCTTCTATCTCTGCTTGCTTTTTGGCAAAGGAGCCTTGTACCTTTCTTGATTCGGCGTCAGCTCGGGCCTCTATTAGCTTGTCGCTTAATGTTGAACCCCTGGAGCGGGAGGATCTAGAAGAGTGTGCAGTGCGCTTGCTTGAGGTGGATTTGTGAGATCTGATCTCCTCCAGTTGAGTGATGCGGAGTTCTGCCTTACACTGAGCACTTTGCACTGCGAGGTCCCTTTGTTGGTTCAATGTATCAATCCTTGTCCGTTCTGCTGAAGAATCTCTAGTATTAGAGTCCTGCAAAAAAGCTGAGTACTTTGCAGACAGCCGCTGGTAGCGTTCATATGCAGCATGTAAGTGATTTATAGAGTCTCTCAATGCGGCTGGTTGGTTATTAAAGCGTGACATAACTGACATGCAGTGTGAGGTTCTGTCCCAGAGGTCTGACAGATTAATGGAGAAGTCCGTTTTAGTGGCTTCATAGTTCTCCATGACTTTCTGTGTCGGTTTTATTATACGTTTGGGTCTTACGCTCTGCTCAGTGATATCTGCAGAATCTGCTCCCTGCGTGTCTGCTGGTTCGGGGGCATGCTGTTTCTGCATTGGTTCTTTCATAGACAAATGTTCAGAGCCTGGTCTAGACATTTTTTATAAGTTTGCAACAAATGGTACTGTCTCTTTAAGAAGCCTAGCAGCAGCTTATGGCAGGTGAGATACAGTTCAATGTAAAGAAGCAGTTTCCACATGAAGTGCAGTAAGCTTATGCGACATGTGCTTTCACAAGATGGCGGACGGCACTGAGTTTGATTGCAGATTAGGCACACACATATACACAACACGCTGTAGGGATTCTACACATCTTTTGACTATTCTGACTCAGAAGGTTGTGATAGCGATTCTTTCCCTTGTAAGAGCAGTGCCAACCCGTGTAAGTTAGAGAAACGCTGGGGACGATCCTTATCAGATAGCTGAACTCACCAAATACTGTGTTCATCCACAAAGCCGGTTTATTCAGTCCATCACAACAGTGGGATACAGCAAAATGAATGGATTTCAGTATCATGCGGCGGTCAAAAGATGATGCTTTGATCAGAGTAGCATGGAGAATACACATGTGTGCCTCATAAGGCAGAAAGGCAATGAATAATGAACCAGGAAATGCTCCCTGGAGAAGATGGGAGTGGTTTAGATGAGTCATAGCTCTGACCTCTGACATACATACAAGTGCAATACATAAAAACGACCAAAGGTGGCAGCATAACTGACTATAGAAATGTCCATAGAACAGCAATACAGGAATTAACTATATAGATACCATACATAATTATGAAATATTAACTGTGTAACAGCACAGTGAGTGTGTTTTTTTTAATAAGTATGGTGTGAGTCGCCGAGAGTCGCTCGCACTGAGCTGGCGCTACCTATCCCTCCCTGCAGCGCTGTACTAATGTTAGAGCGCCCAACATACATCACATTCATCAATACCTGCCAGGTTACTATAGTGACTGAGGCGCTCTGTTACAGCATCCAATACCCGCTTACAGTGTCTACCAGCGGTCGCTCTATGCACTGCTATAAAGACGCTCATCTGGCAATACCTGGCGTTAGTAATGAATCGGCCTCTATGTTACTTATTATTGTACGTTTACAAAAGAGGCTCTTTTTCTTTTATTTTTTTATTATGCCTCAGCCCCATTATTATAAGCATCAGCCAGGATTTATAAGTAACCGTCATGTGCAGCATGGAGAGCAGCTGGCTTGTCTCAGGTATTTGGGGCCATGCTAAATTTGGATCCAGTTGAAACTGAAGGGGTCAGGGAAGTACCTGGAAGTCTTGGTCATGCTCTTCCAACCAATGTCAGCAGGGCTGGCTCCAGCTACCAACAAGGTCGGTCCTGTGCCAGGAGCCCTGGGGCAGGCCTAGGGCCTACTGACAACCAGCACAGCCAATGAATCAATGATTCTTTCAGGCTGTTTGTGCATTGGTGCTGCGGAAGCTGGATGCCTGTATGTGAAGGTGGGCGGGGCTGTCTCTCTAGCCCGCCCGCCCACATGTTGTCAGCAGCTGAATGCTTTCCAAGGTGGATCCCGAACTGTGATGCCCCACTGTGTGAAAGCTGAACAAAATCCATGTGGTCTGGCCCTGGAATCTAGAATTCCAAGGCAGACTGCCGGCTTCCCCCATGGCATCCCAAATCGGGATGTACCGCTTTTTACTCACCTGCAGTGCACAGTTGGAATGAGAATAAGGTGAGTGAATAGCAGTGTTCTGGGGGTTTCACATAGCAGGGCATCCCAACTTGGGATGCTGCAGGATAAAGCCAGCAGCTGGCCCTGGAATTCTTTACATTCCAGGGATGGGCTGTATAGGTTTGGTTCTGCTTTAAAGAGGACCATAACCCATATTAGTCAGAGGAGACTCCAGGGCTTGGCATAGAGGCAGATGTTGCTCTTTCAAGAGGACCAAAACCCGTCTTAGCAGTCTAACAAACACCAACACCTATCCCTGGGGCAGGGAACTCCTACCTGTGATCCCACAATGCATGTGCAAGCTTCAGCTGCATCCCCTGCTTTCCTCAGTCTATGTGCGTGAAGGAGCTCAGCCAATCAGACAATGCGGGAGCATACCCATCAGCCACAGGGAAACCGGGGATGCTGTCCACTCCCTGCTCTGTGACATTCTATGCCTTGCAAAAGTGGACCAAAATCGTCCCTGGAGTCTATAATACTCCAGGGCTGCCTGATTCCATCTCCTTGGGGCATACCAAGTAGGGATTTGTGAATAGCTGGCATGGGCACGCCCCACCTCGAGGCTAGTGGGGTTGCAGCCATCGGTGCACTCGGCTTCATTTGGGTCTTAGCCGAACAGACCTTTCGACGGCTAAGAGAAGCTGAATGGAGCCAAGTGCACTGACTGGCCGTGCGCCCGCGGGTTAGCAGTTATGTAAGTTTTCACTATATCCAGTCCAGGTCGTCCCAGAACTAATGACATGTGGGTATTTCACTGCCAGGTGGCGCTCGACTGCAAGATCAAAAGCTGTCGCTCCTCCCGGCCCCCTATAAAAGCAGGTGTCTCACTATGATTTCCCCAGTGTTCATTATGCAGTCTGGCCGCTGAAGATCATTGGATACTCTCTCCCGCCGCCGCCGCCGCCTCCTCCTCCTCCTCCTCTCCTCGCTCCCCGCTGCGGATCACGTGCTCGCGACAAATCACACGTTAATAGCAGGGGGTGTTGCACGGCCCTTCTCAGGCCCTGGCCCGGCGCTCGGAGACGCCACGGGACCGAGGCACAGGTGAGTGTTCGTGACACTTCCCCCCCCCCCCCCCCCCGACGAGGGGCCCGGTTTGTCAGGATTTTCATGATGAAACCTTCTAATTAAGGCATTAGCATGTACATCCCTAGCCGGTACCCAACACCTCTCTTCAGGACCAAACCCTTTCCAATCGATCAGATATTGTAAAGAGTTACTTAAAACTCGAGAGTCCAAAATCTTATTGATCTCATATTCAGGTTCATTTTCTACAATGATGGGCGGTGGAGATTCTACTTGAATATTTCTAGCCGGTTTCAGCAATGATACGTGGAAGGCATTGGGAATCCTCATAGATGGAGGAAGCTTGACCTTAAAGGTAACATTACTTAACTTCTGCATGATCGGAAAGGGAATTTAGGGCCCAATTTCGACGAGGGTTGACGCAGCGCAATATTCTTGGTAGAAACCCAGACCAGACCCCCCCACCTGAAAAGGAGGTTCCTGCGACCTATGCGTCTGCGGATGCCTTATGTCTCGCGGCGGCTCCTTTTAGATTCTCTTGCACTTTGGACCAAATAGTCATTCTCTCTTGAAGCCATTCCTCCAGAGCCGGCAAATTGGAGGAAGGACCGGAGAGAGAGGATGCTTTAGGATTCTTGCCATAATTACAGAAAAATGGCGATACTTTTGTTGATTCACTGGGCGCATTGTTATAGGCAAACTCCGCAAATTCAAGAAACTCTGACCACTGATCCTGACAATCGGAAACAAAACACCGTAAATACTGCTCCAAACTCTGGTTAACCCTCTGTCTGACCATTAGATTGTGGGTGATATGCCGATGACAATGAGATTTGAATCCCTAGACGCGCACAAAATTCCCTCCAGAATCTCGAGACAAATTGCACCCCTCGGTCAGAGACAATATTCTGCGGTGTACCATGAATGCGAAATACATGTTTTATAAACAATTGACATAATTCGGGTGCCGACGGGAGCTTAGTCAGTGGGATGAAGTGCGCCATTTTGCTAAATCAGTCAATAACCACCCAGATCATTGTTGATTTCCCACGGTCTCAGAATAATACGATGAAGTCCATTGATACGTGGGTCCAAGGTTCCTCAGGAATCTCCAGGGACATTAACAGCCCTGCTGTAGTCTTATGAGATCCCTTACTGAGGGCACAGACGGGACAGGCCTCAACAAAGGTGGTAACATCGCGCCTAATCGTGGGCCACCACACATGACGTTTGGCAAGGGCTAATGTCTTGCGATACCCCAGATGCCCAGAAGTCTTGACATTATGAAACTCCCGCAATACAGAGAGACGTAGTTGTGGTGGGACAAACTGATACCCAGAGGGTTAACCAGGAGGGGCATCAGCCTGAAATGATTCCAATGATTCTGATAAATCCGGGAGCAAAATTCCAAAAACACACCCCAGGGGCAAAATGGGTTCCTTCTCATCATATCTGCCCTTACATTCCCCAAAGTTATGGGACAATGCGTCAGCCTTTGTGTTCTTTACTCCCGGTTTGAACGTGATCACAAACACAAAGCGGAAGAAAAAGAGCGCCCACCGGGCCTGTCGGGGATTCAGCCTCTTGGCTGATTCGATATATTCTAGGTTCTTATGATCAGTATAAACCGTATTCGGATGTAGAGAACCTTCTAGCCAGTGCCGCCACTCTTCAAAGGCCAACTTCAATTTCCGAGAAAAATAGGCACAAGGGTGTAATCTCTCAGGGTAGCCGGAATACTAAGAGAGATCATCTCCTACCCCCAGTTCGGAGGCATCCACTTCAATGAAGAATGGCCGACTGACTTCAGGATGAATAAGAATCGGGGCGGAAGTGAAGGCCTCCTTTTAAGGTCTGGAAAGCCTTAACTGCAATGGGAGGCCAATTCTCCAAAGCGGCGCTTTTCCGGGTCAGGTCAGTCAGAGGAGCCAGAAAAGGAACCTCTGTAGCGCTTTCAGGGTCTTTGGTTGTTCCCACTCCAGGACGGCCGAAACCTTGGAGGGATCCATAACCAATCCCTGATTTGACACTAAATAACCCAGGAAAGGGACTTTGGAGACCTCGAAGAGACACTTGAATAATTTGGCATATAAATTATTCTCTCAGTTTTTGTAACACTGCCCTTACATGTTGTCGGTGTTCTGTCACTGATCGAGAAAAAATAAGTATGTCATCCAAGTAAATGACTATGAGTAGCCTCCTAGATATTCACGAAATACATCATTGACGAAATCCTGGAAGACCGCTGGAGCATTACACAACCCAAATGGCATGACTAGGTATTCGTAATGTCCGTCCTTGACATTAAAGGTGGTCTTCCATTCGTCTCCTTGACGGATGCGGATTAGATTTTTTTCAGAATGAGAAGACCCCACGATCAGCTTTAACAAAGGAGTTTTGGAGGTAACCATTCCTCCTCTAATGGGTTCATTATTAATAGCTAGAACCTGTAGGGGACTCTCAAGGGGTATTAAGGGAATGTCTAAGGCAGCGATTAGGGATTTATCCAGAAAGTTGCCAGCCGCCCCACTATCCACGAAGGCGGTGGCAAGCTTCCTGGAAGATTCCCAAAACAAAATGGCAGGCAACAATAATTTACTAAGGTGAGGGGAAAATACCTGATCACCTTCCCTCGATGGTGTCTAGGCGCTGAAGTTTTCCGCCTGTGGTCGTTTGTTGGGGCACAACTTGGCCAAATGACCCGGATTACCGCAATATAGGCAAAGGTCTAAAGTGCAGCGCCTTGATTTCTCTGCCTGGGAAAGGTGAGTAGCCCCAATCTGCATGGGCTCTTCAGCGGCGGATGAAGGAGTGGCACCCGTGGGATAGGACTCTAAGCGGGAAGAGTTCCAAGAAGGAGTTTTAACCTCCACTCGTCGCTCCTGAAGCCGTCTATCGATGCGGATCGCCATCTGCATGGACTCATCTAGGTTCTTCGGCTGAGGGAAGTTTACTAGGACATCCTTGATACTGTCGGATAACCCGATTCTATATTAGCTGGTAAGGGCTGGATCATTCCACCGAGAATCGATCGCCCAGCGGCAAAATTCCGTGCTGTACTCCTCAGCAGAGCGCTTCCCTTGCCTGAGGTTACGTAGCTTGGCATCAGCGGTCGAAGCCTTGTCAGGGTCTGCATACAAGACCTCCATGGCCAAGAAGAAGGCTGCGACTGTCTGTAGGGCCTCGTCGGTGGGTGCTAACCTGAATGCCCATGTCTGCGGATCCCCCTGTAACAGGGAAATGACCCTGTTACCGAAAGTATAACTCGCAGGAATTTCTCAATTTAGAGAACCTTGTGCGATCCCCATCAAACTTTTCGGGAAGGGGAACCTTTGGTTCGACTGAAGATTGAGATGCTGGTGATGCAGGCAGTTGGCGGTTTTCTTGAACCGCCAGGCGTTGAGCCAGTTGGTTAATGGCGGTAGCCATGGCCTGTACTTGCTGCACAAGTTCTTCCATTTAATTTTATGGCCCGTTATAATGTAAGGCCCCCTGGGACACCCGCCTTCAGAGTAAGCCCACAACCCCCAATCTCCGCTGCTAGCTTCACCTCTAGACAAGCCCCCGTTTGCCGGGACTCTTTATACGCCTCAACAGACACGGTTGCCCCCAGGACTTGATAGCACAAAGGATGTGAGTTTACGGGAGGGTGAAGGCAGGTGAACCAAGGGCCTGATAGGGCAACGTAGGCAAGCTGGGTCATACATGGGAATGCAGTCCAATAATATTGCAGAACCAAAGGAGTAGGCAAAAGAAGGGTCGAGGTCAGGCCAAGGTCAATCCAGAAGGTCACGGGTTCGCAGTACAAAGGGTGAGGCTAACAAGTATGGTCAAACGAGCAGGGTCGGCAACAAGATCAGAAACAAACGAGAAGACTAATCAAGGCACACTCAGCTATAACGGGCACTGGTGTACTGGAGGGGTCTACCTGATATAGGCTAATACTACAGGGGATGTGTGTGGTGATTGGTGCAAAACACAATGCTACTGGACTTGACCAATGATTTACAAAAGGCGTGAGCCCAGAAAATTAGGCATTAAGGATTGGTCCCTTTAATTATCCTCCGGCGGCCGCGCTGAGAGCAGCGCCACCGGAGGGCATAAGAAGAACGTGCTTGCGTGAGCACGTGATCTGGAGCGGGGACGCGGGGAGCGAGGAGAGAAGGTGGCGGCTGGGCGCCACCCGCACTGATGCAAAGAAGTGCCCCGCCCCAGCGCTCGGGGACGCCGCGGGACCGAGGTACAGGTGAGTGTTCCGTGACATCCTGGACCTGAAGGGTCTCAACATGTTTGTCAGAGTCGGACATTTCCGCATGGAGACCTTACGGTCTGTGGTGAGCTCACTTCGGCCCGGTGACTTCATGACCATGGTGGACATCAAGGATGCTTATCTGCACATCCCGATTTTCCAGGGGCATCGGAAGTTCCTGAGGTTTGCGCTAGAGGATCAGCATTACAGTTTGTGGCACTGCCGTTCGGGATATCCTCAGTCCCCAGTGTGTTCACCAAGGTGCTGGTGGGCATCATAGCTATCCTGAGGAACCAGGGCATTCGCGTGCTTCCTTATCTGGACGATTTACTGATTGCGGCTCAGTCCCTTCAGCAGGCAGAGAGCGACACCCGGATAGTGTTATCCACTCTTGAGGATTTTGGTTGGGTAGTCAATTACCCCAAGTCTTCTATCTCTCCCTCAATGGTGAGGTCCTTTCTGGGCATGACGTTGGACACCTCTCAGGTCAAGGTATTCCTGCCCCAGCAGAAGGTGTGGGCCTCCAGACGCAGGTGCAGACCTTGCTGTCTTGTCAGCGGCCATCGATCCGTCTGGGGATGAAATTGGTGGGCCTAATGTTGTCATGCTTCGAGGCAGTGCCCTTCGCCCAGTTCCACATGAGACCTCTTCAGTTGAATCTGTTGACCGGCTGGGACCGGACGCAGGAGTCCCTGGAACAGGAATTGTCATTGTCTCCCCTGGCCAGGCAGTCCCTCTTGTGGTGGCTGGACCCCAGAAACCTGTTGGTGGGCAAGTCCTTTCTGACTCCCCGGTGGGAGATTGTTACCTTGGACGTCAGTCTGACCGGCTGGGGAGGTTTTTGGCAAACGCAGAAGATCCAGGGTCAGTGGGGGTCGCAGGAGGCCCACTTGCCCATAAATCTCCTGGAGCTGAGAGCGATCCGTTTGGGAGAATGGTCTCTCAGCAACAAGATCTTTCACGCTCTGTGTCTCCACTGGGGTCTCCCGGATGTGGATCTGTTTGCGTCCAGACACAATCACAAGCTCCCAAGGTTCGTCTCTCTGTCAAGAGATCCTCTGGCATTTGCCACAGACGCTCTTGCAATTCCTTGGATGGAGTTCAGGCTCCTTTATGCATTCCCTCCATTTCCACTCCTGGGCCGAGTGTTGCGCAAGATAGCCCATGAGGGGGTACCAAACATCCTGGTGGCTCCTCGCTGGCTGAGACGGAGTTGGTTCGCGGATAGTCCAGATGTCAGTGGATCGCTACATCATGCCCGACGACCCAGGGCTTCTCACTCAGGGGTCGCTGCGGCACCCCAATTTACAGACGCTGGCCTTGACGGCCTGGCTATTGAAACCTCAATCCTGACGGAGAAGGGGCTGTCGGCCACGGTTGTGCAGACCATGATTCAAGCTCGGAAGAAGTCTTCCATGATATACTACAGAGTTTGGCACGCTTACATTGCTTGGTGTGAGTCCAAGAGTCTCCCTTGTCGCACTTTCTCTATCTCTAGGATATTGGAGTTTTTACAACATGGCTGAGCACCCTCAAGGGCCAGGTCTCGGCCTTGGCCATCTTTTTCCAAAGATCCTTCGCCAATCATAGACTGATCAAGACTTTTTCCAAGCAGTTACTCATGTACGTCCTCCGCGTAAGCCTGTATTACCGGTGTGGGACTTGAATTTAGTGCTTTCTGCTCTCCAGGGTCCCCCCTTTGAGCCTTTGTGCGATGCTGCATTGTCTATTTTGACCCTGAAGTTGTTCTTTTTGGTCGCGATCACCTTGGTGCGTCGTGTGTCAGAACTGACCGCGCTTTGTATGAAGCCTCCTTACTTTGAGCGGCATAAGGATAAGGTGGTTTTTCGCTTTAAACCAATTTTTTTGCCTAAGGTCATTTCTCCCTTTCACCATAATGAGGAAGTTGTCTTGCCTTCCCTGTTTCCAGCACCGACTATTTTAAGGAGAGGACCCTCCATGCCTTGGATGTGGTCAGAGCCATTAAGTACTACCCGGTTGCGACTGAATCCTTCAGGAAATCGGATTTGCTCTTTGTCCTCACAGAGGGCTCTAGGAAGGGCTTGCCACCAGCCGAGTCCACGCTCAGTAAGTGTATCAGACAGGCGATGGTGCAAGCATACTCTGCCAAGGGGAAGGAACCCTCTTTTAGTGTTACAGCTCATTCTACTAGAGCCATTGGTGCTTCTTGGGCTTTTCAGCACCAGGCATCTGTTGAACAAGTTTGTAGGGCCGCCACTTGGTCTTCTGTTCATACCTTTACCAAATTTTACAAGGTTGATGTTAGGGCCTCAGCTGATGCTGTCTTTGGCCGAAAGGTGCTTCAGGCGGTAGTGAAATGAACTACATGCTGTTCCCCAGGGATCCCGCCCTAATGGACACTGCTTTTGGATGTCCTACATGTTATTACTTCTGGGACGACCTGGAATGGATATAGTGAAAAATACAATTCTGTGAAACTCACCTGTAGAATTGTTTTTGAATATATCCAGTCCAGGTCGTCCCACTCCGCCCTTGTTTTTCATTATCTCTTGTTTGCCTGTTATGGTGATTACCATTTTTATATTGGACTGTTGTCCTTAAGGTTTTTTGTTGGAGAGAGTACATGCTAAAGCTATGGGAGGTAACATGGTTTCTTGGCCTCCCGGCCTGTCTTTCTTACTGCTGTTTAACCACTGGGAAATCATAGTGAGACACCTGCTTTTATAGGGGGCAGGGAGGAGCGAACGCTTTTGATCTTGCAGTCGAAAATACCCAATTGTCATCACTTCTGGGGCGACCTGGACTGGATATATTAAAAAACAATTCTACAGGTGAGTTTCACAGAATTGTATTTTTACAGGCGAATTGGGGGTTCACATATTGGGTAATCCCAAATGGGGGGGGCAAGTACCACAACCTAGGATAGTCAGAATCCCGGCTTTTGGTGCAGAGCGGGGCATGTGACGTGACACAAGGGGCCAACATGGACTCGCCCAGGGGCCCACAAAGCCCTGGAGCCGGCTCAGAATGTTGTGCATTACTAGCTGTGTGATATGTCGCACTGGAAGTTCCTATCCACCACAGGCAAGACAATGGGGGGATAAGAAACACATGGCCGATGCACACCACGATCTTTGAAAATCAGTCCAGAACTTTTTAATAGTTCTCAGAAACAGCGTCTTCGGGTCACAGCACAACAGTTCATGTTAAACCGGACCAACTCCCGTTTTTTCTTTAACGGGTGTTGGTTCCGCAGACAGCTAATCAAGAGGCTCAACAAGCTTGGGGGGGGGGGGGGGGCATCCAGAATGCTAAAGGCTCCTCGCACATAACCCCCCAGAACGCCCTTACCTTCCCTATGAGCCAGCGCCGGGAAAGAAGTCCCACGACTAACTGGATGTGCACACGTGAGCCATGGTTCACCACCAGCCACCGGAGCCTCCCGAGAAAGGTCTGTTGACCGAAACGTCGAGGTTGTTTGTCTGTCTCAAGCGGTCAGCCTGCAAGCTCTATACCTAATCTACTATTTTTGCATTTCTGTACTTACTATGCATTGATACTGTGTTTTGTTTTGGGTACCTTAAGGGAATATATGAATTATGCTTTGTCTCTCTACTGGTTATATACAGCCAAGTTCTGTTTCTGAGATATCCCTTACCAGTGTACCCCCAATCTGAGCTCAGTATTTCATTTGTCTGCCATTGGCTTCTTTACGGCCCCTTATGGGGTAGCAACGTTATGTACTAGTGTATAGACTCATTTCCTATGTGTATAAATTATATATATTGAGCACTCACATTAAACCACCTTATTTTGCATAGTTTTGTATCGGGTGTTCGTTTATTACCTCTTGTCGGGTTATGTGCAAGGAGCCTTTAGCATTCTGGATGCCCCCCCCCCCCCCCCGAGCTTGTTTTGATTAGCCGTCTGCAGGACCAACACCCGCCAGCATTACTATTGATGGTAATGAATGATGATTGGAGGAGGACTGCACATGCACAGTGGAATAGGCAGTATAAATTAGTGATGGTGACTCGCCAACACAGGGCATTCCAAATAAGGATTGAAAAGGTATTGTAAAGCAGACCAAAACTAAGTGGCCAAGGATTTGATTTTAGCTTTAAAGTGGACCAATCACCAGGATTTTGACTATCCCAGTGATTGGTCCTCTTACCTGGAGCATCCCGATTTGGGAAACCCCCCCAGTTTGCCCAGTCAACTCATTTTTCCTCACCTTTTCCTACTGCGCATGTGCAGGCTCTTGTCCAATCAGCACTTTACGCCATGCACACTAATGCACGGCATAAAGCATTGGTTAGATTAGAGTGTTGGAATAGGAAGCAAGAGCAGCCGCATCCCCGGTTCCCCTGCGGAATGCATGTTCTCCCACATCCAGCCTATCGGAATGGCTGGGCATGGGAGCCGCTGCAGGGATGTGGCCCGCGATCGCGGTGAGGGATCGGCAGAAAGTTAAAGTGGGCCAAAACCCACATCAATCTGCCCGGGAATCTTATAGATTGATTACCTCCCCCGGGGCATCCAAAATCAGGATGCCCCGCTGTATGAAACCCGCCATGTCGCACCTTAGACTTACCTTTGTTCCTGGTCCAATGGCACATGCACAAGCCGCATCCCTGCTATCCCTCTAGTAGGGCAGGTGCCTGTGCCAGGTATTTGTGAATGCCGCGCTCCCTGTTAGAGGAAGTGGGGGATGCGGCCGCCAGCGCGCTCAGAGCCACTGGCCTTAAACGAAGGCTTAGACGTCGTGACATCAGCGGCTCAGAGCCTGCTGATTGGACAAGCGGCTGCGCATGCGCCGTAGGACCGGGAAAAGGTGATTGGGATTGGGCGATCTGGGGGGTTTCACACAGCAGGGCATACCCAATTGGGGTGCCCCGGGGGACAGGACCAAAACTCAGGATAGTCAAAATTCTGGGTTTGGTCAACTTTAAGTGATTGCAGGCCACTGCAGGGGTGCACAAAATGGGGAATCGGGATGCCATTGGAGCACTTAGTCCCCGGTGATTGGTCCACTTTAAGGAGACAGCTGGGGGGGGGGGGGGGAGTAGTCTGTTTTTTTTTTTTTTTTTTTTGTATCCTTTACCTTTGAGTAGTGTTTTTCTTGGTCTCGTTGGCTCTCCTATACTAAGCTATACATAGGTCTCTCCACATGGTGGGTCACCCTTAAAGTGGACCAAAACCTGCAGAACTTGTGAAATACATTTGACCAAAGCCCCTGCCGATACTCTTCTTAGGGTGTAGAACTAGAAATAGATATTTTCGCTTATCAAATCACCCAGAAACACTGTTTTACTTTGCTGTCCCTCTCTGTAAGGTTGCAGGAGATCAGTCATTGCATAAGTGTGCCAATGACATCATTGCCACACACAACAATGACAATGAATGGAGGAGGCGGAGCTTTACAGCTAAAACAGGCGTCATTATCTGGGATTAGAATGAAACAAAAGCAGTAAAATTAGGCAAAAGTTACTATTCGTGGGAGGAGCAATTCAGGGGATGCTAGTTAAAAATGTGGGTTTTGGTCCACTTTAAATCTGCCATCCCTCCACCCCTCTTTCCATTGTGCACTCTGCATATCTGAAGGAAGGCGGGAGGCGTGGCAAAAGAATGCTCACTGAAGGAGGCACGCGCATGTGCCATGGGATCGCCCATTCCAGGTAACAACCACAAACACACACACACACAGGGGCATCCCTAATCTGAAGCAGACCAATCCAATGGGGGGGGGGGGGGTCCTGATATTTGATCTTACATAGTTACATAGTTAATATGGTTGAAAAAAGACATATGTCCATCAAGTTCAACCAAGGGTGTTGGGGTAGGGGAAGTTTTTTTTTATTTTATTTTATAGGGGAAGCTATTTATTTTATTTTTTGTTTTTTTCGTTTTTTTTTTTTTACTGATAACCGCTAATAGTAACTGTTAATGTTATTTTCTTCTAAAAAAGCATCTAATCCTTTTTTGAAGCTGTCAGCGGTTGGTGCTGTAACAAGCTTCTGTGGGAGGCTATTCCATAGATTTATAGTTCTTATGGTAAAAAACGATTGTCGCCTCCGGAGACTAAATTTCTTTTTTTCCAATCGAAGGCAGTGCCCCTTGTCCTTAGAGAGGATTTTACATGAAATGGAGTTCTCCCATATTTTTTGTATTGACCATTTATATATTTATACAAGTTAATCATGTCCCCCCTCAGCCGTCTCCTCTCAAAACTAAACAGATTTAATTCTCGTAATCTTTCCTCATAACTAAGATCTTTCATTCCCTTTATTAGTTTGGTGGCTCCTCTGCACCCTTTTCATAGTCAGAGCGTCCTTTCTATGAACGGGTGCCCAGAACTGGACGGCATATTCCAGGTGAGGGCGCACCAGTGCCTTGTAAAGAGGCAAAATTACATCCCTATCCCGTGATTCCAGGCCTCTTTTAATGCATCTGCTTTAAAGCGGAACAAAACCTGGGGATTCGGCTTTCCCAGGTTTTGTTCCACGCCCCCAGGGCATCCCGAATCAAGATGTGTGTGTGTAAACCCCCCCCCCCGTTCGCCCTGTAAAACTCACCTGTCCAGGCTTCAACAGGGCGCATGCGCGGACTCTTGTCCAATGAGAGGCGCCTGCTGTGACTACATCATTTGGCAGACGGCTCTGACTGAATTGAATGCGGAGCGCGCGCTGCCTCATTCCCAGACGTACGCGCTCTTTCGTCCCAGTCTATCTGAATAGCTGGAGCAGGGGCGCACATGACGCGGGGGAAGCTGAAGCAAGCATCCCAATTCAATCCAATCAGAGCTGCCTCGTCAAATGAAAGTCACAGGATAAGAGCACGCTCATGCGCCGTTGGGAGTGAGGAAAGGTGAGTTTTTATGGGTTCCTTGGGGGGGGGGGTTGCACACAGCCACAGCGGGCCATCCCGATTCGGGGTATTTTTATTTATAATTATTGCGTTATTTAGGCTTTGGATCTATATATTGATCTTTATTATTAATAAATGAGCTTTATTATTATTAATAATAACATAGGGCCATAACAACATACCTCCCAACTTTTCAGGGTTCGAAAGAGGGACATTTGTTAAATTAGGCCACGCCCCTTCATTTATTGATGGCTAGAAGCTAGGTTATAACGGTTAAAACAATATAAACACTTTAAATAGGCAAATGAATCATTTATTGCTGCAGATCTGCATGTTAAACTTCAAAGGGGGACAACAAGAGGAAGGGGGACACAGACTCAAAAGAGGGAAAGTCCCTCCAATCAGGGACACTTGGGAGGTATGTGTTAGGTGTTAGGAGAAAGCTAAATAACAAAAAAATACCCCATATTTGGCCTAGAGCTTCATTTGATATACTCCAACATGGCTGCCTCCACCCCTGAGGACACCTTCCTCCCTCAGCCTTGGCCTTGCTTGGACGACAGGAAAACGGCGTGATATTTTGGAAAAACCTATAGAAATTTTACAATAACTTCTCCTAATTTCTGACAGTATATTATTATTATATGTACTGGCCTCTGCAAGACTAAGAACTACGTGTTGGTGGTGCTGTGTGGGCTACAAAAAGATGGCCGCCGCCCTCTCTGCACTAAGGACATTGTGGAAGCTGATTCGCTGCTACGGAGAACACTGGAGAGGGGGGAGGAGGAGGGCGCAGCCATTCATATTCCACCTGTATTCATTCGGCTCTATTATGTCTGGTGCTGGTTACTATGGCAACACAGGGGGGCACAGAGCGGAAGTGGAGGACGTGACGCCTGGGCTGGGAGCAGCAGGGTGGTAAGTGAAGGATGATAACCCTGTATATGAAAATGAGGCATGCTGGGATTGCAGGCAGAGGTGGGGGATGAGGCACGCTGGGATTGCAGGCAGAGGTGGGAGATAAGGCATGCTGGGATTGCAGGCAGAGGTGGGGGATGAGGCATGCTGGGATTGCAGGCAGAGGTGGGGGATGAGGCATGCTGGGATTGCAAGCAGAGGTGGGGGATGAGGCATGCTGGGATTGCAGGCAGAGGTTGGGATGAGGCATGCTGGGATTGCAGGCAGAGGTTGGGATGAGGCATGCTGGGATTGCAGGCAGAGGTGGGGGATGAGGCATGCTGTGATTGCAGGCAGAGGTGGGGGATGAGGCATGCTGGGATTGCAGGCAGAGGTGGGGGATGAGGCATGCTGGGATTGCAGGCAGAGGTGGGGGATGAGGCATGCTGGGATTGCAAGCAGAGGTGGGGGATGAGGCATGCTGTGATTGCAGGCAGAGGTGGGGGATGAGGCATGCTGGGATTGCAGGCAGAGGTGGGGGATGAGGCATGCTGGGATTGCAAGCAGAGTTGGGGGATGAGGCATGCTGGGATTGCAAGCAGAGGTGGGGGATGAGGCATGCTGGGATTGCAGGCAGAGGTGGGGGATGAGGCATGCTGGGATTGCAGGCAGAGGTGGGGGATGAGGCATGCTGGGATTGCAAGCAGAGGTGGGGGATGAGGCATGCTGTGATTGCAGGCAGAGGTGGGGGATGAGGCATGCTGGGATTGCAGGCAGAGGTGGGGGATGAGGCATGCTGGGATTGCAAGCAGAGTTGGGGGATGAGGCATGCTGGGATTGCAAGCAGAGGTGGGGGATGAGGCATGCTGGGATTGCAGGCAGAGGTGGGGGATGAGGCATGCTGGGATTGCAGGCAGAGGTGGGGGATGAGGCATGCTGGGATTGCAAGCAGAGGTGGGGGATGAGGCATGCTGGGATTGCAAGCAGAGGTGGGGGATGAGGCATGCTGGGATTGCAGGCAGAGGTGGGGGATGAGGCATGCTGGGATTGCAGGCAGAGGTGGGGGATGAGGCATGCTGGGATTGCAGGCAGAGGTGGGGGATGAGGCATGCTGGGATTGCAGGCAGAGGTGGGGGATGAGGCATGCTGGGATTGCAGGCAGAGGTGGGGGATGAGGCATGCTGGGATTGCAGGCAGAGGTGGGGGATGAGGCATGCTGGGATTGCAGGCAGAGGTGGGGGATGAGGCATGCTGGGATTGCAGGCAGAGGTGGGGGATGAGGCATGCTGGGATTGCAGGCAGAGGTGGGGGATGAGGCATGCTGGGATTGCAGGCAGAGGTGGGGATGAGGCATGCTGGGATTGCAGGCACAGGTGGGGATGAGGCATGCTGGGATTGCAGGCAGAGGTGGGGGATGAGGCATGCTGGGATTGCAGGCAGATGTGGGGATGAGGCATGCTGGGATTGCAGGCAGAGGTGGGGGATGAGGCATGCTGGGATTGCAGGCAGAGGTGGGGGATGAGGCATGCTGGGATTGCAGGCAGATGTGGGGATGAGGCATGCTGGGATTGCAAGTAGATGTGGGGATGAGGCATGCTGGGATTGCAGGCAGAGGTGGGGATGAGGCATGCTGGGATTGCAGGCAGAGGTGGGGGATGAGGCATGCTGGGATTGCAGGCAGATGTGGAGATGAGGCATGCTGGGATTGCAGGCAGATGTGGGGATGAGGCATGCTGGGATTGCAAGTAGATGTGGGGATGAGGCATGCTGGGATTGCAGGCAGAGGTGGGGGATGAGGCATGCTGGGATTGCAGGCAGAGGTGGGGGAAGAGGCATGCTGGGATTGCAGGCAGATGGGATGAGGCATGCTGGGATTGCAGGCAGAGGTGGGGGATGAGGCATGCTGGGATTGCAGGCAGAGGTGGGGGATGAGGCATGCTGGGATTGCTGGCAGAGGTGGGGGATGAGGTATGCTGGGATTGAAGGCAGAGGTGGGGGATGAGGTATGCTGGGATTGCAGGCAGAGGTGGGGGATGAGGCATTCTGGGATTGCAGGCAGAGGTGGGGGATGAGGCATGCTGGGATTGCAGGCACAGGTGGGGATGAGGCATGCTGGGATTGCAGGCAGAGGTGGGGGATGAGGCATGCTGGGATTGCAGGCAGATGTGGGGATGAGGCATGCTGGGATTGCAAGTAGATGTGGGGATGAGGCATGCTGGGATTGCAGGCAGAGGTGGGGATGAGGCATGCTGGGATTGCAGGCAGAGGTGGGGGATGAGGCATGCTGGGATTGCAGGCAGATGTGGAGATGAGGCATGCTGGGATTGCAAGTAGATGTGGGGATGAGGCATGCTGGGATTGCAGGCAGAGGTGGGGGATGAGGCATGCTGGGATTGCAGGCAGAGGTGGGGGATGAGGCATGCTGGGATTGCAGGCAGAGGTGGGGGATGAGGCATGCTGGGATTGCAGGCAGAGGTGGGGGATGAGGCATGCTGGGATTGCAGGCAGAGGTGGGGGATGAGGCATGCTGGGATTGCAGGCACAGGTGGGGATGAGGCATGCTGGGATTGCAGGCACAGGTGGGGATGAGGCATGCTGGGATTGCAGGCAGAGGTGGGGGATGAGGCATGCTGGGATTGCAGGCAGATGTGGGGATGAGGCATGCTGGGATTGCAGGCAGAGGTGGGGGGTGAGGCATGCTGGGATTGCAGGCACAGGTGGGGATGAGGCATGCTGGGATTGCAGGCAGAGGTGGGGGATGAGGCATGCTGGGATTGCAGGCAGATGTGGGGATGAGGCATGCTGGGATTGCAAGTAGATGTGGGGATGAGGCATGCTGGGATTGCAGGCAGAGGTGGGGATGAGGCATGCTGGGATTGCAGGCAGAGGTGGGGGATGAGGCATGCTGGGATTGCAGGCAGATGTGGAGATGAGGCATGCTGGGATTGCAGGCAGATGTGGGGATGAGGCATGCTGGGATTGCAAGTAGATGTGGGGATGAGGCATGCTGGGATTGCAGGCAGAGGTGGGGGATGAGGCATGCTGGGATTGCAGGCAGAGGTGGGGGATGAGACATGCTGGGATTGCAGTAGGATGTGGGGATGAGGCATGCTGGGATTGCAGGCAGAGGTGGGGGAAGAGGCATGCTGGGATTGCAGGCAGATGTGGGGATGAGGCATGCTGGGATTGCAGGCAGAGGTGGGGGATGAGGCATGCTGGGATTGCAGGCAGAGGTGGGGGATGAGGCATGCTGGGATTGCAGGCAGAGGTGGGGGATGAGGTATGCTGGGATTGAAGGCAGAGGTGGGGGATGAGGTATGCTGGGATTGCAGGCAGAGGTGGGGGATGAGGCATTCTGGGATTGCAGGCAGAGGTGGGGGATGAGGCATTCTGGGATTGCAGGCAGAGGTGGGGGATGAGGCATGCTGGGATTGCAGGCACAGGTGGGGATGAGGCATGCTGGGATTGCAGGCAGAGGTGGGGGATGAGGCATGCTGGGATTGCAGGCACAGGTGGGGATGAGGCATGCTGGGATTGCAAGTAGATGTGGGGATGAGGCATGCTGGGATTGCAGGCAGAGGTGGGGATGAGGCATGCTGGGATTGCAGGCAGAGGTGGGGGATGAGGCATGCTGGGATTGCAGGCAGATGTGGAGATGAGGCATGCTGGGATTGCAAGTAGATGTGGGGATGAGGCATGCTGGGATTGCAGGCAGAGGTGGGGATGAGGCATGCTGGGATTGTAGGCAGAGGTGGGGGGGTGAGGCATGCTGGGATTGCAGGCACAGGTGGGGATGAGGCATGCTGGGATTGCAGGCAGAGGTGGGGGATGAGGCATGCTGGGATTGCAGGCAGAGGTGGGGGATGAGGCATGCTGGGATTGCAGGCAGAGGTGGGGGATGAGGCATGCTGGGATTGCAAGCAGAGGTGGGGATGAGGCATGCTGGGATTGCAGGCAGATGTGGGGATGAGGCATGCTGGGATTGCAGGCAGAGGTGGGGGAAGAGGCATGCTGGGATTGCAGGCAGAGGTGGGGATGAGGCATGCTGGGATTGCAGGCAGAGGTGGGGGAAGAGGCATGCTGGGATTGCAGTAGGATGTGGGGATGAGGCATGCTGGGATTGCAGGCAGAGGTGGGGGAAGAGGCATGCTGGGATTGCAGGCAGATGTGGGGAAGAGGCATGCTGGGATTGCAGGCAGATGTGGGGATGAGGCATGCTGGGATTGCAGGCAGAGGTGGGGATGAGGCATGCTGGGATTGCAGGCAGAGGTGGGGGATGAGGCATGCTGGGATTGCAGGCAGAGGTGGGGGATGAGGTATGCTGGGATTGCAGGCAGAGGTGGGGGATGAGGCATGCTGGGATTGCAGGCAGAGGTGGGGGATGAGGTATGCTGGGATTGCAGGCAGAGGTGGGGGATGAGGTATGCTGGGATTGAAGGCAGAGGTGGGGGATGAGGCATTCTGGGATTGCAGGCAGAGGTGGGGGATGAGGCATTCTGGGATTGCAGGCAGAGGTGGGGGATGAGGCATGCTGGGATTGCAGGCACAGGTGGGGATGAGGCATGCTGGGATTGCAGGCAGAGGTGGGGGATGAGGCATGCTGGGATTGCAGGCACAGGTGGGGATGAGGCATGCTGGGATTGCAAGTAGATGTGGGGATGAGGCATGCTGGGATTGCAGGCAGAGGTGGGGATGAGGCATGCTGGGATTGCAGGCAGAGGTGGGGGATGAGGCATGCTGGGATTGCAGGCAGATGTGGAGATGAGGCATGCTGGGATTGCAAGTAGATGTGGGGATGAGGCATGCTGGGATTGCAGGCAGAGGTGGGGATGAGGCATGCTGGGATTGTAGGCAGAGGTGGGGGGGTGAGGCATGCTGGGATTGCAGGCACAGGTGGGGATGAGGCATGCTGGGATTGCAGGCAGAGGTGGGGGATGAGGCATGCTGGGATTGCAGGCAGAGGTGGGGGATGAGGCATGCTGGGATTGCAGGCAGAGGTGGGGGATGAGGCATGCTGGGATTGCAAGCAGAGGTGGGGATGAGGCATGCTGGGATTGCAGGCAGATGTGGGGATGAGGCATGCTGGGATTGCAGGCAGAGGTGGGGGAAGAGGCATGCTGGGATTGCAGGCAGAGGTGGGGATGAGGCATGCTGGGATTGCAGGCAGAGGTGGGGGAAGAGGCATGCTGGGATTGCAGTAGGATGTGGGGATGAGGCATGCTGGGATTGCAGGCAGAGGTGGGGGAAGAGGCATGCTGGGATTGCAGGCAGATGTGGGGATGAGGCATGCTGGGATTGCAGGCAGAGGTGGGGATGAGGCATGCTGGGATTGCAGGCAGAGGTGGGGGATGAGGCATGCTGGGATTGCAGGCAGAGGTGGGGGATGAGGTATGCTGGGATTGCAGGCAGAGGTGGGGGATGAGGTATGCTGGGATTGAAGGCAGAGGTGGGGGATGAGGTATGCTGGGATTGCAGGCAGAGGTGGGGGATGAGGCATTCTGGGATTGCAGGCAGATGTAGGGATGAGGCATGCTGGGATTGCAGGCAGAGGGGGGCTGGCTGCAGAATCAGGGGGTGTCACTGAGCAGAGGCAATGGGAGCGTGCATCCTCCTTGTACCGGTGACACCTTTGGCTATGATGCCAGTGCGAGGGGAAAGCCCTCCCGAGGGGCATCCCGTTCATCCTGTTGTGTGAAACGCCCAGGATTGCCCATAATCATTCCTGGCTCACCCAGTGCATGCGCCAACTCTTCTCCAATCAGAACAGATTGAGCGGTGATGCCAGCCAATCATAATCCGGTTGTGTTACCCAACAATCTGTTCTGAATTAAAGAGGAACAACATCAGGGATTTTCACTCTCTCGGGTGTTGTCCCACTAGAGAGGAACAATGTGCGGCATAGTGAAATGCTCCCCTAAACCCTGTCTCTCGCAATCAGTGTGGTAATATATGTGAGGGGGATTAAATCTATTCAGATGTTGAGGTATAGCAGGGAGATTCTATGCTATTGAACTGTATGGGGGCAGCCATCTTGCCACAATGTTGGTCTGCTGGTGAAACACCCAGTCCTACAGTCAATATGACCCTAAATCTCCTTTAAAGAGGAAACCTCACTGGAC
Organism: Gastrophryne carolinensis; assembly: GCA_027917425.1. NCBI lineage: Eukaryota > Metazoa > Chordata > Amphibia > Anura > Microhylidae > Gastrophryne > Gastrophryne carolinensis. The sequence goes on along the minus strand of CM051237.1, from coordinate 30,380,975 downwards.
TGTCCCTCCCTCTGCTCTCGCAATAGGGCACTATTTACTGACCTCGCCAGGGGATCCACCTTCTGGGTCTCCCGGATTCCGAGGGACCTCCAGACGGGCTGCCCCATCTTGCATCCCATCAGGCACTGCACGTGGCCCCCGATCTCACGCCTGGGGGATGCAATGGAGCTGCCCGAAATCCTGCCAGACTTTGCGGAGCTGTGAGATCGGCGTGGGACACTGAAGAGCCCATGCTTGTCAGTTAGCGATGGCTAAGTGGGCGTCGGGGTGAGGATCGGGGCCTGAAGCAGCCAAATGTCGCCGCAGCAGCGACACCATCCAAAAGGTTAGTAGGGGCCCCTTTTTATTTCAGGTCTGATGTTCCTCTTTAAAGTGGACCAACACCCTCCCATGATCGGCCCGGGAATCTATAAGATTCCCGGACCGATCAGACCCCTGACTGCGGGGCACCCCAATTGGGGGTGCCCCACTGTGTGAAACCCCCCAGAAACCCCTAAATCCCTACCTTATCCACAATCCAGCGGCGCCCGCCGCCGCCTTCCGCGCGTCCCTCTAGCAGGACGCGCACCCACGACGGCCGTTTGTGAATGGCCGGCGCGGGCACGCGCCCTGTAAGAGTGACGCGCGGGAGGCGGCGGCGGGCGCGCTCTCTTGTCCGTCGCTGCCTCCCGCTTGTCCGTCGGCGGGGATTGGCAGCGGCGGTCACGTGGGAGCGAGGAGAGGTGAGTTTTTCGGGGTTTCTGGGGGGTTTCACACAGCGGGGTGCTCCGCCGAAGTGGACCAAAACCCAGGGTAGTCAAAATCCTGGATGTTGGTCCACTTTAAATAATGCTTCATCTCTGGCCAGAAGTATAAAGCCATCACTTGTAATTACTCTTCACTTGCTCAGAAAGATCTAAAAACAAAAAAGCCAGCAGCGGGAAAGGAGTCCCGCATCAGCCGCCGCACGTCACGTGAGCCATGGTTACCTCCTCCTATGCACCAGCCACCAGGACTACCTGTCCCTGTGACCGCCCACTGGCCAATTGCAGGACTTTGTTCCCAGTGCTGGCTCGTAGTGAAGGTAAGAAAAACGGGTCCTGGCCCGGTTTAAGTAACCGACCACCCCTACGTACAACTTAGGTGGTACTTGAGATAATAAGACAGTAGAAAAAGACCGGGAATTTCTTGTCTAATGACTAATGGTCCCACCCATCCCTATTCTACAGCAGTTTATGAGCACAGAACCTAGTCCTGTTGTTGTGAGTGGTGGCTGGTCATGTGTTTCCATCAGGAGCAGAGCCAGAACGTCTCTTATGTTCTGTAGAGAACATACAATTTAAGAATAATTTTCGTATTTCTTCTGTTTTTGTTAGTTGTTTAAAACTGGCCTTGTAAGTGCAAACTCTGACCTACAGAAGATTATAAGGGCATGAGGACCTCTACAAGTACCGTAATGGAGAATAAGCAGCTCCTCCCGTCACAGGGTAAGAGGACACTGAGGACAATGGAGATACTATTCTTTGACCAGTATTTGACCATGAACATTATGGTGTTTTTTCCGCCCCTTAGAGGTTGTTTACATCTCCTCTTATTTTCACAGAGCCCGGAGACACTAACATAAAGATTGTGAAAACAGAAGAGGAGGAAATATTGCCAACAATTAAAGAGGAGGAAATTCCTCTACAGATCTGTACTGGTGAGTAATAAACATTATCTAGGTAAGTTCTGTGTATTACGCCTGTTCAGTAACTCCATACACACGTGTACACTTTTACCTTCTTAATCACAGGCCCCTGACTCACGAACCCCAAACTCTCTGCTTTATTCACAAAGCCCAAACTCTCTTCTTTATTCACAACCCCCTGACTCTCCTCTTTTTTTACAAACCGCCGACTCTCCCCTATATTTACTAACCCCAAACTCTCTTCTTTATTCACGTACCCCAAACTCTCTTCTTTATTCACGTACCCCAAACTCTCTTCTTTATTCACGTACCCCAAACTCTCTTCTTTATTCACGTACCCCAAACTCTCTTCTTTATTCACGTACCCCAAACTCTCTTCTTTATTCATAAACCCCGACTCTCCTCTTTATTCACAAACCCCCGACTTTCCTTTTTATTCACGAACCCCAAACTCTCTTCTTTAGTCACGAACCCCAAACTCTCTTCTTTAGTCACGAACCCCAAACGCTCTTCTTTAGTCACGAACCCCAAACTCTCTTCTTTAGTCACGAACCCCAAACTCTCTTCTTTAGTCACGAACCCCAAACTCTCTTCTTTAGTCACGAACCCCAAACTCTCTTCTTTAGTCACGAACCCCAAACTCTCTTCTTTAGTCACGAACCCCCAAACTCTCTTCTTTAGTCACGAACCCCAAACTCTCTTCTTTAGTCACGAACCCCCAAACTCTCTTCTTTAGTCACGAACCCGCAAACTCTCTTCTTTAGTCACGAACCCCCAAACTCTCTTCTTTAGTCACGAACCCCAAACTCTCTTCTTTAGTCACGAACCCCAAACTCTCTTCTTTAGTCACGAACCCCAAACTCTCTTCTTTAGTCACGAACCCCAAACTCTCTTCTTTATTCACGAACCCCAAACTCTCTTCTTTATTCATGAACCCCAAACTCTCTTCTTTATTCACAACCTCCTGACTCTCCTCTTTATTCACAAACCGCCGACTCTCCCCTTTATTTACTAACCCCAAACTCCCTTCTTTATTCACAAACCCCAAACTCTTCTTTATTCATAAACCCTGACTCTCCTCTTTATTCACAAACCCCCGACTTTCCTCTTTATTCACGAACCCCAAACTCTCTTCTTTAGTCACGAACCCCAAACTCTCTTCTTTAGTCACGAACCCAAACTCTCTTCTTTAGTCACGAACCCCAAACGCTCTTCTTTAGTCACGAACCCCAAACGCTCTTCTTTAGTCACGAACCCCAAACGCTCTTCTTTAGTCACGAACCCCAAACGCTCTTCTTTAGTCACGAACCCCAAATGCTCTTCTTTAGTCACGAACCCCAAACGCTCTTCTTTAGTCACGAACCCCAAACGCTCTTCTTTAGTCACGAACCCCAAACTCTCTTCTTTAGTCACGAACCCCAAACTCTCTTCTTTATTCACGAACCCCAAACTCTCTTCTATACTCACAAACCCCTGACTGTCCTCTTTATTCACGAACCCCAAACTCTCTTCTATACTCACAAACCCCTGACTGTCCTCTTTATTCACGAACCCGAAACTCTCTTCTTTATTCACAGACCCCCGAGACTCTGTAGTGAGAAATGTCAAAACTGAGGAGGAGAAAGTGTTTAGAAAGATTAAGGAAGAGGAAATTTCTCTACAGATCAACACAGGTAATTATTAAAATGTCAGGGTTCAGTTACTTGGCACATATTCTGGTGGCTTGCATACATCTCAGGACAGGGGCCTAATTATCCTACACTGTATTATAGCTGGTGTCCCTTTATGTTGACTGTGATCATGGCCAGTTGATCTGGAGAGCACTTTAGGGATGGGGCCCAGTTTGCCGTCCCCCAATGCCTGCCCTGACCGTGATGGGTGTGTGTCCAGCCTAAATGACTAGATAACTATGCCTCTTTTCTCCTTTCGCCCTCCCTTACAAGAAACAGAGGTTATATGTGCTCATATGTATTCCTCCCCAAGCAATTCAATTGTTTAAACCGGACCTTCAGCATCATTAAATAAAAAGGGCAAATCATTAAAAAAAAACTATTCCTCAGCATTTAAAATTAATATATTTTAAGTCACTTACTTATTATTCTTACCCCCACTGGGCTGCAACTGTTCAGGATATGGGCGCTGCCATCTTGCCTCAGAAGCATCACATACTGGGCAGAGGAGAGGGGGCAAAAGTGCAGGGGGCGGGTTATAGCTGTGCATTGCTCAGACTGAGCAGAGCTGGGGTTAGGAAAAGGACAGCGATCCCAGAATGCAGAGCTGCATAGTCAGAAGACACTTCCTGTTTTCAGGCAGCCTGAGACTCCATGGGTCGCCATCTTGGATGTTTAAAAGCTCAGAAAATGCAGTAGATGCAGGTAGGCTGATTTTTATTGTGAGCAATCTGTATGTACAGGGTGGGGGAAACATACAAGATAGGCTTTTATTTAGAGTGAAGGTCCGGTTTAAGTATTTTCTGTGGATCCAACTTCATTAGCAGAGATGCATCGACCATCCTTCTGCTTTGGAGCCCAATACGCAGTTGGGTTCACTGAATTGCGTTAGATACACACCTGGTTAATTGTGGTGGTGAGCTGCTCCACTGAAGTTTAGGCGCCCCTCACGCACCTTCCTAGCTGAGGTTCACCTTTCATATGATGCTCTGCAGTTCAAACATTCTTATTTGCAGTGGTGCCATTTGTCCTCTAGCGATACACTTTAACCACAGAAACATGTGAACAGTTCAGAAACTGCAAAAATCCATTATCCTGATAACTTGCTACTATTACTCTTGATGATAACAAGGGTGGACAGAAGGATTATTGCACACTTTTTATACCCCCTAAGCCAGCTCACCACACTTGGCTTCCTTCATGCGCTTATGTGTTGCTGATGTTGACAGTAGTCTCTATGCCTGGTGGGACACCAGGGCTAGCCCACCACAAAGGTCCACCAACACAAGTTGCACACTACTGAATCTTCATAACAATTTATTAGAGCATAGAATATAGATACATAATACTACATACACATAACATAAACACATACAGTTAAAAAACATATAATAAAACCCAAAAAGTGGGGAGGGACTAAAGGGCTATAAGTATGATTAATCGATAATCAATAGGATATACATCCAAATAATCATGGTACCCAAGATACAACCTGATGTAAAAGGCGCTTATGGGAGGTGCCCAGTGAATAAAGTGCCTAGTGCCTGATATATATATGTGTCCTATCTATCAGTGATAGAAGCACTGCTAAAAACTTGCAGTGCTAAACAGACCATAACCTGTGCAACTCATGCAAAACTGGAAACTCTAAAATGAAATAAAGTGCAAAGTGCCAAAAGTAGTGCTTCAATCCTAAACCTATGACTATGTAGGGCTATACATGTGTCCAATAAGCGCCATCCACATACAGTTTACCACATATAAAATCATGTAACCAACCGCAATTCTCAATACAAATATCAAATCATGCCCATAGTCCTCCCCACTTACCTCACCCTGATGTTGACAGTAATTATTTTACTTTAAGACATATAAACCCAGACGCCACCGGTTTAGAACATAGCAGCTGAAATAACGGGTCAAGTCAAGTCAAGGTTTTCATGATCTGCTGATACAAACAGTAATACAAGTGTTTGTTTATGCTGCTGCTCACAGAATGCCACTGAAAGCTATGCTCGCTTTGAAGAGGAACAACGTACAAGAATTTCACCTTCCCTTCCCTTCTCAGGCGGGACATCCCGAATTGGGATGTGTGTATCTCCAAGGATCGTACAGGAAACTCACCTTCCTGCTATTCCCACAATGTAGGTGCAGCCAAAACTGAGCACACTCGGCTCTATTTGGCTCTCCTAAACTGATCCGAACGCACCGTCCGCTGCATCCCCGCTTAGGTCTCCCTGTCGGCATGTCCGCCATTCAGAAGTGCCTGGCTCAGATATACGCACACAGCTAGAGGTGAGCGGGGATGCAGCAGTGAGGGCTCCAGGAGCAGGTGAGTGAAACGAGTGATCGGGGGGGGGGATGGTTCAGACAGTGGGAGATCCCAATTCGGGACTTATAGACTCCAGGGCCTCCGAAGTTCCTCTTTAATGATTTCAGCAGTTGTTATAAAGTAAAAGTGTAGAGCATCCTTATTCCCTCATTTCTCATTTTCTGTAGATGGGAGTTATAGTCAAAATAATATAGCGGATTGTGCTGCTGTCACTTGTGATGGTCAAAGAGAAGATGACATCTTTGCAGAGTGTACAGGAGATCCAGCTACCACAAACTCTCGAGATCCAGTACCTCAAACTACAGATCGACCACCGTACTTCACTGAACATGGAGAACGTTTTCCTAATCCTGGCGAATATTACACAGTTCACAGACCTCCTAAGAAGACGTATCCGTGTGCTGAATGCGGGAAATGTTTTTCTCAGTCCTCGTCCCTTATCACGCACAAAAGGATTCATACAGGGGAGAAGCCATATTCATGTTCTCATTGTGAGAAATGCTTTACTGATAAATCTTCCCTTGTCACACATAAAAGGATTCATATGGGGGAGAAGTCATATTCCTGTTCTGAGTGTGGGAGACGCTTTTCTTTGAAATCATATCTCATCACACATGAAAGAACCCATACAGGGGAGAAGCCATATTCATGTTCTGAGTGTGGAAAATGCTTCTCCCAGAAATCGTATCTTGCCAACCACAACAGAACTCACACAGGAGAGAGGCCATATCCCTGTTCTGAATGTGGGAAATCTTTTTCTCGGGAATTTCAGCTTTCCAGACATATGCGGATTCATACCGGAGAGAAGCCATATTTGTGTCTTGAATGCGGTAAATGTTTTACTGACAGGTCATCTCACATCACACACGAGAGGATTCACACCGGAGAGAAGCCGTTTTCATGCGCCATATGTGGGAAAAGTTTTTCTCACAAACCAAACCTTTACAGGCATGAGAGGGCACATACGGCTAAAAGTCACATGCATGTTTCCAACGTAGGAGATCCCTTTCTGCCAAACCCATTATAGAAAGGTACCTTATTGCTGTTCTGAACTATAGAAAGTCACAGTATTAATGTTTTAGGTGTAACAAGTAATCATACAAAATAAAGGAGTTGAAACTGTTAGTCTCTTCCAAATAGACTGATTTATTTTTTGGGATAGTAAATGATATTGAACCTTACCATAGAAAAGACATGCAAGGAAAGTTGGAATTTCTGTTAGACTTCTCAGTTTACTGACTGGCCTTCATTTTTAGGTTTTGTGCTTATCTAGGAAAAGCTGTGTGTATTGCTAATGCAGTATGGGGGCCTGTAAACTATGGCACATTGCAGTGAAGCATGCCTCCTATTGGAGGATATGGGTGGGCTGCTGTTTCCTGGCCAAATTCTCTCTGCCAGAAAATGGTGAGTATCTTCCAAGTACAAGTATTGGGGGCAAAATTATATTTTAAACTATTAGAAACTGGATGTGGAGAGAGGGAAGGGAGATGGGGGGGGGGGGGGCATGATATAGTTTTGCCAAAGTCAAGGGGAGATTGGGCACCTCTGAGCTTGGTCAGAGATAACAGTTTCTTTGGGGGAGCACCAACTGTAAGTACATATCTTTTATGCATATTTTCTCTTATGTATCGTATTAAGAGGATTTGCCCAATTAATTACCTTATAAACCCCACCAGGATATCCAGTACACTAAGAAAGCCCATAGGGCGAAACGCGTCTGTACTGAACTACTTGCTACAAACAAGGGTACCACACTTGCTACAGACTGTACAGGATTACTTGCTACAAACATGGTATTAAACCTGTTAAAAAGATAATGGCTTAATGCACACAAAAAAGTGTGATATGAAGGGTACTAAACGATATTGAACCCCAAACCTGGGGTAATGTTAACTAAGGATCATTGTTTTGTATTTAAATTCTTTGCATTATATATATATTGTGAGGAAGAGGGCAAATATTATATGCCATTTTATTGCTGATGCCCGGCTTCCTCCTTTAGGATTCTCTGTACTTTGCCCCCCAGGAAGGAGAATTTGCATTTGTGAGTTCAGCCAAGTGCATATCACAGACTCCCTGCTGATTCTCTCACACCTCTGGGCCAGGAAGGCCCCGATGAATCTGAAGCAAAGGTAATCCCTGGCTATGAGCTTCCTCACATTAAACAGAAGCATCTCAGACAACCGGCACCAACAGAAATCGGACCATAGCTGGGCCCAGCACCAAGCCAGAGCGGGCCCACAAAACTACACGTAGAGGTATGATTCTCAGGGCCATATGACCAGGGGAACCTAAAGAAATGGAGATTTTGGGTTCTGACCCATTTAGGGACTCCATCTTTGGGCTCATCGGATGCCCGCATCCAGCCCAGTCGTTTGGTGTCATATCCAGAGCCATATGATCCCCCTGCTCAAAGTTATAACCCCAAAAGGGTTTTAGGTTCTAAAGCAGGTTTCAGAACAGAGGGAGGGAACAGTCCGTCCCACAGAAGGGAGGGGTGAAAGGGTCTCGAGGCTTAAAGGAGATGACACTAGGCCAGACTTTTGTCACTTTTTGGGAGGTCACGCTGCAACGTGCGGAAGGTGCCCAAGTGATTTGAGCGATCTTTCTGCCTTAGCCAAGAATCTGTGTGTCTGCAGGCTACTGGGCTTTGGGAAAGTGGGCTGTATGTACGGAGGTCCCTGATTGATAGTTGGATCACATGACCCACGGTTCCCTGACATATATTGTAAAAATGATTTGATTGTAACAATAAACTTGTTTGAACATTCGACAGGGTTAACCTACTATTTAGTCAAGTTGAGGAAATAGGCACAGGTGCCACTTCCCAGAATCTGGCTAGGAAATCTATGCCCATTCAGAGTACTGGGAAGGGCCCACCAAAAAAAGCTGAGCTAGGACTTCTCTCCCAAATTATGTAAATGTTATGATTGTGAAGCTCTTCAAAATGTAGAAGCAAGACTCCTTTCTGAAAGTTGAAGGAAAGGAGATCGGGTGTTTTAGGGGGTTATGTTCGGGGGGCTCCAGCATTTTGGATGCCCCTCTGAGCTTGTTCTAATTTGCCGTCTGCGGGACTAACACATGTTAAAGAAAAAACGGGTGTTGGTCCAGTTTTAAGTTATACTAAAGGCGAGCGCCCGATTGTTGTCCCATTGTCTCCGGCTACACATTGCACTGTCCTAAACTTCAATCCATTTTTAAATAGTCCCTGTAGTTCCCAAATTATTTGTAAAAACATAAGAACATTGGAGATGCAGAGAAAAAATGAGAAGAAACAGTGGGTGTGGCATCAGCGATATGATGTAAGCACACTGTGTGCTTTACATATATCAGTAAAAAAAATAAGTGCATTGTTTTTACTGCGTGGTAATAACCACCACTAGAAAAAGGGGCTGAGAGATTCTGCAGGCTAAGATCGTCTCCTGCCTGCCAGCACATAGTGTGACCAAAGAGGAGGTAGGAGGGCGGGATTTTTATAGCTGCAGAGAGAGGCAGCCATTCATGACATCTGGGGAGGGAGCGGGGGGCGTTTCCGTTCTTGGTCCATTGATGGTTGATTAAAGGACCAGGCCAGACGGGTGGAGACTGTAAGCTGAAAGTAGAGCGCTGGAGGGACACAATGTAAGGTAAGGTATTGATATTTATTTTTTTGACTTGCTAATCCCTTTAATAACAAATTCCACATGTATATTATATCTAAAAATGTAACCACTAGCCAGGGATAAACTAAGCGAACAGACACACATTTTATAGCTCATCAAGCTAATTCATCCCATGTAATACATGCAGCATCAATAGACAAGGCAAAAAGCTGCTAAGCACCTGCTGCATGTTACTCCAAGCCATAGTAATGGCATGCAATTCTTGTTTATCTATAAATGTTTTTCCTTTCCACTCATTTATTGCAGGTATATTTTACATCCATGTAGAATACATAACAGTAAATGCAATACATCTTAATGAAATGACTGGACTCCCGCTATAATATGCAGCAGAAGGGCAGCCCGGATGTGGCCGTGTATCAGCGCCACTAAACTAGAGACTGGGGCCTCCCGGATACTCACGTGGGACACACAGCAGAACCCAGCCTCGTTCTTTAGTTTAGCAGAGCAGGAAAGGCCGACCCTGGCTTTCCCTGCTGCTGCATATTAAATAGGAGTCCAGTCATTTATGACCAGAGTTCTTCTTTAATAATACATGTCGCTGCCTTAAATGCAATATATAATAGTGTCATACTTTATGGATGATAACCAGACTACACCACATTTTTTGCTACATCAAGTCAGATAGGAGATAAAACACTACAACTTTAAGTAAGAATATATGCTGTATCTTTCTTTATCCTATAAGACGCACTTATTTCCCCCAAAAGTGGGAAAAAAATGTCAGTGTGTGTTATTGGGCAAAAGTAAACTCACATATCCATCGCTCTTGCGGTGCCGGCCAGGCTGCCACAGCCACGGGAGGCCAGAAGATGAAGGTGCGGCAGGGCAACTGATACTTGCCCGATGTCCCCGCCTTTTGTGCTGCCCCAGCCACTGCTTCTTCTCCAGCAGTGACTGCACTCGTGTATCGGCCATGCCCACCCGCTGCATTGAGCGGGGTGTATGCTCTGTGTGTGCAGGTGCCACCTGAGAATAAGCTGAGACAGGGTGCAGCAGGGCAACGTGAACGGCATGGACATCAAGCAGGGATCACTTGCCCTGCCTGCCTACCGTGCCTCCATTTTTTTGCCTCCCGTGACTGTGGCAGCCCGGCCAGCAGCACGAGAGCGATGGTATGTGAATTGACTTTTTTTTTGCCTGTGGGGAATGGGAGGGGGGAATGCAACACTGCCTGTGAGGAATGGGAGGGGGGGGATGCCACATTGCCTATGGGGAATGGGAGGGGGGGCGCCACATTGCCTATGGGGAATGGGAGGAGGGAATGCCACACTGCCTATGGGGAATGGGAGGGGGGGCGCCACATTGCCTATGGGGAATGGGAGGAGGGAATGCCACACTGCCTATGGGGAATGCCACACTGCCTATGGGGAATGGGAGAGGGGAATGCCACACTGCCTATGGGGAATGGGAGAGGGGAATGCCACACTGCCTATGAGGAATGGGAGAGGGGAATGCCACACTGCCTATGGGGAATGGGAGGGGGGATGCCACACTGCCTATGGGGGATGGGAGGGGGGATGCCACACTGCCTATGGGGAATGGGAGGGGGGGAATGCCACACTGCCTATGGGGAATGGGAGAGGGGAATGCCACACTGCCTATGGGGAATGGGAGAGGGGAATGCCACACTGCCTATGGGGAATGGGAGAGGGGAATGCCACACTGCCTATGGGGAATGGGAGGGGGGATGCCACACTGCCTATGGGGAATGGGAGGGGGGATGCCACACTGCCTATGGGGAATGGGAGGGGGGGAATGCCACACTGCCTATGGGGGATTGGGAGAGGGGAATGCCACACTGCCTATGGGGAATGCCACACTGCCTATGGGGAATGGGAGAGGAAAATGCCACACTGCCTATGGGGAATGGGAAGGGGGAATGCCACACTGCCTATGGGGAATGGGATGATGGAATACCACTCTGCCTATAAGGAATGGGATAGGGAATGCCATGCTGCCTATGGGGAATGGGAATGCCACACTCCCTACGAGGAATTGGATGGGGGAATGTCACACTGCCTACGAGGAATTGGATGGCGGATTGCCACACTGCCTATGAGGGAGGGGGAATGCCACGCTGCCTATGGGGAATGGAAATACTACACTGCCTACGAGGAATAGGATGGGGGAATGCCACACTGCCTAGGTAGAATGGGATTGGGGAATGCCACAATGCCTACGGGGAATAGAATGGGGGGAATGCCACACAGCCTATGAGAAATGGGATGGGGGATGCCACACTGCCTATGGGGAATGGAATGGAAGGGAGGAATGCCACACTGCCTGTAATGAGGGCTTCAGTGCCTTGCCTATTATTTGGTTCTTGGGGGGCTGGTGTTTTAGCACATTTGTTTTTTTTTTTCTTATTTTCCTCCTAGGTGCGTGTTATAGGGAGAAAATACATATATGGTTTATTAAATGATTAAAAATACAATTAACAAAATTAATGAATATGTTATTTAATACATACTAAATCATGTAAGCCAATTAAACAATCAAACCAATTATTTCATAATATTCACATTTACAAGAAGAACCTTTACTGAACATAAAATAACATTTCACTTCTTGTCCTGTGTGATAGGAGCGGCCTGTGGTCACACCGTGTGCATTGCATTGGAGTGCACTTGGCCAGACTGACAGTGTAGAGAGCTCCTTACCTATCAGTAACAGAAGGGGAATCAACCTGACACTAGACCCAGGATTTAATTTGTTATCCGAATCATGGGGGAGGCGCTGGAGGCAGAGGAGGAGGAAGACATTCTTTCTTTTCAGTAGCCAGAGCCAAGAGACAGCATGGGACTGACGCTGCATCAGGTAAGCTGGAAGCATTTAACTTTAACGTTTGACTGGTCAATCCCTAATGATTCCTGAAAGGCTCTTTAGAGCCACAGAAATAAATCATTATAAGGTTATTGTGAGCATAACAAGTAAATGATTATGAACAGTCTTAATAAACATCACTCATTCTAAAAAGATTGGCATTAAAGTGGACCAACACCCTCCCAAGATCGGCCCGGGAATCTATAAGATTCTCGGACTGATCAGACCCCTGACTGCGGGGCACAGCGATCGGGGGTGCCCCGCTGTGTGAAACCCCCCCAAATCCCTACCTTATCCTCTATCCAGCGGCGCCCGCCGCCGCCTCCCGCGTTTCCCTCTAGCATTCACAAACGGTCGGCGCGGGCGTGCGGGAGGCGGCGGCAGGCACGCTCTCTTGTCCGTCGCTGCCTCCCGCTTGTCCGCTGGCGGCAATTGGCAGCGGCGGTCACGTGGGAGCGAGGAGAGGTGAGTTTTTCGGGGTTTCTGGGGGGTTTCACACAGCGGGGCACCCCCGATCAGGGTGCTCTGCCAAAGTGGACCAAAACCCAGGATAGTCAAAATCCTGGGTGTTGGTCCACTTTAAATATGGTTTAGTGAGCAACACTATTTCCAATTCATACGGAGTAAAGCAGACCGAAAACCACCGAGGGTAAAAATCCTGGGTTTAGGTCAGGGAAATAGATGTGCAGTGATGTGAATATTGACTCAGTACCTGCAGATCTGTAGGTGACCTCGCTGAGGTTTAATCTATACCATAATCACACCCACAATCTCCTGTACTTACCCATCTCATGCATTCAGATCTTCATTTGCTTTGTGGTTCAGTAAAGTGATATAAGCAGCACATGAACACATATGTCACTTTACTTCTAAAAGATCATTTCTGTGATAAGAATATTCCACCCCTACCCCAACATCACCTCATCCTATTGGCTGAAACCCCCCTGTAATGTCATCACACTCTGGACACATCTGATATCTTTATACAACCTCTCCCTACCCATAATGCAGCATGGAGGGGCTCAATGAATGTGGTGATGAAGGTGTGTAAGTGTCGGATCGGGTCACACAGATCATAAAAGGAGATGCGCCCGGCCTCATAATCCAGCTCTACCCTGACTCTGTTACTGGAGATACCGCCAACTACATCCATCCATTTCCTGTCATGTTTTATTTTATACAGATTATTATCCCTGTACAACACCCAGGACTTGTTATTATCTCCAATCACTGACTGACCCAATCCTCTCCTGTCCATACTGGGGTAACACAACCCGACTCTCCAGTCATCTGACCCCCCGACATCCACTTCCCAGTAATGTCGCCCTGAGAAGAAACACCAACTGCTTAACACCTGAGAATAATCCTGAAACCTCTCTGGTGTTTCTGGGTGATTCTGATTTATATTTGACCGGGATACAGTTTTCCTGTCATCTGATATATGGAGATTATTTCCAGCTGTGTTTACATCCAGTAATATGTCTGCAGGGGGCACTATACAGTCACCTCCAGTTACCCAACTTAAGATATTAGATATACTTGTGTGGAGTGTGTGTGATATTCCCGCCACATCCAGCCCCGCTCCACCATGGAGCTGCTCATCATGTCTCTGTCTGTCTTTATTACCAATCTCCTCAGTGTCACACAGTTCATCGATGTCTGATTGCTGTAAGACAGTCAGTGAGTCAGTCATGTGACTCAACTTCTGCATGTCACTCATCTTCCTCGACAGCTTCTCCTTCCTTATTTCCAGCTGTTGGATCCAGTCAGAGAGAGACTTGCACTGCGCCTGTCTGGAGATCTCACATAGGACTCTCTTCTCCAGGTCTTCAAGTTGTCTTCTGAGGTCTCTAAACATGGCCGTGACTCTCGCTGTTTCTCCGGCTGCTTCTTGTTGTACTTTTCTCCAGCGTTCCTGCAGACTCTGCACTCTTTTCTCAGTCTCCTCTCTCTCTGTCATCAGTTTCTGCAGAGCATCTCTCAGTCTCTCCTTCTTTTTAAAGGCCTCGTCCAGCGTCTCTACCTGGTGTCCCTTATGTTCTCCAGCCAAACTGCAGGACACACAGAAATAGGTGGCATCTTCAGTGCAGTAATACACCAGGGTCTTCTTATGGAAAAAGCATTTCCTGTTCTCCAGGAAAGTGGTGGGTTCCAACAGGACATGGTCTGGGGACTTGCTGTGGACTCTCAGGTGATCCTCACACAAAGAAGCGTCACAATGCAGACAGGATTTAACAGCAGGTACAGGAGAGTGAATACAGTAAGTACAGAGGATGGTGGTCACCTGATATGGATGAGTAGTCAGGAGATTCTCCGCTATGTTACGCAGGGTTCTGTTCCTCTGCAGTGTTGGACGCTCCTGAAACTTTTCTCTGCAGTCAGGACAGAAATAACATCCAGACCCCTCCTGTGTATCCAGCACACGAGCAATACACACCCGGCAGAAGTTGTGTCCACATTTCAAGGTTACAGGATTGATGTAAATGTTCAGACAGACAGAACATTCCAGCTCCTTTCTTATATCAGCAGACGCCATCGCTGACAGCAGCAGAGTGAGAGGAAAGAGAAAAAATCCGGTGTGAGCTCTTCCTTATATTTCTGCTTTGACTCATATTTTGTGTACAGTGAACAGAAACGCAATACAAAACACACACTAACTAACCACAGGGAAAACTTCTAAACATAATCCAGGGCAGAGGTTCTGCTCGGTGTTGTGTCATATTTCTTACCACAAAAGCATCTAAAACATGACAACAGACGTGTGACTTCATGCCCATTCACACCACACCTACTGCCTTCCATGGTGACATAGGGCCAGGTCAAGAAAGAAGGTCACCTCTATTATAGAAGCTCAACTCTATTAGTATTCAAAAAGAGAGACGTTGGGGGAGAAGCCTGGTCGGACCACCTGCCAATGGTCCCAGAAGGAAATGGTTATACTTAGTCCGGTAAAGGAAGGTTCCAGCACTCATCCAAGTTGAAAAAAGAAGTTAAAACGTAACCAAAGAAGTTAAAACTTAAAAAATATGTTAAAACATAACTTTTAATCCCCCATGCATATTAGAAAGAGAGTAATCATCGCGTCCTGGTTCCCATAAGAGTGGGTACCCCACAGCACAGTGACGGTTCAGGTGTGTGCATCCTGTGTCGACTTCTGTTCTTTTTTAGTATCAACTTGACTACAAACATAAAATGACAGACACCCAACGAACGAATAACGAACGAACGAATACTTTATTGGTCGCCAAGTATGTACAGAATACAAACAAGGAATACTTTTTGGAAGGGGGGTTCTCCATAGAGCTTGAACATTTGCTATAGGCACAGCTATATACATCAACACACTATATACACAACTATATACATCAACACACATGCTATATACTTAATGGGGGTATAAACTTTTGTTTGTTTTAGCTAGTTGTACATATTTACAAAGGATTTTGTTACATGCGTTATTCCTTAAAATAACTGGTGATGCGTCAGGGATCGAAAGTTTCCTGGGATTCTTAGAGTTTATTATTTAGTGCTTTAACTGCAAGTGGGAAGAAACTGTTTTTATACCGAGAGGTTCTGGACGAGATAGCCCGATACCTTCGTCCAGACGGTAGTAGATTGAAGAATGGGTGACCTGGGTGTGTGGGGTCACCTACTATTCTTTTTGCCCTAGAGCTGATCCTTTCCTTGAATTGTTCATCTAGGTCAGGTAGGGAACATCCTATGATCCGCTCAGCGGTCCTGGTGATCCTCTTCAGCCTGATCTTGTCTTTGGCTGTGATCCCACAATACCAAGTAGTGAAGGAGGAGCTCAGGAGTGAGCCTACTGCGCCGATGTAGAAGGTCTTCAGGATCCTTTTAGACATTCCGAACTTCGCTAGTTGTCGTAGGAAATACAGTCTCTGTTGAGCCTTCTTTAGGACAACGGTGGCTTGCCCACTCCACCTCAAGTCATTAGTTATTACTGTGCCCAGGAATTTTGCGCTGGTAGCGATATTGACCTCATCCTTACCCATGGTGATGGGACGGTGCGCTGGGTGGGACCGCCTGAAGTCGACAATCAGCTCGACCGTTTTCTGGGTGTTCAGGATGAGGTTATTCTCCTCGCACCAGGTTACCAGGCTATTTATTTGTGTTCTGTATGGAGTCCCGTCTGTGTTGTTGATAAGGCCTACTAGAGTTGTGTCGTCCGCAAACTTGATGATTTTGATTGATGGGTCTGTTGACTTGAAGTCATTTGTGTATATGGAGAAGAGGAGGGGGGACAGAACGCAGCCTTGTGGTGCGCCTATATTGGTAGTTCTGGATGAAGAGATAAAGGGGCCTAGTTTGACTCTCTGGGTTCTGTTTGTGAGGAAGTTGGTGATCCAGTCAGAGAGATCCTAATAATAAGTAAAGATACAGCCATCAGTAGGGACAGCCTGTTAAGTTACCAGGAGACCAGAGCTGGGGCCCAAGTAAATCTGTTGGTCATCTACCATCCCCAGCTGGGAATTCTACAGAAAATCATGAAATCATTTCAGTCAAAAATAAAAGAGCGCTATACCCCCCCTTGTGTCCCACGCAGACTGTCATTTATTGTCCAATGCTGAAGATCTTACCTGATAGCTGGATCAATGTCCTGCACTGCACGTCCGATTGCGCATCTCTTTCTGTGTCCTCCAAAGCAGAGACCCCCCGCCATCAGTCACGGACAGCACACCGCCTCCATTAACTGCAATGGAAAAGGGTGTGTGAGGTCTTGAGTGATTGATCACAGGGGCGTCTTTACATTGAAGGACCGAGGAAGAGACGTGCAATCGAGTGTGCAGTGCTGACCGTGGATCCAGCTATCAGGTAAGATCTGCAGCGTTAGACTATGATTGACAGTCTGCATGGGGCAAATGGTGAGTATAGCATCCTGTCAATCAAAACAAATGATGCCCTGTGGGGAAATATGATGAGAAATATTTCCTCTTACAATCATGCTTCTGTCTTCTGTCACAAAAGACAATGTGCGCCATTTGCTGACCTAGCTGTGAGGAAGTGGCACCTATCTTGCAGAAGGACCACAGGAGTTGCCAGCATCAAAGGAATCCCAGCTCTATTCACTTCCCTTGTCTACCTTGGGGCTAATTTAGAGACGGGTGAAAGTTCATACCCAGTAGACTATGAAAGTCACTGGCAGTTTTTTCTCTAAAAAAGGAGAGACAATTCCTACCTGGCTCTGAATCGACCCCAATGACTTTCTCTCAAGCTTGAGAGACACGAATAAGATTTAAAGGGACCAACAAGATTTAAAACTATACATACTCAGCTATACCCTATGTAATGCTGTGTGGTTGTTTTTTTTTTACATCTTTGATATGTGATGGTTTTATGCCAATAAGTGTCTGTGATTTTTCATTTCCTTGTATAACATCATGGCTGAAGATAATAGAACCTATGAATTTTTGAAACACAGTCCACAAAGCTTCTCATGTGTAATTAATTTAATTTACCGTAGTTTGCTAAAGCTTTAACATACTTTTAGTGCTTATCCCCTCCCTAGGTCCCACCTTGCTCCTGTTTGTTTTACGGTAGCTCAGGAAAATCTAAGAATGTAGGTGCCAAGGAGTGCCTTGAGAATGGGGAAACTCAGCAGAGGGGAGGGTCGGAGTGTCAAGTGTGTGGATGATGCAGAATCAGGAACACCAGGTAAAAACGGAAGAAGATCTGGAAGGCAACACAGAATTAAAGCTGACTGTAACTGAGGGGAGCCAGTGGGGAGTAATTGGTAGAGTGCTACACCACGCACTGGTTTCAGCGTGGTGAGAGTCTGCTGACAGATCTGGTTTCCGACGGAGCCGCAAGGGGGGTCAGACTGCGCTGCAGTCCCACTACTGTTGCCAATGGCCAGTGAGCTCAAATATGGGATTTGGGGGAAGCTGATACAGGGAAGACAGAGAGTCCAGAGCCAGGGAAAGCCATAATCCAGTGCCAAAGTTCAGGGAACCAAAACAGATAGTCATCCAAGCTGATAGTCGAGAGCCAGAGAGAGGTTGGTGTCCAAAGCCAGGAGGTCAGAACCTGAGTGGGGTCGTAATCCAAGAACCAGAGGGTCATAGCCGGAGGGGGTCGCAATCCATGCAAACACAGGAACGAGACAAGCATCACTCCAAGAAGATCTGCAGGCAACTAAAGGGCCTTAAGACCCCAGAAAGTGCCTGCCATGCAAGCACAGAGTGCACACAGGGTCGGGCCACCTGGGCATGCGCAGACCAGCATACGCCCTAGGAGCACAACCGAGCATGCGGGCACACACTCCTTGGGGACAAGCATGCACCCTTGGGCGCATTTGAGTAGGACCAGGTCTCCTATCGTGACAGAGGAATCCCTGAATATTTTTTTAAAGCTCCTGCTGTTGTCTGTTGAGCTGCTAGTATAATGAAGGTAGCAGGTTTATCTGTTTTTTTAAGGCACTTTTTTTGAAACAAAAGAGTTGTCCAAAGGTCTCTGGTAATATTTTGCTCAAATAAGGTAAAAACAAGTCAGTCACCCAGGACCATCCATGGACAGGACCACCAAATGTGGAGCACGGTTCCCTCTCCTCTGCCGTCTCTGAAGCACCTATCCAAGTAAAGCAGGAGAGATTTAGCTATCCTAGAGGGGACAAGGTACCACTTCATGAGGACCTTATATGCTGTCTCAGGGGTGGGTATGTTAATTGAGCATTTAGCTGTCATATTCCAGATTTTCATCCATCCATTCCTCCTTTGATCTAGAGGCACAACATCAGGTGGAGGCCCCAGATAACCAGAGGTTTTTTTTCCTTTAAAATAATAGTCCAGCCAAGTAACTGATTGGTGGTTGTCTGTCACCCACCTACTTACTGGAACGTCAGATAGAGTCCCTTGTGCCACCCTTGTGCGGGTGTGTGCTGCTTGGGAACTCCTGCTTTGCCATTCTGGGTGGGGGGTAGTGTAGCCACTGAGCTGGTCCAGCAAAAAACAGTTGA
Organism: Gastrophryne carolinensis; assembly: GCA_027917425.1. Classification (NCBI taxonomy): domain Eukaryota; kingdom Metazoa; phylum Chordata; class Amphibia; order Anura; family Microhylidae; genus Gastrophryne; species Gastrophryne carolinensis. The sequence goes on along the minus strand of CM051237.1, from coordinate 30,361,846 downwards.
GCTGCCAGCGGCTGTGCTTGATGGCTTATGTGCAGTGAGCGGCCACCGATTGACAGCTCTGCACTCGCTAACAGTGGAAAGACTGGATGAGTGGAGCACCCAGAAATGGGTTTTGCAACATGACACACCCTCCCTAGCTTTGCCACAGCCCAGAAATTTGAGCCAAGTAAGCAGATTCACTTTTAGTACATAAGGTACCATATCTTTCGCTCCATAAGATGCTCCCCAAAAAATGTTGTGTGAAAATGCTGGTGTGTCTTATGGAGCAAATGTAGTCCACTTACCTTGCTAGCACTCTTGCACCACTTATTTTCCTCCTGCAGTTCCATTGACAGGGGCGGGTGACAGCAATAAAAGACTTGTCTTGGCTGGGATCCATTGTTGGCATTGGTGTGTGGGCATTTGACTGGGCAGATGGTCACCCGCACACAGCAGGGGAAGCCACACTGTACACTGTGCCATCGACGGATCCCTTGTGAGGAAAGTATTCTTTTTTCTGTAGTAACCCCCGCTCTGCCTCAGTGGGGGGGAGGGGTTATAGGGGGATGGTGTTAGATACTGCACACTGTTATTGGGGGGAGTTCTGCCACGCTGCCTGTTATAGGGGGTTGGGGGGAATTCTGCACAATGCTTGTTATAGAGGGGGGATCAACCACACTGTCTGTTATAGGGAGATTGGGGGTTATGACATTCTTGGTTATTTTAGTACCACATTTGGTTCACAATTTTAATATTTCTTATTTTCCTACTTTAAATTCTAGGTGCATCTTATGGAGCATTTTGTTTTTCATTATTATTTTGGGATGCTTTGAAATGCAGAATTGTACACATGGAGGTTAGGTGGGAGAAAGTTAGTGTGTGTCAGGACAGAGACTTTAAGTTAAAGGGTACCATCATTTTTGTTCAGGCCAGTTTCCCCTTTTTTCTCCTTTTCAGTTTAAAGTGGACCAACACCCAGGATTTTCACTATCCTGGGTTTTGGTCCACTTCGGTGGGGCACCCCGCTGTGTGAAACCCCCCAGAACGCCTGGAAACACTCACCTCACCACGCTCCTACGTGGGCGCTCGTCCAATCAGAGCGCTCAGAGCTGCTGTGGTATGCACGTACAAGCGGCGTCCAACCACAGCGGCTCTGAGCGCTGAAGGCCGCGTCTCGCGCTTCCCTCTAGGGAGCGCGCCCGCGCCGGCCATTCACAAACGGCCACCCTGCTAGAGGGAAGCGCGAGACGCGGCCCGTGCATGCGCCGTTGGAACAGGGTTAAGGTAAGGTTTCTGGGCTTCCTGGGGGGTTTCACACAGCGGGGCATCCCGATTTCGGATGCCCCGCGGGGAGGGATCTGATCCCCCCTGGGTGTTGGTCCACTTTAAAAAGCAATGTCTGAATTTTAGAAGTTCATTTTTAGTAAATGTATAACTACTTCTCTAGCGACTGTTGTGGGTTTTTCTTTCTTTAATGGAAAAGTACTAACAATTTTGTATACGGATAAACATGTATATGTATACATAAATTGTACATTAGACAAAGGAAAGGTCATTGAGGGAAAGCGATATCATAGGACTCACACTCGCACACACATACAAGCACACACAGAAATAGTATGGCTATAGGTCAGACCGCACACAGCATGATACGAGTAAGTACGAGGTTAACAGAGATATTATAGCATATTAAAAGAAATCTATAATATATAGTTTATATACAAAGCGAGCAAAAATAATGCAAAGGAAACTAAAAGAATTGAGGATATTTGGTGGGGGGCATAGATGGCCATTGTATGCTTGCGAACACATAGGAATATTTCCTCCACATTTAACCCATCCGTGCAGTGAGTGTACACATGCCCAGAGTGGTGGGCTGCCCTAATTATGACACCTGGGGAGCAGTTGAGGGTTTAGGTGCCTTGCTCAACAGCACTTTACTCATGTCTCGGCTTCAAATCGAACCTGCAACCCTACAATCACAAGGCCACTTCCCTACCACTAGTCCACGTTTCCCCTCACATTGGGATTAAACATCTGTGTAGCCTTGAGAAAACCACTTGTTAATTAGGCCAATCAGCAAAAAAGCTTGAAGTGGACCAAAACCCAGAATTTTGACTAGCCTGGGTTTTGGTTCTTTTCCCCGGGGCCCCCCAATCAGTGAAACCTCTCAGATCGGCCCAAGGAACTCACCTCTTCCCGGTCCTAGGGCTCAGCCGCTCGTCCAATCAGCGCACCCGTAGCCGCTGACTTCCGGCCGTCTAAGCAGAGTGGCTCCGAGTGCGCTGGCGGCCGCATACCCGCCTTCCTCTAACATCTGTGAATGGCTGGCGTGGGCACGCGCCCTGCTAGAGGGATAGCGGGGATGCGGCCACGGCCCGCGCATGCGTCGGATGACCGGGAAGTAAGGTAAGTGAACGGGGCCACCTGGGGGTTTTCACACAGCGGAGCATCCCGACTTTGGATGCCCCGGGGGGGGGGGGGGGAAATCGATCGACTTGGGTGATCTTATAGATTTCCGAGCCGATCGAGCTGGGTTTTGGTCCACTTTAAAGTGCTATTGCAGGCAAAGGTAATTGTGACACCATTGCATCGGGCTACGTTTGGCTTTCCTAAACTGTTTTCTATTTTTAAATTTAAAGTGGACCAACACCCTCCCCTGATCGGCCCGGGAATCTATAAGATTATATAAGACACCTCCCCCAGAAACCCCTAAATCCCTACCTGCTCCTCGATCCAGCGGCGCCCGCCGCCGCTTCCCGCGCGTCCCTCTAGCAGGACGCGCACCCGGCCGGCCGTTGTTGAATGGCCGGCGCGTGCCCTGTAAGAGTGACGCACGGGAGGCGGCGGCGGGCGCGCTCTCTTGTCCGTCTCTGTCTCCTGCTTGTCCGTCGGCGGGGATTGGCTGCAGCGGTCACGTGGGAGCGGGGAGAGGTGAGTTTTTGGGGCTTTCTGGGGGGTTTCACACAGCGGGGCACCCCCGATCGGGGTGCCCCACCGAAGTGGACCAAAACCCAGGATAGTCAAAATTCTGGGTGTTGGTCCACTTTAAGAAGAAATGGTCGAGACATCGAGGTTTACAGGTTCAACTTATCATTTTTCTTCTGAAAAAAGTGGGCGTGGCTCTTGGATCTGTGATGCTGCATAATAATTCATGTGATGAACCTGCAGGAGGAGGGGCTGGAGGAGGGAGGGGCCTACAATCCTATCCTAGCTCTGCTGAGCTGATTGGGGGACGGGATGAAAAATAGAATGTCATTGGCTGAACCTGTAAACCCCGATATCTCAGCCATTTCTGCTTCAATTCAAAAATGGAAAACAGTTTAGGACAGCGACAATTGTAGCCCTATGCAATGGTGTAACAAATACTTTTGCCTGCAGTATCACTTTAAATCTGCTAGGGAGCATAAAGATGGAAGAAGGTCCCAGCGGCTGTGCTTAGTGGCTTATGTGCAGTGACAGCTCTGCACGCACCCATCACCGTAGCGTTGCTGGCGACGGCTTTGCTGCTCTAGATTCTCTGTCCTGCCCTGTGGTGGCTTTGACTGCAGGTCTGCAAAAACAAAAAAAGCTTGCCCAGGCACAGGGGGGGCCACTGCAGCTGTTAGCTTTGTTGGTCCTGCGGCCCGTCAAAGACTGAAAACCCTTCTGGACCAGGCCCAAAGGTTGGTGAATGCCTGCTTTGCAGGGCAAGTGGTGGAGGCCCCGGGGCACACACTCCTTGCGGCCTCCTCATAATCCGGCCCTGCCTCCAGGAAACGGGCAGCTCTCAATAACCTTTTGGTCTTTGGCTGGTCCCCTCAGTTTGTTACATAACCAAAAAGATCTCAAAATCTTATCTAATCATTTTCAATGCTTTCACATCTTTTAGCAAACTATTTTCCTTGGGTCTCTCACCAAACATCATGCTCTGTGAAGTCACCCAAGCCTTCATTTTAGGGAGTTCACTCAATAAAAGGGGAACTGAAGTCCAATGAGGAGATATTTAAACCAGCCATATCTATCTTCCCTTTCCTGGTACCGGGTTCTATTCTAAATGAGGAGGAAGGAGAATCTGTGGAATGTGCTGGTGTGTTTATACCATCACATTCACATTCCTCTATTCTAGATGTTTTTTATCACTGTATACAACTTTATTACTCCCCTGCCTCAGGGGAAATGAACCCGAGCTCTCGCTGAGCGTCAACATTGTTGGTTAAAGAAAGGAAAACCCACAATGGTCATTGAAATAACTACAAAATGACAAAAGTAATTATGCATTTTGAGTTACTGAAAACAAATGATGGACATAATGTCTTTTTGCAGTTCAATAGAAACATTTTAAAGTGGACCAAAACCCACTCTGGAGTCTATGAGACCCCAGGGCAGGCATACTTGCTCCCCCTGGGGCATCTATATTTGGGATGCCCCGTTGTGTAAAACCTTCGAGGTCGCCTGGAAACTCACCTTCTTTCCCGGTCCAACAGTACATTTGCCGAACAGCGGCTGCATCCCAGCTATCCCTTTAGCAGGGTGCATGCCCACGCCAGGCATTTGCAAATCGCCGGCACGGGCATGCTCCATGTTAAAGTGGACCATCACCCAGGATTTTCACTATCCTGGGTGTTGGTCCACTTCCGCAGGGCACCCCGGCGACGGACAAGCGAGGACCAGCGACGGACAAGCGGAGCGCGCCCGCCGCTGCCGTGTCCCTCTTACACGGAGCGTGCCCACGCCAGCCATTCACAAACGGCCTGCGCGGGTGTGCGCCCTGCTAGAGGGAAGCGCTAGAGGCGTCAGCAATGCGCCGCGCATGCGCCGTTGGAACGAGGAGAAGGTAGGATTTGTGGGCGTCCTGGGGGGTTTCACCCCGCGGGGCATCCGAAATCGGATCTTATAGATTCCCGGGCCGATCAGCAGTGGGTGTTGGTCCACTTTAAAGGGGAGCAGGGGATGCAGCCGCCAGATGAGCTCTTGGACAAAGAGGCGGGAGCGGATCCGAGCACGCTGACTGGGTGAGAGGCTGGTCATGTGCCATAGGACAGAAGAAGGGTGAGTGAGATTGGGCAATTTGGGGGGTTTCACACAGGGGGGCATCCCCAATTAGGGTGCCCCAGGGGCAAGGACCGAAACCCAGGATTTTAACTTTAATAAACAATCTAATTAAACTGGCCTGGACAAAAATGTTGGTGCTCCTAGAAAATCAAAATCAAAATGTATAGACAAATATACTAAAGGCAAAGGCTCTAGGACCAACTGCTAAGCAGCTTGATGTTCTTGTTAATACAGTTGCACATTATTCAGAAGTTTAAGGTGTATGGGACTGTAACCAAACACTCTGAATGTGGCCATTATAGAAAAACTGAAGGGATGGATTATTTGAATGGTAACCAAAGAGCCCACAACCACATCCTAAAAGAGGTTTACTCCAAGGTCAAGGTTTATTAGCAGAACCATCCATCAGTGTCTTTGCTAAAGTGGACTTAATTGAAGATGACCAAGGAGGAAGCCACTGGTGAAAGTAAATCATCAAAAGTGATGACGTACATTTTTATTTTACCTGGGCTACAGGCTGGATAAATGTTCATTTACATAGACTGAGCAGTGTGCCTTTAACTTCTTTTGTCCCTTTTTGGCTTCCTTAGTCTAGCTGAGATGCAGCTCTTCCTCTCCCTTCAGCCATTTCTAGTTTTGCATCCAAGCAGCGCACACAAGCTGCTCCCTCCTGTAGTTTAAAGTCTTTTTACCTGCTGCTTTTATGGGTTTACATCACAAGTTTTCTGCTGTATTGAATGTACATTTCAAGATTGCTGCTGTAAGAAGTGTTTATTGCAAGATTCTGTACTGAAATAAAGCTTCTGAAACGTATCTACGTATGTCCATGACAAGCTGAGTAAGCTATCTGCCAAGCCTTATGCAGTAAGAGCACAACCGTCACAGACACACAGACAAGATGAAGATCTCTATAGGATCCACATTACTGGTGAGTCAGAATAAGGCTAGATTGGCAAAATGCATATTGCCATTCAACATGTCCTTTGGACACATGAGACCAAGCTGGAGCTTGAGGAGACAAGGCACAATAGCCATTAGGAACACTGTACCTGAAAAATGGAAAAGGCTTGGTTATTTGAGATTACATTCTACGAGCCCTGATCCAATCAGGGCTCTGATCTTATTGAACATCTTTGTAAGGAGCTGGAGAGAAAGCATCCTCCAAACCTGAGACAGCTGCAGTAGTTTGCTCATGAGGAGTAGGCTATATTTCTTGCGGACAGGTGAAGAAGAATCCACAACTGACAAGTAGGGACAGGTAATGTCTAATTGAGAGTTGCAGTGATTGCCTCAAAAGGATGCGTAAAGATGTTTTAAGTTAAAGTGGCTCAAAGCCATCCGACCCTGGAATTTAAAAGGCTACATGGCTAGCCACTAGCCTGCAACCAGGGGTTCCCCCTGGGGTTGCCAGTAAACTGGCCTATCACGAGGAAACCAGGGATGCAACTCATCCAGCAGCCCTGATCATGATCTCAAAGCTGCCAGAGGGTGTGGCTTTGTGGTATAAAAACCCATCTTGTTTTTAATCCTCGGGTGGAAAGGGTGGGTTGGGGTTTGGGGGAGGCTCAGTATGGCATGATAACCCTGAGCAGCTACAATAACAGTATCCTTTGTGCTGTTCTTTCCTTATGGCTTATCGTCTTGTTGAAGCTGAGGATGTAGAGGCAACCAGGCGCTAGGGGTGATTTTTACAAGGGACATTTTTGGCTGGAGGTCTACTTTAAATACAGAAAAAGCTGTGGTGCTGAGCAATGTCACATCTCTTTTCACATGTTTCCCACCACAAGGGTAACTAAGACATACAGCAGTCAATTTCTATAAACTCACAGCATGGGAGGGTTTGACAGTTGCTGATACCACCTCCATAGCTCCATGCCTCTTTTTGAGCAGCTGGTACTTACCCCTACTTTCTACCATCCCTTCCCCCACATGACAACCAGAAGCCAATCATGTTTACTGGGCCTTCTGTAACACTGTTCAATGGGGTGGAATACCGGTGGGCAAGGCCACCAAAAAACATGGGCCATTCGCAATCAGGATATACCACTGCATTGAGATCAATGGAAATCTTTTATTAAATCCCTGTTGGTTCACTTTAAACTAATACATAAGATACATTTTATTTCCACCACGAGCTTCATTCCTTTCTCCAAACTAATGATGGCCAGTAAGGAAACATGTGCGCAAGCCATATTTTTACAGCCAGGAGATGCTGCTGGTGATTGGGTCCTTTCTAAGGGTGAAGAATACTATATTTTGAACTGCGTGTCTCACATAGGATCGTACAACAGAATTTGGGTGAAACAGGAATTATTAGACCAAAACATTTTGATGGTTTTGACAACTTGTATTGAAATATATGAACATCTGGCTAGAGAACTTTGTACCCCAAAGAGGCCACAAGATCTTCGGTGATTGATTCCAGAGTACAGTCCCTGGCCTGGGCAGATGAATCATTAAATCAAGTAAAATGTCACTTTGCATAAACAGTCATCGGATCGTCCAAGATTTGGGCTCAACTGTTCACAAGAGAAACTTCCAACACTGTCAAATGCCAGTGACCCAACCCCATCACCAGGATGGATACAAGGCTGAATGCCACTGAAAGGAAAACTATGGGCACCCTGGGAACGGGGCTGGCCAGATTGAGCACACCCATCACCACGGGCTACTCAATTACCCAGGAGATGCTGGTAGTCCTGACCTGTGTTCTCAGAACCCCCTTTATGACCATCAGCTTCTGGGACTAATGCAAACATTGGGACCCAGGAATCGGAATACTTGGGGGGCCAAGAAGTCTTGCAGGCTGTCATCAGAATTGGATGCCACCTAGCAGGAGTCAATCAAGGTGGTTGGCAGGAGTCATCAGAGGAGGTGAGCTGGGAGGAGTAATCATTGGCAGAATGGCAGGAGTCATTAGAGGAGATGAGCTGGCAGGAGTCATCAGAGGAGATGGCAGGAGTCATCAGAGGAGGTGAGCTGGCAGGAGTCATCAGAGGAGGTGAGCTGGCAGGAGTCATCAGAGGAGATGGGCTAGCAGGAGTCATCAGAGGAGGTGAGCTGACAGGAGTCATCAGAGGAGATGGGCTGGCAGGAGTCATCCGAGGAGATGGGCTGGCAGGAGTCATCAGAGGAGATGGGCTGGCAGGAGTCATGAGAGGAGATGAGCTGGCAGGAGTCATCAGAGGAGGTGAGCTGGCAGGTGTCATCAGAGGAGCTGAGCTGGCAGGAGTCATCAGAGGAGGTGAGCTGGCAGGTGTCATCAGAGGAGCTGAGCTGGCAGGAGTTATCAGAGGAGCTGAGCTGGCAGGAATCATCAGAGGAGCTGAGCTGGCAGAAGTCATCAGAGGAGGTGAGCTGGCAGGAATCATCAGAGGAGGTGAGCTGGCAGGAGTCATCAGAGGAGGTGAGCTGACAGGAGTCATCAGAGGAGGTGAGCTGACAGGAGTCATCAGAGGAGGTGAGCTGGCAGGAGTCATCAGAGGATGTGAGCTGGCAGGAGTCATCAGAGGAGGTGAGCTGGCAGGAGTCATCAGAGGAGGTGAGCTGACAGGAGTCATCAGAGGAGGTGAGCTGGCAGGAGTCATCAGAGGAGGTGAGCTGACAGGAGTCATCAGAGGAGGTGAGCTGACAGGAGTCATCAGAGGAGGTGAGCTGACAGGAGTCATCAGAGGAGGTGAGCTGGCAGGAGTCATCAGAGGAGGTGAGCTGACAGGAGTCATCAGAGGAGGTGAGCTGACAGGAGTCATCAGAGGAGGTGAGCTGGCAGGAGTCATCAGAGGAGATGAGCTGGCAGGAGTCATCAGAGGAGGTGAGCTGGCAGGAGTCATCCGAGGAGATAGGCTGGCAGGAGTCATCAGAGGAGATGAGCTGGCAGGAGTCATCAGAGGAGATGAGCTGGCAGGAGTCATCAGAGGAGATGAGCTGACAGGAGTTATCAGAGGAGGCTAAGCTGGCAGGAGTCATCAGAGGAGGTGAGCTGGCAGGAGTCATCAGAGGAGGTGAGCTGACAGGAGACATCAGACGAGGCTGAGCTGGCAGGAGTCATCAGAGGAGATGGCAGGAGTCATCAGAGGAGGTGAGCTGGCAGGAGTCATCAGAGGAGATGGCAGGAGTCATCAGAGGAGGTGAGCTGACAGGAGTCATCAGAGGAGGTGAGCTGGCAGGAGTCATCAGAGGATGTGAGCTGGCAGGAGTCATCAGAGGAGGTGAGCTGGCAGGAGTCATCAGAGGAGGTGAGCTGACAGGAGTCATCAGAGGAGGTGAGCTGGCAGGAGTCATCAGAGGAGGTGAGCTGACAGGAGTCATCAGAGGAGGTGAGCTGACAGGAGTCATCAGAGGAGGTGAGCTGACAGGAGTCATCAGAGGAGGTGAGCTGGCAGGAGTCATCAGAGGAGGTGAGCTGACAGGAGTCATCAGAGGAGGTGAGCTGACAGGAGTCATCAGAGGAGGTGAGCTGGCAGGAGTCATCAGAGGAGATGAGCTGGCAGGAGTCATCAGAGGAGGTGAGCTGGCAGGAGTCATCCGAGGAGATAGGCTGGCAGGAGTCATCAGAGGAGATGAGCTGGCAGGAGTCATCAGAGGAGGCTGAGCTGGAAGGAGTCATCAGAGGAGGCTGACTGGCAGGAGTCATCAGAGGAGATGTGCTGGCAGGAGTCATCAGAGGAGGCTGACTGGCAGGAGTCATCATAGGAGGTGAGCTGGCAGGAGTTATCAGAGGAGCTGAGCTGGCAGGAATCATCAGAGGAGATGGGCTGGCAGAAGTCATCAGAGGAGGCTGAGCTGGCAGGAGTCATTAGAGGAGGCTGAGCTGGCAGGAGTCATCAGAGGAGGTGAGCTGACAGGAGTTATCAGAGGAGCTGAGCTGGCAGAAATCATCAGAGGGGGTGAGCTGGCAGGAGTCATGAGAGGAGATGAGCTGGCAGGAGTCATGAGAGGAGGCTGAGAAGGCAGGAGTCATCAGAGGAGGTGAGCTGGCAGGAGTCATCAGAGGAGGCTGAGCTGGCAGGAGTTATCAGAGGAGCTGAGCTGGCAGGAATCATCAGAGGAGGTGAGCTGGCAGGAGTCATGAGAGAAGATGAGCTGGCAGGAGTCATCAGAGGAGGCTGAGAAGGCAGGAGTCATCAGAGGAGGTGAGCTGGCAGGAATCATCAGAGGAGGTGAGCTGGCAGGAGTCATGAGAGGAGATGAGCTGGCAGGAGTCATCAGAGGAGATGAGCTGACAGGAGTTATCAGAGGAGGCTAAGCTGGCAGGAGTCATCAGAGGAGGTGAGCTGGCAGGAGTCATCAGAGGAGGTGAGCTGACAGGAGACATCAGACGAGGCTGAGCTGGCAGGAGTCATCAGAGGAGATGGCAGGAGTCATCAGAGGAGGTGAGCTGGCAGGAGTCATCAGAGGAGATGGCAGGAGTCATCAGAGGAGGTGAGCTGGCAGGAGTCATCAGAGGAGGTGAGCTGGCAGGAATCATCAGAGGAGGTGAGCTGGCAGGAGTCATCAGAGGAGCTGGCAGGAGTCATCAGAGGAGGCTGAGCTGGCAGGAGTCATCAGAGGAGGTGAGCTGGCAGGAGTCATCAGAGGAGGTGAGCTGGCAGGAGTCATCAGAGGAGCTGAGCTGGCAGGAGTTATCAGAGGAGCTGAGCTGGCAGGAATCATCAGAGGAGCTGAGCTGGCAGAAGTCATCAGAGGAGGTGAGCTGGCAGGAATCATCAGAGGAGGTGAGCTGGCAGGAGTCATCAGAGGAGGTGAGCTGACAGGAGACATCAGACGAGGCTGAGCTGGCAGGAGACATCAGAGGAGATGAGCTGGCAGGAGTCATCAGAGGAGATGAGCTGGCAGGACTCATCAGAGGAGATGAGCTGGCAGGAGTCATCAGAGGAGATGAGCTGGCAGGAGTCATCAGAGGAGGTGAGCTGGCAGGAGTCATCAGAGGAGATGAGCTGGCAGGAGTCATCAGAGGAGGTGAGCTGGCAGGAGACATCAGAGGAGATGAGCTGGCAGGAGTCATCAGAGGAGGTGAGCTGGCAGGAGTCATCAGAGGAGATGAGCTGGCAGGAGTCATCAGAGGAGGTGAGCTGGCAGGAGTCATCAGAGGAGATGAGCTGGCAGGAGTCATCAGAGGAGATGAGCTGACAGGAGTTATCAGAGGAGGCTAAGCTGGCAGGAGTCATCAGAGGAGGTGAGCTGGCAGGAGTCATCAGAGGAGGTGAGCTGACAGGAGACATCAGACGAGGCTGAGCTGGCAGGAGTCATCAGAGGAGGTGAGCTGGCAGGAGTCATCAGAGGAGGTGAGCTGGCAGGAGTCATCAGAGGAGGTGAGCTGGCAGGAATCATCAGAGGAGGTGAGCTGGCAGGAGTCATCAGAGGAGCTGGCAGGAGTCATCAGAGGAGGCTGAGCTGGCAGGAGACATCAGAGGAGATGAGCTGGCAGGAGTCATCAGAGGAGATGAGCTGGCAGGAGTCATCAGAGGAGATGAGCTGACAGGAGTTATCAGAGGAGGCTAAGCTGGCAGGAGTCATCAGAGGAGGTGAGCTGGCAGGAGTCATCAGAGGAGGTGAGCTGACAGGAGACATCAGACGAGGCTGAGCTGGCAGGAGTCATCAGAGGAGATGGCAGGAGTCATCAGAGGAGGTGAGCTGGCAGGAGTCATCAGAGGAGATGGCAGGAGTCATCAGAGGAGGTGAGCTGGCAGGAGTCATCAGAGGAGGTGAGCTGGCAGGAGTCATCAGAGGAGGTGAGCTGGCAGGAATCATCAGAGGAGGTGAGCTGGCAGGAGCCATCAGAGGAGCTGGCAGGAGTCATCAGAGGAGGCTGAGCTGGCAGGAGACATCAGAGGAGATGAGCTGGCAGGAGTCATCAGAGGAGGTGAGCTGGCAGGAGTCATCAGAGGAGATGAGCTGGCAGGAGTCATCAGAGGAGATGAGCTGGCAGGAGTCATCAGAGGAGATGAGCTGACAGGAGTTATCAGAGGAGGCTAAGCTGGCAGGAGTCATGAGAGGAGATGAGCTGGCAGGAGTCATCAGAGGAGGTGAGCTGACAGGAGTTATCAGAGGAGGCTAAGCTGGCAGGAGTCATCAGAGGAGGTGAGCTGGCAGGAGTCATCAGAGGAGGTGAGCTGGCAGGAGTCATCAGAGGAGGTGAGCTGGCAGGAATCATCAGAGGAGGTGAGCTGGCAGGAGTCATCAGAGGAGCTGAGCTGGCAGGAGTCATCAGAGGAGGCTGAGCTGGCAGGAGTCATCAGAGGAGGTGAGCTGGCAGGAGTCATCAGAGGAGCTGAGCTGGCAGGAGTCATCAGAGGAGGTGAGCTGGCAGGAGTCATCAGAGGAGCTGAGCTGGCAGGAGTTATCAGAGGAGCTGAGCTGGCAGGAATCATCAGAGGAGCTGAGCTGGCAGAAGTCATCAGAGGAGGTGAGCTGGCAGGAATCATCAGAGGAGGTGAGCTGGCAGGAGTCATCAGAGGAGGTGAGCTGGCAGAAGTCATCAGAGGGGATGAGCTGGCAGGAGACATCAGACGAGGCTGAGCTGGCCGGAGTCTTCAGAGGAGATGAGCTGGCAGGAGACATCAGAGGAGATGAGTTGGCAGGAGTCATCAGAGGAGGTGAGCTGGCAGGAGTCATCAGAGGAAATGAGCTGGCAGGACTCATCAGAGGAGATGAGCTGGCAGGAGACATCAGAGGAGATGAGCTGGCAGGAGTCATCAGAGGAGATGAGTTGGCAGGAGTCATCAGAGGAGGTGAGCTGGCAGGAGTCATCAGAGGAGATGAGCTGGCAGGACTCATCAGAGGAGATGAGCTGGCAGGAGTCATCAGAGGAGATGAGCTGGCAGGACTCATCAGAGGAGATGAGCTGGCAGGAGTCATCAGAGGAGATGAGTTGGCAGGAGTCATCAGAGGAGGTGAGCTGGCAGGAGTCATCAGAGGAGATGAGCTGGCAGGAGTCATCAGAGGAGATGAGCTGGCAGGAGTCATCAGAGGAGATGAGTTGGCAGGAGTCATCAGAGGAGGTGAGCTGGCAGGAGTCATCAGAGGAGGTGAGCTGGCAGGACTCATCAGAGGAGATGAGCTGGCAGGAGTCATCAGAGGAGATGAGCTGGCAGGAATCATCAGAGGAGGTGAGCTGCATATCTCCCAAGTGTCCCTGATTCAGAGGGACTGGCCCTCTTTTGAGTCCTTGTCTCCCTGTCCGTCGTTGTTCTCATTTGTCCCTCTTTGAGGTGTAACATGCAGATCTGCATCAATAAATGATTCATTCGCCTATTCAAAGTATTTATATTGGTGTAACTGTTACATCCTATCTCCTATCCATCAATCAACAAAGGGGCGTGGCCTCATTTACCAAATGTCCCTATTTCTCACCCCGAAAAGTTGGTAGGTATGGAGTTGTTTGCTAGGAGTAATGGAGTGGTAACTGGATGAGTAGCCCTGTACGGGTTTTTCTTACCAAATGCACTTGACCAAAAATCTAGTAATGGTTTAAAGCAGAATTACAGTCAATGCTAAAACCCCCTCCCCCGCCCTGCTACCGTACCCTGGCCCTGAGGCAGGACAGAGGGTTACAAAGAAAAAACCTTACCTTATCCAGGGGCCAGTGCCGCTCCTCTGGTACTCTGGATCCAGGGCGCCGCCATCTTGGCTGAAAGCACAGAGCCGCATCCCCGTGCATGCTCCTGCCCGCCTATTCGAGTGAGCTACTCAGGGGATGCCGTTTTGTGTCTTTGCCTGCGGCCACCATACGGGCTTGGGAGGAGCGACGCTGGCTGAGGATCAGGCAAGGTTTTTTTTTCTTTGTAACCTGTCCTGCTTCAGCACCAGGGTAGGGTGGCAGGGCTAATATCAAAGCAGAGTTCTACAAACATTCTTTACAGTGATTTCAGGATTGTTCATGAAAGTCCTTAAAGTCCATACTTCAGTCAAAAATGAAAAAACACTTTATTCACCTTTTATCCTGCGCAGGCTATTGTTGCTGGGCCGGAGTATACACACTTACCAGATTGCTTGATGGGAGTCCCGAGCTGGGCATTGCTCCTTCTCCTCTGCCAGAATTGACCGAGCCACACCGATGTGCAGAGGGGACTACGGTGCGCCCCATCCCCTTGTCACAGGCACTATGACACGCCCCTCACCATTCACTTCAATGGACTAAAGTATGACTAAAGTGGACCAAAACACAGGAGTTTGACCATCCTGGCTTTTGGTCCTTGCCCCCGGGGTGCCCCGCTGTGTTATACCCCCTGATCGGGAGGTGTAACATGCATCAATTAAAGATTCAGTTGCCTATTTACAGTGTTTCTATTGTTGTAATTGTTACACTAAGGGGTTTATTCATCAAGGTCTAGCGGCAGGTAGCGCCTCGTAGAGGCAGGCAGCGCCTGGTGAACGTTGGGCGTTGTACGCAATACCACATTTATGAAGGCAGGTCTGGTGAGCGCCATGTAGCGTCCGATTCATCATTACAGGCGGCTCAGCGTATAATTCTGGCGCTTTAGCTTCCAGAACGCCAGGTAAGACCTGTCGCTCAGTGTTGCTCTCCTATTTCAATGAATGTTCCTTTGCTTCTATTTAAACAGGGTTTTTTTTTTATTTTTTTTTCTCTCAAATCATTGTGTGACCTTTCCTGGCCTAGATAAAGTCATTTTTGAAAACTTTTTTGATTTTTTAATATTTTTATGCAGAATTGTCATTACAGGTCTGGTATTAAAGTATTAATGTCACAAAGTTACAACAATGTCATTCCATGTGTTGTCGCTTTGTTACTGGTGTATATGTGTTCAAAAACAGACTTAAATCACACGGCGTCTGGCACTCTATGCTATAGCGACCAGATCCAGAGCGCCAACGCTGTGTGCGTGTGTTTTTTTTGTTGAATATGGTGTAAGTCAATGAGAGTCGGTTGCAATGAGCTTGCAATACCTCTCGCTCCCTGCAGCGCTGTACTGGTGTTAGAGCACCTGTAGTGACCTGGACTAATCCAGTCGGTATCTGGAAGTCTGTCACTATATGTTTGGTCACTTACATACCGTAAACCCATGATCTTTTATATTTGTGTTTTTGTGTATTCCCTGAGCACATGTGCAGATATAGGCCATAAGCCTAATGTGGTCTTATCACATTCTCCATTTTATTTCCATGTGTATGCATATTGTCTAGCATAACACCATCTTGTGGTCAGAAAGCTAATTACTTGTTTCATTCACACTAATGTTAACATTTTTCCCTGTGTATGACTGTACATGTCATCAGCATTCACATGGTTAAGCTGTGGGAGTGAGTCTAATGAATCAGGTGACCTCCTAGAGCCACTCAAGCCCCCTGGATTGTTCTGGAAAGGGGGCAGACACACTTCGGTGTGTGGAGGGAGAAGACACACTTCGAGGTCTGTCAGTCAGTCAGTCACAGGCCTTATCCTTTATTGGAAAACCCTAAACAAGGTATGCAGCATATCTTCCAGCCTGTTTATCACCTGTTCACCCAGGTTAGCAGGGATTATATACGTGCCTTCTCACTACAGTCTGTGGGACAATACTGATATATAAAATAGCCCATAGCGAGCTGCCTTGGAAATTGAGGGTCATCCCGCCAGCAGCGCAAAAGTTTTCTACGTATCCTCTACAAGCACGTACCCTGTCTGATAGGGACTCCAGTCACTGGGTGCAGACATTCAAGTCAAGCAAGTATATTCATTACAACCCTGTCATTCGAGGCCTCTGAAAAACTCCATCCATCTGCTTCAGAAGACCACTCACCACCAGCTACACCATTTACCACCACTGTCATCTGGATTTCCTGTGTCCTGCCAATAAAGAGCAACGGTTACCCCCGAGACTGGGCGTCTGGAGTACTCATTGCTACAGGTACCTACGTGGGGGCGGGTAATCGGGACACACACTTCTGTGGATGCCACCTGGGATTGGGCCCATTACATCCCTCGGCCAGAGTGAAATGGCACCGCGTGACACCTTAAAGGGCTAGTAACACCTAACAACCCCAGGTCTCCACATAAGGTTGGCGTCACGAACAGGATGAGTCTATGTGCCGTCTAAAGAGACTTTCCTTATATTGCTGTGGAACTACATGTCCCATAAAGTCATAAATAGTACTTCTGACGAAGTGAGGGTGCTGTCCTCTTTGAATGAGAGACTATCGCTTTGAATCTGTGTGGTGTGAATTACATGCATCTTCTGGTGTGGATTCAAGTTGCCATTGTTGTGGATTACAGTTATTGCTGCTGCTATGCATCTTCTATTGTGGACTGCAAACGTTACCTATACTTGTGTGGAGCAAAGGATTGTGCTATTTTGTTAGTGTGTAATCATCTACTGCCATTTTACATTGTGCTGCTACCAGAAGAGCATACAAGAGGTTAATTGTGTCCATCCAGCTTCTCTGCACTGTAGCTCCGCCTATTGCAGTGTGTTCAGGTCCTCCTCTCTGCATCTCTACAAAGTGGAACCTTTTTGTGTTGTCCTTGTGCTAGAGGAGAAGGATTTCTTAGTTGCACCTGATAGAGTTGCTGGGCACTGCCATCTTGAACAGAGTACCAGACCCTCAGCACTATCACCATTGCAGTGCTCATCTCTACTGTTCTCCTATCATGCAGTCTGCAGCTCCAGTTATTCTCTTCAGCCTGTTTATTCCTGCATTTTCTACTGATTGCTGCAGTAAGCGCCTGTCATCCCAGCTATACAGATAAGTGCAACTCTTCATTTTCATCAGTGTTACATAAAGGAAAGGAAGTTGTATATTCAGAGGCTGTGTTTTGCATAAAATAATTTTTCTTAATGCAACAGTAGTCATATTTTTCTTAAAGAGACAGTACACTCATTTTTTTTTGAAAAACAAAAATGTCTACATCTTCTCAAAGTGACCAGGCTGGCCCTAGCAGCCCTGCATCATCATCTGCTAGCGTCCCTGCACCTCAGATTACAGCTGCTGCACCAGTTCCAGCCCCTGTTATAGCAACAGGAGTGCCTTTTTTCATAGGAACCTCCAATCTACCAAGTTACAGAGGGGATCCTCATACCCTTGGTGCATTTAAAGAAAAGATATTGCGTACTCTTGAACTTGTGTCACTTTCTCCCAATCAGCAGGTCCAGCTTCTCCTAGGTCAACTTGATGGTCCTGCTGCAGAGGAAGTCCGTTCCTGCCCATCTACAGAAAAGACCAGCGTTGACCAGATTCTTAGTCATCTCAGGAGAGAATTTGAAGTCCAATCACCAACTGAGGTTCGTCTTAAATTTTATGACAGACGTCAGAGACCTGGGGAAAACCTGAGAGAATATGCCCTAGCTCTGCAGTCTGCATACAGATCTTTGTGCCAAGTAGACACCCTCGACCCTGTTGCTGCCGAGAGCATGATTACTGATAGATTTATAGAAGGTGTTGATTCCAGGATAATGCAGAGCCAACTCCGCATGCTAGCAGCCCAGAACCCAAATATGACCTTTCTAGACTTTAAGACTTTGGCCCTGCGGGTAGTGGGAACTGACTCACCCTGTTATACTTCTGCCACTTATCCTCCAGACCTGGCTGGTGGAGCTTATATTGCATCCCCACTACCTCCTGTTTTGCCTATGCAGGCCACTCAGACTGTCCAGCCTACCCCTGTTACTACACCTACTACTACTGAGGTACTTGCCCAGGTTGTTGACTCTCTGTGTCAAGCTTTAAAGGAGTTAAAGGGTCAGCCCTCATCCCGTGAGTCATCTTCTTCCAGGACATTGTCTCCAGAACCTGGTTCTAACCGCCCAAGACCTGATAGGCCCCCTCCTGAAAGGTCTCCACGACATGAACCTCCTTATTGTACTTACTGTGAACGTCCTGGGCATTACAAATACCAATGCTACCAGTTAAACGGGCCACTCCCGAGGCCAAGGCCCGCCCCTCGGGTAGTGAATCCAAGGGCCCAGAGGGACAATCGCAATGGATTTCCAAGTTCATCTCAAAATGCCCGTACATAACTATTTGTATCGATGGTGTACCATTAGAAGCCTTAGTGGACACTGGCTCACAAGTTACCACCATTGAGCGACAAGCCTTTGAAAAGTATTGGGACACTGACATACTAAGCCCTGTGGGTAAAGCCAAGTTACATTTAATAGCAAGTAATGGTCAACCTATTTCCCAGCTAGGCTACTGGGAACCCACCATCCGTATTGGTGATCGTCAGTTACCAGGTCAAGGTGTAGTTGTTACTGAGGCTCAGGGAGGTACAATAGCAGTAGTGCTAGGCATGAATGTTATCCGTCACGTATTTACTGAATTGCTAGCTGCCTTGCATGTCTCTCTCCCGTCTGCTTCTTCCCATTACAGACAAGCTGTTCAGCGGACCATTAAAGTGCTCTGTGCCCAGCAGAAGTTCTCAAACTATAAAGGTGAAATTTGCCGAGTCCGTATCCAGGATGTAAGACCAGTTACCTTAAGTCCAAACAGCGAAACCCTAGTCTGGTGTCGAGCTCGTCCAGGTATAGATAATTCAGATTATGAAGCTCTTCTTGACCCCATCCAGATTGAAGGACAGCCACTGGTAAAAGCTGCCAGAAGTATTGTCACCGTCTCAAACGGTAGAGTACCAGTACGACTAGTCAACCTGAGTGATGCACCTGTAGACTTGTACAAATTCAATTCAGTTGCCCAATTGTATCACCTGGATCCAGAGGACATCCTGGATGAAGAAACGCTTGCTTACCAAAAGTCTGTTAAAGCCACTCCCAAAGGCAACCACAAACCAACTACCTTCTGGTGGAATGAACTCAATGTTGGAGATGCCAACACTCCAATTGAAGATGTCAATGGTGTCATTAAAGTTGCTAAGCGACACAGTGAAGCTTTCAGCAAGCACGCTCTAGACTTTGGGAAGACTAATTTGATCCAACACAAGATCAACACAGGTGATCATCCTCCTATCAAGGAAAGACACCGGCCCATACCCCCTGCGAACTACCAGCAAGTAAAGAAGCTGATTAAGGAGATGAAAGACACCAAAGTCATTCAAGAAAGCCAAAGTCCTTGGGCTGCACCCATCGTCTTAGTGAAGAAGAAGGATGGTAACATCAGATTCTGCGTTGACTACAGAAAACTGAACAATGTCACCCACAAAGATGCCTATCCTCTTCCAAGGATTGAAGAATCCATCACTGCTCTCGGCTCAGCTGCATACTTCTCCACTCTCGACCTAACCAGCGGTTACTGGCAAGTACCCATGGCTCCTGAGGATAGAGAGAAGACAGCTTTCACTACTCCAATGGGACTCTACGAGTTCAATGGCATGCCGTTCGGGTTGTGCAACGCCCCCGCAACATTCCAGAGACTAATGGAAAGATGTCTTGGCCACATTAATTTCCAGAGCGTCCTGTTGTATCTTGACGATGTCATTGTGTACTCTCGTACATATGAAGATCACTTAAACCATCTTGCAGAAGTATTCCAAGTGCTCATTGAGCATGGTCTGAAGATCAAGCCATCAAAATGTTACCTTCTGAAGCCAAAGGTCAGTTACTTGGGTCATGTCGTCAGTGCGGAAGGAATCCAGCCTGATCCAGAAAAGATTTCTGCCGTTAAAAATTGGGACACCCCAAGAACTGTGAAGGAAGTCAGAAGTTTCCTAGGATTTGCGGGCTACTACCGCCGTTTTATACCTAACTTTGCCAAGGTAGCAGAACCACTGACAGAACTTCTACGTGGTTGTCCTAGAGAAAACTATAACAGAAGATTTCCCATTGATTGGTCTGAGAGACAAGAGACTGCATTCCAGAAATTGAAAGACCTGTTGACTTCTCCTCCAATTCTAGCATATCCTGACTACAGTCATCCTTTCCGTCTTTACACGGATGCCAGCTATCAAGGCTTAGGAGCTGTAAGTCCAAAACAACAAAGAGAGAGTCGTTGCCTATGCCAGCCGAAGTTTGAGGGGTGCCGAGAAGAACGATAGCAATTACAGTTCCTTCAAGTTAGAGCTACTAGCTCTTGTGTGGGCCGTTACCGAGAAGTTCAAGGATTACCTTGCAGCCACGCCATTCACCGTATATACGGACAACAATCCTCTCGCTCACCTTAATACTGCACGGCTAGGTGCACTTGAACAGAGGTGGGCTTCCAGATTGGCAAATTACTGCTTTGACATCAAGTACCGCAGCGGCAAAACCAACGTCAATGCAGATGTATTATCCCGGTTGCCCATAGGGGAAGAACCTCCTGAGGAAGAAGACATGTGGGAAGATGTTGAGATGCCGCCCTTCTATCAAAGGTTTGCTACGCAGAATGTCATTGCTGCTACCCAGACTGATAAAGGTCCCCAACGGCAATTTGACCCAATTCAAGATCCATCTAGATGGCAAACTCTCCAGAATGAATCTCGAGTTTTAGGTGAGATCTATGATTTCCTAACTTCTGGAAGAACACCTGTCAGACTCAGAAGACAGTATCCAGATACTGAACTCAAACGCCTATGGAGACAGCGGAAAAGGCTCTTCATACAAAAAGGCCTCATCATACGTAATACCTTGGATCCTGCTTCAGGAGAGAGAATACACCAAATCCTCATCCCCAGAAGAGATGCAAAAATTGTGCTTGACGCTTACCATGACCAATCAGGACATTTTGGCGTACATAAAACCGAAGCTACCATACGCCAGCGCTTTTACTGGATCGGAATGCGAGCAGATATTGAAAATTGGTGCAACGAATGCCCAGCTTGCAACTTGACAAAAGCCGGAAGGAAAGAGGCTAAAGCGCCATTGCATCCAATCAACTCTCACCGACCAAATGAGCTAGTTGCTCTAGACCATGTAAAGCTGGCACCTACTCGTTCAGGGTATACCTATGCCCTCACTATGGTGGATCACTACTCTAAGTGGGTCGTAGTCGTTCCAGTGAAGGATATTACCGCTCGTACTACGGCTGCCATCTTTTACCGTGAGTACATGAGACATTATGGTTGTCCTGAAGCAGTCCTAACAGATCGTGGACCTGCCTTTGAGTCACAGCTCTTCCAAGAGCTCTGCCAATTCCATGAGTGTAAGAAGCTACGTACAACAGCTTATCACCCACAAGGGAATGGACTTTGTGAGAGGATAAATCAAGTGTTTATTAACATGCTGAGAACGGCATCAGTAACCAAACAGGCAGAATGGCCACAACTACTGGATGAACTAGTGGAGATTTACAACAACACCCCTCATTGTTCGACAGGCTACTCCCCATACTATCTTATGTTTGGTCGCCCAGGTCAACTCCCTAAGGATCGTACTTTAGGAATTCAAGTTCCTGATGTAATTAATCCCTTGCCAAAGACCGATTGGGTCTCTGAACATCAACGGCGCATCCAGGAGGCGAAAGAGATAGTTGATCACAGAATGAACGAAGCTCATCGTAGGCAAGAAGAGTGTTATAACCAGAGAGCAAATGCCACACCACTGCATGTGGGAGATAAAGTATGGTTACGTAAATACCACCGCTCTGACAAACTCGATTCACTCTGGGAACAGGAACCCTACACTGTTACAAGTATCCCATACCCTGATTCAGATGTCTATGAGGTCAAGAAGCCGGGAATGGCTCCTCAAACAGTTCACAGGAATCGCATGAAACTTTGTACTAAGGAAGACCTTATGGTTATGTCTTTTCCTTCACAACCAGTCATGCCAGTCTACACACCAACTCCTGTAATTGAGACACCACCCAGACAGTCCTCTGTGGAAGAATCAATTCAGAATTCTCCATTCATAATTCCAGGCTGTTACCAATGGGTACCAGTTCCGGTTCAAGTTCCAGCTCGAGTTCCTGCTTCAATTGCTACTCCAGTTCCCGTACCAGCATCAGAAGAACTACCTCATTACCAAGTTCCAGATTCTGAAGAAACTCAAGTGCTGAGGCGTTCAGAGCGAAGCACCAAAGGAACTCCACCTGCCCGTTACAGAGATTAAAGAACTATATCCATTCCATGTGTATATACTGCTTTGCCTGTATACATATATGTCTGACTTTATTTAGTTAGCTAGTTAGCCAGTTTGCAACAGTTTAAGCCTCTAGTACCTGGTAACTACCATGCACACTGTTCCTGGTTTACTTGCTTATTTATACAGCCTATGGACTACTAAGGACTGTGCCTTTACTCAAAAGTGCCTTTTCCCGGAGCCTTTCCATGGACAATGCCTTATTGCTGAAAGAGACTCTACAAAATTGCACAATATCTACTGTTCATATTGTTTTACACACTTTCATTGTTATTTTCAGGTGTTATTGCATTGCTTTTTATGGTATATTCTCCATGTCAGTTCACTTTTTCATTGTCATTATATTACAGGTGCTACCCCACATATACATGTGCATTTCTAAGTTTCCTCCTCATATAGACGCCGAGGACGGCTTATTTTTAGTGAGGGTGTTTGTAGTGACCTGGACTAATCCAGTCGGTATCTGGAAGTCTGTCACTATATGTTTGGTCACTTACATACCGTAAACCCATGATCTTTTATATTTGTGTTTTTGTGTATTCCCTGAGCACATGTGCAGATATAGGCCATAAGCCTAATGTGGTCTTATCACATTCTCCATTTTATTTCCATGTGTATGCATATTGTCTAGCATAACACCATCTTGTGGTCAGAAAGCTAATTACTTGTTTCATTCACACTAATGTTAACATTTTTCCCTGTGTATGACTGTACATGTCATCAGCATTCACATGGTTAAGCTGTGGGAGTGAGTCTAATGAATCAGGTGACCTCCTAGAGCCACTCAAGCCCCCTGGATTGTTCTGGAAAGGGGGCAGACACACTTCGGTGTGTGGAGGGAGAAGACACACTTCGAGGTCTGTCAGTCAGTCAGTCACAGGCCTTATCCTTTATTGGAAAACCCTAAACAAGGTATGCAGCATATCTTCCAGCCTGTTTATCACCTGTTCACCCAGGTTAGCAGGGATTATATACGTGCCTTCTCACTACAGTCTGTGGGACAATACTGATATATAAAATAGCCCATAGCGAGCTGCCTTGGAAATTGAGGGTCATCCCGCCAGCAGCGCAAAAGTTTTCTACGTATCCTCTACAAGCACGTACCCTGTCTGATAGGGACTCCAGTCACTGGGTGCAGACATTCAAGTCAAGCAAGTATATTCATTACAACCCTGTCATTCGAGGCCTCTGAAAAACTCCATCCATCTGCTTCAGAAGACCACTCACCACCAGCTACACCATTTACCACCACTGTCATCTGGATTTCCTGTGTCCTGCCAATAAAGAGCAACGGTTACCCCCGAGACTGGGCGTCTGGAGTACTCATTGCTACAGGTACCTACGTGGGGGCGGGTAATCGGGACACACACTTCTGTGGATGCCACCTGGGATTGGGCCCATTACATCCCTCGGCCAGAGTGAAATGGCACCGCGTGACACCTTAAAGGGCTAGTAACACCTAACAACCCCAGGTCTCCACACACCCAACATACATCACATTCATCAATGCCGGCCAAGTTACTACAGCGACTGAGGCGCTCTGTTCCAGCGCCCGATAGGCAATCACAGCGTATACTAGCGGTCGCTCTTGGCGCCTCTGTACAGACGCTCATCTGCCAATAGCTGGCGCTAGTATTGAATCAGCTTGCATGTCTCCTATCCATCCTTTAGTGAGGGGGCATGGCCTAATGTAACAAATGTCCCTCTTTCCCACCCTGAAAAGTTAGTAGGTATGTCCGTGTCTAGGGTTAGCTGGTGACTTTCCAGCTCCAGTGTAATGTCAGGAATTCAGTGTATAGACAATACACATGCAGATAAGGATCAACGCTAAACACTTTGTTACACATGTGAACACACAAGAGCACACTGTTTCCAAAACAGAATATATAGATACACAGTGACCAGAGCAAGTAGAAACCACATAAAGAGTAAATATATACAACACAGCACCACAGGCTGTAGCAAATATATACAATGTACACAAGATTATACAGAGCAAATGCAATAGCTCTACAGAGGGACTGGATAACTAGATGCAGACAGAAAAACAGCAGGACTGCGATTATGAGGGTGTTGGGAAACCAGGATTGGAGGCTGGGGTCATTTGGAGTAAGGGCCTGGACCTTGTGAGCTGACTGTGTAAAGGACAAGGGTAGGTATGAGAGGGTGGTTGACAGGTAGTACACAGGCCTGGATTAAGTGTGGTGGAGGCCCCAGATACAGTATAAAATAATAGTCCAGCCAAGTAACTGATTGGTGGTTGTCTGGCACCCGCCCACTTACTGGAAGGTCAGATGCACACTCTCCATCCTGCCCTGTGGTGGCTTTGCTGCTCTAGACTCTCCGTCCTGCCCTGTGGTGGCTTTGCTGCTCTAGACTCTCCGTCCTGCCCTGTGGTGGCTTTGCTGCTCTAGACTCTTCATCCTGCCATGTGGTGGCTTTGCTGCTCTAGACTCTCCGTCCTGCCCTGTGGTGGCTTTTCTGCTCTAGACTCTCCGTCCTGCCCTGTGGTGACTTTGCTGCTCTAGACTCTCCGTCCTGCCCTGTGGTGGCTTTGCTGCTCTAGACTCTCCATCCTGCCCTGTGGTGGCTTTGCTGCTCTAGACTCTCCATCCTGCCCTGTGGTGGCTTTGCTGCTCTAGACTCTCCGTCCTGCCCTGTGGTGGTTTTGCTGCTCTAGACTCTCCATCCTGCCCTGTGGTGGCTTTGCTGCTCTAGACTCTCCATCCTGCTCTGTGGTGGCTTTCCTGCTTTAGACTCTCCATCCTGCCCTGTGGTGGCTTTGCTGCTCTAGACTCTCCATCCTGCCCTGTGGTGGCTTTGCTGCTCTAGACTCTCTGTCCTGCCCTGTGGTGGCTTTGCTGCTCTAGACTCTCCATCCTGCCCTGTGGTGGTTTTGCTGCTCTAGACCCTCCATCCTGTCCTGTGGTGGCTTTGCTGCTCTAGACTCTTCATCCTGCCCTGTGGTGGCTTTGGCTGCTCTAGACTCTCTATCCTGCCCTGTGGTGGCTTTGCTGCTCTAGACTCTCCATCCTGCCCTGTGGTGGCTTTGCTGCTCTAGACTCTCCATCCTGTCCTGTGGTGGCTTTGCTGCTTTAGACTCTCCATCTTGCCCTGTGGTGGCTTTGGCTGCAGGTTTGCAAAAACAAATAAAGATTTGCCCAGGCACGAGGGGCCCTACTGCCTCTGATATCTTTGCTGCTGGCCCCACGACCCATCAGACCAAAGACTAAAAAGCCTTCTGGACCAGACCATAACCCTAAAAGTTGGTGGAGGTCCCACTTTGTAGCGCTAGTGGTGGAGGCCCAGGGGCACGTGGCCATTGCATCCTCCTCATAATCCGGCCCTGGTATTATGTATTGGGCACGGCAGAAAGTGCTGTTAAACCGGACCTTCAGCATGATTTAATGAAAAGCCCAAACCCTTCAAAAATGATTCCCCAGCATCTAAAATTAATATATTTTAAGTTTTTAGTCACTTATTTTTTATTATTTCCCCAACTCTTTTCAGGACTCGAGGATATGGGTGCTGCCATCTTGACTCAGAAGCATCACATAATGATGACAGGACAGTGGAATAAAGTACAGGGGCGGGGTTATAGCTGTGCTTTGCACAGACAGAGCAGAGGTGGGGTCAGGGAAAGGACAGAAACTCCAAAATGCCCTGTTTGCAGGCTGCCTGATGCTACATGAGCCGCCATCTTAGATGTTTAAAGGCTCAGAACATGCAGTAGATGCAGGTAGGATGATTATTCTAAGTATGTCACACACCCCGCTTCAAGAAATTCATAACGTGTGGGTAATACTGACCTGTAGAGGGCGATATGCAGAGATGCCAGGAAAAAAGAGAGCCCCTCCCAGTCCATAAATACCTGGGACCTCCCACTCATTCCCCAGTCTTCATCTCTGCAGTCGGCGAGCAAGTCAGAAGATGTGGTCTCCTCCTTGCACAGGGGGTTTTCAGGTAGCCGGGATGACTCCCAGCCCCTTTAGTTATCTATTTCCGCCTGGATCTTCTTTTTTTTCTGTTACCTCATGCCTCCCAGCCTAGGCTGACGGTCCGGGTGAGGGTAGAAAAGCACCCTTGGTGCTTAAGAGCAAATGCTCTCCCGTGAGACCCTATATAAGAGGGTAGGCGGTCATCCGGGACGGTGACCCCGGTTTGGGATGTCCCGTCCCTTGGCCTTACACTTTGGGTGGTCCCCCCCTTTGGGTAATGCCCCTCTCTCTAGCGGGATAGCGGAGGGTAGGAGCAGGGCCCCTTATTCGGTGTTAGGTCCAAATTTTGTAATCATTAATTCTTAATAATGTTTTAATGTATTAATTTATTAAATTATCCTCCCAATAGTTATTAACTTATTTATTACTTCATAACAGCGTGTATTTCTCTGTCAAAACGGCGCTGTGGCCGCCATTTTTATGCAGGCTTTCTCCCTGAGGTAAAAGGGGCGGGGCCGGGTGTCAGGGTCAAAGCCATGGCCCGCTCCCCTCCTTCTGTCTCTTCTGAGACCGGCGCCGCGGCCGCACATGGCTGCGGTGCCGGCCTTTTTGCATTGTCATGGCGGAGGGGAGCTTCTCCCCCACGCTTTCACTCTTGGGGGCGGGGCCGGGCTTTCCAGCGCTGCGGCCTGCCCCTGTGTCACAGGCACCGCTGAGGTGCTTTTCTCTGTGCCTGTTTCCTCAGAAGGAGCTGGCCACGCCCCCCTTCTCTCCTCAGAGCTGCTCTTTACCTCACGGAGAGAGGAAGCTGTCTTCAGGACCACAGTGAGTGGCCCGGTGGGCCCCCCTTCTGTCCCATCACCTATAATTATATATTTTTATGTCATATATATATATATATATATATATTTTATACTCCGCTTTTCTTATTAGCCTTTTTTATTATGTCTTTCAGATATAACCTACAGTGGTGTTAGGGGGTTTCTCCCGGTCCTAGGGTCCCTGGGTTCTTAATTGGCTTATTGCAAATCCTCCCACTTGGGACATTAAAGGGGCATCCCAGGTTGCTTATATGTGTAATTCCCTCGGTCATTCCAACCAACTATAAGTTCACCTTATGGAGGCATCCCCGGATACTGGGCTCGGGGCTCCCCTCGGGGCAATCCCGGAAGTGTATGGGGTGTGGGGCATCCCTTACTGGCGATGATGTATTTCTGTGTATACCATGCGCACAGCAGACTATTACGTGGCAGTCCGGACCCCAGGTGTCTGGTTCAGCGCCGCCGCTCTCTCCTCCCCCCCCTCCCAGTTTGATCCGTGCCCAGTCTGACGTTGTCATGGGCGGGCAGTTGCAATCGGAGATGTGTGCCCGATTGGCCAATCTTGAAAAATTATTCTCCAGCACGGTCACCAGAAAGGCTCCGGCTAAGAGAAAGCACTTGTCGCCGTCTTCACCGGCGGCCGACTTGGATGATCTTGATAATCTGGACTGGTCTGATTACTCCCAACTTGAGGAAGGGGAGGTATATGAAGAATCAGATAATTCAGACGATCAGCAGTTTGTGGGTGCTGATACCGAGCGGGGCTTGGGGAGGTCTTCGGATACTCCTAATGTTCTGGCTCAGATGTTTGAGGTTTTGGCTATTTCTCCTCCTGAGGCGGTTCCACAGCAAAAGGGGGAATTTTTCGAAGAATCCAGGCCGCGCTTGGAATTTCCTAACCAAAAGCATTTTGATGGGATTATTGCTAAGGAATGGGAGAGGCCTGCCCGGCTCCCAGGTGTCCCTCAGGGTTGGGACAAAAAATATCCCTTTCCCTTGGATACGGTTAAGCGTTGGGCGTCCCCTCCCGAGGTGGATGCACAGATTCTGGGTTTATCCAACACTACTGTTTTAAATTCTCCTGATTGCTCCACACTTAAAGATGGTGAGGATAAACGCATTGACCAAATGGCTTGTCATGGTTTTGCCAGTGTTGGGTCAGCCATGAGGACGGTTTGTGCTTCTGCACTGCTGGTGGTGGCTACCAGGTCGGTGGTCAGGGACCTGTTGACTTCTTCCGGGTTAGATCCGGATAGTGACGAGTTCCTTGGCCTTAAAAGGTGTGAATTGTTTTTGTCATTTGTACTAGCCGCCTTGGATGACACACTGATGATGTGTGGCAGAACGTCGGCTCTATTGGTGACTATTCGGCGTTCGGTTTGGTTGTGTCAGTGGGCGGCTGATTTTGTGTCTAAAAAGACGCTGACCGCTCTTCCCTTTGTGGGATTACTGCTCTTTGGTGAGAAGTTGGATTCAGTTGCCAAGGGTGGTAAGTTACCTCAACGCAACAAACAGCATCGTCCCTTTCGGGGGGCAGGTTCCTTTGCTCCTTCCTTTCGTGGGGCTAGAGCTGGCAGAGGAATTGTTTTCCCCGCAGCCAGAGGAGATTCCTGGAACAGGGGCAGAGGACGTGCCCACCCAGGATACAGCTGGGGCTCTAAGCCCAAACCCACTGCCAAGCCAGCTCAGCAATGAGGGGGCGCCCTCACCCATGTGGGTGGGGGGACGGCTGCAACACTTCTCCCAGGTCTGGGACCGGGAGGTCTCGGACAGATGGATCCAGGAAGTGGTGACTTCCGGCTACAAGCTGGAGTTCGAGCTCCGGCCCCCTCCCAGATTCCTTAGGTCTCGGGTGCCTTCGGACCTTCTGGCCGCGCAGGAGCTCCAGGCGGCAGTAAAGAGTCTGTTGGATATGGCAGTTATTTGCCCAGTGCCCCCCTCAGACAGGGGTCGGGGCTTTTATTCCAATCTGTTCACGGTGCCCAAGAAGGACGGCTCGGTTCGACCCATTCTGGATCTAAAGATCCTCAACAGGTTCGTCCGTCCGCGGAAATTTCGCATGGAAACGCTGCGTTCAGCTATCCATTCTCTTCGGCAGGGGGACTTTCTGATGTCCGTAGACATCAAGGACGCCTATCTGCATGTGCCGATTTTTCCAGCGCACCAGAGATTTCTCAGGTTCGTGGTGGAGGATCGGCATTTTCAGTTTGTGGCACTTCCTTTCGGTCTTACCTCGGCTCCAAGGGTTTTCACCAAGGTGCTGGCCGGGGTGCTGGCTCTCCTCAGAGCCCAGGGTATTCGCATTGTCCCTTATCTGGACGACCTTCTCATTATGGCATCTTCCTTCAGCCAAGCGGTATTGGACACCAGAACTGTGGTGTCCACTCTGGAGAGATTCGGGTGGGTGATCAACTACCCCAAGTCCTCCCTTTCTCCGTCCAGGTTAGTGTCTTTTCTGGGAATGTCCCTGGATACTTCCCAGGCCAGGGTGTTTCTTCCTCAGTCCAAGGTTCTCTTGATTCAGGAGTTGGTTCGACTTCTCCTGTCTATCCCTCGTCCGGCCATCAGACTGGGGATGAGGCTGGTGGGATTGATGGTAGCCTCCTTCGAAGCGGTTCCCTTTGCTCAGTTCCACACAAGGACACTCCAGCTTCATCTGTTGGTGGCCTGGGACGGGTCGCCACTGTCGTTGGATCAGTCCTTCCTGATGACCCCCCGAGTTCGGTGCTCCCTTCAGCGGTGGCTGGATCCAATCAATCTGTCGAGGGGCAGATCTTTTCTGGCCCCTGGTTGGGAGACGGTCACCACGGATGCCAGTCTATCAGGATGGGGGGGGGTTCTGGAAGGATCGTCAGTTTCAGGGACTGTGGGGGCCTCAGGAGGCTCACGAGTCCATCAATGTTCTGGAATTGAGGGCCATCAGGATGGTTCTGTTTCGCTTGACTCATCAGTTGCAAGGATTGCCGGTTCAAGTCCGGTCGGACAATCGGACGGCGGTCGCCTACATCAATCACCAGGGAGGGACTCGCAGCAGGAGTGCCCTCAAGGAAGTGTCTTTGATTCTGGCCTGGGCGGAGACCCACGTCCCGTGCATTTCAGCAGTTTACATTCCGGGAGCGGAGAACACGGAGGCGGACTCTCTGAGCAGGTTCTCAGCTCGCTGGGGGGAATGGTCTCTCAGCCCCAAAGTGTTTCGCTTGATTTGTCTATGGTGGGGGTCCCCGGTGGTGGACCTCTTTGCCTCTCGTCACAATCACTAACTTCCAACATTTGTGTCTCTCTCACGGGATCCACTGGCTCTGGCAGTGGATGCCATGTCTCTGAACTGGAGGGATCTGGGGTTTCTGTATCTGTTCCCTCCGTTTCCCTTGGTGGCCAGAGTGGTGCGCAAGCTGGCCCTGGAGGGTGCGTCAGCAATTCTGGTGGCTCCAAGGTGGCCAAGACAGGTTTGGTTCGCAGATGTGGTAAGGTTAGCAGAGGATCAGTTCGTTCTGCCCCTGCTGCCGGATCTGCTCACCCAGGGTCAACTACGTTATCCCAATTTACCAACGCTGGCTTTGACGGCGTGGCTGCTGAAACCTCCAACTTGAAGGAGGAAGGTCTTTCCGATGCTGTGGTTCGAACTCTCATTAGTGCTAGGAAGCGGTCTTCCTCTAATATCTACTATAGGACTTGGAGGTCTTATATTGATTGGTGTGAGATCAGGGCGTTGCCTTGTAGGGAATTTTCCATCTCCAGAATCCTGGAGTTTCTTCAACATGGTCTGGACCTGGGGCTCCAGCTTAGTACTCTGAAGGGGCAGGTTTCTGCCTTGGCGGTGTTCTTTCAAAGGTCATTTGCCCTACATCCTTTGGTTAAGACTTTTTTCCAGGGGGTTACGCATGTGCGGCCTCCTAGAAAACCTTTGCTCCCTGTTTGGGATTTGAATTTGGTTCTTTCTGCTCTTCAGGATTCTCCTTTTGAGCCCTTGAATGATATTGCCTTGTCTTCACTTACGCAGAAGGTGGCCTTTTTGGTAGCCATCACTTCAGTTAGGCGTGTCTCTGAGTTGGCGGCTTTGTCCATTCAAGCCCCGTACTTTGAGGGGCATCAGGACAAGGTGGTTTTTTGTTTCAAGTCCGATTTCCTTCCTAAGGTTATTTCTGCCTTTCACCTAAACCAAGACATTGTTCTGCCCTCTCTGTGTCCTAATCCCAGCAATGACAAGGAGAGGGCCCTGCATTCTTTGGATGTGGTTCGTTTTGTGAAGTATTATTTGGAGGTAACGTCTTCCTTTCGCAAGACGGATGCCTTTTTTGTGGTGCCCTCCGGGCCCCGAAAAGGCTTGGCGCCTGCCAAGTCTTCCATTAGTAAATGGATCCGTCAGACCATAGTTGGGGCCTATTCTGCCAAAGGGAAGGTACCCCCTTTTTGTGTTACTGCTCATTCTACTCGTGCGGTTGGGGCGTCCTGGGCTTTTCAGCACCAGGCCTCTGTTGAGCAAGTTTGTAAGGCTGCTACTTGGTCTTCTGTTCACACTTTTTCCAAGTTTTACAAGGTTGATGTTCGGGCCTCAGCGGATTCTGTGTTTGGCCGCAAAGTTCTGCAAGCTTCAGTGGTTTAAGTTGTGCCTTGTTGCCTTGTTTTGGATCCCCGCCCTTTATGGACACTGCTGTTGAATGTCCCACACGTTATGAATTTCTTGAAGCGGGGTGTGTGACATACTTAGAATAAAACCATTTTGTGAATACTCACTTGTAAAATGGGTATTGTAAGTATGTCACACACCCTGCTTCACCCTGCCCTTTTGTATTCTGGATACTTTATATGGTGAACTTTGCGTTGTTATGCTTTGTGTTGGGCTCTTCCTGGTCCCTTACCTTACTGCTGTTCTTATACTGGGTAATGAGTGGGAGGTCCCAGGTATTTATGGACTGGGAGGGGCTCTCTTTTTTCCTGGCATCTCTGCATATCGCCCTCTACAGGTCAGTATTACCCACACGTTATGAATTTCTTGAAGCGGGGTGTGTGACATACTTACAATACCCATTTTACAGGTGAGTATTCACAAAATGGTATTTTTAATGTGAGCAATCTGTATGAACAGGGTGTGGGAAACATATAACATATGCTCTTATTCAGAGTGAAGGTCCGCTTTAAGGTTTGTATTTTGGTTGCCCAGAGCCCTAAAACAGCCTGTGTTTCTTTTTTTACCTCAGCTTTTGCCCAATATTCATAACACGAACTGAATGCAGTTGGCCATATTGCTTCCTGGCCGAGCATCCCTGTCCCCAGCGATGATGCGTTCAGTCACAGTACACACAGCTCAGCAACGGGGAGCACTTCAACCTCACTTCCATTAGAGCTGATTCAGCACAGTGGGAATTGTTTTCATCACTTTTTTGTGAGAAAAAAAAGGAATTACCATGTTTAGCTGTGGAAATGTTTCATACATTTGCCCAGGTTAAAAAAGATACTTAAACCGGACCAACAGCCTGGCACAGGTGGAAAAGAAAGGAAGCCGCCATTTTGGAGCTTCCTCTCCCGAGTGACATAACTGAAATGCACTGTAACAGGAAGCCCAGATGACTTCCTGTTTGCAGTTGGCCTGCACGCCCATAAGCGGCCATCTTGTTTTTAAAATGTACCTCAGAAGGCATTAGAAAAAGGTACATTTTTATGTGCAGCAATCTAAATTGCCCTGGAAAGGGATGTATATGAGCACTGTGTGTTGTGTTGGTCTGATTTAATAAATTTTTTTATTATTTTTTATTTATTCATTAATTATTTTTTCCTGTAATTCGGCAATTGTGTAATTCAGCATTATTTTTAGCGGTGCAAATTATTTAAAATGTGCACCGAATTTCACTAAGGGAAAAAAAAAATCATTATAAAAATGTTTTCCTCAGAGAAAGACTATAAATCCTCATGTTGTTGAATCAGCTCTAATGTGACAGATAAGTTGTAACTGAACTAATTAGCATATGGCTTCCATTCACTACTATACTACTTGCTGTTAGTCTTGAGCAAAGGCTGAGGTAAAAAAGAAGCAGGGGCTGTTTTGGGCCACAGGGCCGGGGATGGAAGGTGACTACATATACTTCCCACTGAGTATGGGTGCACTCTAAAGTGGCAAAAGAGGGGTGGCAGACGCTCAGACCATTTTATAACTAACCTGGGAGGTGCACGTTAGCAGGGCAATTAGGATACAACATTCTTAAAGGAGCCACAGCACTCACCCTGTTAGCTTGCAGACCAACCTACAATATGTCTCTTGTTACAAAACACTTGGTTAAAAACAGAGGCGCGGTCACACACATCTGCAGAAGTAGCTTAAGCTGCACCACCAAACGCCCAGTTGCCTCTGTGCGGTGCAGGCCTAACTCTAATCTCTGAGAGCCCCATTTGGGACATGAACTTTGAATTTGTACAAGCACATAGGGTGTGTGGGGTCTAGGCTGTATTGCAAGGTCTTTGACCCTTCCACCCCATGCGCTGCACTTGAGGTTTAGGGCAACCTCAGGTAAGCCTGCTCCCAATTTATCTATTGCATTGTATGTCCCAAAGGGGCTCTCAGAGATTAGAGTTAGGGCTGCACCCCATAGAGGCACCTAGGAGCTTGGTGGTGCAGCTTAAGCATACTTCTGCAGATGTGTGTGACCGAGCCCTCTGTTTTTAACCAAGTTTAGAGACAGATTTTAGGTTGCTCTGCGAGCTAACAGGGTTGAGTGCTGTGGCTCCTTTAAGAATGCACTTTAAACTGGAACAAAACCCAGAATTTTGACTATCCTGGGTTTTGATCCTTACCCCTGGGGCATCCCGATCGGGGTGTCTCGCTATGTGTATGTGAAACCCCCCAGGTCGCCCAAACAAACTCACTTCTTCTCAATCCTACGGCGCATGCTCAGCCGCTCGGCCAATCAGCGCGCTCGAGCCCCTTCGTCCAGGAGCTCATCTAATAAGAGCTGATCCGAGTGTGCTGACGGCTGCATCCCCAGCTACCCTCTAACAGGGAGCGGGCCCTCGCCGGCCATTTACAAATGCCTGCCGCGCTCACGCGTCCTGCTAGAAGGATAGCGGGGATGCAGCCGCTGCTCACGCTTGCGACATTGCACCGGCAAAGTAGGTGAGCTTACTGGCAACCTGGGGGATTTCACACAGTGGCGCATCCCGATTCCGGATGCCCTGGGGGGGGGGGGGGGAATCGATTGGCCCAGAAAAATTTGATTCAACCTAATTTTCCCTGAAGTCGCTGTCACTTACCTGCACCTTGGCTCCCACGTCACCCCTCTCAAGTGGTGAGGTGACAGGCACAGACAGTGCAGCCAGCTTCCCCCATTCCCCCCTACTGTGTGTAGCGGGGGAAGCCAGTTGCAAGCCACTGGACTGGAATGACGGGGGAGCTGGCGTGCAGGTAAGTGACTGATACTTACCTCCCTCCACTACCATCCTCAGTGCTGGAGTGTCCAACGCCAGCTCCCCCATCACTCTGGTCCAGCTGCGGCCTCTGTGCGGGCTGAAGTTGGCTCGCACAGCTGACAGCACAGCTGGCTACCCCCTTACCCCTCCTGCTGGGCAATACACACAACAGAGGGGGGAGCGGGGGAGGCCGGCCGTACTGTCAGCTTTGCAAGCCGGCTTCACCCCCGCGCAACATCTACAACTGGACTGGAGAGATGGGGCTGGAAACAGGACGAGTGAGGTGAGTTTTGTTTTCTTCCTGCAAAGCTGGCAGCCTCACCGACAGCCCTGTCCACTGCCAGAGGTAAAGGAAGCCCACACCACCACCTGCCACCGGAGAAGCCAGGTGAAAGAACCTGGCACCCTCATCCGCTGGCTGAAGCCGGGTGAGGAAAGCCCTCCTTGCCACCCGCTGTTCCTGGAAGGAAGCCTGCTCTACCACCTGCCATCTAAGAATCTGTGTGAGGAAGCCCACACCCATACCCTCTGCTCCTGTAAGGAAGCCCGCACCACCACCTGCCACCAGAGAAGCTGGGTGAAGGAACCTGGCACCCACATCTGCTGGCTGAAGCCGGGCGAGGAAAGCCCTCCTTGCCACCCGCTGTCCCTGGAAGGAAGCCTGCTCCAACTGCCACCAGAGAAGCTGGGTGAGGAAAGCCGGCCTCACATCTGCTGGCTGAAGCCAGATATGGAAAATTGGCCTTGCCACCCACTGCCCCTGGAAGGAAACCCATTCCACCACCTGCCACCGGAGAAACTGGGTGAGGGAAGCCGGCATCCTCATCTGCTGGCTGAAGATGGGTGAGAAAAGCCCGCATCGCCACCCGTTGCCCCTGGAAGGAAGCCTGCTGCAAAACCTGCCGCTAAAGAATCTGGGCGAGGAAGCCCACACCCCCACCCACCACCCAAGAAGCGGGGCCGGAGGAAGCCTGCCATCTGGAA
This sequence comes from Gastrophryne carolinensis, assembly GCA_027917425.1. Lineage (NCBI taxonomy): Eukaryota > Metazoa > Chordata > Amphibia > Anura > Microhylidae > Gastrophryne > Gastrophryne carolinensis. Next base: position 30,326,746 of record CM051237.1, on the reverse strand, counting down.
TAGGTAGTGTAACAGTTCGATCTGTAAGAATCCAAATGATCCAAACTGAACTTTTAGGATGTTCACTTATCTCTACTAAGCACTAATTACCTCACCTGAACATCTGTACGGAGATCTGCAAAACCTGACCTGTTGGTATCTTTCGAGGAGAGGGTTGGGGAACACTGAGTCAGAGGATAGGCTTGTCTGAAAACTTAGGCTTGTCTGGTAAGTTTTGAGGGATCTTTTTAAGGTTTGGAAGGTTGCAAAGTGGCAAATTGTATGAATAAGGGCACTGCAGAAGAGAGGGGCAGTGTGTGTCAAATCATGAAGACAAGAGTTGTAGGAGGTGGTCAGGGCTGAGGACAGAAGGGGTAAGATGAGAGCCATGAAAGGGCAAAATCTTGCCAGAATGTCAGAAAATATGTCATGACTGGGCTGGCGCTCCATAAACCTTCAGCTGCCAACCACCCGCACCCTTCCCCAAATAACCATCCGGACAACCATTTCTTTGGAATGTTGGAATTTAATCGGCCACAGCCTCAACAACATAGTAATAAATAACAAGTGCAAACTAAGCCTCCCCATTCCTAATCCGGATCTGAGATTTCCACCATAATTGAGCGAGCAAAAGAGAGGGAGGGGAGACAGGCAAGAAGGCTCAGATACCTCCCGAACCAGAGAAAGCAGAAGCCAATTTTGAGCTCAGCCGCATCCCTCCTAGGCCTGGGAGCTCAACTGGGCTAACCGCAAAGATCCAATTCCCCTCTTCTGCCCCTCCCTCCACACAGCTCAGACACCTACCCTCCTGGTCGCTTTCAGCCGAAACAGCCGCTTACATGACTCCTCCGGTTACCCATTTTCGTGCTATCTCAGACCCAAACTTGAAAAGGAGACCGCCCGGCGGCTGTGACAACGAAAAACACACATACCTAAAAATCACAATAACCAAACATGTAATAACAACATCCGCGATACACACGCATTGACATAATCTGAACCATAAACATCCATTTTTACCGTCATTCCACTGCGACCAATTAAACCAATTCCATCACCCAGAGGGCGGCAAAGCTCATTCCTGGTGGAGATCGGGGGTGAAAGAGGAAGTGGAGGGGGCAACCAAGCCCCTTTATACTCCCCCTTCCCCCCGAGGTCACTTCCCCTGATCTCCCCACCATCACCATGGCTGGTCAGCTTCTGGAGGAAGAGCAGGCAAGTCATGAAGCTGCGGCCTTGAAGGGCCGGCGCCCTTCTAGAACATGGAGTAGTAGCCTTTAGATCTAATAGATTATTAGTGACTTTGGTGAGGGCGGTTTCAGGGGACTGATTAGGTAAAGAGTAGAGATATAGCGAGTTCTGAGTGAATGTGCTACTGCAGAAGTTTGGATGAGAAAGGGATCAGTGATCCCTTTTTTGGAGTATTGGGGTTATGAATAATGATGGGCAAACACGCAGATGTTTCGGTTCAAGTTTGTCCAAACATGCAGCCAAAGTTCAGTTTGATTACCCAAACTTTCAAATCCAAACCTGAACCCTATTGAAATAAATGGGGACCCAAACTTGAGGGCACAAAAATGGCTGTAAAATGGGGGTAGCAAGGGCTAGAGGGCTGCAAATTGAGGGGAACATCAGGGCAATTGCCCTGCACACAATGGAGTAGGGAAAGTGCTCAATAACATCAGAAAATGACAAAATGGAATAAATACATTAAAAAAATGTAAAAACATTTTTTTTATCGGTGCCAGAGGCCAAATTGGGTGGGGGGGGGGTCAGGGGGTATAAAACCAGGGCGATTGCTCTGCACAAAATGCGATATCGGGGTAGGGAAAGTGCTCCAAATAATCACACAAAAACCCCAAATTAAATAAATACATAAATATATAATAGATAAAATAATATTAATTTTTTAATGGTTATCAGAGGCCAAATCAGGGGGGAAACAACAGGGTGATTGCCCTTCACAAAAACATAAAAAAAAAATACATAAATAATAAATACACAGAAATATTATTTTTTTTACAGTTGTCTGGGGTCCCGGGGCAGGGGAGGATGTGGTGGTGTAAGCCGAAGAGATGGAGGAGGTGGATGTGGCGGTGTAGGTGAGGGAGGTGGAGGTAGCAAACCACTCATTCAGTTGCTGACACAGCCAAGTCCCATGGGATCCATGCCTGGTTCATCTTAAGGTATATAAGGATATCCACGTTGGCTGTGGATAGGCGGATTCTCTTGTCAGTTATAACCACCCCTGCGGTGCTGAACACGCGATCTGATAGGACACTTGCTGCAGGGCAGGCAGCACCTCTTATTATCACCGAGGGCATAACTCAGTAGTTATAGGAAAATCTCAATTTATTGATATATTTTAAAAGGTTATTTCTAGCAAAACAGTATTATTATTATTATTATTTGTAATCATATCAGCATTTCTTTACCCACATACAACAAACTTTATTGCAATTGTTCCCCAGAGAAGTATAGTTAAGAATTGCAAGCTTGCAATTTACAAACCCCTATTCTCTAATGCCGGGCCCTTTGCTCACACACAGCCCCACGCAGGACTGGCACCAGCACAGGGCAAACATGGGCAATTGCCAGGGGCCCACTCAGGCTCACACTATTTAACATGGGCCCCATCAACCAAATGCTGGATGCCGTGTGCAGACCTGCTCATGGCTGGCCTCAGCAACAGGGGCTGATCAGCAACAATGGAGAAGGTGGCCTGGAATGGAGGGCAATTGATGGAAGTGCAAAAGGTGGTGAGAACCAGGTGACAATTGACAAGGACTGGAGGATGATAAGTAGCAGGAGATGACCCATTTGTGGCAGCGGAGCTGAAAGGTGACATCATGTGACTCACTACTTTGGGGCCCACTAAGACTCTCTTGCCCAAGGGCCCCCACAAACCTGGAGCCGGCCCTGAACCCACAGCAGCTGCACATTGCATTCATACTGCCGGCTTTTGAAACTTCTTCTGCTATTTGTTGCTTCCCCAATGGTATTACTTGTTAATTGCGCTGACAAAGTCACCTGGCGATTACCAGTAGGGTTGTAGTCAGTCTGAATAGGCATATATGTGCTATAATTATAATAGGAGTAGAACTGTAGGGGCACCTCCAAAATAATTATTGGAGTGGGTGCTCCCAAAAACCCCAAAACCAACCAAGTTCAAGAGTACAAATATATATATGGGGTTTAAGAAGATGGACACTCTCACTACATATATGAAAGAATAAATAAAGTAAGTTTATTAGGAAGTGCTATATACAAAATTTAAAAACACACATAACAAGGGGATACAAGACAACTTAAAAATAAGATATTATTGGGTTCCTGGTATCAGCTTAATATAAAATAAATATACAGAATTTTTTTATGTGTAAATACTAATAATAAAAACAAATTATATAAATACATACAATGTGCACGGATAAATTGCCCCCTAATGCTGAACTAATAATACTACAGGGGGCCAGTAAGATATATGACGCAAAACTATTTTGTATATAATATACCTAAAGTGTAATAAAGTGTCTAGTGCAGAAAAACTAAAAAAATCTAAAAAAGTAATGTAATAAAGAACAATGTGAAAAAAAGTTCAGCATTAGGTGGCAATATATATCCATGCACACTGTATGTATTTATATAATTTGTTTTTATTATTAGTATTTACACATAAAAAAAAAATTCTGTATATTTATTTAATATTAAGCTGATACCGGGAACCCAATAATATCTTATTTTTCAGTTGTCTTGTATCCCCTTGTTATGTCTGTTTTTAAATTTTGTATATAGCACTTCCTAATAAACTTACTTTATTTATTCTTTCATATATGTAGTGAGAGTGCCCATCTTCTTAAACCCCATACATATATTTGTACTCTGTAATTGTAATATGATGGTAATTGCTTTTAAAGAGTAACAAAACACACAATTTTTGCTTTTCGAGGGGGGGGGGTTGTTCCTCAATGCCGAAGTGGGATGCCCCGCTGTGCGTATCCCCTCAGTTCACCCGATCCATTCACCTTCCAGTCACTCCCACAGCACAGGCTCGAGCTGAGAGTGAGCACGCTGATTGGCTGCGTGGCCGGCTTTCACTCAGCTCCCTCCGGCTCTGCTGGCGGCTAAATGAGCGGTGCCGAAGGTAACCAAGTGAAAGCAAGCACACTGTTTGGCTGAGCAGGCCACTCAGCCACTATGGCGTGCCTGTGGCGCCCATTCAGAAAGGCCAGGTGCGGACGCACGCACTGCTACAGGTGAGCGGGGAGGCAGATGCAACGCAGAGACACAGCATGGGCTCCAGGAGTAGGTGAGTGAAACTGGCGATCGTGGGGTGGGGGGGTGGAACACATCGGTCCATAGAGGACAATGAAGAGGACATAATCCCTGTACAACTCATAAAAGCCCTTACACATTTAGAGGATCAGGAAAACAGAGCAAGAATCAGTGGGCTCCCCAAATCCATAGTGGACCTGTGGAACTTTGCTACTTCAAGAGCTATCTCCTAGCATTCCCATCGACCAGCTCGAGATGGATCGAGATCACCGATCCCTGGGGCCCAAAGGATCTGATGACAAGCCCAGGGACATTATAGTTTAAATTACTTTCTAGAGAGCAAAGCTCACCCTAGGCCACCCTTAAGAAGGATGAGCTTAAGTTCCAAGGACACTCAGATTTACGCAAAAATAGTGCCCCAGCCACCATACAGAAATGGAGACTGATGAAGGCCCTCCTGGGGCTTAAAAGGGCTTCCCCTTATATTTTACATTCAAAGCCAAGCAACACTCTGCCGCTTCCTTTAATGGTCTCTGCACTACTATGAAGTCCTTTAAAGAGGAACTTCGGAGGCCCTGGAGTCTAAAAAACTTAGCTGTCAGCGGTGCCGAAGGGAACCAAGCAGAAGTGAGTGTGCTGCTCAGCCAATCTGCTCTCACTCGAGTCTGCGTCGTGGGAGCAGAAGGAAGGTGAGTGAAATGGGGCGACTTTGGGGGGTACACACAGTGGGGCATACCAAGTCGGGATGCTGCCACAGAGAGAGAGTGGTGCCCACGTTCTGAGGGAGAATGGTGACTCCTCTGTATTTGCCCATCCACACCTGATAATTTGGGCACGGATTGCGTAAAAGCTATTTGCCTCACCCGAAAGTGGTCCTCAAAGTGGAGCCACTGTGACGCCTGTTGTTTCATCGACACACAGCGGGGCATACCAAGTCGGGAAGCCGCCGCAGAGAGGAACATCACACAGGAAAGTGAGTGTTGTTCCTCTTTAACTTGCTGCCAGAGGACTTTCCACCGACCCAGAGGAGGGATCACCAGGCACCCCAAGCCCTCTCGCATGATGGATCGGAGGGGTTCTCAAATGCGGCGGCGATTTGAGTGGGTTCCCAAATGACTGGGGTCTACTCAGGATCACTTTTGCCGCAGTGGCTGCCCTGGTCCTTAGTAGGCCCTGGTCAACCAAGCCCAGATATACCTTTCCCCTTATATAGGGAAATTCCTGTAGCGGTTCTTTAAGGGACTGTGATGGATTCTGTTGTCCCAGATTATACCTTTGTGCTGATATCCGCAGTTGCGTTTGTGATTCTGTTGAAATGTCCTTTAATCATCCTTTTTCCTTTACAGCCAGTTAGAATGGTTTGATGCCGTGATTTAAACATGCATGATCGATCACAACCTGCTCTATATTTTAAAGGGTTAATGCTAGAGAAGGTTAATGCCACTATTATTGATTCAGCAAGAATCCGCTCCCCCTTTATATCTTTCTGGAGAATGGGATGAAGGCTAAGCCTGAAGCTTTGCTACCACCCAGTGCGCATTTTTTGAATTTAATGCATGACAGTATTACTATGAAAATATGGTCTCCTCTTGCCACCTGCGGGGCCCCTCTAAGGCCCTCTCCCTTGTTATATCATTTCTTTAATGTTAGTTAGTTATTGTTGTCTTCTTGAGCTATATGCTGTGCTCCATATTGCCACCCTTATAAGTTTGTTATATGATGTGCTACATAAAGGGATCTTGGAGCTATACTGCCACCCAGTGGACATGTTTGTTATTTTTACATTCTTATGGACCAAAACCCAGGATTTTGACTAACCTGGGTTTTGGTCCTTTCCCCGGGGGCACCCTGATCGGGGGTCTGCATCCTCCACTTCCCTCTAGCAGTGCGCGTGGCCGCGCCAGCCACTTGTATATGGTCGGGGCGGGCAAGCTCCCTGTTAGAAGGAGGCGCAGGATGCGCCTGTCAGAGCCAGTGCTCTTAGATGCGCCATGGGTACAGGAAGAGGTGAGTCCGTCCGGGACTCCTGGGGGTTTCTCACAGCATGGGAACCCCCGATTGGGGTGCCCCCGGAGAAAGAATCAAAACCCAGGATAGTCAAAAGTTTTGACTATCCTGGGTTTTGGTACACTTTAAAGAGGAACACTGGCCCAAAAATATAAAGGGTCCGAATCCCCCCCCCCATTTGGTCCCTACTTACCTCTTGGATGTTGTCGCTGCATGCTGTGCCGCATCCGGCATCTTCAGAGCTTGATCGCTGCCCTCTGCACCGGCTTAGCCATCTGTAAGTGGCAGCATGGCTTCAGCAAAGTCTCGAGGGATCTCAGGTAGCCCCATTGCATCCCATTCATGGTCGGGGACCGCGCAGTCCCTGATGGGATGCAATATGATGCCACCTGTTGGAAGGTCAGCCAGAATCCAGGAGACCCAGAGGATGGATCCCCCGACGAGGTGAATATTTAGTGCCTAAATGTAAAACCACAGGAGGGGGGGTGGCAGCAGATCGGTGAGGTTTGGGGGAGGTTTTAACCTCCTCCGATGTTTCTTTTATTTTATTTTTCCTTGTATTTCATATGTCAGAGCTAGCTTTCTAAGTTTAGACCTTTGCCTGGCCACGGAGTGTATCCACAAGCTGGTTCATGTTCTGAGTTTAAACTTATGATCGGTTATATGTATGTATTCTTTGCAATAGTGGTGCCCACGTTCTGAGGGAGAATGGAGAGTGAATCCCCTGTATTTCCTCACCCACACCTGATAATTTGGACACGGATTGCGTAAAAGCTATTTGCCTCACCCGAAAGTAGCCCCAAAGTGGAGCTGCTGTGACGTCTCACTTGTAATGATAATTATAATTTCTATATCTTTCACATTTTTCTGTCATCTGTTACTTCTCTCTTTTTCTATCCCCTACCCCTGTCTTTCTCTCATCCCCACGGGTCACGTGGTGGTGCACGGTCCATTAGCTTTTTTCTGTGAAGAGTATTTATATCCTCTCCCCTTTAGAGTATTTCTCATAACGTACAGGGCTTTAATTCACTAGCTAAACATTCTAAAGCATTACATTACTACAAGTCCTATCCAGCCGATATCATTTGCCTACAAGAGACTATGTTCTTTGCCTCCTCCTCTCCCAGGTTCCTGAGCCCACACTTTACTCTCTTTTATCACTTCAGGGAGAAGAAGCTTGAGGTCCTTACTTGCTTTAGAAAAATCTTATCTGTAACAAAGAGATAGCGGACCCAACGACTAAATACCTTATACTAAAGGGATCCCTGTAGTATAGATATAACAGTTGTTGCACCTAATACACATCAGTTGAATTTGCTAAAGGTGGTTGGGCAGCACACAAAGGGCCTCCTAATCCTGGCAGGGGACTCAAACAGAACCCTAGATCAAACTGTTGATAAATCCGGCTCAGCCACCATCCAGGACACTGATGTGGTCCTGGGACGGAAGTTGGGGGGTCTTTTGTCTGAGTCCCATCTAGTCAATGTATGGCGAAAAGTAAATCTAACAGTTAAGGACTTTACACACTATTCTAGCTCTCACTCATCAATGGGCAGAATAAACCATATTTTTTATAAGACAGAGGGATTTGAGTTATGACTCTAGGTCTAAGATCCTGACCACGAAATAGTAAAAAGAAGGGGAGTCCCACTTAATATTATGATGAGCACTGCCAATACATTACTGGCGTCCAGCTAACCCAATTATAGCAGTAGAAGAAACACTTAGACTTGGTTAACTGCTGGAACAGGCACAAAAACATCATATAGCCTTATACCCATTACAACACTGAAATTTATTAGTAATAGAAATCATGGCACTATAAATGGTACACACACTGGATAAAAACACACTTACATGGTGAATCTAAAAAACGGGGGCCCCCCCATGCATGCAGCCTCCTCAGCCACACTCTCATCCCACTCACTCCTCCTCCTCTCTAGCTCTGGAAGAAACTACTTAGGGATATTAATGGACAAGACACCTCCGGGTGTATAACTTGTAACTATGTCCCAACGCCGTGTAAATCTGATTCAAAAAGTGTTCAACACCTATGTGGGCTCGGCTGCCACCGTTGATTGAGCGGGACTGGGGTTAGCCTTAAAATGGAAATCCACCGTTGCAGGCCTGTTAAATTGGGGGATCCCCTCTCTCCTCAACTGGTACCATAGCAGCTCTATTACGCTTAATAATCATCCAATTATGGCTCGTCTGTCGGCCTTTGTGTGACACCTTGATAATAGTAACCGTCCACCGCTACACGAGGTTAATATGCCATTGAATATGCACTCTAACAGATACTTAGCTGCGCTGTGCGATCCTGTGCTCTAGCACTCGCGGTTACGCTATTCCGGGAACAGCCTCCATGCTTCAAATATATCAGCAGGTTGATTTCAGTCCTCTGTACATTGACTTCCCTCCTGCCCCCTGCGTTAGTCAGGCAAATCCGCGGGCTGGCGTGGTCCCAACAGCAACAGCGCGTTAAACAGGCATCTCGGCAAGCTGGCGGGATTCCAGCGGCGTCAGCGCTCACACAGAGCCGAAGGATGGAGGAGCGGGGAAGATGGTGGGCCGGCCGTCTGCCGACACGTGTTTCGCTCCGCCCACCGGAGCTTCGTCAGGGTGGGGGGCGGGCATAAACGCAGGTATCTTGAACGCTGAGAATCCACTCCCCTTACTGTCCATTAGCCAATCACCAACATCCTGGACCCGTTCATCTGGTCTTATTAGTACAGCCAGACGGACTACGAGTCCCAGCCGTCCTTGACCTTTCGTATGCCACAATCCCCTGCGACAGCAAATGATCAAAGGCTATTCAAATGTCCAAGAAAACACACACGGTGGGGCCACCAAGTTAGATCTCCTTTAGAAGCCATTTTATGCTACTGTTTCACAGATCTACTTTATGAATATATCTACACTTACATTGTGGCTTATGACAACTCATAGATTATGACTGCTATCTTGACACACACTCACTTGCATATATATACTCCATCCAATGCACCCATACATACATATATTTTATTGGTCAATTGCCACTTCTAGTCATTTGCAGTAGTACAATAGAAAATACCTAGGATAGGCGGGGGGGGGAGAGGGAAACACTTCTCCGCACCTCCCAGGCTAGTCATGTTGACGCATACCTAAACTGGTTCCTCAAAGCTTACCTACACTAATTAAGCATCACCTCAATGGGTGTTGAGCCCCATTTCCACTCCAATGGAGTTGTTGAACGCTGACCTAAACCCCATCACCCTATATATTCGTGCATCCTATACTAAGGACTATTTACACAGGTCATAAGACCGTTAGTGACCAGTACCCACTGACCCATAATATACATAGAGAAAGAGAAAGGGAGGGGGGGGGGAAGAGGGGGGGAGAAGGGAGAAAAGAGGGAGAAGGGGAAAAGGGGAACCAGGAACCAAAGGAATGAAGACAGGATAGGGGGTGGGGGGTCAATAGAATTACAAAAAGGCACTAAGTCCTGTTTCGGTATTCAATCCTGAAGGGACCATTGTGCCCAGTTCATAAATTAACCGGGCCTCCTGTTGCATTAATCTCTTGTCTAAAAAAACCCTCCTCCCGTCTCTCCTAAGGATAAAAATCCCACACACCTTCAAACCAGTCGGTCTTCCTTGGTGAAACACCCGAAAATGTTCTGCCACCGGGCTCCTGTCTTCCCCCCTCCTAATGTCGCGGACATGCTCACCTATCCGCACCCTAAGTTCCCGCTTGGTTTTACCAACATATTTTTTTCCGCAGGGGCAGGTGAGCATGTAAACTACATAGGAGGAGGCGCAGTTGATAAAACCTCTAATCATCCGTGGCCTGCTGATATTACTGGGACCCCAGAAAGAAGTTGTTTTATCCATAAAGGGACAGATCTTACAGTGGCCGCATTTAAACGATCCCTGTAATTTCTCGACTCTAACATCCTTATTCACTTCCACTAGGTCACTGTGCATTAACAGGTCCCGCATGTTCGGTGCGCGACGCGCTGTTAGGAGTGGTCTCGGGCCCACACATTTTGCTACTACCGGATCAAGGCACAATATGTGCCAATTTGACTCTAAAATAGAGCGAAACTTATCCCAGTGAGTCCCAAATTGTGTGATGACTCTAACTGGTTGGTCACCTGGGGACCGAACACGGCCACCTTTCTTATTTATCCCCTTTTTACCTCGTAGCAAGTCCTCCCTATCCAAATCTAGGGCTTTTTTAAAACAGGTGCGCATGGAGGCTGTTCGCGGAATAGCGTAACCGCGAGTGCTAGAGCACAGGATCGCACAGCGCAGCTAAGTATCTGTTAGAGTGCATATTCAATGGCATATTAACCTCGTGTAGCGGTGGACGGTTACTATTATCAAGGTGTCACACAAAGGCCGACAGACGAGCCATAATTGGATGATTATTAAGCGTAATAGAGCTGCTATGGTACCAGTTGAGGAGAGAGGGCATCCCCCAATTTAACAGGCCTGCAACGGTGGATTTCCATTTTAAGGCTAACCCCAGTCCCGCTCAATCAACGGAGGCAGCCGAGCCCACATAGGTGTTGAACACTTTTTGAATCAGATTTACACGGCGTTGGGACATAGTTACAAGTTATACACCCGGAGGTGTCTTGTCCATTAATATCCCTAAGTAGTTTCTTCCAGAGCTAGAGAGGAGGAGGAGTGAGTGGGATGAGAGTGTTTCTGAGGAGGCTGCATGCATGGGGGGGCCCCCGTTTTTTAGATTCACCATGTAAGTGTGTTTTTATCCAGTGTGTGTGCCATTTATAGTGCCATGATTTCTATTACTAATAAATTTCAGTGTTGTAATGGCTATAAGGCTATATGATGTTTTTGTGCCTGTTCCAGCAGTTAACCAAGTCTAAGTATTTCTTCTACTAAGATCCTGACCACCCTTGTTCTGATTATGGCCCAGTTTCCCTGGTGTTGAGCTCCCTAATAGATAGACCTCAGGAGATGACCTGGTGTCTTAACAACTCCTTACTTCCAAGAATAATATAAATAGAACACTGCTGCTGGCTAGAGAATCTTTCTCTACTAATCTAGGAGCTCATTAGGCCACAATGGGGGGGGGGGCACTTGATACAAATCGCTTCGGAAAAGAAAAGGGAGAGGGAGCATAAGATTAGTGACCTAACTAAGAAAATAAGGTCGATTCACAACCTTTCTTAAATGCACTTTCGCATGCAAACGTGCACGTATGCATATCGTTTTCCTATATTTTGTTTCATTTTCAAGCTTCTGGTGTGTTTTTGTGGAAGTATTAGTGTTTTTGTTGTGCGTTTAAGTCTTTTGGTTATTGTGTCTATGGCATATATTCATGTTGTTTTCGCATTTAAGCATATAATACCTGATTAGTATGGGCTTGTGCATGGTTCACAGCCTTGATAAGGCATGATTTGCCCTTCGGGGCAGGACTATAAAACGTCTCATTTCATGCTCCACATACGTGGAGTGTAGTGGTGTGTTGTGCGGGAAAGTGAAATGGAGCCCTCTGAGGACTATCTTGCAGTGTACGGGCGCCGTTGTGGCTTGCTTTGCATGTATCTTTCTATTGCAACGGGCGCATGCAGATGTCCATCACATGCATGTCATAATCGTGCTGACCTGATTTAACCATGTTTACCTTGAGAAATTTTATAGTGAGTTCCAGCCATGGTTGGCCCCTGCTTCAAGCAAGGGATATGCAATTGCGGGTATGACCTATTTGGTTGGCTGCCTTCAATTGTTGGCGAATGGCTCATTCCAGAGGCTGGGTGCCCTCTCTGTGGGCATGTCCCAGCCTACGCTCAGTCACACCCTCAATACATTTCTGGATGGCATGACTACCTTGATGGACGAGTATATCTGTTTCAGTTGGGCTTTCTTGAGCTGGCCGATATGCCCAATGTCATAGGTGGATCGACTGGACGCATGTTGCCCTGTGCCTCTGGTCGCTGATGAGTATCTCTACAGGTATGTCTTTGTTTTCCCTTTGCCTCCTTCATTCCCTGCTATGTAATCACTTTTTGTTTTAGTCTAGCTTCCCTATATTTAGTGTGTGTTGTCCCTTGCATTGTATTGCCTCCTGTAAAGTGGACCTCAATCTCCCTTTTAAACCAGTTGCCCTTATATATGCAACATTATTAACAATATTGATTTCCCATGAAGGCCCCTTATTTACAACACTTACCAGATCCAAGTCTCCATTGGTGCTGTCCTTGAAGATGAGGTCCATAATGACGTAGCTCCAGTACTTGTTGTTGGTGAGCTTGGGTGGACATGCTTCCTGCAATGTAAATTGGGCATAAGCTTAGTCAAGCCCCATACCTTGTGCCTAAGCAATGTCTAACCCATCTGCTTCCACTTTTTAAAAGTAACCTAGGTGTGGCACATACACATGCATTAAAAGGTCATTAATTGGCTTTGATGTGGCATGTGGCAACATTCCAAGATTTGCCATTTCATGGTCCAGTAACAACATTTAGGCCCTGATGGTGTCATGAACTTGCCCACTGAAATGAGACAGACATCCAAATTAACACAACTACGCAAACTATGCTACAACTTGACTATTCCAGCAGCAGCACGCTGAGTCGATGGTCCTCGGCAATCCCTGGAGTGTTGCTGGGTTCAAATTTGTGTGCTATTCCGCCTCTGGAAAGGATACAGAAACGATATAGTCTTGCAAAGGTCAGGGCACACATCAATATTATCAGTTGCACACAGTCTCTTACCCTTGTTGCCATTTTTTGTTGATGTTTTTCCTCACAGAATATTTCATGCCAGCAAACTTCTTTTGCACTTGATACACATCCTTTCGCTCTGGTCTGGCACTATTAATCTGCCTGGTGATGGCCTCCCACAGGTCGGACTTGACAGGTTTGGGTGTGGCTCTAGAACTGTGTCCATAGAGCTGATCAAAATGGTCTGACACCCCAGTCACTAAAGCTATACATTGGGCATCATTAAACCTGCCACTGTGTCCTATCGCAGGTGGCACCCAACATAGGCTAGACCATCATCTCCCTGTGTGCTGGGGGGAATACGGGACATCTGCCCTATGGTTGGTGAGACGGACCTAGAAGGGTTATATTGCTGACTGGCTGGTGACTGGACAGGACTGCCTGGGGGGGTTGGGTGTGTGGCCCAGGGTCGGCCATGATAAGGGTGGAGTGGAGGATGCTGAACTGCCCTGGTGCTGGCCTAGACCCCTGCTGCATGTCACATGGTAAGAAGTAGGGGTGCAAGCTCCATTGGGAGAGGGGGTGCAGGGGGGCTGCTCTGTCTTGGCCTAGCACTTTGCCTGGCACTGCTCTGGCTTGCCCCAGCACTATGGCTGGAACTGGTGTGGCCTACCCTAGCACTTTGCCTGAAACTGCTCTGACTTTGGCTGAGGCGGTGCTGGATTTGGCTGTGTGCTGGCGTGCGATTGAAAAAGGGTGGTCGTTGGTGAACTTCATGCAGGGCATGGCTTGGTTTAACTGTCCTGCTACTATGTGTGTGCTTTTTTCCTCCCATCCTGACCTATTTCACACTTGAAACTACAGTGGTGGAGTGTTGACTTCTCATTGTGTCATTGTGTGTTTTGTGGAATTTATGCTTACCTGATACTTAATTGTGTATTCCGATGCATGCATTAGCCCCGATGCAAAGTTCAGATGTATGCCAACTTCTGGGATCAGCTGGGGTGCATCAGATGATGCTGATACCACCAGGAAAATGGCACCCTTGCAATTCATACACGACCAGCAGAACACCATCATACTTTCTGAGTACAAATGCCGGTGTTTGCACGTTATAGGAATAGGTATAGCTACGAAGGGTCGCAAGTGTATAGCCAGTCAGGCCGATCAAGCAATTCAGGTGTGTAGGTGGATAGGAAGGCAGGGTGGAAAGGTTTGCAGCCTAACACAGGCGAAAGCTAGTGCACACATGAGCGGACTGTTTGGGCCTAGGTGGATTTAATCGGGCCTAGCTGGGTGTGGTAGCCAGATACCAGGGGGCAGCCCAGGTGGTACTTACATTGGGCGCAACTATCTCTAAACAAGGCTGCACAGATACATTCATGCAGAGCTAAAGTGTTGGAGGGGTTGCTGTTAACAACTTGCTTAGCTTGAGATTTCTCTGCCTTTAATTCACATTTTAGATGATGATGTCCCACCGTTATGGCTTCCTGCCCGACATCTATGCAAAGAGGACATTGGCACTCGAGATTGTCAATAAGTTAGCGGAGGTGAGTGACACCACCTACAGGTTCACACAGGTCACTCAGCATTGATTGGACCTGAAAAGGAGAAAAGAGGTAATAAAAAAAACATTGTGATGGCATCTCACCCGGCAGGGCATCCCAAATCAGGATTTCCCCGTGACATGGGACAAAATCTGGGATAGGCCAGAGGAGTAGCTAGGCTTTCTGGCAGCAGGGGCAAAGATTTGAAATGGCATCCCCACCTGTTCTCAGTCCCCACTTTGGTGCCCCCCTGACCTGCTGCACCAGGGGGAAGTGCCCCCCTGCTCCTCCCTAGCTATGCCCCTGGATAGTCAACGTCCTGGCTTTTGGTTCATTTCAAAATATATGCAAAATATATGTTTCAGCACCATGTATGAAGTGCGGTTACTGTCTTCTAGCCAACAATGGGTTGAACGTGGGAAATCTGGATCTGTTAGCTGTGAGCATCCAATGAAACTATAAAAAAGATAGATAAAACCCATCTTGAGATTTTCTTTAGTTTTTTTACTGTTTTTTATTTAATGTTTTATTTATTTATATATAGTTTTTTTTACACAAGGGTGCAGCAGTATCACTCTGGTATCTCCCATCAGTATACACAACATACATAAATTCATGAAAGGGAGCTGCCAGTTATTCAACTTTCAGTAGACTCTCCTTGTCTGGTTATCTGCCACTGGCCAATCAGAATGGATAATTTTCTGTCAGAAATATGAGGAAATATGTGTAACTGAGAAATATGAAAGGACTATCATCACTGCTGACATCAGTGCTCAGTAAACAGCCGCTGGCTCTGCCAAAGAACCGGATCGACTACATATTCTAAGTATGTCACACACCCCACTTCAAGCATTAATTATTACAATAGGGTTTACTCACCGCTAGGTGGCAGCATTGCAGAGAATCTCCAAAAAAGCAACAGACCCCTCCCGGTCTATACATACCTGGTACCTCCCAATAATCTCCCAGTGTTATTCTCTGCAAGGTGGCAACAAAACAGAAGAAAGAAGTCTCCTGCTTGCAGGTAGCCGGGGTATCACCCCGGCCCCCCCCTTACGGTCTATTTCTGCCCAGCTTCTTTTGGTTTTCTCCCCCTGTATAACTGGCAGCCTCCCAGCTTGGGCTGTAGGCTGGGCAAGGGTAGATGGCACCTTGTGTGCCTAGGAGATTAGCTCCTCCGTTCGACCCCATATCATGGGGCATAACGGGTTCCCGGAGTGGTGATCCGGACGTGGGATGCCCCTCTTTACATAGCAGTTAGGTCTGGCTCTTCTAGCGAGCCTGTCAGTCTGCACATAAGGTATGCCTTTCCTCCCAGCTTACTGACCCCTAGTGTGTCTGTGTGTTGTGTGGGTGTGTGCTGGGACGGGTGGCAGGGGCTGCTATTTTTTATTTCACTCTTGGCTGGGCCTCTGCTTTTCGTGTGGGCGGGCCGGGCTTGCTATACCAGCCCGTCGGTTGTGGTCCCCCTGGGCGTCATGTGCGCCGTTGGTGCGGGTTCCCTGTCTGCTCGTTTTCGGTGGGCGGGGCCGGGCGGCGCTCTGCGCCGCGGGGCCGCCTGTACGGGGAGCGCCGTGGCGGCGCTCGTTGCGGCCTGGCTTCCGGGTGCTCGGGGGGACCGGGCGGTTGCTCCGCCGGTCCGTTCATGTGGGAAGCGGGCGCCATCTTTTTCTCGGCGCCCGCGGCTCTGCTGCACAGTGGGGGGCGGGTCCGCGTCTTGCGCGGCCCGCTCCGTGATTGGCGCTTGGGAAGGGGCGGGGTTATTGCGGCTCCCGCGCTTCCACGGGTCCGCCCTTCTTCTCCCCTCTCCTGCACGGCACTGGCGTTTCCTATTGGCTGGGGCCGCCATTTCTGTGAGTGTGGTCCCGCGGGTGATAGGAATTCTGAGGTACCATTTTTTATTGCTGACATTTGCCTGCGGCAGCACCGCCGCGGTTATTGTTCTTATAATCTTTTGTTGCACATATATGTTTAACTTATTAGTACTTTTGGCTGTACTCTCTCTATCTTCCTCCATCCCCTCCCCCTCGTCCCGATCCCGCTGTTTTGGGTGACTGTTTATCCCGCAGCCCAGGGCTTGCGGTTTAAGGGGGGGGGGGGAGACGGCCTTATTGTTATAAGCACTGTATTCTGACATGTGTGCTGTTGTGCTGAACTAATTGTTGTTCTTGTTTTGTTTTTTTCAGATCCTGGGACCCCCATCTTTCAGGGCTCTCCCGGTCTTATATACCTGGCTAGTGTGGGTTGTTTCTAGGCCACTGTTCCATTTATTGGGTTATCTTTTATGCTAAATTCCCATGGTCAGGATTTTTAAAGAATTTTAGATATTAAAGGGGCATCCCGGGTCGCGTACTGCGTAAATCCCTGGGTTCTGCGAATACCATAAATTTCACCATATGGAGGCTGCCAAAGATACCGGAAACGGTCCTTCGAGACAATCCAAGGTGTGTGGGGGTTGTGGGGCTCCGCTCCAGGGGGATGATGTCATTTTGTGTATTCCATGTGCACAGCGGAACATTGAGCGGCAGTCCAGCACTCCGGTGCCTAGCACTTCATCGGCTGCGCCATCTCCCTCTCCCCCTCGCTTGTTCCGGACCCCGTGTGACGTTGTCATGGGTGGGGATTCGCAATCTGAGGTATGCGCCCGTTTGGCCAGCCTTGAGAAAATGTTTTCCGCAGTGGTCGCTCAGAAGGCTCCAGCTAAGCGGAAGCATCTGTCTCCGCCTCCGCCGGATTCAGATGAGGAAGTTATTGGAGACCTGGATTGGTCGGATCATCCCCTTGAAGAGGGTGAGCTCGTTGAGGAAGAGGATCCCGAGGTTCAGCAGTTGCTGGGTGCTGAGGGGGACCAGGCTGAGGGCCCCCCTCTCGATTCGTCTACTATTCTGGCTCAAATGTTTGAGGTTTTGGATTTGGATCCTCCGGCGGTTGCTCCTAGGCCTAAGGGTCAGCTGTTTGGGGTGTCCAAGCAGCGCTTGGAGTTTCCCAGTCAACAGCATTTTGAAGAGGTTGTACTCAAGCAATGGGAGCAACCTACGCGTCTCGTCGGTGTTCCGCCTGGCTGGGATAGGAAGTATCCTTTTCCGGCGGATTTGATGAAGCGTTGGTCTGTCCCCCCTGAGGTAGATACTCCGGTCTTGGGACTGTCCAACACGGCGGTCGTGCATTCTCCTGACATGACTTCGCTCAGGGACGGCGAGGATCGCCGGATTGATCAGCTGGCCCGCCATGTTTTTGTATGTGCGGGTTCGGTGTTAAGGCCTGTCTGTGCTTCGGCTCTTTTGACTTTGGCGGTCGGGTCTATTGTCAGGGACTTAGTTGTGGATCTTGAGCCTACCTGTGATGAGTCTCTCGCGCTTAAGCGCTGTGATTCTTTTTTGTCGTTTATTCAGGAGGATGCCATGTTGATGTGTGGCAGGGCTACTGCCTTGCTGGTAGCTATCCGTCGCTGTGTGTGGTTGAGACAGTGGACGGCTGATTTTAATTCTAAAACATCGCTCACGGCTCTTCCCTTTTTGGGTTTGAGGCTTTTTGGTGAGAGGCTGGATTCTGTTGCCAAGGGAGGTAAGTTACCTCAGCGCAAGAAATTTCGCCGTTCCTTTCGGGGGACGGTCTCCTTCAATCCGTCCTTTCGGGGAGCCAGAGCCGGCAGGGGTGCGGGCTTCTCGGCCTCCAGGGGCACCAGTTGGAATCGGGGTAAAGGCCGTGGCCGCCCCGCTCACGTCTGGGGCACCAAGCCCAAGCCAGTTGCCAAGCCCGCTCAGCAATGAGGGGGCGCCCTCACCCGTACGGGTGGGGGGGCGGTTGTGGCTCTTCTCCCGGGTATGGGACCAGGAGGTCTCGGACAGGTGGATCCGGGAGGTGGTGTCGGCCGGTTACAAGTTGGAGTTCGAGTCCCGTCCTCCTCCAAGGTTCTTCAGGTCTCGGGTATCTTCGGATCCTTTGGCCGCGCAGGGGCTCCTGGCGGCGGTAAGGAATCTTCTAGAATTAGCAGTCGTCTGCCCGGTTCCTACTTCGGAGGTAGGGCGCGGGTTTTATTCCAATCTCTTCACTGTCCCCAAAAAGGATGGGTCCTTCCGTCCGATTCTGGATTTGAAGTTTCTCAACAGATTTATTCGTCCCCGGAAGTTCCGCATGGAAACCCTGCGGTCTGCGATCGGCTCGCTTCGGCAGGGGGATTTTATGACGTCCATAGACATCAAGGATGTGTACCTTCACATTCCGATTTTCCCAGCTCATCAGAGGTTCCTTCGTTTTGTGGTGGAGGATCGGCATTTTCAGTTTGTGGCTCTTCCATTCGGCCTCACCTCTGCTCCGAGAGTGTTCACCAAGGTGTTGGCGGGGGTGATGGCCCTGCTCAGAGCTCAGGGGATTCGCATTGTGCCTTACCTGGACGATCTTCTCATCATGGCGCCTTCCTTCAGTCAAGCAGAGGGGGACACCAGCATGGTGGTGTCTATGCTGGAGAGGTTCGGCTGGGTGATCAATTACCCCAAGTCCTCGCTGGTTCCGGCCAGGGTGGTGACCTTTCTGGGGATGTCGTTGGACTCCTGCCAGCACAGAGTGTTTCTCCCTCAGGCCAAGGTCCTGTTGATTCAGGAATTGGCTCAGCTTCTTCTCACCCATCCTCGTCCGTCCATTCGACTAGGGATGAGACTGGTGGGGTTGATGGTGGCCTCGTTCGAGGCAGTTCCCTTTGCGCAGTTTCATACGAGGACGCTTCAACTTCATCTTTTGGCGTCTTGGGACCGGCGTCCGGGGTCGTTGGATCAATCCTTTCGGATGTCCCCTCGGGTTCGGCAGTCCCTTCTGTGGTGGTTGGTCTCGGACAACCTTTTGAAGGGCAGGTCGTTTCTGACCCCGCTTTGGGAAACTGTCACCTTATGCCAGTTTGTCAGGATGGGGAGGTTTCTGGAAGGATCTTCAGTTTCAGGGGCAGTGGGACCCTCAGGAGGCCCACTTGCCCATCAATGTTCTGGAATTGAGAGCCATCAGGTTGGTTCTGTCTTGCTTGACGCATCATTTACAGGGCCTGCCAGTTCAGGTTCGATCGGACAATCAGACGGCGGTTGCTTACATCAATCACCAAGGAGGGACTCGCAGTCTGGGTGCCCACAGGGAGGTGTCTCTGATTCTGGTTTGGGCAGAGACTCATGTCCCTTGCATCTCGGCAGTTTACATTCCAGGAGTGGAAAACACAGAGGCGGACTTTCTGAGCCGGTGTGCGTCCCGCCGGGGGGAATGGTCTCTCCATCCCCAGGTGTTTCGGTCGCTTTGTCTCCGATGGGGGACGCCGGAGGTGGATCTGTTTGCCTCTCGTCCCAATCACAAGCTTCCGACATTCGTGTCTCTGTCCCGGGATCCTCTGGCTCTGGCGGTTGATGCCATGGCCCTGAGCTGGAGGGACCTGGGGTTTCTTTATCTGTTTCCTCCGATTCCCATGCTGGGCAGGGTGCTGCGAAAGTTGGTTCTGGAAGGAGTTCCTGCCATTCTCGTGGCTCCAAGGTGGCCAAGGCGGGTGTGGTTCGCAGACATCGTTCGTCTGGCAGTAGATCAGTTCGATCTGCCTCTTCGGCCGGATCTTCTCACTCAAGGCCAACTGTGTTACCCCAGTTTACAAACGCTGGCTTTGACGGCTTGGCTGCTGAAACCTCTATCTTGAAGGAGGAAGGCCTTTCGGATTCGGTCATTCGGACTCTTATTAGTGCCAGGAAGAGATCTTCTTCTTCTATCTATTATAGGTCTTGGAGATCTTATATTGATTGGTGTGAGGCTAGATCTTTGCCCTGCCGGGTCTTTTCTATTTCTAGGATTTTGGAATTTCTTCAATCAGGGCTGGACTCTGGTCTTCAGCTGAGTACTTTGAAGGGGCATGTTTCTGCTTTGTCTATCTTTTTTCAGAGGTCTTTTGCTAGCCATTCCTTGGTCAAGACTTTTTTCCAGGGGGTTTCGCATCTGCGGCCTCCTAGGAAGCCGTTGCTCCCTGTTTGGGATTTGAATTTGGTTCTCTCTGCCCTTCAGGCTCCTCCTTTTGAGCCTTTGCGGGATATTGCTCTGTCCACTCTTACTCAGAAGGTTGCCTTCCTGGTGGCCATCACTTCGGTTCGGCGTGTTTCGGAGTTGGCAGCTTTGTCTATTCAGGCTCCTTATTTTGAGGAACATCAGGACAAAGTGGTTTTTCGCTTCAAGTCAGACTTTCTCCCTAAAGTGGTCTCTGCTTTTCATCTTAACCAGGACATTGTTCTTCCTTCTTTGTGTCCTAAGCCTAAGAATGTCAAAGAGAGTGCTTTGCACTGCTTGGATGTTGTACGTTGTGTCAGGTACTATCTACGTGCTACGTCTTCTTTTTGTAAGACTGATGCCTTTTTCGTTGTGCCCTGTGGGCCTAGGAAGGGTTTGGCTCCGGCCAAGTCCTCCATTAGCAAATGGATTCGTCAGGCGATCATTGGAGCCTATTCGGCCAAGGGGAAGGATCCCCCTTTTCGTGTTACTGCTCATTCTACTCGCGCGGTTGGAGCGTCCTGGGCTTTTCAGCACCAGGCTTCTGTTGAACAAGTTTGTAAGGCTGCAACTTGGTCTTCGGTTCATACCTTTTCTAAGTTCTATAAGGTTGATGTGCGGGCCTCAGCGGATGCTGTTTTTGGCCGCAAGGTTCTGCAGGCTGCAGTGGTTTGAGTTTTTTCTGCATTATTGCCTGGTTGGATACCCACCCTTTTCTGGACACTGCTGTTGGATGTCCCTATTGTAATAATTAATGCTTGAAGTGGGGTGTGTGACATACTTAGAATAATACCATTTTGTGAATACTCACCTGTAAAATGGGTATTATAAGTATGTCACACACCCCACTTCACCCGCCCTTTTTGGTATCCTGGCTCTTTATATGGTGAAGTTTAGTTCTTTACGTTTGAGGGTTACATTTGTTTGTTCCTGGTACCTTGTCTTACTGCTGTTCTAATACTGGGAGATTATTGGGAGGTACCAGGTATGTATAGACCGGGAGGGGTCTGTTGCTTTTTTGGAGATTCTCTGCAATGCTGCCACCTAGCGGTGAGTAAACCCTATTGTAATAATTAATGCTTGAAGTGGGGTGTGTGACATACTTATAATACCCATTTTACAGGTGAGTATTCACAAAATGGTATTTTTTGCTATAGGCCAGGTGCCTCATATTCACAACACAACATATTGGTGTCACGCGTCACATCACACTGGGGAAGGTTTATTAGAAAAAGCTAAATTTTGTATTAAATGATCTAAATGAGGTTAGTAAAATTACAGAAGGTAGAAAAGGAGCTGGAGGAATATAAAGCTGCCGCCTATATGAAATTCGATAAATTAACAGGAAATGTCTAACCTGCAAATCTGATACCAGCAATAGATTAATAATGAAGTTATTAGATACACAATTTACAAATGATACCCCTGGTGTTCGTCCTGTTACCATACAGTGATACTCCCATGGCCATCCCAGATACTTTTCATAATGACTGTACTAAACTCTAATACATCCCAATATAATCCATCTTTAATTATTCTACAAAATGGGTGTGGGATGTGAGTTGTGACAGGCTTGAGGGTGTCTAAATTCCTGAAGCCCCCCCTTCTGCATTGTTACCTGCACCTCGATCCCTTGGCAGCATGAGGCCCTGTGATTGGCCACCATCAGTCACGTGGATCGTGATTGATTTCTCTTTACCAACCACTGGTCGAAACTTGGACCACGTGACTGCCGCCAGGTAAGGTGAGCGGTGAAAAGCCCTACAGAAAGTAATGAAACTTTGGCTGAGAGTTTTTAGGTTCCTGGGATTTGTTCCTTACACCCAGGGTGAAGGTGTGGCATGTCCCGATGTATGAAACTCCCCCTAAATCTTTATTGCATGGCACGGCCCGCTTCGGTATTCATAACAGTTGGGTTATTCCGCCACAAGGTGGCGCAGTGGTACTTCAGAAAGCTGTGGCATCTCCCGGCCCCCTAAAAAAACGGGATTAACCATAGAGTTCCCAGTGTTTCCTCTGCAGTGAAACTGCGAAGATAGAAGATGGCTCTCTCTCTATGCGCAGGTGAGCGAGGCAACTGAGCATGCTGCCCTGCAAGTCTATTTCCATTCGTTTCTGGACCCTCACTGCCTTCCAGCCTTGGCTGACAGATCGGGTGAGGGTAGAAGAGCACTAGGGTCAAGTGCTCCTGTAGCACTGCTCCAAGCCCCTGTTCCACAAAGGGTAGCCGGCCATGGGCTTTTTATGGTGAGCCTACTAGGGAGTTCCTGTCCTGGCTTATGAGCGGGTAAGTGTTTTGGGGACTGTTTCCTCTCCCTTTCCTTCAGAGGTCCCCCCCCCCTCCCTGGCCTAGATGCTCGCCACTGGCCTCTCGTTTCTCTCTCCCCCCCCTCTCTGGCTTTGTTCGGGGTGGGGGGGGGGCGGGTGGCATCGGCGAGTGGTATTCTATGTGGTGTTTTGGTGTTTATTGTGTGTGTTTTGGTGTTTTTCAGCCGCCGCGCGCTTTGTGAGGGCATCCCGGGTGGCCTGTGTTAATCACCATATGGAGGCTTCTGGGGATAGCGAGCGTGCTTGGGGGTCCTTCGGGACAAGCTCGGCTGTATTCTATTTGTGGGGTATCCCCTGTGAGTAACAGTGTCACGGTGTGCGTGCCGTGCGCTGAGAGTGTACTTGTGCTTCAAGCTGGTTTGCCTACTGCGCTTCCCAGCTCTCCTCTCTCGGCTTCACCTACTCCCCCGCTCCTGCAATTGGGCCCTAGTGAAGGGGATATTAGCAGGGGGTCACACTCTGATTTAGCTCTGCGGGTGGCCAGCATTGAGAGGCAGCTTGCCAGGACTGTTCCCAGGAAGGCCTCTGGCAAGAAGCGGCACCTGATTTCCACTCCCTCATGCTCTACAGAGGAGTATGAGGAATTTTATGTCACTGCTGGACGTTATTCCCTAGAGGAAGGGGAATTGCTCCAGGACTCTGACTCCTCTGGGGACCAGCAGAAGGGTTGTGATAATGACCCTGAATCTGGGGAGGAATCATGGTATCCTGAGGAAACTGATAATTTGCTCTCACATCTTTGAAATTTTACACATTGCTGCCCCTGTGGCGGCTGAAAGGAAACAGGGTGAGCTGTTTTGTCCTAGTAAACAGCGTTTGGAGTTCCCTGAGCAGGGACATTTCACCACTATGGTGCTCAAAGAATGGGAACGTCCTAACAGGCTGCCTGCTGTGCCCAAGGGTTTGGATAAGAGGTATCCCTTTCCTGCTGATCTTGTTAAGAGGTGGTCATTTCCCCCTGAAGTGGACGCTCCCGTGCTAGGCTTGTCCAAATAACTTCGGTCATGCCTTCACCTGACACTACCACTCTGAGGGACAGTGAGGACCAGCGCATGGGTCAGTTGGCCTGCCATGCCTTTACCTGTGTGGGGGCTGGATTGCGCCCGGCCTGTGCGGCTGCCATTACAGCTATTGCCCTTAAGAAACTGCTCAAGTGTCTCCTTGATGGCTCTACAGATCCTAGCGGGGGGGAGGAGTATAGGACTCTCTTGGTTTGCTCTGATATTCTTAGTATACAGTACGTCCTGCTCCAGATATAGTACTTACACTTGGGTTATCCTCCGCCAGATGGCGCTGCACTGCAGAGACATGCAAAAACAGGCTCCTCCCGGCCCCTCAAATACCCGGGGACCTCCCACAAATCCCCAGATTTCTCTGCAGTGCTTACTGCGAAGACATGAAGTATCACTCTCTCGCAGGTGAGCGGGGCTATTAAAGCCTGCGGTCCTGTTGGACTATTCCCACCCATTCTCTTTGTGATGTGCCTCCCAGCCTGGGCTGCGCTGGTCGGATGAAGGTAGGCAGCACCATGCGTGCTTATGGAGCGCTGCTCCACCGCAGTCCCCCACCAAAGGGTAGGAGTTATAGGCTGATGGTGAGCCTCTATGGGATGCCCCTCCTGCATTATTGCCCCATGCCCCGTGTAGTGGTGGGCCCTGTACAAAGGGCCGCCATCCTCCCTCGTTTCCCCCGTAGCTCGGGGGGAAAGATAGGTGGGGGTGTGTGTTGGTGTCAGTGTATTGGATTACATGCATATGGCCTTTGTAATGTCCTTTGGACTTGTACATGTTGTGTCAGCCGCCGCGCTGATTTGTGTTTTACTTGTGTTACTGCCGCCGCCGCGCGCACGCTTTCTCCTTCACTGGATGTGCGGCGCCGGGGTCACCTCAGACGCTGTGGCGTTATCATTGGCTGCTGTCTTAGAGCTTCTCGCTCTTCGTGGGGGGCGGGGACCTGGCTTGGCCCGCCCCTTGGGGGTTCGCTTGGCGCCATTTTGATGTGTAGTCGCATGCGTGGGCGTGTGTAACAGTCCCCTTTTCCGTGGTCTGTAAGTGCCCTTGCGGGCGATTTGTATGCTCATTGCTTACTGTGCATGGTTCTGACACCCCTTATTCTCATTATGTCTTTCAGACTTGGTGATTCTGGTGGCTTCTCACGGGCCGGTGTATTTGTCAGTCGGGCCTAGTATAATTACTCCCACTTCCCTGCGGGTCATTGGGGCATCCAGGGTAGCTTACAGCGTCAATCCCTACTGGCCTATTGTGCCTATTAATCACCATATGGAGGCATCCCAGCATAATGTGACCGGGGTTCCTTCGGGACAAGCCCGGCTGTGTGTAGCTTGTGGGGTCTCACCTATTAGCGGTGACAATACACGGGTCTGTGTTCCTTGCGCGCAGCAGGTGGCCGGGCCTGCACGCCTCACTTCACCTACTCCCCCAAGCATGAGTCTAACCCCCAATACAAGTGGGGATTCTCCTCCTGATGTGGCTGCTAGACTGGCCAGTGTTGAAAAATTGATTGCTAATTCCTTAGCGCGTAAGTCCACCGCTAAGAAGCGCCACTTAACCCCTGATGCCACTCTTTTCCCTCCGGAGTCTGACGAGTGGTCGCATTTATATGGCTATACCCCCTCGGACGAAGGGGAGCTGTTCTCTGACTCGGGGTCATCTGACGAGAGGCCCAAGGGTCACGACGATTCTGGCTCTGATCTCTGGACCCCGGATGATACTGACCGACTGCTGGTTCAGATTTTTGAGGTTTTGTCTATCTCTCCCCCTGTTGCGGCTCCAAGGCAAAGGGGTGAGCTCTTTCATACTGCTAAGGCTCGATTGGAATTTCCTGAGCAAACCCATTTCAATAACCTCGTGCTTAAGGAGTGGGAACATGCCAGTAGACTTCCCAGGATACCTAAGAGCTTAGACAGAAAGTATCCTTTTCCTGCTGATATGGTCAAGTGTTGGTCATCGCCCCCCCCCCCCAAGGTCGATGCTCCTATTCTGGGGCTGTCTAACACCTCTATCATGCACTCCCCCGACACTACTACGCTGCGGGATGCAGAGGACCGGTGCATTGACCAATTGGCATGCCATGCCTTTGCGTTTGTGGGGGCGGCGCTGCGCCCGGTTTGCGCCTTGGCCATTACTTCTGTGGCGCTCAGGGCCATGGTCAGAAATGTACTCGAGGCCCAGATGAATTACCACCTGATACGGTTAATGCACTGTCTAACTGTGATGTGTTTGTAAACTTTATCCTGTCTGCATCGGATGATGCCATTAGGATGTGTGCCAGATCTTCCACCTTGGCGGTAGCTATACGCCGCGCGGTGTGGCTGCGACAGTGGGCTGCTGACAATGCTGCTAAGAAAGCCCTTACTGGACTTCCATTTAAGGGGCTATGTCTGTTTGGGGACCGTCTAGACCTCTTTGCTAAAGGAGGTAAGTTACCCCAGCGCAGGCGGCAGTCTCGGCCCTTTCGGGGCCAGGGCCCCCTTTCCAGCCCCTACCGAGGTGCTAAGCAGGGGAAGGGGGTGTCCTTCGTGGGGGCTCGCGCCGATTCCTGGCATAGGAACAGAGGACGATGTTCTGGACCCTCCTGGGGGTCCAAGCCCAAAGTCCCTCCCAAGACCCCTCAGGCATGATGGGCGCCCTCGCCCGTCAGGGTGGGGGGACGGCTACAGCACTTCGAGCACGTCTGGAGGCATCACGTCTCAGACCGGTGGATTCAGGAGGTAGTGTCCTCTGGTTACAAGATAGAGTTTGTTGTGCGGCCTCCCCCAAGATTCATCAGGTCCCGGATCACACAGGACCCTGTCTCAGCTCAGGTCTTGATGCTGGCCGTGCAAGGACTCCTGGATCTGGGGGTCATTTGCAGGGTCCCCTTAAGAGAAAGGGGCAAGGGGTTCTATTCCAACCTTTTCACAGTGCCCAAGAAAGATGGGTCAGTCAGGCCCATTCTGGATTTAAAAATCCTCAACAAGTTTGTCAAGGACAGGCGCTTTCGCATGGAAACTCTGCGCTCAGCCATCGGCTCTCTGCGCCCAGGGGACTTTATGACGCCTGTGGACATCAAAGATGCTTACCTTCACATCCCTGTGTTCCCGGGACACCAAAGGTTTCTCAGTTTCGCGTTGGAAGATCAACATTACCAATTTGTGGCCTTGCCATTTGGCCTCACTTCAGCTCCCAGAGTGTTCACCAAGGTGCTGGCGGGGGTGATGTCTCTGATAAGGTCAAGGGGCATACGCGTGCTGCCCTACCTGGACGACATTCTCATCACCTCTCGGTCGCTACAGCAGGCAGAGTTGGACACTCAGACGGTGGTGTCCACCTTGGAGTCCTTCGGCTGGGTGATCAATCATCCCAAGTCCTCTCTGTCCCCTTCTTCGGTGACCCCATTCCTGGGAATGATTCTGGATACGGTTCAGTCAAGGATATTACTTCCTCAACAGAAGGTGGAAGCTCTAACTACACAGGTGAGGTTCCTGCTCTTGTGTCCCCAGCCCTCCCTCAGACAGGGAATGCAGCTGGTGGGTCTGATGGTGGCGTGCTTCGAGGCGGTGCCCTTTGCTCAGTTCCATTTGAGGCCTCTGCAACTTCACCTTCTGTCAGTATGGGACAAGAAACCAACGTCCTTGGACGGGGTCTGTGTGCTTCCCCCCTTGGTCAGACGCTCCCTTTCGTGGTGGCTGGACCACAGGAACTTGCTAGGGGGCAGGTCCTTTCTGGCTCCCTCCTGGGAGACGGTCACCACGGATGGCAGTCTGTCAGGTCGGGGGGGGATTCTGGAAGTCCCTGTGCTTCCAGGGGAGGTGGGGCCCTCAGGAGGCCCACTTGCCCATCAACATTCTGGAATTACGGGCAATCAGGTTGGATCGCCCCCCCCCCCCCCCCCCAGGCTGCTTAGTCTTCAGGAGAGGGCTCTAAATATCGCTGGGCAGAGCAGTGGAGGGGCAGGGGATGCTCTGATCCCCTGCCCCCCCTCCTCTGGCCAGCGATCACCAGGGCATCTGACAGTTGATCGACACAGTAGCTAACAATCGGGTGAGGTGAGTAAAGAAAAAAAAAACATTTTTTTTTTTTTTTTAATAAATGACATTTTGTGTGGTGTTTTTTTTTTTTATGTTAACCCTTTGTGAACTGTTAACCCCTGGGAGAAGGGCCCCTATGTCATTTTTGGGGGATTTTTAAGGGTTAGGGTTAGCCTAACCCTAACCCTTAAAATTCCCCCCAAAAATGGGAGGGGGGACCCTATGTCGTTTTTTTTTTAAATGAACCCCTTATGCTCTGTCGCCCAGCAGCTATAAAAGGCTTCCAGCAGCAGCAGGAGAGCAGAAGCCAGAGTGATCAGCATGGGACACAGTGCTCCAGGACGGATGGGTGGTAAGTATAAAAAAAAAAAACAAAAATAAAAATATTTTTTCTCCATGTGTCTGTGTGTTTTTTTTTTACTTTTAACCCCTTGTGAACTGGTAAGGGGTCCATGAGACCCCATACCAGTTCACAAGGCTGGGGGATGGCAAGTCACCTACGGATAGCGGGTGACTTGCCATTAACCCCCGGCACCCCAATTACCTGCCTCCCCAAAGCCCAGGGGGGGGGGAGCAGAAGAGCCCGGCCCACAGAGCTTGTAGCCGGCAGGGCGGGGGGCCACCAAAACTGGCCCCTTCACCCTGTTCCTACAAGCCCCCATAGCTGGTCCCGGGCTGATTATGATGGGTAAGGGGGGCCCCACGTAATTTTTGGGGGGATTTTTAAGGGTTTTTAACCCTTAACATTCCCCCCCCCAAAAAATAGGGCCCCATTATGTTTATAGTGTGGATAGTAGTATTTTATTTGTAAATGTTATAAAGTGCTCTTTTCAGTTTGGGGGGTCTCCTGGGCAAGAATGGGGGGGCTACCAATACATATGTGGTACCGTTGTAATCAGGAGAAATGGGGCTTTCACATGCAATATGGTTTTCATTAATAAAACAAATGTTTTATTTAAAATAAAGGGGACATTTGTCTAAAAAATATTATTTTATTCAATCGTTTTTTTACGCAAAAATTAAAAAAAAACAGTAGAAAAATTACAAACAAGACATTTCATGTTAAAGCCTAAACTCTGCTGCAAAATATATATATATATATATATATATTCCTGAAAATTCCGGCAAAAATCACGGTTAAACATGGCGCAAAATGGGGAAAAATTACCTGTCAACAGAGGGTGACAAAACTTCAAGTAGGCTGGCAATTAAAAGGGTTAATAGTACCTATGCATGTTGTTTTTTCTTGTTTGCATATTTATATTTTAGAAAAACATGTTATTTATTCCGTTTTTTTATTAATTTTTTTAGGGAAACCCTTTGCAACCTAAGAATTCTTCGAGGGATTACTTCCAGAAAGGTGAGCCTACTACAACAAGCTGGGTACTCTTAGAAAGCTTAACATGTGTACTTTCAGTGAATCTTCCAAATGTAAAGGGTTGTTTTGGTTGAAAAATTGCAAGGTGTGCACTTTATCTGCAGAGCTGAAATGTTCAAGTAAAATTACTGTTATGCGCACGCTTTACTTTGTGGTGTTTGCCAACTCTTCCCTTGACAGTACCTATGCATGTTGGGTATCGTTCTGTTTCGGGGAATGTTGCTTTTTGAGATTTTACTTGTTTTTTCTTGTTTTTTTTAGGAATATGTGGCTTGATTCTTCCTTTTTATTCTTTTTTAGGGAAACTTTGTGCAACCAAAGAATACATTGAGAGATCACTTCCAGAAAACTAAGGCAACATAAACAAGCTTGGTACGCCTAGAAAGCTTGAGGCGTGTATATATAGTTTGTAGGGGGTATTTCAAATGTAAAGGGTTGTTTTCCTGGAAAAACTACAAGGTGCGCATAGCGCAGTTGTATTTTTTTAAAATCTCCTAAAGCTCTGTTTCAGTTTGGGGGAGTCTCCTGGGCTGAAAAGGGTGTCTACCAATACATATGTGGTACCGCTGTGACCGGGAGAAATTGGGGTTTCGCACGCAATAAAATTTTATTGAAAAACTTATTACAAAAAAACACTACAAATTGCAAAAATATGTTTTTTCTTTTTTTTGCACATATTTCACCAAAAAGTATTGAGAATATACTAAAAAAAGGCCAAACAGGACATTTCATGTTGAAGCCCAGACTCTGTTGTTGCAGAGGGACTGGGGGAGGACACTGCTGCTCTTGTTGCAGGGGGATTGAGGGAGGTAGCTGCTGCTGCAGTAGCAGCTGTAGAGGCTGCTGCTGCAGTGGCAACTGTTGAGGCAAATGTTGTGTCTGCGAGTGTTGGGGAGGCAACTGGTGTAGCAGAGGGTGCTGTTGCTGCTGTTGTTCTAGAGGCAGATGTAGCTGATCCTCCTCCTCCAGATCCTATATGGCAGCCAGTAGCAGGGGTGTTTGTAGAGCCAGACAAATTAGTTAGCTTGCTGCTGTTTGATGCTCACACAGTACACAAAGAAAAAGGTCTGCATGGGGATCCAGGGTTCACCACTTTGGCCACATGACACTGTAAATAATTAATCCTCCTGGCTAACTAAAATATTAATAATATTATATTTATATATTTATCCTGCCCGGCTCGATTAAAATAGGCAAACACATATACAAATATTATCAATATCTGGCCAATGATAACATAATGGATAAACGCATAAGACTATAGATTCTTTGGACTTCTGGTATAGACAAAGGACACTAAGACAAATGGTCAATAAAGAGATATATTGTTGTCAAAAATGGCAAAAGACAATACAATTTACTCTACATGCGACCCCATATATATTAACCCCTAATGGGTGGATTTACAGCACCAACTGAGAATCAAAATCACACAAGGATTAAAAATCACACAAGGAATGTACAAGTTAAGTAGACACCCCAATACAATGCTAGACGTAATAGTTATGGTAGACAATACAGCAATATCCCCTGACAGCACTAACATCAGTACCAGCTCAGTTACCTGCCTGGGTCACTCCTCTATCCTGTCTCTGCAGCTCCTCTTATTTGACTCAGTGGATGGTCTTTCTCCTCAGCGCTATCGCAGGGCCCTTCTCATATGTTCACCCAGTCTCTCCTTCTCCCCTTCCTTCCTGCTGCCCCCCCCCACCCCCCTGCCACCTAAGGCTTCCCCCAATTATACACAAAAAAGCCTTTGATCTCTGGTCTTCCTTGATGAATGGTCTTTTATGACCCTAGTCGTAAGTTTACTCTTCTCCTAATCTGGCTTCTCTATCTTGTGCTAGGCTGCTTTGTTTGTATTTTATTGCTTTTGTCTCAGGATGCTGCTACTATCTACTTTGAATACAATTCATGCCCCAAGCCTGTTGGTCTCAGCATGCTGATACTATCTACTTGGAATACCTGCCCTAGGCCTGCATGTCACATGGTAAGAAGTAGGGGTGCAAGCTCCATTGGGAGAGGGGGTGCAGGGGGGCTGCTCTGTCTTGGCCTAGCACTTTGCCTGGCACTGCTGTGCCTTGACCTAGCACTTTGCCTGCCACTGCTCTGGCTTGCCCCAGCACTATGGCTGGAACTGGTATGGGTTGCCATGGCACTATGGCTGGAACTGGTGTGTCCTACCTTAGCAATTTGCCTGGAACTGCTCTGACTTTGGCTGAGGCGGTGCTGGATTTGGCTGTGTGCTGGCGTGCGATTGAAAACGGGCTGTGGCGACGTGGTCGTTGGTGAACTTCATGCAGGGCATGGCTTGGTTTAACTGTCCTGCTACTATGTGTGTGCTTTTTTCCTCCCATCCTGACCTATTTCACACTTGAAACTACAGTGGTGGAGTGTTGACTTCTCATTGTGTCATTGTGTGTTTTGTGGAATTTATGCTTACCTGATACTTAATTGTGTATTCCGATGCATGCATTAGCCCCGATGCAAAATTCAGATGTATGCCAACTTCTGGGATCAGCTGGGGTGCATCAGATGATGCTGATACCACCAGGAAAATGGCACCCTTGCAATTCATACACGACCAGCAGAACACCATCATACTTTCTGAGTACAAATGGCGGTGTTTGCACGTTATAGGAATAGGTATAGCTACTCAGGGTCGCAAGTGTATAGCCAGTGAGGCCGATCATGGATAGCAATTCAGGTGTGTAGGTGGATAGGAAGGCAAGGTGGAAAGGTTTGCAGCCTAACACAGGCGAAAGCTAGTGCACACATGAGAGGACTGTTTGGGCCTAGGTGGATTTATTCGGGCCTAGCTGGGTGTGGTAGCCAGATACCAGGGGGCAGCCCAGGTGGTACTTACATTGGGCGCAACTATCTCTAAACAAGGCTGCACAGATACATTCATGCAGAGCTAAAGTGTTGGAGGGGTTGCTGTTAACAACTTGCTTAGCTTGAGATTTCTCTGCCTTTAATTCACATTTTAGATGATGATGTCCCACCGTTATGGCTTCCTGCCCGACATCTATGCAAAGAGGACATTGGCACTCGAGATTGTCAAGGTGAGTGACACCACCTACAGGTTCACACAGGTCACTCAGCATTGATTGGACCTGAAAAGGAGAAAAGAGGTAATAAAAAAAACATTGTGATGGCATCTCACCCGGCAGGGCATCCCAAATCAGGATTTCCCTGTGAAATCTGGGATAGGCCAGAGGAGTAGCTAGGCTTTCTGGCAGCAGGGGCAAAGATTTGAAATGGCATCCCCACCTGTTCTCAGTCCCCAATTTGGTGCCCCCCTGACCTGCTGCACCAGGGCCTGCTCCTCCCTAGCTATGCCCCTGGATAGTCAACGTCCTGGATTTTGGTTCATTTCAAAATATATGCAAAATATATGTTTCAGCACCATGTATGAAGTGCGGTTACTGTCTTCTAGCCAACAATGGGTTGAACGTGGGAAATCTGGATCTGTTAGCTGTGAGCATCCAATGAAACTATAAAAAAGATAGATAAAACCCATCTTGAGATTTTCTTTAGTTTTTTTACTGTTTTTTTATTTAATGTTTTATTTTTTTATATATAGTTTTTTTTATTCAAAGAGAAACTTTCTAGTTAGCACAAGGGTGCAGCAGTATCACTCTGGTATCTCCCATCAGTATACACAACATACATAAATTCATGAAAGGGAGCTGCCAGTTATTCAACTTTCAGTAGACTCTCCTTGTCTGGTTATCTGCCACTGGCCAATCAGAATGGATAATTTTCTGTCAGAAATATGAGGAAATATGTGTAACTGAGAAATATGAAAGGACTTTCATCACTGCTGACATCAGTGCTCAGTAAACAGCCGCTGGCTCTGCCAAAGAACTGGATCGACTACATTTTTGCTATAGTCCAGGTGCCTCACATTCACAACACAACATATTGGTGTCACGCGTCACATCACACTGGGGAATATTTATTAGAAAAAGCTAAATTGTGTGATAAATGATCTAAATGAGGTTAGTAAAATTACAGAAGGTAGAAAAGGAGCTGGAGGAATATAAAGCTGCCGCCTATATGAAATTCGATAAATTAACAGGAAATGTCTAACCTGCAAATCTGATACCAGCAATAGATTAATAATGAAGTTATTAGATACACAATTTACAAATGATACCCCTGGTGTTCGTCCTGTTACCATACAGTGATACTCCCATAGCCATCCCAGATACTTTCCATAATGACTGTACTAAACTCTAATACATCCCAAATAATCCATCTTTAATTATTCTACAAAATGGGTGTGGGATGCATTGTGACAGGCTTGAGGGTGTCTAAATTCCTGAATCCCCCCCCCCTTCTGCATTGTTACCTGCACCTCGATCCCTTGGCAACATGAGACCCCGTGATTGGCCACCATCAGTCACGTGGGTCGTGATTGATTTCTCTTTACCAACCACTGGTCGAAACTTGGACCACGTGACTGCCGCCAAGTAAGGTGAGGGGTGAAAAGCCCTACAGAAAGTAATGAGATTTTGGCTGAGAGTTTTTAGATTCCTGGGATTTGTTCCTTACACCCAGGGTGAAGGTGTGGCATGTCCCGATGTATGAAACTCCCCCTAAATCACATGCACTGGCTGCTGTCCAATCAGAGCTGTACATATTTGCGCATATTAATTGTTCAGCAAACGACTCTTGATAAAGAACCGTGGGCAGATCCCTTCTCTGCATGGTTCAGAGACTCTCTGCCATTGTTCGGTCTTCCAAAAATGAATCTAAGGGAGTGTAATGAAGGACACAGACATAACAGAATGTGCTCGATGTTACAGGGGGAAAGCACTTTTCCGCTCGCTCCTCCCAGCGACACTTTTTTCTTTATTGCATGGCACGGCCGCTTCGGTATTCGTAACAGTTGGGTTATTCCGCCACAAGGTGACGCAGTGGTACTGCAGAAATCTGTGGCATCTCCCGGCCCCCTATAAAAACGGGATTAACCATAGAGTTCCCAGTGTTTCCTCTGCAGTGAAACTGCGAAGATAGAAGATGTCTCTCTCTCTATGCGCAGGTGAGCGAGGCAACCGAGCCTGCGGCCCCGCAAGTCTATTTGGGTGAGGGTAGAAGAGCACTAGGGTCAAGTGCTCCTGGAGCTCTGCTCCAAGCCGCAGACCCTGTAACACAAAGGGGAGCCGGCCATAGGCTTTATGGTGAGCCTACTAGGGATGCGGAGTTCCTGTCCTGGCTTCTGAGGGGGTAAGTGTTTTGGGGACTGTTTCACCTTCCTTTCCTTCAGGGCCCCCCCCTCCCTGGCCTGGATGCTCGCCGCTGGCCTCTCGTTTCTCTCTCCCCCCCCCTCTTTGGCTTTGTTCGGGAGGGGGGGTGGCATCGGCGAATATATTCTATGTGGTGTTTTGGCGTTTATTGTGTTTTTTTATTGGTGTTTTTCAGCCGCTGCGTGCTTTGTACTGTGCTCCGCGGTGGTTGGCACTATAACCTGAGGCGTTTTTGCTTTGTTATGGCGCCGGCCGGGTCACGTGAGCGCCATTTTCGTGCTCTTTGGGCGGGCGCGGGGAGACGACGCGATATGTGGCATCCTAAGGCCCCGCACGCCCGAAGAGCGCGAAAACGGCGCTCACGTGACCCGGCCGGCGCCATGACAAAGCAAAAACGCCCCTTGAGGTACCTCTGCTGGCGCCATTTTGGACTAGCTGTAGCTCCTGGCTGCAGCGCTGCTTCCTCTGGTGTGTCGCTTCATCCTGCGGTCTGTGCCTTGGTGACCCTGCGGTGTCTTTGGTCTGTGAGTCCCCCTTGGGGTTTTTTTTTATTGCCCTTGGGGGTATGTGCTGTGGGATGCTCATGTGTCTTTTTCACTTATGTCTTTCAGGCGGGACACCATTAGGTTGTGGTTTCTCCCAACTCTACTCCTTCCTCCCCCTCATCCCCTCCTTTTACCGATTTCTGGGGGCATCCTGTGGGAGGGCATCTCGGGTGGCTTCTGTATTAGCCTTTAGCCACCACTGGCCTATTGTGCCTCTGTTAATCACCATATGGAGGCTTCTGGGGATAGCGTGCTTGGGGGCCCTTCGGGGCAAGCCCGGCTGTGTTCCATGTGTGGGGTATCCCCTGTGAGTAACAGTGTCACGGTGTGCGTGCCATGCGCTGAGAGTGTACTTGTGCTTCAAGCTGGTTTGCCTGCTGCGCTTCCCTGTTCTGTGCCTCCCTCGGCTTCACCTACTCCCCCACTCCTGCAACTGGGCCCTAGTGAAGGGGATATTAGCAGGGGTCACACTCTGATTTCGCTCTGCGGGTGGCCAGCATTGAGAGGCAGCTTGCCAGGACTGTTCCCAGGAAGGCCTCTGGCAAGAAGCGGCACCTGATTTCCACTCCCTCACGCTCTACAGAGGAGTATGAGGAATTTGATGTCACTGCTGGACGTTATTCCCTAGAGGAAGGGGAATTGCTCCAGGTCTCTGACTCCTCTGGGGACCAGCAGGAGGGTTGTGATAGTGACCCTGAATCTGGGGAGAAATCATGGTATCCTGAGGACACTGATAATTTGCTGTCTCACATCTTTGAAATTTTACACATTGCTGCCCCTGTGGCGGCTAAAAGGAAACAGGGTGAGCTGTTTCGTCCTAGTAAACAGCGCCTGGAGTTCCCTGAGCAGGGACATTTCACCACTATGGTGCTTAAAGAATGGGAACGCCCTTACAGGCTGCCTGCTGTGCCCAAGGGTTTGGATAAGAGGTATCCTTTTCCTGCTGATCTTGTTAAGAGGTGGTAATTTCCCCCTGAAGTGGACGCTCCCGTGCTAAGGCTTGTCCAATAGTTCGGCCATGCCTTCACCTGACACTACCACTCTGAGGGACAGTGAGGACCAGCGCATGGATCAGTTGGCCTGCCATGCCTTTACCTGTGTGGGGGCTGGATTGTGCCCGGCCTGTGCAGCTGCCATTACAGCTATTGCCCTTAAGAAACTGCTCAAGCGTCTCCTTGATGGCGCTATGGATCGTAGTGGGGGGAGGAGTATAGGACTCTCTTGGTTTGCTCTGATTTTGTGGCCTTTATCCTTACTGCTATGGATGATGCTGTGCGGCTCTTTAAATGTTTTTACAGAAACATTTAAAGAGAAACTTTCTAGTTAGCACGAGGGTGCAGCAGTATCACTCTGGTATCTCCCATCAGTATACACAACGGACATGAATTCATGAAAGGGAGCTGCCAGTTATTCAACTTTCAGTAGACTCTCCTTGTCTGGTTATCTGCCACTGGCCAATCAGAATGGATAATTTTCTGTCAGAAATATGAGGAAATATGTGTAACTGAGAAATATGAAAGGACTATTATCACTGCTGACATCAGTGCTCAGTAAACAGCCACTGTGCGGCTGCCATTACAGCTATTGCCCTTAAGAAACTGCTCAAGCGTCTCCTTGATGGCGCTACGGATCGTAGCGGGGGGGGAGGAGTATAGGACCCTCTTGGTGTTTGCTCTGATTTTGTGGCCTTTATCCTTACTGCTATGGATAATGCTGTGCAACTGAGCGGTAGGGCCTCAGCTCTCTTGGTGGCTATGCGCCGCTCTGTTTGGTTACGTCAGTGTGCAGCTGACGCCACTGCTAAGAAAGCTCTCACTGGACTCCCCTTCGCGGGGCTGCGGCTATTTGGGGAGCATCTTGATGTTCTAGCCAAGGATGGCAGGCCTCCTCAGAGTAGAAGGCAGTCTCGGCCCTTTCGGGGGTCCTCCGTCCCCCTCCCTTCCTTTCGTGCTCCCAGAGGAGGCTGTGGCTTCCTCCTCTCTAGTGGCCGCAGAGATTCTTGGGGCCGTGGCAGATCCCGTGGTCGTCCCGGTCTCTCCTGGAGTTCGAAGCCCAAACCCTCTCCCAAGCCTCCTCGGCATGAAGGGGCGCCCTCAGCCATCCGGGTGGGGGGGCGGCTTCGACTCTTTGCTCACGTCTGGAGGCTTCACGTCTCAGACCAGTGGATTCAGGAAGTAGTGTCCTCCGGTTACAAGATAGAGTTTGCAGCCTGGCCGCCCCCAAGATTCATCAGATCCAGGATGTCTTTAAACCCCCTGTCTGCTCAAGGGTTATTCGGGCTATTCAGATCCGCTCAGACAACCAGACGGCGGTTGCCTACTTCAATCATCAGGGAGGGACTCGAAGCAAGCGAGCCTTCAAGGAAGTGTCCCTGATTCTGTCTTGGGGGGGGGACAGCATGTTCTCTGCATCTCAGCGGTCTACATTCCAGGAGTGGAGAACCAGGTGGCGGACTCCCTGAGCAGGAGGTTGTCTCGTCTGGGGGAATGGTCCCTCAACAACCGGGTGTTTCTCTCCCTGTGTCACCGCTGGGGTCTGCCGGACGTGGACTTGTTTGTGTCCCGTCACAATCACAAATTACCCAGATTTGTCTCTCTATCTCAGGATCCTCTGGCCTTCGCCACGGATGCCCTGGCAATACCTTGGACGGAGTTTTGGCTTCTCTATGTGTTCCCTTCGTTTCCTCTCCAGGGCAGGGTCATGCGCAAGATAGCCCAGGAGCGGGTACCAGCCATCCTGGTGGCCCCTTGTTGGCCAAGAAGAGTTTGGTTCGCAGACGTCGTGCAGTTGGCAGTAGACCGGTATGTCTTGCCCAAGGATCCAGATCTTCTCACTAAGGGGTGGCTACGCCATCCCAATTTACAAACCCTGGCTTTAACGGCTTGGCTGCTGAAACCTCCATCTTGATGGAAAAGGGGTTGCCTGCTTTTGTTGTTGATGCCATGATTAGGGCTAGGAATAAGTCTTCGTCCTTTATCTATTACAGGGTCTGGCATGCTTACATTGCCTGGTGTGAGTCTAAGTCTCTTCCCTGTCGGGTTTTTTCTATTCCCAGGATTCTGGAATTCTTGCAACATGGTTTGGATATAGGCCTTCAACTTAGTACCCTAAAAGGCCATGTTTCTGCTCTGGTAATTTTTTTCCAAAGATCCTTTGCCAATCACCGGTTGGTTAAAACCTTTTTCCAGAGTGTTTCTCATGTGCGTCCACCCCGTAAGCCTTTGCTACTAATCTGGGATTTGACTCTGGTGTTGTCTGCTCTGCAGGGTCTTCCCTTTGAACCTATCCGTGGGGCTGCTTTGCGCATTCTGACTCTTAAGGTAGCCTTTCTGGTGGCTATCACTTCTGTAAGGCGAGTTTCTGAGCTGGCGGCGCTTTCCATCAAACCTCCTTATTTCCAGCGGCATCAGGATAAGGTGGTGTTCCGGCTTAAGCCGGATTTCTTGCCTAAGGTGGTGTCTGCCTTTCATCTCAATCAGGACATTGTTTTGCCTTCATTGTGTCCTAATCCTGCTAATTCCAAGGAGCGGACACTGCATTCTCTGGATGTGGTCAGGGCTCTTTCAGGAAGTTTCAGGAAGTCTGATGCTCTTTTTGTTCTCACTTCTGGACCTAGGAAGGGTTTGCCTCCGGCTAAGTCTACTATCAGCAAGTGGATCCGTCAGGCGGTGATTCAAGCCTATTCTGCTAAGGGAAAGGAACCTCCCTTTAGGGTGACTGCTCATTCCACTCGTGCTATTGGTGCCTCTTGGGCTTTTTAGCACCAAGCTTCTGTTGAACAAGTTTGCAAGGCCACTACTTGGTCTTCTGATCATATTTTTTTCAAAGTTTTACA
This sequence comes from Gastrophryne carolinensis, assembly GCA_027917425.1. Lineage (NCBI taxonomy): Eukaryota > Metazoa > Chordata > Amphibia > Anura > Microhylidae > Gastrophryne > Gastrophryne carolinensis. The sequence continues at coordinate 30,287,886 of CM051237.1, read as the reverse complement.
AGGTTGATGTTAAGGCCTCAGCGGATGCTGCTTTTGGCCGCAAGGTGCTTCAGGCGGTAGTGACTTGAACTACTGGCCGTTACTCTTTGGGGATCCCACCCTACTTTTGGACACTGCTTTTGGATGTCCCAACTGTTATGAAAACCGAAGCGGGCTGTGCCATGCAATAAAGAAAACAGCAATTCTGTGAGTACTCACCTGTAGAATTGTTTTTGTTCTTGCATGGCACGGCCCGCTTCGCCCCACCCTTGTTATCATTATTCTTGGTTGCCTCTTTATGGTGATTGTTCCAAGTTAATTGGGGTTTTTTACCCTTTTTTAAATTGTTTATCTTTATTCTCTCCCGGCTTCTTGTCTTACTGCTTGCCTACGCTGGGAACTCTATGGTTAATCCCGTTTTTATAGGGGGCTGGGAGATGCCACGGCTTTCTGCAGTACCACTGCGCCACCATGAGGCGGAATAACCCAACTGTTATGAATACCGAAGAGGGCCATGCCATGCAAGAACAAAAACAATTCTACAGGTGAGTACTCACAGAATTGCTTTATTTTATACTAAAGTAAAAACATAGCACACGTCATCTGCTGACAATCATCAAATAAGGACAAAATCTAATTACTGGCTCAATGATTGGTCATCACAGCTACAGATAATATTCTTAGGAATGTTAGTGACACCTGGGGGCCGGACATAATAAGGTGTTGTCCAGCTCCCCAGCGCCATCTTGTCCACAGTAATGTGTAAATAGCAGAGCGCTTCGTTAACTTTATTGCTCTAAATTCAGTACAAGCAAAAGGAAAGAATCAGGGCAGAGATAAGTGGCTTTCGGAGGGTTTATTTCACCTTTATTAGCCACTGAAGCATACAATGCAAAAATAGGAATCTGAAATTAAGTGGTGTAAATGGAGGGAGGGAATGTTCACATATATATTCATTTTATTGATTTTGACCCCCATCCATCACACTCTGTTTGCGACAATTAGGAGCATAAGTGGGCACAACTCCAGCAGTGGCACGCTCCCGCCCACAGCATATCTTAATGGCAGGAGGGTGGGGGCATGCAAACAGCTCAAAGATGTTGGGGATGCTCTCGCTTCAAATTGTTTTCAGCCCCAAGAGAGCCGCGGGGGTTTGCACAGCGGGGCATCCTGATTTGAGATGCCCCAGGTGAAGGCCAGTGACCGGCCCTGGACCTTTTAGATTCCAGGGCCAGCCACTGGTTTTCCAACTGTGTGAAACCCCCTAAGGCACCCATTAACATCTTTATCCGCTCCTACAGCGCGTGCCCAGGCTCCCGTCCAATCATAGTTGATTGCCCTTTGCATTCCCGGTGGCGTGTGCATGCTCCTGCCCCAGCCATCCAGATAGGCTAGGGTGTGTGAGTGCACACCGCTGGGGATACGAGGGATGTGTCAGCACGCACCCCACGTTGAAAACAATCACAGCCATTAGCCCTAAGGCAAATGGCTTTTTATAAGATGAGATCCCATACATGCGTCCATTGGACTAAGGAGAGGTGAGTTTTACTGGGCAAACTGGGGGGATTCACACATCAGGGCATCAAAATTATGGGATGCTCCAGGGGCATGGAACAAAACCTTGGAATGTCAAATTCCTGGAATTTCTTCCACTTTAAGCTCACACTATTGCCTCTTTCCCTTGTGCCATGCAATGTAACAAGCAGGATGCGTCATGAGTTTACACTGTAACAAGCAAGCCAGGTGCCTGCTGTTACACTGTAACAAAATCAGCACCGTGTTGTGATACATTGTATAGCAGCCACAAGTCTGGATCCCCTGTAGTAACACATATGAGATATAAACAGACCAACGTACATACTGTAGATACAAATGCAACTGCCCTCAACAGCCCCCTCTACACCAACCATGGCAAACAAGTACCTGCACGTTCCCAGCTATTAAAACAGTATGTAAAATGGTGGCCACCCCTCCTGCACTTACCTCACACCCACTGCCCCTCTGCTCTTACCTCACACGCACTGCCCCTCTGCTCTTACCTCACACGCACTGCCCCTCTGCTCTTACCTCACACGCACTGCCCCTCTGCTCTTACCTCACACGCACTGCCCCTCTGCTCTTACCTCACACGCACTGCCCCTCTGCTCTTACCTCACACGCACTGCCCCTCTGCTCTTACCTCACACGCACTGCCCCTCTGCTCTTACCTCACACGCACTGCCCCTCTGCTCTTACCTCACACGCACTGCCCCTCTGCTCTTACCTCACACCCACTGCCCCTCTGCTCTTACCTGACACCCACTGCCCCTCTGCTCTTACCTCACACCCACTGCCTCTCTGCTCTTACCTCACACCCACTGCCCCAATACTCTTACCTCACACCCACTGCCCCTCTGCTCTTACCTCACACGTACTGCCCCTCTGCTCTTACCTCACACCCACTGCCCCTCTGCTCTTACCTCGCACCCACTGTCCCTCTGCTCTTACCTTGCACCCACTGCCCCTCTACACTTACCTCACACGCACTGCCCCTCTGCTCTTACCTCACACGCACTGCCCCTCTGCTCTTACCTCACACCCACTGCCTCTCTGCTCCTACCTCACACCCACTGCCCCAATACTCTTACCTCACACCCACTGCCCCTCTGCTCTTACCTCACACGCACTGCCCCTCTGCTCTTACCTCGCACCCACTGCCCCTCTGCTCTTACCTCGCACCCACTGCCCCTCTGCTCTTACCTCGCACCCACTGCCCCTCTACACCTACCTCACACGCACTGCCCCTCTGCTCTTACCTCGCACCCACTGCCCCTCTGCTCTTACCTCGCACCCACTGCCCCTCTGCTCTTACCTCGCACCCACTGCCCCTCTGCTCTTACCTCGCACCCACTGCCCCTCTGCTCTTACCTCGCACCCACTGTCCCTCTGCTCTTACCTCGCACCCACTGCCCCTCTGCTCTTACCTCGCACCCACTGCCCCTCTGCTCTTACCTCGCATCCACTGCCCCTCTGCTCTTACCTCGCACCCACTGCCCCTCTGCTCTTACCTCGCACCCACTGTCCCTCTGCTCTTATCTCGCACCCACTGCCCCTCTGCTCTTACCTCGCACCCACTGCCCCTCTGCTCTTACCTCGCACCCACTGCCCCTCTACACTTACCTCGCACGCACTGCCCCTCTGCTCTTACCTCGCACCCACTGCCCCTCTGCTCTGACCTCGCACCCACTGCCCCTCTGCTCTTACCTCGCACCCACTGCCCCTCTGCTCTTACCTCGCACCCACTGCCCCTCTGCTCTTACCTCGCACCCACTGCCCCTCTGCTCTTACCTCGCACCCACTGCCCCTCTGCTCTTACCTCGCACCCACTGCCCCTCTGCTCTTACCTCGCACCCACTGCCCCTCTGCTCTTACCTCGCACCCACTGCCCCTCTGCTCCTACCTCGCACCCACTGCCCCTCTGCTCTTACCTCGCACCCACTGCCCCTCTGCTATTACCTCACACCCACTGCCCCTCTGCTCCTACCTCGCACCCACTGCCCCTCTGCTCTTACCTCGCACCCACTGCCCCTCTGCTCCTACCTCACACCCACTGCCCCTCTGCTCTTACCTCACACGCACTGCCCCTCTGCTCCTACCTCGCACCCACTGCCCCTCTATTCTTACCTCACACCCACTGCCCCTCTGCTCTTACCTCCCACCCACTGCCCCTCTGCTCCTACCTCGCACCCACTGCCCCTCTGCTCCTACCTCGCACCCACTGCCCCTCTGCTCCTACCTCGCACCCACTGCCCCTCTGCTATTACCTCGCACCCACTGCCCCTCTGCTCTTACCTCGCACCCACTGCCCCTCTGCTCTTACCTCGCACCCACTGCCCCTCTGCTCCTACCTCGCACCCACTGCCCCTCTGCTCTTACCTCGCACCCACTGCCCCTCTGCACTTACCTCGCACCCACTGCCCCTCTGCTCTTACCTCGCACCCACTGCCCCTCTGCTCTTACCTCGCACCCACTGCCCCTCTGCTCTTACCTCGCACCCACTACCCCTCTGCTCCTACCTCGCACCCACTGCCCCTCTGCTCTTACCTCGCACCCACTGCCCCTCTGCTCTTACCTCGCACCCACTGCCCCTCTGCTCTGACCTCGCACCCACTGCCCCTCTGCTCTTACCTCGCACCCACTGCCCCTCTGCTCTTACCTCGCACCCACTGCCCCTCTGCTCTTACCTCGCACCCACTGCCCCTCTGCTCTTACCTCGCACCCACTGCCCCTCTGCTCTTACCTCGCACCCACTGCCCCTCTGCTCTTACCTCGCACCCACTGCCCCTCTGCTCTTACCTCGCACCCACTGCCCCTCTGCTCTTACCTCGCACCCACTGCCCCTCTGCTCTTACCTCGCACCCACTGCCCCTCTGCTCCTACCTCGCACCCACTGCCCCTCTGCTCTTACCTCGCACCCACTGCCCCTCTGCTATTACCTCACACCCACTGCCCCTCTGCTCCTACCTCGCACCCACTGCCCCTCTGCTCCTACCTCGCACCCACTGCCCCTCTGCTCTTACCTCGCACCCACTGCCCCTCTGCTCCTACCTCACACCCACTGCCCCTCTGCTATTACCTCACACCCACTGCCCCTCTGCTCTTACCTCACACGCACTGCCCCTCTGCTCCTACCTCGCACCCACTGCCCCTCTATTCTTACCTCACACCCACTGCCCCTCTGCTCTTACCTCCCACCCACTGCCCCTCTGCTCCTACCTCGCACCCACTGCCCCTCTGCTCCTACCTCGCACCCACTGCCCCTCTGCTCCTACCTCGCACCCACTGCCCCTCTGCTCCTACCTCGCACCCACTGCCCCTCTGCTATGACCTCGCACCCACTGCCCCTCTGCTATTACCTCGCACCCACTGCCCCTCTGCTCTTACCTCGCACCCACTGCCCCTCTGCTCTTACCTCGCACCCACTGCCCCTCTGCTCTTACCTCGCACCCACTGCCCCTCTGCTCTTACCTCGCACCCACTGCCCCTCTGCTCTTACCTCGCACCCACTGCCCCTCTGCTCTTACCTCGCACCCACTGCCCCTCTGCTCTTACCTCGCACCCACTGCCCCTCTGCTCTTACCTCGCACCCACTGCCCCTCTGCTCTTACCTCGCACCCACTGCCCCTCTGCTCTTACCTCGCACCCACTGCCCCTCTGCTCCTACCTCGCACCCACTGCCCCTCTGCTCTTACCTCGCACCCACTGCCCCTCTGCTCTTACCTCGCACCCACTGCCCCTCTGCTCTTACCTCGCACCCACTGCCCCTCTGCTCCTACCTCGCACCCACTGCCCCTCTGCTCTTACCTCGCACCCACTGCCCCTCTGCTCTTACCTCACACCCACTGCCCCTCTGCTCCTACCTCGCACCCACTGCCCCTCTGCTCTTACCTCGCACCTACTGCCCCTCTGCTCTTACCTCGCACCCACTGCCCCTCTGCTCTTACCTCGCACCCACTGCCCCTCTGCTCCTACCTCGCACCCACTGCCCCTCTGCTCCTACCTCGCACCCACTGCCCCTCTGCTCTTACCTCGCACCCACTGCCCCTCTGCTCTTACCTCGCACCCACTGCCCCTCTGCTCTTACCTCGCACCCACTGCCCCTCTGCTCTTACCTCGCACCCACTGCCCCTCTGCTCCTACCTCACACCCACTGCCCCTCTGCTCTTACCTCGCACCCACTGCCCCTCTGCTCTTACCTCGCACCCACTGCCCCTCTGCTCCTACCTCGCACCCACTGCCCCTCTGCTCTTACCTCGCACCCACTGCCCCTCTGCTCTTACCTCGCACCCACTGCCCCTCTGCTCCTACCTCGCACCCACTGCCCCTCTGCTCTTACCTCGCACCCACTGCCCCTCTGCTCTTACCTCACACCCACTGCCCCCTACACTTACCTCACACTCACTGCCCCTCTGCTCTTACCTCACACCCACTGCCCCTCTGCACTCTACCAATGTCATATAGGTGACATTGATGGATATTTTTGCAGTACCGCATGCAGTATCGGACAGGTGTGAACGAGAGCTAACCTGTTGTTCCTGGGTAATTAAGCACCATGGAACATACATTCCTCCCTACCAATGGCGAAGTGGCTGTTCCGAGACATCTCTGCCGAGCCCCTCACAATGTGCTTCCTTGTCAGTATGTCCCACAACAGTAATGGCCTATATCACTGACGGCTGAGGTTCCTTGGCTTGTGAGTACAGTGAGGCTGGGTCCAGGGGAATATGAGGGAGACTAAGAGAGCAAGGATTGGATGTGGGTAGTAGAAGCAGCAGCCCAACTGGCACCAAAGCAGTGCAGCCCACCGGGAATTCTTCTTGGTCTTCCTATGGCCAGTTCACCCCTGCTTTCTGCCACTCCCCGGCCAGCAAAGAACAGTTCACAGACGCCACCTCCCTACACACACAGCTGGTAAATTGTTGCTCATGGGGATGTTAGTAATTGATGGGGTATGTCTAGCACATTATTACTCCTCTACCACGGGGACATAGGATTTAAGTCAACAAAAGCAGAAATAGCTTGGGTTAAAAAAAACTGATTGAATGCGAAAAACTTAAGTTCAAGTGATTCAACAAAGCTGACTAATGTGACTAAAGTGATAAAGCAGACAAAGGTAATTGTTACTCTATTGTGTTGGGCTACATTTGGCGCTGACCAAAACTGTTTTCTGTCATTAAACTGAAGCAGAAATGTCCGAGATATCAGGGTTTACAGGTTCAGCCAATAACATTATTTTTTTCATCCCGTCCCCCAATCAGCTCAGCAGAGCGGGACAGGATTGCTGGACCCTACCTCCTCCTCCAGATTCATCACAGATTATGTAGCATCACAGATCCAAGGGCCACACCCACTTTTTTCAGAAGAAAAATCATGAGCTGAACCTGCAAACCCCGATATCTCGGTCATTTCTTCTTCAATTTAAAAACAGAAAACAGTTTAGGACAGCGCCAAACGCAGCCTGACACAGTGGTGTAACCATTACCTTTGCCTGCAGTATCACTTTTAATTTGTCCAGTCAAATAGGCTTGAAATGTGGGCAAAAATGTGCATTTCCATGCAAAAAGTTTTGGAAAATTGGCTCAAATTTTCCAGCTGAAAAACAAAAATATCTAAAAAAACTTCTCTGGTGCCGAGAAGCCCTCATCCCAAATGGTGCTTTTGTTTTCTACATTTCACACAGCTTCAGAATGGTCAGGTGACTCAACCCGTGTCATATATCATTGTTAATTTGTGACAGCTATTCTAATGCAACTAGTCACTTTCTTATGAAGGATCACACTCATCATGGTAATGTTAGATATGTATTTAGTAATAGAATAAGGCAACTGGACTTGGTGTTTTGTTTTGCTTTACCTGTTTTGTTCTTCATCCCACTTATTAAGAAAGGCTGTTGGGGGACTTGTGAAACATGTAAAAAATGTATATATATACTTATTTATTTTGTAACTATGTCAAATGCAATGAAAAAAGGATCATGGCCTTTCCTCCAGATTACCAGACTGGTGCACCAGGCATAGTAAGCCCAGGGTTTAAAATAGTTTGTAATAGATCAATGAAAATGGACACGCTGTTTTCTTTTTCTGCACATGTTTTGTTATTCATCCCGCAGGATGTACCATATTGTTTCACCATATAAGACGCACCTAGCCATAGGACGCACCTAGGATTTGAAGGAGGGAAATAGGCAGCATGACACAAAATAGTAAATTTCAGTTGTACTCTTTTTCACTTTAGACAATTTTAGACTCTTTTTTTCACTTAATGAGAGAAGACAAGTGAAAAAACGAGTAGAGAGAATAAAGCCCGGGGGGGGGGGGGGGGGGCTGCGGCAGGGCTTTGCTGAATCACTAGAATTTAAAAAAAGCTATTTTTTTTTCTCAATAAACAGATTCATCACTTGTTACAGACTTTGTGAAAGTGACGCCGTAGAACCTGATCTCACAATCAGCACGTCTTCTCAGTCTATTCCACTGAACGCGACATCATTCACCTTTACCTCCTCCTGCCCCGCAGCTCTGACACCAGAAGAACCGGTCCTGCCACCGTGATCAGCGCACCTTTACCTGCACGCACCTGCCTCAAAGTTTTACCGCCATGTGACATCACATCTGCTATTTTTTCTGGCAGAATATAAATGTGAAGTAACTAGTGTAAGGTGAGCAGGCTGTCATTGGTGGGTTTGGTCATCCTCCCTCTAGGCTCCGCCCATTCTAGTCAGCGCAGCCCATTGTCTTTCAGGTAAGTGGGCTGAATGTGTGTTTAAATTTACTGAAATTGGCTTGCCCCCCTCCCCCCACGTGTATGGTGATGCCCATGGACGGCTAAGGACCCTCACATGCATTCTAGTCTCAGCTATTGTTGTGTATGGGGGCATGCTGGGAGTTGTAGTTCCTCAGCAGTCCAGGACCCTCACAGGCATTCTAGTCTTAGCACTTGTTGTGTATGGGGGCATGCTGGGAGTTGCAGTTCCTCAGCAGCACAGTATCCCCACAGACATTCAAGTGTCAGCACTTGTGTGTGTGTATGGGGCTTGCTGGGAGTTGTAGTTCCTCAGCAGTCCAGGACTCTCAAAAGCATTCTAGTCCCAGCACTTGTGCCTGGGGGGCTTGCTGGGAGTTGAAGTTCCTCAACAGCCTCAAACACTTACAGGCATTTTAGTCTCAGCACTTGTGTATATATGAGCATGCTGGGAGTTGTAGTTCCTCAGCAGCACAAGATCCTCACAGACATTCTAGTCTCAGCACTTGTGTGTGGGGGAATGCTGGGAGTTGTAGTTCCTCAGCAGCACAGGATCCTCACAGGCATTCAAGTCTCAGCACCTGTGTTTGGGGAATGCTGGGAGTTGTAGTTCCTCAGCAGCACAGGACCCTCACAGACATTCAAGTCTCAGCACTTGTGTTTGGGGACCATGCTGGAAGGTGTAGTTCCTCAGCAGCACAGGACCCTCACAGACATTCAAGTCTCAGCACTTGTGTGTGTGTGGGGGGGGGGGGCTTGCTGGGAGTTGTAGTTCCTCAGCAGCACAGGACCCTCACAGGCATTCCAGTCTTAGCACTTGTGTATGGGGGCATGCTGGGAGCTGTAGTTCCTCAGCAGCACAGGGCCCACACAGGCATTCTAGTCTCAGCACGTGTTTATGTGGGGGGCATGCTGGGCATTGTAATTCCTCAGCAGTCTTCTGCGGCCCATGCAGGTCAGGGAGCTGTAACCCCTCTGTACAGGGGTCTTATAGGGAAGATAAATATATAAAGCTGCTGTGTGCCATCACCCCAGCACCCCCTCTGGTGAGCCCAAATTGAGGGCTAAAGTAATAAAACATCACTTACCTGTACGGCAACGTGCTCTCAATCCCCTGCGGATAGCTCAGCTCGGTGCAGCTCCACATCTGACCATGAAGCAGCTTCTGCCACTGCTGACTGACTGCTTAGCCGGCCAATAAGTGCAGCAGCAATGCATTACACAGTGATTGGCTGACCTTTACTCAATCATTATTCTGACTCACCAGGTGGCAGTAATGTGGATCCTGTCCTGACAGCTTCACCTTGTCTGTGTGTGTCTGTGTCGGATGTGCTCTTACTCCATAAGTCTTGGCAGATAGCTTACTCGGCTGGTCATGGACATACGTAGATACGTTTTAGAAGCTTTATTGGGGGGAAAACGTGTGCAGATGGGTGATAAATTGGTTTAATGATCGGAAGCAGAGGGTGGTTATAAATGGTACACACTCAGATTGGGTCACCGCTACTAGCGGAGTACCACAAGCGTCATTTCTGGGACCAATTCTCTTGAATATAGATATTAATGACATTGGGTATGGATTAAACAGTAAAGTCTTAATATTTGCAGATGATACTAAGCTGTTTAAAGCAAACAGATTTAGATAAATTGGAAGCATGGGCAGTTAAATGGCAAAAGAAGTTTAACACAGATAAATGTACGGTTATGCACATGGGAAGGAGAAATCTGTGTCATGATTACACACTAAATAAAGAAACACTTGGTAAAACAACGATGGAAAAGGACCTAGGGGTTAACAATAAGCTCAACTGCAGTAATCAATGCCAGACAGCAGCTGCCAAAGCAAATAGGATCATGGAGCGCATCAAGAGGGGCATTGGTGCCCATAACCAGAGCATCATTTTACCCCTGTACAAGTCACTGGTCAGACCCAATATGGAGTACTGTGTACAGTTCTGGGCTCCTGTGCTTAAAAAGGACATATCAGAACTGGAGTTCATTGAAAGAAGAGCAACAAAGTTAATAAAAGAAGTGCGGGGACTAGAGTACCCTGAAAGATTGTGAAAGTCAGGTTTATTTAGTTTAGAAAAAAGACGCCTGAGGAGTGATCTAATAACTATGTATAAATATATTCGAGGTCAATACAAAGATCTGTCCCACAATCTATTTATACCCCGGAATGTAACCATAACCCGAGGGCATCCACTAAGGTTAGAGGAAAGATGCTTTCTACACCTACATAGGAGAGGATTCTTCTCTGTAAGAGCAGTGACACTATGGAACTTGCTGCCAGAAGAGGATGGATAAAGTAAAAACGTTCAAAAGTGGCCTGGATGCCTTCCTGGCATGTAATAACATTTACAGCTATGGCTACTAGACCACTGGAAGGAGATAAACAGGCTGAACTGGATAGACTAAAGTCTTTATTCAGCCGCTCATACTATGTTACTATGATACTACAGAATCTTGCAATAAACTCTTCTTACAGCAGGAAACTTGAAATGTACATTCAATACAGCAGCAGGTAAAAAGACTGAAGACTGCTGAAAATGGCTGAGGGAGAGAGCAAGAAGGGAGGAGCTGCTTACATCAGAGCTAGACTACAGAGGCCAGGACGGGACAGAAGGCAGTAAAAGCTCATTGCTCAGTCTATGTAAACAATATAACAGACATTTACCCTGGGTAAATAAAACACAGGCAGTTGGACATGATAATCCTGTTACGGGGGGGGGGGAGGGGGATTTGTCCTGACGGGAATGTCCGCTTGCCTGGTGCTCACTGGAGAAAGGAGGATGGGCCTGCATGCCACAGAGCTTGGTAAGTTTTATCCAATCGGAGCAGTACAGAGCAGCTGCGGGGACCAAACGATGAGTATTTTTTTTTCTTTTTATATTTTTTTTCCTGACAGAGCCTTTATTTTAGTATTGTTACCCCTCCCCCCCCCCCCCCCCCATTTTTTCCTGTCTTCTGCTTCCTCACCGCTTTCAGTGCTCAGCCTGTGTAAAAATGCTTTGCTTACATTGAAGCAGACCTACTGTAAAAGAAACTTTAGGCCCCCTTACACACCCACTTCAAGCACATACTGCTTGAGGATGGCCTGTCAGTTAAATAATTTTAGGAAGCCCTAAATCAGGCAAAATTACTCACCCTGTGTATGCTTTGGCACTGCTTCCACGTCCTAATTCAGTGCCAGTGGGTGATGAGGTTCTGCCAGGTCTCAGGCTTCCCTTGGAAACCACTATTGGCCACTGACAGACATGTGACTGCACCACCTGTGGCTGCCACGTGGATAGGATACAGAAGGGTATTTTGCCAGGTTTCAGGCATCCTAGAAACGCTGGGGCGTGCAGTTTTTTTGGGGTGTCCTGGGGGACATTGGTTACAGTGTTTTTTTTTTACCATAGGTCTGCTTTAAAGTGAACCAAAACCTAGCATTCTGACTATCCTGGGTGTTGGTCCTTTTCCAAGATCGGGGTGCCCCGCTGTGTGAAACCCCTGAGATCGCCAAGCGCAACTCACCTCTTCCCGGTCCTACGGCTCATGTGGAACTGTTTTTCCAATCAGCGTGCTCGGAGCCACTGACGTTGTAAAAGGAGAATTATGAAATACGATGAATATTAATTATCAGCATTTCATAATCATAACCGAAAATATGATTATCGCCTATAATAATCAATCTCCGTCTATATCCTATTGTATCCCTTGGCATCTATACACACACTTTGTCCTGTAATATATGTCACATATACACAGATGTAGGTAAAATCACAACAGATTTATTAGATAAAACCTTAACCCAATAATATAGTATACAAAATGAATATACAAACAAAACCAACCCCTAATAACTAGAAAACTATACAACTAGTTATTAAAACATTAATAAACACATACATTTACCACCCCACACCCACCTACTACACTAAGGCCTTTATTTAACAAGGTAACAACGGTTTAACAACGGTAATGACGGTCACCGACACGAGAACGCCGGCTCCCCACCACAATCACACATTTATCAAGCCAATCCTGCTTAGCGACTGAGATAGCGCCAGATAGCGACTCATTCATCATTATTCCAGCCTCACCCCACAGGGCCAGCGAGCGACCTTGAACAGCGCCAGGTATGACCTCTCGCAACCTGGCACTCTCCAATGCATTTCAATGGAACAATCTTTAAATATTAATAAATAATTGTTAATAATTTTTTTTTTTTTTTTTATGTGAAAATTTCTGTTAACACTTCTGCCATGTTAGATATTTTTTTTAAGGTAAAAAAGAATAAAAAAAAAATTTGTGCAGAATTGATATTACAGGTCTGATATTAATGTATTCATATTACAAAATGTTTTTATAAACTTGTTTTTTTTGGCTTCCAAAAATATGGTTGTTTGGGGGTTAAAAAACTACTTTTAACCCATCGCCGCCAGCGCTCTGAGGTTTAAACATGCATTTCACAGCGCGAGAATTTTTGGAGCGTGATTTGTTAATGAATATGGTGGGAGCCGGTTGCTATGGCCATTCACTATCATGCGCTCCCATACAGCGCGGAACCTGTCAAATAGCGATTCATCAACTTGTATTCAACATTACTGCACACCGACTGAGTCGCTATCAACAACCGAACAACGGCCAAGCACAGCGACTACTAGCTGTGAAAAGCTGCACAAGGTCCCACATCCCCCTGCAGCCGGCCCAGTGTCAGAACCAGCTAGTGGTGTCTCAGGGTCCCCAGTGTCACCATAGCAACCAGTGCTGTGCCATCACCAGGGAGGCCTCAGCTCCACCATCCTCACTGACACTGCCAGGAAAATGGCGGGAAAATGCATCTGACAGACAGACACTAGATTAATAAGCAGCGAGTTTATTGCTTAGCAGTTACATGAAACTCTGCATCATAAAACTATTCAGAATATTCCAGCCCAACCCCAACATCGCCTCATCCTATTGGCTGAATCCTCCCCCTCCCTGTGATGTCATCACACTCTGGACAAATCTGATATCTTTATACATCCTGTCCCTACATATAATGCAGCATGGAGGGGCTCAGTGAAGGTGGTGGTGAAGGTGTGTAAGTGTCGGATCGGGTCACACAGATCATAAAAGGAGATGAGCCCGGCCTCATAATCCAGCTCTACCCTGACTCTGTTACTGGAGATACGGCCACCTACATCTGTCCATTCACTGTCATGTCTCACTGTATACTGATTATGATCCCTGTCCAACCCCCAGGACTTGTTATTATTTCCAATCCCTGGCTGACCTCCTCTCCTGTCCATACTGGGGTAACACATCCCGACTCTCCAGCTACCTGACCTCCCGACATCCACTTCCCAGTAATGTCGCCCTGAGGAGAAACTCCGGCTGCTTAACACCTGAGGATACAGTTGAAACCTCTTTGGTGTTTCTGGGCGATTCTGCTTTATATGTGACCGGGATACAGTTTTCCTGTCATCTGATATATGGAGATTATTATGAGCTGTGTTTACATCCAGTAATATGTCTGCAGGCGCTATATAGACCCCTCCAGTTACCCCTCTTATTATATCAGATAAACCTGTGTGGAGTGTGTGTGATATTCCCGCCACATCCAGCCCCCCTCCATCATGGAGCTGCTCATCATGTCTCTGTCTGTCCACATTACCCAGTTTCCCACACAGGTCACCGGTGTCTGATTGCTGTAAGACAGTCAGTGGGTCAGTCATGTGACACAGCTCCTCCATGTCACCCATCTTCCTGGATAGCTCCGCCTTCTTTATTTCCAGCTGCTGGATCCAATCAGAGAGAGCCCTGCACTCCGCCTGCCTGGAGATGTCACTCAGGACTCTCTTCTCCAGGTCTTCCAGCCGTCTCCTGAGGTCTCTAAACATGGCCGTGACTCTCGCTGTCTCTCCGGCTGCTTCTTCTTGTACTTCTCTCCGGCGTTCCTGCAGACTCTGCGCTCTTTTCTCAGTCTCCTGTCTCTCTGTCATCAGTTTCTGCAGAGCGTCTCTCAGTCTCTCCTTCTTCTTCCTAGAGGCCGCGTCAATTGAGTCAATTTGATGCCCTTTGTGTTGTCCAATCAAACAGCAAGATGCACAGATACATTTGGCATCTTGCGTGCAGTAATATTTTAGAATTTCCTTATGGACAGAGCATTTCCTGTTCTCCAGGGAAGTGGTGGGGTCCAGTAAGACGTGTTCTGGGGACTTGCTGTGGACTCTCAGGTGATCCTCACACAGAGAAGCTTCACACAGCAGACAGGATTTAACAGCGGGTACAGAAGCATGAAGACAGTGAGTACAGCAAATGGTGGTCTCCTCCTGATCTGGGGGAGTAGTCAGGAGATTCTCCGTTATGTTATGCAGCACTATGTTCCTCTGCAGTGCTGGACGACTCCTAGAACTTTTTCTACATATTGGACAGGAATAACGTCCACACCCCTCCTGTGTATCCAGCACACGATCAATACATGCCCGGCAGAAGTTGTGTCCACAATTCAGGGTTACAGGATCGGTATAAACGTTCAGACAGACGGAACATTCCAGCTCCTTCCTCAGATCAGCAGACGCCATCGCAGCCAGCAGCAGAGTGAGAGGAAACAGGAAGAATGCGGTGTGATCTCCTCATATTTCTACACAGGGTGAGGCGGGGGTGTGACGCATATTGTGTGTACAGAATCTTACCTGAGGCAATAATGTGTTGTAACTGTGTAAGCAGAAGAAAGGAAAGAAATAAAGCAGTATGGCCGAGTATAATAAATATAAGCTTTTAAAGCGGGCCTTCACCCTGAAAAAGAGCATTTCTTATATGTTTCCCACACCCTGTACATACAGATGGCTCACATTAATCCGGACCTTCACCCTGAATAAGATTTTTCATTCTAGGGTTGCTCAGTATGAGCTTCCCAAATTGTGCGACCCTTATACCCCCTATCTAGTCAACTTTCCATGTGGGTACATAGTCGAGACATATATAACATTCTTTTAAATAGATTTATGGGTTAGGTAACCCATTTTCAAGATTAGTCTCTGATTATAACCACACTATGGTCTATTTAAAAATTATTGAGCTTTTATTCACATTTTACATATAAAAATACAAAAATACGTTCATGAGACTACACAAATTCATACATCAAGTTATACAAGTATTCTTGGCACTAAATTTACTTCTAGTAAGTATTTGTTCACCGTTGCTAAAGAAATACCTCACAGGTGGGCAGACATGTTTCGCCTTGTTGAATAGGCTTTATCAATGCCCCTTCACCTGGGTAGAAACATAGTACAGTGTGTAAGGCCAGATATGTTTGCATGTACAACTCACTTGCAAGTCTCAACAATTTTATACATTTACACATTGTTGTATATATCATTTTTTGCACCTTATTGGGTGAGCCGTATGCATATGTTCACATATATCTAATTTGTGCTATGTTAAACAAACCATCCATAAATAGACAATAATATACCTTATTTAGAGTTTCCTTTAGCTCCTGTTGTCTTTTTTATCCAACTCATGGTTATTCCTGGGAAAGGTCTGATCACCCTCTTTCATCATTGCGGCCATGCAAGAGACCATATGGTTTTTGCCTATGTATTGTACTGTTCCTTTAAGAAGGCTTTAACAGCTTTTCCTAGGTAGAATTTAAGGCTTGTCATTAGTTTTTATTGCTTTTTGTTTCTTTCTAAGCCTCTGTCTTATATTGGCCTTACCTCTAATGGTTTATGCCTGTCCCATGAGGATATGCATATATGGTGTATTTTTTATGGTTATCCCTGTCCCACCACGTCACCGCAGGCCTCCACCCGCCGCTGGGTTATCCACCTGTCCTCTTTAAAGGAAAGGAGAGGTTGTATAGTCTCTTACTGGTAACTTTTCTGCCTCCTAATGAGGTGTTGTATATGCTTCGTTCTTATAATAGTATCTCAAAACTCTTACCTTGTGCTTGCAGCTGGGGCGTGGGGGAATGAAAATTCTCCCTTTCTGTACTGTTGTTAGGCGGCTTGCTCGCCCGCCATCCATACCTGCCTACCCTCCCCCGGTAATGGTCCTTTATGCGCCCAGCTCCGGGCGCGCCCCACACCACCTCCGGTTAGAAAACCGGATGTGATGTAATGCGCTCCAGCAGCTGGTGCGCAAATCGTGCCTCTCCGGCGGAAACGCAGCGCATCACCGGCCAGTTTACAAGGAGTGCCGTGAGGCTCCATTTTGTTGGAGACCTCACTATGCGCATCCGTCCGTGCTCGCTCCAAGCTCTCTCATTTGGAGACATTTTGAATAAGATGTTAGTTCATATTCTTATGCTCCGTTTCTATATCCCTATCTCTGTTTAACATTATATTATATAGTGTGGGAATTCCACCTAGCCTTTCCAGCATGTGGGCACCTTGCATGTCATATGTTCTGGTGGTAGCCGGTTCTTAAAGGCGTATTATACAATTCTCTTATTGTGGAATGCTTTCTATGCGTCTTAATATATCTTATTACTGGGTCAGAGCACTAGATGTAAACTGGAACTGCTTCAAGGAGAGTAATTTAATGTCAGAGATCCTATCATCTCTTATCATACTGTTTATTTGTATATTTATGATTTTTTGGTAGTATGGGCCCTAAGATGCGCGGTGGGTTCAATCTGCCATCAATTATTCAATGAAGTTCTAAATGCTGGGTGTCTGGTCAGACCGTTCTCAGTTTACAGCCATGTATATATGCATTAATTTTGTAATATTGTTATACCATGTTTTGGACTTGTTAACATATTAACATACAGAGGTTAGTTATCATATTGATGCATCATATAATGAATTCTTCATTGTTCTTGTCCCCTTTTCCCCCTCTCCCCCTCCCCCTCCCCTTTGGAACATCCCAAATGTTTCACTATCCCCTTCTGATACTGATTACTACTATAAGAATGGGGCAAAACTCATTGTATCATTCAATCCTGGACACCTTGTTGCCCCCAATCTATATATCCATTTTGTCTCTAACTGTAATGTTGTTTTCTCTATATTCCCGCCACGTTGGGATGCGTGTATCCGGTCTAGACCGAAAACTTTTAGGGAACTCGGGTCATTATTGTGGTGTAGGGCGAAATGGCGAACCACTGGTAGTTTCTGGTTACCACTTTTGATGTTGTATTGATGTTCATAGATCTGCCTTTTTAATCGGCGGTTTGTTTTTCCTACATAGTAACACCCGCACCCACATGTTAATAAATAGACTACATTGGTTGTTTGACAATTCACGAAATGCCTAGCTTTAAATTCCCCTTTATTTGTGACTACTACTGAAAGAGCCTAATTCGTAGACCCTTGGGGACTATTCCACAGTCTAGGTAATCTTGAAAGTAATGTATGTCCCACCATAATTTGGATTTTTTTGTCAAGAGTTTGTGCAATTTATTAAAGGTAAAATGGGTCAATTCTTGTTGTTCTATTAATTCTTTATTATCTATCTTACATTGTGTGAGTTTTGTGATCATCTTATCCCAATCTTTATTGCCTAATTGGGTCATTTGTTAAGGAAATGAAAAAAGGGGGAAGGGGACTTTGATGCCTTAGTACAGTTGTTTATTCCTTTTGGGAAAGATACCTCTACCAATATATCCAGGGGGATGTGAGAACGAAATGTGCGGTTGTTTATTTCTTTTGAGAAAGGTACCTCAGCCAATATATCCAGGGAGATATGAGAAGGGTATAAGCAAACAGGAGAAGGAGGAGAGGATATACATACTAGGAAAATTAGTCCATTCAGCAAGGGGGGGGGGGGAAATGTGGGGAAGGAAAGGGAGAAGGAAAGAGAAAAGAAAAGGAAAAAGAGAAAAGAAAAGAGGAAACAGGGGAGGGGGGGGGGGTTTAGCGCACCAAGGCTATTAAATCCTTTGCCTAATTGCGTGAATATTTTTCATTTTAGGGTTGCTCAGTATGAGCTTCCCAAATTGTGCGACCCTTATACCCCCTATCTAGTCAACTTTCCATGTGGGTACATAATCGAGACATATATAACATTCTTTTTAAATACGGGATCTGCTAAATAGTATCCCGTACGGGGAATATTTGCGTGCGCGGCGCAATTGCAGCACGATGGAATCCTTCCATGAAGAAGCTAGGGTAATATGTGACAGGCTGGCTGATAGGGGATATAAACAATCTACCCTGAAGGCAGCATATAAAAAAGCACTAAAATCAGAGAGACAGACACTATTGTATAAACCAAAAAAATCTAAAAGCCAACAGGGCCCTGCCCTAATCTTAACGTACACTCCATCACATGGGAAAATACGTCAGATATTGGAAAGGCATTGGAAAATCTTACTGAACGATCCATATCTAAGAACATTTTTACCAAAAAAACCGAAGATCATTTTCAGACGATCTCAGAACATTAGAGACCGTCTGGTCCACAGTCATTACAATACCAATCTGAAAAAAGATTGTTGTAAACTAAAAGGCACATATCAATGCGGAGGATGCAGCACATGTCGCTACATCCAAGCCGGTCCATCAGTAGTAGTCACAAATAAAGGGGAATTTAAAGCTAGGCATTTCGTGAATTGTCAAACAACCAATGTAGTCTATTTATTAACATGTGGGTGCGGGTGTTACTATGTAGGAAAAACAAACCGCCGATTAAAAAGGCGGATCTATGAACATCAATACAACATCAAAAGTGGTAACCAGAAACTACCAGTGGTTCGCCATTTCGCCCTACACCACAATAATGACCCGAGTTCCCTAAAAGTTTTCAGTCTAGACCGGATACACGCATCCCAACGTGGCGGGAATATAGAGAAAACAACATTACAGTTAGAGACAAAATGGATATATAGATTGGGGGCAACAAGGTGTCCAGGATTGAATGATACAATGAGTTTTGCCCCATTCTTATAGTAGTAATCAGTATCAGAAGGGGATAGTGAAACATTTGGGATGTTCCAAAGGGGAGGGGGAGGGGGAGAGGGGGAAAAGGGGACAAGAACAATGAAGAATTCATTATATGATGCATCAATATGATAACTAACCTCTGTATGTTAATATGTTAACAAGTCCAAAACATGGTATAACAATATTACAAAATTAATGCATATATACATGGCTGTAAACTGAGAACGGTCTGACCAGACACCCAGCATTTAGAACTTCATTGAATAATTGATGGCAGATTGAACCCACCGCGCATCTTAGGGCCCATACTACCAAAAAATCATAAATATACAAATAAACAGTATGATAAGAGATGATAGGATCTCTGACATTAAATTACTCTCCTTGAAGCAGTTCCAGTTTACATCTAGTGCTCTGACCCAGTAATAAGATATATTAAGACGCATAGAAAGCATTCCACAATAAGAGAATTGTATAATACGCCTTTAAGAACCGGCTACCACCAGAACATATGACATGCAAGGTGCCCACATGCTGGAAAGGCTAGGTGGAATTCCCACACTATATAATATAATGTTAAACAGAGATAGGGATATAGAAACGGAGCATAAGAATACGAACTAACATCTTATTCAAAATGTCTCCAAATGAGAGAGTTTGGAGCGAGCACGGACGGATGCGCATAGTGAGGTCTCCAACAAAATGGAGCCTCACGGCACTCCTTGTAAACTGGCCGGTGATGCGCTGCGTTTCCGCCGGAGAGGCACGATTTGCGCACCAGCTGCTGGAGCGCATTACATCACATCCGGTTTTCTAACCGGAGGTGGTGTGGGGCGCGCCCGGAGCTGGGCGCATAAAGGACCATTACCGGGGGAGGGTAGGCAGGTATGGATGGCGGGCGAGCAAGCCGCCTAACAACAGTACAGAAAGGGAGAATTTTCATTCCCCCACGCCCCAGCTGCAAGCACAAGGTAAGAGTTTTGAGATACTATTATAAGAACGAAGCATATACAACACCTCATTAGGAGGCAGAAAAGTTACCAGTAAGAGACTATACAACCTCTCCTTTCCTTTAAAGAGGACAGGTGGATAACCCAGCGGCGGGTGGAGGCCTGCGGTGACGTGGTGGGACAGGGATAACCATAAAAAATACACCATATATGCATATCCTCATGGGACAGGCATAAACCATTAGAGGTAAGGCCAATATAAGACAGAGGCTTAGAAAGAAACAAAAAGCAATAAAAACTAATGACAAGCCTTAAATTCTACCTAGGAAAAGCTGTTAAAGCCTTCTTAAAGGAACAGTACAATACATAGGCAAAAACCATATGGTCTCTTGCATGGCCGCAATGATGAAAGAGGGTGATCAGACCTTTCCCAGGAATAACCATGAGTTGGATAAAAAAGACAACAGAAGCTAAAGGAAACTCTAAATAAGGTATATTATTGTCTATTTATGGATGGTTTGTTTAACATAGCACAAATTAGATATATGTGAACATATGCATACGGCTCACCCAATAAGGTGCAAAAAATGATATATACAACAATGTGTAAATGTATAAAATTGTTGAGACTTGCAAGTGAGTTGTACATGCAAACATATCTGGCCTTACACACTGTACTATGTTTCTACCCAGGTGAAGGGGCATTGATAAAGCCTATTCAACAAGGCGAAACATGTCTGCCCACCTGTGAGGTATTTCTTTAGCAACGGTGAACAAATACTTACTAGAAGTAAATTTAGTGCCAAGAATACTTGTATAACTTGATGTATGAATTTGTGTAGTCTCATGAACGTATTTTTGTATTTTTATATGTAAAATGTGAATAAAAGCTCAATAATTTTTAAATAGACCATAGTGTGGTTATAATCAGAGACTAATCTTGAAAATGGGTTACCTAACCCATAAATCTATTTAAAAAAAACCCTGAATAAGAGCCTATCTTATATGTTTCCCACACCCTGTACATATAGATTGCTCACATAAAAAATCATCCTACCTGCATCTACTGCATGTTATGAGCCTTTAAACATTGAAGATGGCGGCTCATGGAACATCAGGCAGCCTGTAAACATGAAGTGTCTTCTGACTGTGTCGCTCTGCATTCTGGTATTGCTCTTCTTTCCCTGACCCCAGCTCTGCTCTGTCTGTGCAAAGCACAGCTACGACCCCACCCCCTGCAGTTTATTCAGCTCTCCTCAGTATGTGATGCTTCTGAGTCAAGATGGCTGTGTCCGTATCCTAGAGTCCTGAACAGAGTTGCAGCCTGGTGGGGAAGATAACAATAAGTGACTAAAAACTTGAAATATATTGATTTTAGATGCTGAGGAATAGTTTTTTTAAGAGTTTGGGCTTTTCATTAAATCATGCTGAAGGTCTGGTTTAAGTAAACGTAATTCTCTACATCGGGCATGATGTTATCTACAGCCTCTGTGAGGAGCAGCCTGGCGCAGCTGGAAAGTAAGGTAGCGGCCATTTTAAAGCTTCCTCTCCCAGGATCTCAGCCATGCTGCTGCCTGGATTCATTTGACAATGCCCAATAACAGGAAGCCCAGCAGCACTTCCTGTTTGCAGGTGGCCTGCACATCCATGAACCACCATCTTGTTTCTATGATTTACTAAAGAAGGAGTTAGTGCACTGTTTGTTGAGTTGCTATGGTTTAAGTCATTTTTGACTTAGTCCCCTTTAAGTTTAATATATTCATTTATAGGGGCGCACCCAAGAGGGGGGAATCCTGGGTTGGGCCATTTCTAGGTCCGGCTGAGCTGTGCGGTCACTCAAGGTGCCAGCTCACTGCATCGTACTGCAATCACGATAAGTCCCCTGTCCACCATGTTGTGTCTTGAGGGAGCCGTGCTGTGTCTGTGTAGGGAGGAACAGCACTGCCATATGTAGAGTGTGGCTGGGGCCAGCTTACTAACCCCCAGGCTCCTGCATTTCTCTCCCTTTTCTCTATGCCTCAGGTAAGGTAAACTGGAATTTCAGCATAATTTAATGAAAAGCCCAAAACCCTTAAAAAAACTATTCCCCAGCATTTAAAATTAATATATTTTATGTTTTTAGTCACTTACTTATTCTTTCCCCCACTGGGCTGTAACTCTGTTCGGGACTCTAGAATACGGGCGCCGCCATCTTGCCTTTAGAAGCATTACATACTGAGGAGAGGAGGGGGGACTGCAGAAGTGCGGGTTTAGCTGTGCATTGCTCAGACAGAGCAGAGCTGGGGTCAGGAAAAGCACAGCGATCCCAGAACTCGCTCATGCCGCATTAGGTGTGCTTTCTCTTTAAAATGTTTCCCACATTCAGAACAGAAATGTGGCTTCACCCCTGTATGAACCCTTTCGTGTTTAAGAAGGTGGGATTTCTGATAAAAACATTTCCCGCGAGGGTGTTGAGCTACCCAACATCGAGCAGAGGTTTGTGGACACCTTGCGAGGTGCTGCTGGCTATTAGGTCCCTACGGGCCTCTAAGACCCCGGGCCCAGACAGGTTTCGCCGCCTGTACTACAAAAAGTTCGCCCCCATTCTGGCCCCCCACCTGTCGAACCTGTTTAACGATCTGTGTGCGGAAACCTCACTCAGCCCTAGTTCACTCCTGGCGGACATATGCATGATCCCCAAACCAGATAAAGACAGCTTACTCACCCCTAACTATAGATCAATATCCTTGATAAACATTGACGTGAAGCTTCTAGCCAAGGTCCTAGCAGCCAGACTGAACACTTTCATGGCTGACCTCATACACGGGGACCAGGTGGGCTTTGTTCCAGCTCAACAGGCTGGGGACAATGTCAGGAAGGTTGTGCATCTGGTCCACCACGCCCACTCTAGGGGCATCCCGGCTTTCTTCTCTCACTCGACATACAGAAAGCATTCGATTCCCTATCTTGGGACTACCTGATGTGGGTGCTCCGTAAGTGCTGATTTGGGCAACGGTTCCTAGAATGGATAGGAGCTCTCTACACGGCCCCTGCAGCTCGAGTGAGATACCTGGGCTTTACCTCTGGGCCATTCGGTATTCACAGGGGAACCCGGCAGGGATGCCCCTTATCCCCGCTTCTCTTTATTCTGGCCATAGAGCCGCTGGGTCTGGCAATCAGGAACTCCATCAACATAAAGGGATTGGAGGTGGCGGGTGTCCATCATAAAGCCATGTAATCGCTATCACTCAGCCGACCACCTCACTCCCGAACTTCTGGGCCAGTTCGCCCGAATCTCGGGCTTAACTATCAATAATGAAAAATACAATTCTGTGAAATACTCACCTGTAGAATTGGTATTATAAGTATACAGTACGTCCTGCTCCAGATAGATTACTTACACTTGGGTTATCCTCCGCCAGATGGCACTGCACTGCAGAGACATGCAAAACAGGCTCCTCCCGGCCCCTCAAATACCCAGGGACCTCCCACAAATCCCCAGCATTGAAAAGCAGTGAACAAGAAGCCGGGAGAATTTAACCACCCAAACTGGTAACTATAACAATAATAAAAATCACCATACAGGGGATCCAGAAAAATGCAAAACCAAGGGTGGGGTGGAGCAGGACGTACTGTATACTTATAATACCAATTCTACAGGTGAGTATTTCACAGAATTGTATTATTCTTAGTATACAGTACGTCCTGCTCCAGATAGATTACTTACACTTGGGACATCCAATAGCAGTGTCCATAAAGTAGGGTGGGATCCCCAACAAAAAGGTAACAGCAGACAGTTTAAACCACTTCCGCCTGCAAAACCTTGCGGCCAAAAACAGCATCAGCTGAGGCCCTAACATCAACCTTGTAAAACTTTGGAAAGGTATGAACATAAGACCAAGTAGCGGCCTTGCAAACTTGTTCAACAGAAGCCTGGTGCTGGAAGTTCCAAGAGGCACCAATAGCACGAGTAGAAAGAGCAGTAAGGCAGAAGGGAGGATTCTTCCACTTAGCAGAGTAGGCCTGAATCACAGCCTGACGGATCCATTTGCTGATAGTAGACTTGGCAGGAGCCAAACCCTTCCTAGGACCAGAAGGGACCACAAAAAGAGCATCAGTTTTCCTGAAGGTCGCAGTAACTACCAGGTAATACTTCAGACACCTGACCACATCCAAGGAATGCAAAACCCTTTCCTTAGCGTTGCTAGGATTAGGACACAATGAAGGAAGAACAATATCTTGATTTAAATGAAAAGCAGACACCACCTTAGGCAGAAAGTCTGGCTTAAAGCGGAACACCACCTTATCCTGGTGTCTCTCATAGTATGGGGGCTGAATAGAAAGTCTTAACCAAAGAATGCTGAGCAAAAGACTTCTGAAAGAAGACAGACAGGGCAGAAACCTAACCCTTCAGAGTACTGAGTTGGAGACCCGACTCCAACCCATGCTGTAAGAACCCCAGAACCCTGGGAACTGAGAACACACGACAGGGAAGAGACCTAGACTCACACCAGTCAATTTAGGTACGCCATACCCTATATTAGATGGAAGAAGAAGTTTTTCTTCCTAGCCTTCACCATGGTCTCAATCACCGAGGCAGACAAGCCTTTCTCCATCAAGAGGTTTCAGCAGCCAGGCCGTCAAAGCCAGAGTTTGTGACTTGGGATGGCGTAAGGGGCCCTGAGTGAGCAGATCTGGCACCCCTGGCAGAACGTACTGGTCTACTGCCATCTGCACCACGTCTGCGAACCACACTCTTCTTGGCCACCTGGGGGCCACCAGAATCACTAGCACCCCTTCCAGAGCAATCTTGTGCAGGACCCTGCCCAGCAGGAGGAATGGAGGAAAGACATACAGGAGCCTAAATTCCTGCCATGACATGGACAGAGCATCCGTGGCCAAGGCCAGAGGATCCTGAGACAGGGAGACAAAGGCCGGGAGCTTGTGATTGTGACGGGATGCAAACAGATCCACATCCGGTAGACCCCAACGGTGACACAGGGACTGGAATACCCTGTTGCAGAGGGACCACTCTCCCTGACGAGAGGTCCCCCTGCTCAGAGAGTCTGCCAGGAGATTCTCTGCCCCCGGCATGTACACAGCCGAAATGCATTGAACATTGGCCTCCACCCATGTCAGAATCCACGACACCTCCTGGAGGGCCCCCCTGCTCCGGGTCTCTCCCTGATGGTTGATGTAGGCAACCGCCGTCCTGTTGTCTGAGTGCACCTGCACAGACAGACCCCGCAGGTGATTGGTCAACTGATCCAGTACCAACCTGATCGCCCGTAGTTCCAGAATGTTGATAGGTAAGTGGGCCTCCTGAGGGCCCCACCTCCCCTGGAACCGCAGGGACTTCCAGAATCCCCCCCCATCCTGACAGACTAGCATCCGTGGTGACCGTCTCCCAGGAGGGGGCCAGAAAGGACCTGCCCCCCAGCAAGTTCCTGGGGTCCAGCCACCACGAAAGGGACCGCTTGACCAAGGGGGGGGAGCACACAGACCCCGTCCAAGGACGTTGGGTCCTTGTCCCATACTGACAGAAGGTGAAATTGTAGAGGCCTCAAATGGAACTGAGCAAAAGGCACCGCCTTGAAGCACGCCACCATCAGGCCCACCAACTGCATTCCCTGCCTGAGGGAGGGCTGGGGACACGACAGCAGGAACCTCACCTGCGCAGTTAGAGCTTCCACCTTCTGTTGAGGAAGGAATATCCTTGACTGAACCGTATCCAGAATCATTCCCAGGAACGGGATCACCGAGGAAGGGGACAGAGAGGACTTAGGGTGATTGATCACCCAGCCGAAGGACTCCAGGGTGGACACCACCAGCTGAGTGTCCAACTCTGCCTGCTGTAGAGACCGGGAGGTGATGAGTATGTCGTCCAGGTAGGGCAGCACGCGGATGCCCCTTGACCTCATCAGAGACATCCACCTTGGTGAACACTCTGGGAGCTGAGGTGAGGCCAAATGGCAAGGCCACAAATTGGTAATGTTGATCTTTCAACGTGAATCTGAGGAACCTTTGGTGTCCTGAAAACACAGGGATGTGAAGGTAAGCATCTTTGATGTCCACAGACGTCATGAAATCCCCCGGGCGCAGGGAGCTGATGGCCGAGCGCAGAGTTTCCATGCGAAAGCACCTGTTCCCGACAAATTTGTTGAGGATCTTTAAATCCAGAATGGGCCTGACTGACCCATCTTTTTTGGGAACTGTGAAAAGGTTGGAATAGAACCCCTTGCCTCTCCAGTATGAATTTCCTTGTGTTTTCCTAAAGTTAAGTGAGTAGAAAAAGATTTCCCACATTCAGGACACACATATGACTTCTCTCCTGTGTGGATTTTTTCATGACAGATCAAAGCGTTTGCAGAAATAAAACATTTACCACATTCAGAGCAGGAATAGGACATCTCTCCTGTATCAACGCTTTCACATTCCTCTTTGATGTTACAGCTGTAGCTTTCATCTGGAGATAAAATGCATAATCACGAATTCAAGGGGCAGTCCAGACGAAAAATACACAGACTCACCTATGTCTTTGCAGGGTGTTGGTCCAACTCCGGTATAAAACACCATCTGCCTCTGACCACCACTGGCTTGTGCACTCACTTGTGCATTTTATACAACCAGACAAGGACAGAAGTGCCACAGAGGCAAAAAGAGAGTTTTGTTTTCCTTTTGCCTGGACAGACCCTTTGATACACACAATAAAACTAACTAATTCTTGAACTAATAATGTCTGCCTGTATCCCCCGTTTCCCCATTAAGCAGACTTTGCAGCTGCTGACACCAGTTGGAAGCCCCCCATGCATGGCCCCTTCCATCCCCTCCTCTTCCAGGCTCCAGTTCCATGTGACTTACGGTGGCCAATGGCTGCCCCTGGTGGGACCACAGGTATTGGCTGGTGGCGGGCAAGTGGGTACAGGATCATATGACAAAGGCTCCTATTCCGAAATAGGTGTATTTTTTAGGGCCTTGGGTCTTGGGAGGCTATTCACAAACATGCATGTAGGAGATTCAAGTGTTTTTTAGGACATATTTGGTCAGAGAAAAAGCACCAGGCAAATGGGTTTCTAGCCAGCTATTCTGTTCAGTTGAGTAGAATTTAGGCAATAAATGATTCTGTGCAAGCAAAGTCCAGCACCTCAGATGCCGGCCGGCAATAATAATCCACTATAAAGGGTGGCTGCATGTTTAAGGGGAGAACCCCGAAATGCGTTTCTTCCACCCACTGGGTTGCTCTTACCTTGAACTGAATGGATTTAGGTTTGGGATGCTTTGCTTTTATGCAATGGATGAAAAGTTATATTTTATACTAGAATAATATTGCCAACTTCTGAGGTGCTGGACTTTGCTTGCACTTTATCTCTCTGGGCTCGCCAGGGTTCAACTCTTGCACCCCCACACACATCCAACTCCCCTACACACAGCCAAGCCCCCACCACACACGGCCAAGACCCTCACACACAACCAAGCTCCCCACACACACACAACCAAGCCCCCCCACATACACAACCAAGCCCCCCACATACACAACCAAGCCCCCCACACAAAGCCAAGCTCCCCACACACAAAGCCAAGCTCCCCACACACAAAGCCAAGCTCCCCACACACACAGTCAAGCTCCCCCACACACACAGCCAAGCCTCCCACACACACACAGCCAAGCCTCCCGCACACACACAACCAAGCCACACACACACACACAACCAAGCCCCCTCCCACACACACACACAGCTAAGCCCACACACAGCCAATCCCCCAACACACACAGCCAAGCCCCCTACACACAGATGCACACAAGCCCCCAAGGTAGGCAAGACACACACACACTTGATGGCGAGATGCTAGCGGGGGACCGGTAGAGGTGGCGAGCTGACAGTGGAGAAACGGCAGAGGCGACAGGATGACAGCAGAGGACTGGCGGAGAGATGACAGCGAGGGACCAACGAGCGAAGATGTGATGACAGCAGGGAACTGGCAGAGACAGTGAGATGATGGAACAAAGTCTACCAGCACAGAACAATGGACAAGAATCCTAAAGCGCGATTGACACTTGGGTGGGTATGCAGCGGGATACCATCATGCAGTAAGTACATGAAAATGCCTGCCCAAGTGTCAAGGAGGGCAGGGTGGGAAGAATGCTGCCATTTGCTATATACTACAAGTGAAAGCTAGTGAGCACATGTGAACCCTGCAGAGTCTGTTTGGGGCAAGGTGGATCTATTGGTGCCTAGCTGGGTGTGGCAGCAACATACCAGAGGGAAGCCCAGGTGGTAATAACACCGGCCACTAAGATCACAAAAACAAGGATTCAGAAATACATTAATGCAGAACGATAGGGGTTGGGGGCGTTAATAACCTGCTAGGCTATTTTTAATATGTATACAAATCCTATGTATTTTATCTACATTTTAGATGATGACGACATAATGCTATGATTACCTGCCCGACCTATATGCAAAGAGGTTGTTTGCACTTGACATCGTAGCAAGGCTGGAGGAGGGGACCAACACCACCTACACGTTCACGCAGATCATGCAGCATTTGTCTGACCTGAAATGGAGGAAGAAGTCCCAGGTGAGGAGGTTTTTCAGGAAACTATTCCCAAGTAAGTGACAGTTCTTGGGAATACATTAACTACCACAATCCCATTAGGCAGGCTTGTGTTTAAAACAAGGTTGGCAAGAGCTGGTGGACAAGTGCCAATGTCCTCACCCCAACCTGCAGAGGAGGAGGCCCAGATGTCAGGCAGGGAGTCAGAGGATGATGGATAGGAGGACTCAGTATCTGAGCATCACACACAGACGCACACAGGAAGACACAGTCTAATCACACATATGTGTTGTAATGTGCAATTTTGTGACATTTACTTCTAGATGGACAAAATGTCTCTGCAGGTGAGCAGTGAGGTTTTCTTTTTTCGTTTTATTTTTAAATGAATTAAATTTTTTGATCTCCTACTTATCTCAACCAATTACAGTATTTTTGCCATATAAGACGCACTTATTTTCCCCAAAAGTGTGTGTGTGTGTGTGTGTGTGTGTGTGTGTGTGTGTGTGTGTGTCCAGGCCACCACAGCCACAGCATTGGAGGCCAGAAGATGGAGTAGCAGCAGGCAGGTGGGCAAAGCAACCAATCCCTGCCCGCTGCCTCCGCCGATTGCACTGTCCCCGCTCTATCTGCCGTTGCCACACCCTGAGGGTGTGCGTGGCTGCTGCTATAGTGGTGGTGACAGTACGAGCACGGATCGGTTGCCCCGCCGACCCGCCTGCCGCTGCTACATCTTCTGGCCTCCCCTGGCTGTGGTGGCCTGGCAAGCAGTGCAGGTATGATGGAAAGGTGAGTTTACTTTTTTTTTTTCGTTTGCCTATGGGAGTGGAAAGGCGGGAAATGCCACACTGCCTATGGCAATTACGGGGGGGAATGTCACACTGCCTATGTGAATGGGAGGGGGATGCCACACTGCCTATGGGAATGGGAGGGGGATGCCACACTGCCTATGGGAATGGGAGGAGGAAATGCCATGCTGCATATGGGGAATGGGAGAGGGAAAACTCACCTTTCCATTGTTTCCGCGTTGCTGGCCAGACCGTCACAGCCATGGGAGGCAAGAGGATGGAGGAGCGGCAGGCGGGCAGACAGGGCAACCAATCCCTGCCAGTTGCCTCTGCCGCTTGCATTGTCCCTGCTGTATCTGCTGCTGCCACACCCAGCGGGTGTGCATGGCCAGTGCTCGAGCGGTGGTGACAGCACAAGCAGGGATTGGTTGCCCTGCCCACCCACCTGCTGCTGCTCCATCTTATGGCCTCCACTGACTGTGGCAGCCTGGCCAGCAGCGCAGATATGATAAAAAGGTTAGTTTTTTTTACTTTTGCCTATGGGAGTGGGAAGGGGGGAAATGCCACACTGCCTATGGGAATTGGAGGGGGATGCCACACTGCCTATGGGAATGGGAGGAGGGAATGCCACACTGCATATGGGGAATGGGAAATGCCACACTGCCTATAGGAGGTGGGAATGCCACACTGCCTATGGAAATGGGAGGGGGAATGCCACACTGCCTACAGGAATGGGAGGAGGGAATGCCACACTGCCTACTGGAATGGGAGGATTCTGCATCTTGCCTATTATTTGGTCCTGTGGGGAGTGTTTTAGCATTTGGTTCAGAATATTTATTTTCTTATTTTCCTCCTCCAAATCCTAGGTGCGTTCAATGGGCAGGTGCATCTTATAGGGCGAAAAATATGGTAATAATCCTAAAAAGGAACCAAAGCTAATTTTTCATTGAGCCCTGGTACTCGATGGGCTTTCAGAGAGAAATCAGTGTGTTTGGGAAGGAGTCAGCATGGCTCATCCATGCCCACTATTACTTCCAAAAGAAATCAGGATTCCCAAGTGACATGGGACAAAACCTGGAATAGGCCAGAGGAATAGGCTTTCTGGCACAAAGGGCAAGGATTTGAAATAGCCCCCCCCCCGCCTGTTTTCAGTCCCTCCTTTGGCACCCCCCTGACATGCTGCACCTGGAGAACGTGCCCCCCCTGCTCCCCCTAGCAACACCCCCGGATAGGCAATATCCTGGCTTTTGGTTCATTTCAAATTCAAAATATATGCAGGGGTTGCTTCAGCACTATGTATGAAGTGCGTGCATAGACCTGATACAGGTTACTGTCTTCCAGACAACAGTGGAAGACAGACAACAATGGAACCATGAGAAATCTGGATCTCAGCTGTGAGCAACCAATGAAACTATAAAAAAATAGATAAAACCCATGTTGAGATTTTTTTTTATTTTTCACTGGAACATTTAAAAAGTAACTTTCTAATTTGCATGAGGGTGCAGTAGTATCACTCTGGTATCTCCCATCAGAATACACAATGCATATGAATTAATAAAAGGAAGCTGCCAGTTATTCAACTTTCAGAAGAGATTTATTTTTAGCTTATGTAACACTCTCCTTGTCTGGTTATCTGCCACTGGCCAATTAGAATAGCCCATTTTCTGTCAGAAATATGAGGAAATATGTGTAACTGGGAAATATGAAACATCTATAATCACTGCTGACATTTCAGTGCTCAGTAAACAGCGCTGCCTCTGCCAAAGAACCAGCTCGGCTACATTTTTGCTATACGCCAGTTGCCTCATATTCATATCAAAGCATATTGGTGTCACGCCTCACATCACACTGGGGTACAGAAGAGACTTGGCACAGCAATAAGTAAGTAATGGGATACCAGGGCCAGGGGATGAAGAATGGCAAACACTGAAAATGAGAGGGTCGCATATGCATACAATCCAGCAAACAAGCCAGCGTATGCGTATAAATGTCATAAATATACAAAAAAAAAATGAATTTACAGGCTAAATTAAGGGTAAAAACTGTTTTCTTTCGAGTAGGACTAGCAGGATCTCTCTGAACACTGAAACATTACGTTGCAAGGTACGCTGAAAAACGCTATAAAAAGAAAGCCATACTGACAGCACTCCCGCAACTACGGGAACAGTATGAAACGCTCCCGATGGAGGCTCCCGATCATGCGAACGCACGTATACTGAACGCACTGAATCAACCCTAATGGGACAACAATCGGCTTGCCTTTAGTATAACTTTAAGTACAATGTCACTTTTTTGTATATGCCATAGAATGCATTTATCTGTTGTATATAGTCTATTTGGAACTTTTAGACAGAACACAGCACACTTAATCTGTGTCTAACCGCCATGCCTCACACTCTCCTTCCCGCTGCTTTTGTGCAGCACGAGTGGCTGCGTCTTCTCCCGCTTCCCCTCCTGGTCAGGAGCGCTATGCGCGCCAAGTCCAGGAAGTAGGGAGGATGAGATTGAATCCAACATGAGACACAAGCAGTGTTGTTTGCAGCATTCCAGAGCATAGAGCGCCATACGTAGTCCTCCGGAAGTCGTGTTGCGGGATGGGCAGGCACCCAACTAAACCAGGATGGAGCGCATCAACGCTATCCACTTGGATACCATTATACCCGCCTTCTCTGCCTGCAACTCCCCTCCTCCATGAACTTCTAACATCCCTCTTTAGTCTATAGGGGATGTTTTGAGAGACTGGTGCCCAAGGTTCTCAATCAATTTATTTGAGTATAATTCCTTCAATACTTCCTCCTATATTATTATTTAACCAATGTTAATGTTAAAATATCATTATAAAATATTTAGAAGAATGAGTGAACAATGATTTAATCAGTTGCCACTTAATTTAAATTTAGGAAAATATATATTTAAACATTCCTCAATTACCTCTTTTCCTATTTTTTTCTTCTAGTTTACATCCTAGTTATTTTTACCAACCTCTCTGGGGAACGACCCTTCACAGACTCCATCCTGTTACAACTTTTCCTCTACAGTTTCATTCTGTACAAAAAAATGTTATAAGAAAAATACATAAAACAAAAAAAGAAATTTTTTGTTCTATTTTAAAATGATTTAATTTTTTTGATCGCCTACTTATCCCAACCAATTATTGCCCTATAAGACGCACTTATTTTTTCCAAAAAGTAGGGGGGTGTCAGTGCGTCTTATCAGGCAAATGTGAAAGAAAAAGAAAAATGGAAACTCACCTTTCCATTGTTTCCGCTTTGTTTCCGCCCAGCCATGAGAGGCCAGACGATGGAGGAGCAGCAGGCGGGTGGGCAGGGCAACCGGTGAGTTATTTTATTTTTTGGTTTTTTCCTATGGGGATTGGGAGGGGGGAATGCCACACTACGTATGGGAATGGCATAGGGGAATGCCACACTTTCTATGTGGAATGGGAGGGGGAATGCCACACTGCCTACGCAAATGGAATAGGGGAATGCCACATTGCTTGATATGGGGGGATTCTCCACTTTGCCTAATATTTGGTTCTTGAGTGGTAGTGTATTAGCACAACATTTGGTTCAGCATATTTGTTTTCTTATTTTCCTCCTCCATCAGCATGGCTTATCTAGGCCCACTCTTCCTTCCAAATGAGGTAATATGAGGAAATATGTGTAACTGGGAAATAAGAAAAGTCTATCATCACTGCTGACATTTCAGCGCTCAGTAAACAGCCGCTGCCTTTGCCAAAGAACCAGATCGGCTACATTTTCGCTATATGCCAGGTGCCTCATATTCACATCACAACATTTTGTTGTCACCCCTCACATCACACTGGGGAAGATTTATTAGAAACGGCTAAATTGTGTGATAACTGATCTGTATGAGGTATTGTCAGTAGGGGTGTCAGAAAAATTCGATTTTGTCAAGTATATTTCATTAGACTAGAATCAATTCTTCCTTTCTAGTATCGATTCTGACTCCCCCCACCCCCGCTACAGTAAAAGAAAAGTAAAAAAAACCTGACCTGACCCTTCATTCGATCCGGTCAGCTCTCCTCCTCACCCAGGGGGCTTCCGATCCCCCCCCGGCTGTAGGAGAGTGTAGGGCCCTCCGGCAAGTCCTGTGGTCACTCCCGCCGGCTCTCCCTTTTCCACAGGGCTCTTCAGTTTTCAGGAGAGAGCCCAACAGGCCCTCTCCCCCTGCTATCCTGATTAGCGTCACCATCTTTACGACTAGCCCCCTGCGGGCATCATCCCTGCTCCCTGCGGTTCAGCTGACATATGTGATGATAGCTGGTAGAGGAGGAGGGGCAGGAGATCCTCTGATCCCCTGCTTCTCTCCTCCAGCGATCACCGCATCTGTCATCAGATCTGCAAGGGACACAGGAGCTGACAATTGGAGATGAGCAAAGAATTTTTTTTTTAATAGGGACATTTTCTCTATGTGTGGTGTTTTTTTTAGTGTTAACCCTTTGTGAACTGATAAGGGATCTATGAGACCCCTATACCAGTTCACAAGGCTCTGTGTCTGGCAGGTGACAGGGTGACTTGCCATAAACCCCAAGCTCCCCCATTACCTGCCTCCCCAAAGCCCGGGGGGGCAGAAGAGCCTGTGGCCATTAGGCTATGCCAGCTTGTAGCCTCCACCAAAGCCGGCCCCTGCACCCTGTTCTACAAGCCCCCATAGCTGGTGCCCGGGCTGGTTATGCTGGGTAAGGGGGACCTCAAGCCATTTTCTTTTGGGATTTTTAAGCCTTAAAATTCCCCCAAAAATGGGGTCCCCCAGGTAAGGGGGTCCATATGTGATTTTTTTTCACATCTCTGTACTAAACTCTAATACATTCCAAAATAATCCATCTATAATTATTCTGCAAAATGGGTGTGGGGTGCAGGCTAGGGGGGTATCTAGATTGCTGAAACCTGCACCTTGATCCATTGGCAACATGAGGCCCCACGATTGACCATCATCAGTCATGCGGATCGGGATTGATTTCTCTGGTCGAAACTTGGACCACATGTCTGCTGCCAGGTGATTGTAGAGCATTGCAGGGGTCTATGCACGAGGGATGGGGATCCTTTTGGTGAGCTGCCCTTGCCCCTCATAGCTGCCCCTTCCCCCTCGCAGATCAACCATGTTACAATACACAGCTAAGTGGTGGGCAGCTCACAGCAGGATTCCCTCTTCACTGACAACTTGTGTCGCTCTCTCTGTATTATAAGTTGGGTGATACAGAAATGCACAAATACACCTTGATTCTGAAGTACACAAGGGGAGCGGACCCTACAGAAACCCCAGGGTGAAGGTTTGGCATGTCCTGATGTATGAAACTCCCCCTAGATCACCTTTCCCCAGTCCTATGGCACATGCACGGGCTCCTGTCCAATCAGAGCTGTGCATATTTAATGTTCGGCAATTGGCTCTGTTTACTACAATCAGGAGCAAAAGCGGGCACATCTCCAGCAGTGGCCTGCTCCAGCCCCCAGCATATCTGAATGGCAGGAGGGTGGGAGCATGCACACAGCCCAAAGATGTTGGGGATGCTCTCGTTTCCTATTGTTTACAGCACCAAGGGAGCTGCTGGAAGAGGTGAGTTTTGCGGTGTAGGGGGGGTTTACACTGCAGAGCATTCTGATTTGAGAATCCCCAGGTAAAGACCAGTGACTAGCCCTGGACCTTTCCACTGGTAATCCAACTGTTTGAAACCCCCTATGGTGCCCATAAACACTCACCTTTCCCCGCTCCTACAGCGCGTGCCGAGGCTCTCGTCCAATCATAGCCGATTGCCTTTTGCTTCCCTGGCAGCGTACGTGTGCTCCTGCTTCAGCCATCCAGATAGGCTAGGGTGGGAGCGTGCACATCGCTAGAGATACGAGGGATGTGTCAGCATGCACACCCTGTTGAAAACAATCACAGCCATTAGCCCTAAGGCAAATGGCTTTTTATAAGATGAGATCCCATTCATGCGTCGTAGGCCTAAGGAGAGGTGAGTTTTACTGGGCAAACTGACGGGGATTCACACAGCAGGGCAGCCCAATTCAGGATGCTCCAGGGCCATGAAACAAAACACAGGAAAGGAAAAAACTCCTGTTTTTTTAAACTTTAAGCTCACACTATTGCCTTTTTCCCTTGTGCTATGCAATGTAACAAGCAGGATGCGTCATGAATTTACACTGTAACAAGCAAGCCAGGTACCTGCTGTGTTACACTGTAACAAAAGCAACAACATGCTGTGATACATTGTATATCAGCCATGGGTCTGCACCCCTGTAGTGGCACGCCTTGCTCTAGTCTGTGATGCATTGTATATTAGCTACAAGTCTGCAGCCCTGTAGTAACACGCCTTGCTCTAGTCTGTGATACATTGTATATCAGCCACAAGTCTGCACCCCCTGTAGTAACACTCCTTGCTCTAGTCTGTGATACATTGTATATAAGCCAGTCAACACGCCTTGCTCTAGTCTGTGATGCATTGTATATTAGCTACAAGTCTGCAGCCCCTGTAGTAACACGCCTTGCTCTAGTCTGTGATACATTGTACATCAGCCACAAGTCTGCACCCCCTGTGTTAACACGCATTGCTCTAGTCTGTGATACATTGTGTATCAGCCACAAGTCTGCACCCCCTGTAGTAACACTCCTTGCTCTAGTCTGTGATACATTGTATATCAGCCACAAGTCTGCACCCCCTGTAGTAACACTCATTGCTCCAGTCTGTGATACATTGTATATCAGCTACAAGTCTGCACCCCCTGTGTTAACACGCCTTGCTCTAGTCTTTGATACAATGTATATCAGCCACAAGTCTGCACCCCCTGTAGTAACACTCCTTGCTCTAGTCTGTGATACATTGTATATCAGCCACAAGTCTGCACCCCTGTAGTAACCCGCCTTGCTCTAGTCTGTGATACATTGTATATCAGCTACAAGTCTGCACCCCCTGTGTTAACACGCCTTGCTCTAGTCTGTGATACATTGTTTATCAGCCACAAGTATGCACCCCATGTAGTAACACGCCTTGCTCTAGTCTGTGATACATTGTATATCAGCCACAAGTCTGCACCCCTGTAGTAACCCGCCTTGCTCTAGTCTGTGATACATTGTATATCAGCTACAAGTCTGCACCCCCTGTGTTAACACGCCTTGCTCTAGTCTGTGATACATTGTTTATCATCCACAAGTCTGCACCCCATGTAGTAACACGCCTTGCTCTAGTCTGTGATACATTGTATATCAGCCACAAGTCTGCACCCCCTGTAGTAACACTCCTTGCTCCAGTCTCTGATACATTGTATATCAGCCACAAGTCTGCACCCCCTGTTTTAACACGTCTTGCTCTAGTCTGTGATACATTGTATATCAGCCACTAGTCTGCACCCCCTGTAGTAACACGCCTTGCTCTAGTCTGTGATACAATGTATATCAGCCACAAGTCTGCACCCTGTGTTAACACGCCTTGCTCTAGTCTTTGATACAATGTATATCACCCATTGTATATCAGCCACAAGTCTGCACCCCCTGTAGTAACACGCCTTGCTCTAGTCTGTGATACATTGTATATCGTGGCTCAGAGCGCCTATCACGAATCTTTTATACCCGGAGTGTAACCATAACCGTAGGGCATCCACTAAGGTTAGAGGAAAGGTGCTTTCTCCACTAACATAAGTGGGGATTCTTCTCTGTAAGAGCAGTAACACTATGGAACTCGCTGCCAGAGAAGGCAGTAATGATGGATACAGTAAAAACGTTCAAAAGTGGCCTGGGTGCCTTCCTGGCATGTAATAACATTTCCAGCTATGGCTACTAGACCACTGGAAGGAGATAAACAAGCCGAACTGGATGGACTAAAGTCTTTATTCAGCCTTACATACTATGTTACTATGTTACTACAGAATTTTGCAATAAACACTACTTACAGCAGGAAACTTGAAATGTACATTCAATACAGCAGCAGGTAAAAAGACTGTAGACTGCTGAAAATGGCTGAGGGAGAGAGGAAGAAAGGAGGAGCTGCTGACATCAGAGCTAGACTACAGGGGCCAGGAAGGGACAAAAGGCAGTAAAAGCTCATTGCTCAGCCTACGTTAATGAACAATATAACAGACATTTACCCTGGGTAAATAAAACACAGGTTGTGGGACATGATAATCCTGCTACGGGGGGGGGGGGGGAAGTTTGTCCTGACGGGAATGGACGCTTGCCTGGTGCTCACTGGTGAACGGAGGATGGGCCTGCATGCCACAGGACTTGTTCTCAGAGCTTGGTAAGTTTTATCCAATCAGAGCAGTACAGAGCAGCTGCGGGGGCCAAACGATGAGTATTTTTTTTCTTTTTATATTTTTCCCAGACAGAGCCTTTATTTTAGTATTGTTACCCCTCCCCCCATCTTTTGCTACCTTCTGCTTCCTCGCCGCTTTCAGTGCTCAGCCTGTGTAAAAATGCTTTGCTTACATTAAAGCAGACCTACTGTAAAACAAACTTTAGGTCTCCTTACCCACTTCAAGCACATACTGCTTGAGGATGGCCTGTCCGTTAAATCATTTTAGGAAGCCCTAAATCAGGCAAAATTACTCACCCTGGCAATGCTTTTGCACTGCTTCCACGTCCTAATTCAGTGCCAGTGGGTGATAGGGTTCTGCCAGGTGTCAGGCTTCCCTTGGAAACCACTATTGGCCACTGACAGACATGTGACTGCACCACCTGTGGCTGCCACGTGGATAGGATAAGGAAGGGTATTTTGCCAGGTGTCAGGCATCCTAGAGATGCGGCCCATTATCTTTCATATAAATGGGCTGGATGTGTGTTTACATTTACTGATATTGGCTGCCCCCTCCCCCCACTTGTATGGTGATGCCCACGGGCAGCTAAGGACCCTCAAAGACATTCTAGTCTCAGCAATTGTGCATGGGGGACATGCTGGGAGTTGTAGTTCCTCAGCAGCACAGGACCCTCACAGGCATTCTAGTCTCAGCACCTGTGCATGGGGGGCTTGCTGGTAGTTATAGTTCCTCAGCAGCACAGGATCCTCACAGACATTCTAGTCTCAGCACTTGTGCGTGGGGGGCTTGCTGGGAGTTGCAGTTCCTCAAAAGCCCTGAACCTTAACAGGCATTCTAGTCTCAGCACTTGTGCACGAGGGCATGCTGGGAGTTGTAGCTCCTCAGCAACACAAGATCCCCACAGACATTCAGGTCTCAGCACTTGTGTGTGTGTGTGGGGGGGGGGCTTGCTGGGAGTTGTAGTTCCTCAGCAGTCTAGGATTCTCTAAAGCATTCTAGTTTAAGCACTTGTGTGTGTGTGGGGGGGGGGGGCATGCTAGGAGATGTAGTTTCTCAGCAGTCCAGGACCCTCAAAAGCATTCTAGTCTCAGCACTTGTGTGTGGGGGGTTTGCTGGAAGTTGCAGTTCCTCAAAAGCCACGAACCTTAACAGGCATTCTAGTATCAGCATTTGTGTGTGAAGGGCATGCTGGGAGTTGTAGTTCTTCAGCAGCACAGGGCCCTCACAGCGC